>JBAMNC010001626.1:0-600000 GCA_037902135.1 Cetoscarus ocellatus | reverse complement strand
TGTACAGATCCTGAAGGGTCATATAGGATGGATTCATAGCCAGCAGCTCAAATGGTCTTAATAGGTATATGGAGTCCCTTCTCTGGGTGCTTATCCTTTCACTGGGGCATAAACTATTATGTGTTTACCTTCGACAAAGTGAAAGATGTTCTTATGTGACTTTGTGCAGGTGAAAGTCTGGATTATCTCACAGCTCCGGTGTTTGGAGTGACTCCTTACATGAGGAATCAACATTTTAACAAAACATTGCAGGCAAACTCTTTATTTACCTCTGAGATAAACCATGGACTATACTGTACATGTTTGTGTGTTGATATTTTAAGCAGAGACATATTACATGCCAAACATCTGCTCCATTCATGTTTATGCCTAACAAAATGCACATAAACACAGAAGCACCAACACACCCAAACACACTATACTCCTCTAATGAGGCTAGAAATCTCGCCGCGCCTCTGCTGTCGTCCTCGTCTGTATTTCTGCCACCAGCTGCCACAAAAAGGAACAGGTTTGAAGTTCTGTCTTTTATCCTTCTCAGCGGAGCTGGACAGTCGCAGCGAATGAAGCAATCAAATACAAAGTTATTTCTCTGCATCACTTCTCCTCACAGCCCTCCACTGTCTTTCTTCACTCTGTCTTCTGTTTCAAGGGCTTTTAATTGAACACTCGCCGATAGATAACTGTCCCCTCTGAGCATATGATGCAGGACTGTGCAGTATGGACATGCAGGACAATTAAGCACTGTTGGAGAGGATACAGAGCTGTCATCAGTCTCTGCTCACTCTGAGACTGTTAACACTGCTTTGAAATCTGAATGTACAGTAAATTTACTACAGCATGACCCAGTTCAGCTCTTAAACAGTGAGAGGATTGACTTTGTTCCCTTTGAAGATAACAGCCATGTTAGTCACTTCAGGGGATTCTTCAATCTCTCTGTGTTGCTTTGTAATGGATCACATGCATCCTGGATCATGTTGGATTTTCTTCTTATTCCAAACTAGAAAGCACTCTAAGAGTGCAAACCTCTGCCATGGTAGCTCAAATATTGCTGTTACATTTATTAGCAATTATTCTTTGATAAAGTTACCATCATTATATGATTCCTGAAAACCTACACCTATCTCTCAGAATCATGTTGATATCATTATTAGTTGAGCAAAAACAATCGTTCACTAATGGCAGTTATCTGCATCACCACCAAAATCTAATCATTTTTTTTCCCAATATTTTTTATTGGCATTTTTTATAAACACAAGAGAAACATACAGCAACAGTCAAACAGTTTCAGGCCTGAAACCCATACATGTATTGACAAATTACATGAACTCACATATCCATACTCAACTTATACATTTTTAGACACAAAAATAATAAAATAAAAATATTTTTTTACATTTCTGTTAAGGTGAAGCCTATATTTCACTCCTGTGAGTTACAGCGCTCTTCTCAACACTTTCATCATTGTCGTTGATACACTTTTTAACATGTATCACTGAAGTTAGGATCGAACTGTTCTCCTGCTATCATATTTTGAACACTGACTTTTGGTCATACTCCCTGCTGTGAGGAGCAAGTTATTGAGCAAAAACAATTGTTCACTAATGGTGATTATCAGGATCACCAGCAAAATCTAATCATGTCTAATTTGGGCCATTACCAACATCTCCTGAAAGTTTAAGCAAAATCTGTCCAGTAGTTTTTGTGTAATCTTGCTAACAAACAAACAAACAAACAGTCATACACCGACAAAAACAGAACCGCCTTGGTAAAGGTAATGACAAACAGACTATTGAAGCTGGTTGCATCAGTCTCTGACGCACCTTTGAAAAGGTCTTGAAAAATTAGCATTGCTAATGTGATGCCAGATTACTGCCTACAAACAAGATAAATGAGGAGGGACTTAGAGGAACTGTGAGCACAAATCAAACAGCCACATAAACATTGTAAATTTGCCCTTGCTCTTAGCAATATCAACATCTTTACTGCTCAGGAGTAAAGACTTCCTTCCTTGCATTGAATGCATGGATATATTCAGTCATATTCAGGAGCACAATCCAAAAAGTTTTCCTTATTGGATTGTGTCACCCTGTTCGGCAACACGGTGGTGCAGCAGGTGGTGCACGTGCCTCACAGCAAGAAGGTTGCCGGATTGATCCCCACGTTGGTCAGGGCCTTTGTGTGTGGAGTTGCATGTTCTCCTCCCACAGACCAAAAACATGCTTGTTAGATTAACTGGTGTCTCCAAATTGCCCTTAAGTGTGAGTGAGAGCATGACTGGTTGTCTGCCTCTCAATGTGGCCCTGTGATTGGCTGCCAACTGGTTAGGGTGTACTATGTATTACGATACTTCACATTGAGATATATTGAAAAAGAAAAATAACCAAATTCTTTTAAATTTAATAAGAAACATATCTTAGAATCCACACTTTGGAAAACACCCTTTATACTTAGAAAAACCACAACACCTGTTTTTTACAAGGTCAACAGTACAAGCTGTCTGAACCACAACATGTTCACCTTAAGTTTAAGGTCAATCAAAAGGTCACATATGAGGTCAAACATCACTGAAACTAAATATGATAAGTGAATATAGCATGAATAGGTCAAAGGAACAGCACAGAGAAAACAAAACAAACTCAACAACTGCAGACATCTTCAGTTCTTCCCAGGCTCTGCTCTGTGGTTTACCAGGTTTGCTCAGAACACTTTTCCTCAGTTCAGGTTCTCCACTCGAGTGGACAGAGCCTTCACAGTCGCAGCCCCAAAATTGGGGAACAGCCTACCTGTCCAGGTTAGAGCTGCAGAGTCCACTGAGCCCTTTAATACTCTGCTGAAAACCCATCTTTTTCTTTGGCATTCAGTCCCAGCTAGACCAGTAACCTTGGCTTTTATCCTTCATCTTTTATTCCCTATCTTCTCTTTTACTCTTCTTTTTTAATTGTTTTTATTCTTATCTTATGTTATTTCTGTTTTTACATTTGTTTTTTAATACTGTGTTCATTTTTATTCCGTTACTGTTTTAATTATCATGATTGTTTTTAATTATTATTGCTTATTATTGTCAAGTGTATGCTTGATTATATTGTACCCCTGTGCAGCACTTTGGTCAACCCAGGTTGTTTTTTTTAAACATGCTTTAGAAATAAACTTTGACTTGACTTGACTGCCCTGCCTCTGGCCCAATGTCAGCTGGGATACGCTCCAACCCCCCTGAGACCCAGAAAGGGATGAGTGGTATAGATAATGGATGAATTGGTGCCTCTGGAATTTTGCTTTTTTCATAATTAGTGAAGAGAATTGATAAAACTTACTGATGCAAATGCCATTAACGATTCTGTTTATTGATCTGATTCTTTAACAATTCCCCTATTCATTCCTGATGATTTTCTGTGTGGGCAAAAATGAGCCTTAATACCTTTTCAGAGGTCACAATGAAGCAGCTTAGCCTGCTAGCTTTCCTCTCATAATGCAGAGCGTGACTTGTTGTCATAGCAAAGCCCTCTGTAACATAATAAAGTAAAGCCTCTCAGGCCAATTATGGGACTCGGCCCTTCAAAATACTGCCATGGGATTATGAAATGATCCAAAGGAAATATGCACATTTGCAGCTCGTTTTTCAACAAAATTGCAAAAAATCAACCGAGCTGTAGGTGTGAAAACCACCAAATATACAATGACTGCCTATTGGCTATGAGACTGATTTTGAAGAAATTTTTTTTTACGTTTTTTTTTTGGTAATTCAAAACAGCAAACTGAATATTTGCTCCATTCATATTTTTATTTTCAGTTTGCTTTTACCTTTCCTGAACTCTAGAGGAGTACTGAGATCTTTACCCTGAAGATGAGACACAGAGTACATTTTTAAGCTCCAAATCCAGGATCTGGACTGCTTCACCTTGTTTCGGGCTGCCAGTGTGATATGTAGATTTCCTTTTGAACGTCCTCCAGGCCTGCTGTGAATCTTTGAGCAGAGAGACACTTCAGCTCTGTCCCCCTCTCTCTCTTCTCTCCTCAGCAGGTCAGTGTGTTAAAAAGCAGCCTTGTGTGTTCACACAGCAGCGTCTCTGTTGTGGTTTGGACTCTGACCCACATCAGCTGCTAATTAACAGACACTGTGACACTTCGCCTCACTTCTTCCTGAAATCAGACAAATGAGGGCCGACACCTGTCCCCTTTGTGTCTTTACTGTGCACCCCTGACCCCGGTGTTGGTCCTTCTCTTTGTCTGCAGTGGAGAGATGCATGAGTGTGATGCAGTCCGGGACACAGATGGTGAAGCTGAAGACGGGGTCCAAAGGCTTGGTGAGGCTCTTCTACCTGGATGAACATCGCTCCTGCATCCGCTGGAAGCCGTCACGCAAGAGCGAGAAGGCCAAGAGTGAGTATGCATGGACACACACACACATATATGTATATACATACATACATACAGCTGAGTGCACACACAGATATAAGGGCACAAACATACACTGTCTTTATCACTATCACTGCTGCAGCTTGAAACAAAATAAAGGACTATTCTGTGCTTTTTCAAATAAGACTTAAATAATTAGGATAATAAAAAGCAATCAAACTATTTTTAAAAAGTTGTTTGGATTGAAATTATGGATTTACCATGTAAGATTTATGCTAATAAGTGATATGTCGATATTTATTACCTCATTATTACTGATACTGATATTTTTTGTTTAGAGCAAAAAAGTCTTTATTGTGGGAAAATTGACCTGTTGCTTTCAATGTGAAGGTTTATTTGTGTGAGAAACTGATTTAAAACAAGAAAAACAACATTTACCTCTTAAAAAATGGAAAAAATGAAAAATTTTCTAGGGCTGGGCAATATATTAATTAAATCGATTAATTCAAATTATTTTCTGCAGAAGATTTAAAAATTTAAAATCTAGATTTTATTTCCCTTGAATCACTAATTTTGTAAGTTGTTGCAATGTTTGAAAATATAAATACTGAAAAGGTACAGTTTTCATGATGGTAGGCCCTGCCAGGTTTTGCATAAGCACTTTTATAGGCTTGTATTTGTTTTTTTTTAAATGAGATTGTATATTGATCTGAGAGTTTCTTGTTAATTTACTGTGAAAATATCTCAGCCTTCAGTGTTTATGTAGAAAAACCTGCCTACATTTGAACTACATAATAACTTTAATTTTAAGAGGGGATTTCTGTTTGGTTTGGGAATATATTTCGACAACATAAAGGCAAAACTTGATTCATGTCAAAATTGGTTAAAATAGTAAATCAAGTGTTGTAGAAAAAATTTGGGGATTTTATTTTTTGGTCACATCACCCAGCCCTACCATGTAGTGTCGATAAGATTCAGCAACTTTTTTTTTGTGCATTTTGACAATATTACAGCTAATATATGGCTGATATACGAGCTGTAATATCAAAAATATCGGGTAATGGCCAATACCAATATTAAAATGTTTAAGTTTGCTGATATAGATATTGTACAGATCACAGTGTGCATTCCCGCATGAAATTGTTTGTGTCTTTGGAATTGTTATTGGTGATACTAATCTGTTTCAAACTGATTTGATACAAATAATTTTTGCCCTTTTTTTCAATACTGATTTTGATACAATACCACTCTTCTCATTGAATTCCAAAGTGATACAGTCATGATGTTTATGAATTTATAATTTTTTAAATACCTTTTTATAACTGCTCTCTATTTTCCCACATCACTGTCAGTTTCTCTGCAAACACTTCCAAAGGGGTTATGTTGTAATAAGTTACCGTGCTATCTGGAGCCCTCTGTGGTCTGCTGTTGAAACCAGCGAGCATTAAAAGCCCCTTTTCTTTGTGCACAGTGTTTGATACACGTATATCCTAAGCATTGTCCTGTATAATTTTTACGTAGGACATTAACTCTTCATTATTATTGTTAAATTTATTATTGTTCTGTAGGTAGCTTAGCTTGCTGGCTTCCTTTCCATCATACACACTGAAACTTGTGGTCAAAGAAATGCTGACTGTGATGTAAAGTAGGAAAGCCAGCTGTGGCCTTTTGAGTCATTCAGAAATGTGCCGGAACAACTCAGCTCTGGACTTAAAATACTTAAAATATTGCCACTATCTGAGGGAAATATGCAAATGTGTGGCATTTATTTCAACTGAATCGGAACAAAGGAACAGAGCTGCAGTTAAAAAAAATCCTTAAATCTGTTGCAAGCTAATGTCATTGCCTCCTGGAGTTCCTCGTTTTTCTTTCAGCCATTTGAAACCCTCCTTATTTTCCACACAGTGTTTTTGAACTCATTCCTGTAACCTCTGATTTTACAGAGCATGCATTTTAAGTCACTCAGAGGTGGCATTGTTTTCCCGATCAGTGGGTGTGACGTCTCTGCAAACTGCAGCGTAGTCACACCAACTGACATTATGTTTTTAACTCTGACTATGAGTGGCTGTTATTGTTTGTGTTAATTTGTCTATAAAAGAAGCAGTAATACCCAAATGCCACACAGTGGGACATAGTCAGATGAAATGTTGGCTCTGCCATTATTAAAGTCAGCTAAAGCTACAAATCCCTGAATGTATTAAGACTTATCTGGAGCTGCACCTTTAACCTTACATCATAATGAAATATTGTTTATTTCTGTATAAGGCATCATGTCACAGAGCACTCTGCAGATTGTCTTTACTCTGTTTCAAAGCTGCTCTGCTTCTGAGGGGATTATCACGAAGTATTTCAGGGCCCACTCAAACATCAGTGTCACTTTCTTACTCCTCTGGTTTTGTGTGTCGGCCCACTGGTGCATACATCTGTGCCGCAGTAGGTTGGTGGTCCCACTTTACATATGTAAAACTGTCAGTTTGTGTTTGTGTGTGTGCGTTAGATAAGCCTCCCTGATCCTCTTCATCCAGATGATGAAGAGGAGGCTGCCCAGTTCTGTCTTATGAGTGTATGTAGGGGTGTGTGAGTCTTCTTTGGAAACAGACCTTGATAGTTTTGGGAAGGATAAAGGTGGGATTTTTTTTGAGTTGGTACAAAGGTGAATACTTCCATAGTTATTTTGTAAATGAGATTATAAACACTGAAAATGTACAGTTTTCATGAGAGTAGGCCCTGTCAGGTTTTGCACAAGTACTTTTATAGGCTTGTATTTGTTATTTTTAATGAGATTAAATATTGATCAGAGAGTTCAGTGTTAATATGCTGGGAAAATAGCTCAACTTTCAGTGTTTATGTAGGCAAACCTGCCTACATTTGAACAACATAATTTTAACTTTAAGAGGAAAATTCTGTTTGGTTTGGGAATATATTTTGACAACATAAAGGCAAAACTTGATTCATGTCATTATATTGTCACTTTTTTTTTTTTTTTGAGAGGGAAAAAAATTGATTAGAATTGTAAATCAAGTGTTGTGGAAAAAAATTGGGGGATTTTATTTTTAAGCTGTATCTCCCAGCCCTATGTGAGTTGACGAGCCTGCGTCCACAGCTGCTTTTCTTTTTGCTGGCAGCTCTCAGTTTCAGAGCATCTCTCATCTGGGCTGTAACAAGGATTTTAGAAACAGTGAGGTCCAAAATCTGGATAAGTTGAGCATATTTCTCTCTCTGAAACTGCTCCCTCTTCTCCTCTCTGTCAGTCACCATCGATTCGCTGTACAAAGTCACAGAGGGCGGCCAATCAGACATCTTCCACCGGCATGCAGACGGCAGCTTCGACCAGGCCTGCTGCTTCACCGTGTACCATGGAAACCACATGGAGTCTCTGGATCTGGTGACCTCAAACGCAGAGGAGGCCAGGACCTGGATCACTGGCCTGAGATACCTGATGGCTGGGATCAGTGACGAGGACTCGCTGGCCAAAAGGCAGCGCACACATGATCAATATCCTTTAAAGGGGCAGGAGTGTTTATGATCTTTTAAAAGTTGTTTGTGTTTTGTTTAACTCTTTTTCAATCACCTTTCCTCGACTTTCTAAGTGCCCAGTGAAGATATGAGTTGGAGGGTTATTCTAGCAAACATAAAGTATATAATATAGTATTACTAAATGACTTGTTTTATTATTAATTGTCATTTACTGGCTTTTCCCAGTGCACTGATTTACATGGTCAGCCATCATTGTGCTTTGCTCCCCTGATGGCTCCATGTTCTCTTGTCTTGCCTTTTTTTACGCCTCTTTTAGAGCTTTAGAGGACAGAACAGAGAGGGGATCATCTTGGCCCCTTCATGTCTGTGATGTTCATAGCGGAGGCAAAAATCACAAAGGCATAAAAAAACCTTGTTGAGGTGGCTTTTTGAAAGAGCAGAGAGATTTTGAGGCGTTACAGTCCACTCATCGTGCTGAAATCCTGCATTTCTTCTAAATGAAACACTTTATTCTGCTAATATATTTCTTAAAATTATAAACTTATTCATTCTTTAAGCATGGTAATTGTCCTTAATGTGTGTGACGTGGCTGAAGCAGACATTTGAGGAGGCCGACAAGAACGGGGACGGACTCCTGAACATCGAGGAGATCTACCAACTTCTCCACAAACTGAATGTCAACCTGCCGCGCAGGAAGGTCAAACAGATGTTCCAGGTAAGAAAGGTCTTTCGAGCCTACAGCCTCTTATAAAAGCGTGATGCTGTTTTTCAAGGAATATGGAGTAAATGAAGAAATCAGTTAACCATTATAATTGATAAAAAAAAGCTTATATGTGGTGATCTACTTTGGTCTTGTTGCTGTAGCTTGGCTTTCTTTTCCATCAGGGTGTAGCTGTTGTTTAGTGAACTTTTTGAACTTTATAGGATGTTACTAAACATGCACATCATCACAAAAAGCATTTGTAGACAAAAGTAATGTAGTGTCTCATTTTCTTAGTAAGTATCGACTGAGCTGGCTCGTAACTTCTGCTCTCGCTCTTCAAGGAAGCACGAACGTAGACAAAGTCCACTTTCAAGAAACTTGTTGATTACGGTCGCAAGGTGAACAATAACAGAGTTACTTTGTATCGCGACACCCCAAAACAACCGAATCAAGTTGGCATATGCATGTTTTATAGTGATGGGTGAGACTCCTCCCGTCATCCCGAAGGTTCCGGAGGGTTCCCTCCCAGATTCTCCCACATTCACTCTTCTTTTTTTCTTGCATATAATCATGTAATTTTCCCATCCTATAGACCTTTATTCAATCCAGTGGAGTCCAGAATTTCCTTGTCCTTTGCTTATAAGGCACAATAAGGCATATTTCTTTCTTTTCTTAATTCTGTGGCTTCTTCAAGATGGCTGAATTTGATCTAAAATGGCTTCCCACTGAATTTCAAATATGGTTGTGCTTTTCCACTACAGTAACAGCCTTACTAAGACTTTGATTATAAACTGCAGTGCTTATTTCTTTTTTTAATTGTCATTTTATTTTAAGCTCAAAAGATACATAATTACAGACATGTATTATGAGTAGCATAACTCAGTTTTTCCCTACAGTATAGTCTCAGACAGTACCCTGTAAGGTGGGCAAATTTGATGTAGCGTGGCTGCGTGAACCTACAATGGCATCCTCACAATAACAAAGGAGGAAACAGAGGTGATAGAGCTGCCAACACTTTTGTGGCTTTTTGTAACCGTGAGGAGATGAATTTTGTTCCAAAGACCATAACAAGCAGCAAAGCAACATGCTATTAAAGCAGAGGAAAGTTTGGGAAGTCACACAGAAAAAGAGAGATGACAATGGAGGTCATTTCTTTTCTGCAAATCCACGTCTGATGCCCCTGAGTCGTGGCGATACTCTGACCATTCTCAGTGGTGCTGGAGGTGATATGAAAACTGTGCCAGGTACCAGCTACAGTCCAGAATGGAAAACCAAAGCTGAGCCGAGTTGAGCTGATATCACGTGGGGGAACACACCAATAAGTAACTGTCCAGCACAGCATGGCAGGTTTAGTCATTTTGATTAGTCCATTTCACCTGTGGCTCTTATCTCAGTCTGTCAGGACTTGGGCAGAGTTCAAGTCCTGATCGAACCATGCACTACAGCTGAAGGGGTTGGACTCCCCTGCCACCGGAGGCTCAGGGACTAGTAAATGGACCCCTACACCCGTAAAGTTCTTCAAATGTAAACACACACACAAATAAAGTAGGATTATTGAGGGTGGTGCAGAGGAGTCATCAGGACCGATCGATGGTGAAACGCCAATGCGGCTGTGAGACAGTTTATAAAGTTGTAGTTTAAAGATTTTAGCACATCCTCTCAGTTGAAAGCATGTCAGGTCCAAGACTTTTCACACACTGATGTATTTTTCTAAAGGGTTTTGCTTTTATCTTGTCCAAAAATATCATGGCCATAAATATTCAACATCTGTGATGCTGCATTTTTTATTTCTATGTGCATTTGTTAGATTTAAAAATGCGAGGAATGTGTCACTTCTTATGTGTTAGAGACACTTTTAGAAACTTTTTAGTAAAAAATGGAGTCGAGTGATGAGAGCACTGCTTTAATATTTAAAACAGGAGTCACGAAGTCGAGCCAGAGAGCCACTTTCACTGTTGGTGTGTTTCTGATGTGCCTCATAGTGTGCAGGAACAAAATACTGTTTCTCATTACCAACAATATAATCATCTCACTTTTTTGCTTAGTCTATTTTGTATGAAGAAACACATTTTCAAGTTAAAAAAATCAGTCCTTTGAAAAAATGTGGTACAGAAAGAGGAGAGAGGACACGGTAGAGGCTGAAAGACTGAAGCAGCTCCAGGGCTGCAGAGACGATCAGAGGGGGAGAATTCTGGAAGTATGTGGGCAGAGCGGAGAGGACTTTTGGGCAGCAGGTGTGGAAAAATGATCAGGGAGGGTTTTATGATTTAGAGGGCAGGTGAGGATACATGTCTGAAAGCACAGGTGAAGGCAGTCATGAATAAATCTTGTTAGCATTGTTGTTTCCTCAGCTTTGGATTCAGTTTGAATAACTTTTTCTTCAGCTCGGCCCTGAAAGTGTTTGTTTGTGAAGAGGTGCAGCACAAGGTCAGTGAAAGTTATACAGTCTGACCGGCCCCGGGCAAAAAATCACTCTGAGGCCTCTCAGGCCTGTTTCATCACCATTATAACAGAATCATTTTTAGACTAACAACAAAAACAACATAAAAAGTAAAATATAAAGGTTTGTTTTATTTCTAAAGTTCACAATCGGGCTGTGGCAATCTACTGGTATGCTTGTGAACTGTCTTTATTAAGAAAACAATCATACTGAGCCAAAAATAGGCATGTTGTTACACCGTGAGACTGTTTAAGGGGCACACAAACCTCACAGATTGCTGGTTCGATCCATGTTGGTGTGTGGAGTTTGCATGTTCTCCCCATGCATGCGTGGCATCTCTCCGGGCACTCTGGCTCCCTCCCACAGACTATGGGTTGTGTGTCTCTCTATGTGGCCATGTGATTGGCTGGTGATTGCTTCAAGGTTTACCCCACCTCTCGCCCAATGCCAGCAGGGATAGGCACTGACCCCCACAACCTCAAAACGGACGAGGGGTAAAGATAATGGATCATTCGGAGTTGAGTCAGCTGATTTCACAAAGCTATTCTCCCTATTCGGATGAATTGTAATTATTAAGGAAAAAGTATGAATATTAAAGTCATTCATCATTTCCTATTTCAGCATGTCAGCCATGCATGAACAGCTTGTACAGTCATCTAAAAATATCCTGGATGTCTTTGTTTCCTGTCCCTCCTTTTCTGATCAAGTCCATCACGCTGGTTTATCCTGCTGGTTGTGTGCACATTGCTGTCTTTGGTCGCGTCCCCCTCCGTTGCCCACAGCTCATTACTGGTCTGTGATGGAAGCCTTAGCTGGTATTATTAGATTTGGTGCGGAGTGGAATGAGCCCCCCGTGAGATCCAGGTAATATGAGAAGGGGGATCCTGCCGAACAAGGTGCAGAATGGAAACAGAGAGGCTGGCTGAGAGTGTCCTCAGGCAGCATGTTGTCAGATATGAGGAGAAAGAATCAGATCCAGTGAGCAGGCTGGTGTGTTTGTATTACATGGCAGGAGATGGAGAAGTTTGCAGGCATGTGCATGTTTGTTTCTCCTGTGCACACGTTCACAGACAACTTAATCTTATTTTTAGTTGTTTGCATTTACAGATGTATGAGACAGCTGACGTTGTCTCATGACTCACAGTAATTGCTGGTTTGGGGCCATGTTTTTCAGCCTTTTCCAGACTGAATTGCCACTAAGCATCACTCCTTTCATTCAGCTTGACTTGTCTTTATGTAAACTGGTTTCTTGTTAGGAAGAGAGTCCTTTTGTTTTATTTTGCCTTCAGCGATAATGAGTGGTGCTACACATCCACCGTGCATTCGTTTGCAGCAGCTGTAAGACAAAACAGTGAAATTAATTAACATAAAAAAGTTATTTCTGGGTGTCAATTTAGAAAATGTTACTCATGTTTGGCAGCCTCAGTGAAAATTATACATTTTATGCTGTTCTGTTCACACTCTGCATTTGCAAAGCTGACTGAGCTCTTACTGATCTACTGTTTCTACAGCCGGAGATGAAGTTTCAGTGGAGGGATACTAGACGCTGAACTGGTCAAAAAACTTCAGAGACTTTCACAGACTCTCTAAAGCACTGTCCAAACCCTCATACTAATGTGCCACCAAAGGGACGTTTCACACTGGATGCATTTTACCTGCATGACGGCAGTGGTGTATGCTTGTTTTCATTTCGGTGAGCATGCTATTAAGTCAGAGTCTGTGTCAAGCATCTCATCTCACAAACATTTATAAATCCAGAGAGGTCTTCCCATCCCATTCACTTCCTATGGGATGTTGCCCAGACAGACTTAATATATATCCTAAGGATATGTGAAACAGTCCATCTGGTATGCAAAGTTAAAAAAAACATATTTTGTGGGCAAATTTGCAACCAAAACTAGAAGTGCTTCAATAGCACAAAATGCATTTTTAACATTGTCGGTTGCTCACAACAAGAGCATAACCTCACTGACAGAGGTAATAATCAAACTTCCCTTCATAAAGCCTTAATGTTTGGATGATGAAAAACAGATTACAGAAGCATAGCAGCCTGAATTGCACTCAATTGCTCTTCTACCTGTCTACCTGTCAAGTACAACACTCCCACAACATTTTGTAGCTCAGGGCAGTTTGTTCTTGTTTTGTGTCTGAATGTGGAGATGAGCTGTCCGTGTCCTCTCCTTCTGCTGCACAGAATGTCAGTCTCATACTGAACAGGGCTTGATCTAGTCTTAATCAGGCCAGAACGGGCTCCTTCCCATCAGGAAATGCTTGACAGTGATTGGCCTTTTCCTTTGTCAAACCTCTGATGTAATGACACAGCATCACTGATGATATTTGGCCTCTGTCCTTTCAGGAAGCAGACACAGACGACCAGCAGGGCACGCTCACATACGAGGAGTTCTCCGTCTTCTACAGGATGATGTCCATGAGACGAGACCTGTTTCTGCTCATGATGGCGTACAGCGACAGGAAAGACCACCTGACGGCCGAGGAGCTGGCCAACTTACTGCGCAACGAGCAGAAGGTCAGAATCCGTCATACATCCGGCTTGACCCTGTGAAATCCCCTGATAGGAAAGATAAAGGAGACACATTTTTAGACTGAGATGTCAGAAACGCTGTCTCCCAAGTCGTCTGTTTCAATTTGAGAGGCAGTCAGGGTGAGAACATTGATTTTGCTCTCTTTAGTCTAACTTTGTAAAACTCTGCCTGTCTACCCGTCTCTCCAGAGGAATCTCCTCCACTAAGCCAATCTATCACTCCTAAAATTGGTTTTCCTTGTGGGAGCACGTCTCTCTGCCATTATTTTTCTTGCAGCTCTTTCCGACATAAGCTGCTCGTCCCTGCACCGCAACGGTGTCATTCTCTCTCATCATGCTGTGTCTGCTGCCGTTCTTCCTGTTAATGCTGTTCTCATACACGCCTGTTCGACTTGACTGAGAATTACTTAAATAGCAGCACTAATAAGCTATAGAAATTAATCAGCAGTGAAAATGGGATTAAATCACTGTAATCATCTACCTGTCAGTTACTGCGCGATGTCTTTACTTGTATTTTCCTCATGATATTTTCTCCATAGATGACCAACGTGACTCCGGAGTACGTGGCAGAAATCATCAACAAGTTTGAGGTGTCTGACGAGCATAAACAAAGAGGCGTCATGGGGATAGACGGTAATTTCTCTCTCTTTTTTATCCTTTCTCTTTTCTCCTTTGTATAATCAGTAGTTGAATGAAGCTCTTGTACAGACAGTCAGCCATCACATTCAAGTGCAGATTAAAAAAACAGTGAAAACAGCTCCAGTGTGAGCTGGAGCGTTATCTTGATGAAGAATGAAAGCATTTCTCCACAGCTGTGGTCTCTTTCTGAAGACTTTTCCTGTTTGTAAAACTGTTGATTCACCGTTGACCCCTCCGAAGCCCACTCCTCCAAAATGTCAAAGAAAACATCAACACGGCTGTGAGTTTGGACTTGGTTTGGCGTGCTCTCTTCATCCTTGGTGATCATATTGGAAGATCCAATTTTCAGTGCATCTAATGAGACCTTCTAAGAAGTTGGGTTTCCTTCAGTTTGTTCCACAATGACCCACAAATTTGAATCAGAATCAGAAGTTTTGGGACGACTTTGGCTCACACTTTTGTAATGCTTAAATCTATCAATGGAGACCATTTCTGCGGTCCTTCTTATTCTAAATCGTCGATCATTTCCAACCATTCGGTCAGTCTGTTGGATGTTTTCAGAAGTTCTTGATGTACCCAGGACATTCATTGTCTTGGATGTCCTGGGTGCCTTCACCAAATCCTCTGTGCCAATTGTGATCTGCATCGTCCCCACACACTTCAGTTAATGTACCAAATGATTTGTCTGCTGTTTTGTTCAATGTCACCAAAAATTTCAAGTTAATGCCTCGTATTCTGATTCGTATGTCTTTGGTGATTAGACTCCAAAGTGATGTCTTCATGTTAGAGCAATAGTGAGACCAACAGCAGGGTAGGACACCCCTCTTGAAGTCTAGACTCTGGTGGTGATGATGATGATGATGATGGATACAGGACTAGATAAGCAGTAGACTTCTCAGAGTGTTTCCCTGGACACTGATAGGTGTCTGGAGTGCTGATGAGGCCAGCAGATCAGGATGAGTTTAGGAAGAGGACTTCTGAGGAGTTGGACCTGGACGCTGATGAGATGGACTAACGGTGCCTCAGGGGGGTGAAGTTTGCTGAGATTACACTGCAAACGAGGTGGACTGATGAGGAGAGGAGACCAGACTATAAAATATGGCAGCAGCAGGATGGTTGGTGGAGCAGGACCTTGGCAGAATTTGGTTGGTCCAGTGCTTAAGTGAGTGAAAACCCTTGATCGGCTAATCAGCAAGTGAGATAAATCAATAATGTGACTTTGATGGATGAATTAGTGTTGGTCACTCATCTTCCTGATTGAACGTACACTTCAAGCTTCATCAAACAAATAACCAAATCAAAGTGAAGGTTTCTTCTGGAAGTGCTAATTTATTGAAAGTTCTCTGGGGGATGTTAGGTAGGTAAGGGGACGAAACTGTCCAAAGACGACCTGGGAAAGCTTGGTTCACGTCACTTATCATACTTTTTCTTTTAGGGTCAAGAAGACAAAATGGCACAAGCTGCAATCACTCTATTGGCTGTTCTGTTACTCAGGTTGCATATAACTCACCAACAGTGCATCATCAGGAGAGTAACAATCTTAACTCCTCCTTTTACACTGCTGCAGGGTCACCTTCCCCACCCGCCCCATGATTTAAAAATATTTTTGGAGCTGCTTATCCAATAGATCAGTTTTTAATTATTAATTAACTTTAAAATTACAAACTTGTCTGTTTCTGTCATGGTCATAAATCACGATAATGTGCTCATATCCTTGGGCAGAGCAGTTTCATCATCGTGAGCTCATTCTCTACTCTGATCTTGTGAAATTAAAGTCTTCTTGTCTGTTTCTTTGTGGAAATAATAAAGACAGAAAGCGAAATCTGATGTACATAACACCTTATGACCTACAGCTTCATTCAGCCTATATTTGAGTGTATATTTGTGTGATTGTCTATTTTTATTCATACATTTTTCACTCCTCTTAAGCAGACATTTTCTTGTCTTCATCCTACCTCTCTCTAAATCAGATCACAATGGTAACAAATTAAAAAATGGAGGTGAGCTTGTAAATCACTTTTCTAGCCTTGATAACTGATAAAGAGAGCCTTTACACTGCAGGCCTCACCCATCCATTCACACCCATCTTCTCTGACATTCACTCACTGATCACAGCTCCATCGGCCTTCCACCTCAGTAAATGTGGCCCGCAAGTTATTTCCAAAAATCCAGAATGATGGAATCCACAAAATGTGATCCAACTTGAGATGTCAATACGGCGCCATGCACAAACTTGTATATGTATATAATATAATAGAGATATTTCTGTATTATCAAGATTGTTGGTAAGTGATGAAGGAATTTAATTCGATACAGCTGATTCTCTAACGCCTTTAATAAAGTGTTGAATGACATGGAAGCAGAGGCATCTGCTGTTTTGACTGATGAATTTTGATTGTTGTAAATCTTGACAAATAGTCTCCATTGTATTATGAAGTGTTCATGAGTTTGGCCTTTTTTGAATAAAATTCTAACTGCAATTATAACACAAGGCAAATGGTTTCATCTGGTATGATCATTTTCAGGACAGTACCAAATTTTATACTTCATCATCTCAACAATCCAAATAATTTCGTAAAATAGAATTTCTTTAACTTGAAAAATGTGAGTTTTATTCTTCTAAATTTCCATTTTGAACTTGAAAATTCTGAGTTTGGATTCTGCTAAGCGTACGACTTCATATCTCTAATGTGTTTAGATTACAGTTTTCTTTTTATGGGTCTTTTTCTTATTTTTTTAAACAACAGCAAATATTTTACACTGCAATTCGCAGAAGGTAACTAACAGCGAGATGTAAAACAGGCAAGATAATTTATCCTAGTATAATTACAACCTCTGACAAGCCAATCATAGCTAAGGAATCTGAGGTGGCCACTGGGTCGGCCTATCAGATTTCTAGGGTGACCCTGTCATACTCATTTAACTGTTTCATTAATCCGTCTTTAGAGTCAAAAGAGTCCTTAAATCTAAACAAGAAGTAAGCAGCAGAGATGGGTGAAGCTGAGCAGCGTGTCATCTTTTTATTTTTTTGACTGAGAGCCCTCTGGCAGAAGAATCTGTAAGAGAATCAAACCTCATTCTATGATTTATGTGCCACTGGAAATATGATCAATTTTTCTGTTTTCTGTGATTTCTCCCCTTGAAAAAACTCAAAGGACAAAATAATGACACAAGATTCAAGGCTCATCGTCGTCGAGATTTGTTTTTCTCAGAGTGCAAATGTAACCAGAGTGTGAACCTCCAAACAGGAGGGAGGATCGAGGAGAATAACCAGAGAGGGAAAATTGGGAAGTGGGAATGAGGGCTGTGAAAATGAGAGTGTGACGGAAAAACTGGGAGAGGAGATGAGAGTGGGGAGGAGGGGTGAGGCTAATCTTGTTGTTGGAGGCATGAAGGCTAACACTGTGTGCGTCTGACTGATCACAACAGTATGTCTGATGTCTACTCTGCAAGCTTCAACCATGGGTGTTAAATCGAGCGTGGAGTACAGATGTGACCGTGATGCACAAACAGGAACAAGAAGGAATCTCCTCTCAGCAGCAGAAGCTGTTTCCTTCAGATTTTAGTCTTTTATTTGTGTGACTGTGTTAAGTACCCATGGTACTCCTCAGGATTCATCACACAGCACACTGTTGATTCAGCCTTAATGGAACCAGATTGCATGTCCAATATCATCTCTGAAATCTTCCCAATATTTGCGTCACATTTCCCGTTTTCGCCTCAGCAGTCTGTTCCCACATTAGCTGTCTGCTTCCGTTCCCTCATCTGCTCCATGGCTTCTCTCCCACTCTCAGTATTCCTGTCTCAACACCCCCCTCTCTCTGAATGAATGGATGCTCTCTTCCCCTTCAGTCCTCTTCACGCCGTAGCACTGAAATAAAGTTGGCTGTGTGATGCACCAGTTGGGCGATTTTCAAAGCTCTCGACTCTGGTTGGAGTGTTCCTGTCCGACCTCCTTTTGTTCTGGAGGATTATACACTCGTGGAGATGTTTTGTAGATTTCAGTGTGAAGCTGTGAGAAAGAGGAGAATCAGGTTCTAGTTCAGAGATGGACTATGATTAACATGAGGGCCACCTTGCTATTCTCAATTTCAGACGGCAGATTGCTACAAATACGGAGCACAATAAGGAAACGAAATAATTATGATGACCAAAAAGATGAACCAGAATCAGAGTCGGAATCAAAATTGGTGTTTATTGCCAAGTGTATTTACACATACAAGAAATTTGACTTGGTAAATTGGTGCAAAAGAGAATCAACATAATAATAAAAGTGAAAATATCAAGAGCAATAAAAGAAAAAATATGAAAATAACTAAAAAAATGTGCAAATTGAACTATGTAAATATAAAAATGTATAAAATATATATAAGAAGCACATCAAACAGAGTGAAGGAGTTGTACAGATGTGTAAATTTGAAATTGGCGTCATGTCTTAGACTGATTGAGTCAGTGCGCGATGTTAATACAACTGAACTGTGGACAGAAAAGCATCTGATAAATTCTTTAACATTCACGTTGAGCTTTTCATCCTTTAGGTTTTACAAGCTTCATGCGCAGTCCCACATGTGACATCTTCAACCCGGTGCACCACGAGGTGAACCAGGACATGGATCAGCCTCTGTGTAACTACTTCATCGCCTCCTCTCATAACACCTACCTGACCGGAGACCAGCTCCTCTCACACTCCAAGACCGACATGTACGCCTGGGTGCTGCAGTCCGGCTGCCGCTGTGTCGAAGGTACAAACTCTCTGTGAAACCTGGACCCTGATCAGGAGTAATCTGTTTGAGCACTTCAACAAAAGACGAATTACCCTGCAGGACACACAGAGGCGTAGATCAGGACAGTGATTACAGTCAAGTGATTAAGTTTAATCACCCTGGTGTTTGTGGACACTGTCTCGCTGTCACTGTCATGGCTCACTGGGACTCCCTAATAAAAAGGAGCCCTTATTAATTTAATGAGGAACACCTGGGCTTTCCCTATTAAGATACCCTGTAACGTCGGCTGATAAAGGAGCCGGTTTAATTGGACAAAGCTGATCTGACATGCTCTCCAAAGCTGCTGTGAGGGATTGTCAGTGTGCCAGTTTGCTGCAACCTGTGGATATAACAGAACCTCTTTTCCCTCTGTGCTCACACCCCTTCACGCTCACATTCACCCACTGATGGTGGAGTTTCCATCACTCTTTTCGCACATACCACCCTGATATTATCAGGATAACATCTGGTCAGCCTGCCCGGGTGATTCACTGACATGGTCTTTCACACTTTCTCCCCTCAGCTGGGAATATGACCAAAAGTCAGTGTTCAAAATATGATATCAGGCGAACAGTTCGATCCCAACTTCAGTGATACATGTTAAAAAGTGTATCAATGGCAACGATGAAAGTTGAGAAGAGCACTGTAACTCACAGAAGTGAAAATGAAGCAGCGTCACTATGTGCACGACAATTACACTGGGGAAAACTAGAAAGCACTCGTTTTTGCCGGCGTTTGTTTGTTACCAAGATTAAGCAAAAATTACTGGACAGATTTTGCTGAAATTTTCAGGAGGTGTTAGTAATGGCTCAACTTAAAAATGATTAGATGCTTGGAGAGACTAATGTACATTATCAAAGGCAAATGGAGAGATTTTGTCCAGCTCTGGGAACCATATATGAACATATATGATTCTGAGTGCTAGGTGTGGGTTTGGTCATAAACCATATTATGATGGTAACTTTATCATTAACTATTGATTATAGATGTAACAGTAATATGTGAGCTATCTTGGCGGAGGTTTACGCTCTCCGAGTGCTTTCTAGTTAGCCAGTTATGGAGCAAAAATGATCCTCCACTAATGGTGGTTATCAGGATCACCACCAAAACCTAATCATTTTTAAATTAGGCCATTATCAACATCTCCTGGAAAATTTCAGCAAAATCCATCCAATAGTTTTTGCGTAATCTTGCTAACAAACAAAGTTATAGCTCTGTATTCAACAGCAGCAGGAGACAGTTCTTTGGATGCACGATCATTTTTGGTTGGAGTTTTTTTTCTAGAATTTTGATGATGTGCAGTGACAACAATACTTTAAAATGTCCAGATGCACATTTGAGTTTGTTATCCCCTTAAAATCAAATAGACTTCATTGAAAGAGCAAAGATTGTAGGAAGAATGCAGAGCCATTGAAAACATGTTGCTGAACTGTACTTCTAAGTCTAAAATTATGAACATTGGCGAGTGCAAAATATTTCAGAGGAGTAATAACATTCAGTATTACATTCCTGCTTCATCTCCTCTGTTTCCCACAGTGGACTGCTGGGACGGCCCTGAAGGGGAGCCAATGGTCCAACACGGCTACACCCTGACCTCCAAGATCCCGTTCAAGTTCGTCATCGAGACCATCAATAAATATGCCTTCATAAATAACCAGTGAGTCAAAGCTCCACAGTGTGTGTGTGTGTGAGGGCTCACATGAGATTGTTTGTGACATTTCATGGAGGCTCGACACTTCCATTATCCCAGAGGTATTGTGTGGTGAGAGAACAGCCCAGAATGCCAAACAGAAATGACATTTTTATGTATTTCTCTCTCAGCTTCATAACATATAAAAATGTGCCTAAAACATAATTTCTGGTTGACATGCTGTGAAAAAGTAATCTTTGTGTCAGGAAAAACTGCACCACACTTTTCAGAGCGTGCACAGAAACACTTAGATTTTAATATTGATTGTAAATTGTCCTCCTCTGTGCAGTCGTGTCCCTTTTGGACCACTGTGGGCTGCGTTCTGATAGCATCAGGGATATTTAAAAGCATTGTGAGAAAGCTGCTGCCTTGTTAAACTGAGTCTGAATTTAGCAGCTGTAATAAAACGCCTCTAAACGAATGTGAGGAGGGTTTCCTCCACAAGCTTTAACAAGAAGGCTGCAACATTTAGACAGCCAGGTTTGTGTTTTTCAGGGAGCACGCGGGGATTGCTGGCAGTAATTAGCACCTATTACTGAGCCATCTGTTAAGAAGCGTTTCCTCTGGCTCCCCGAGGAGCTACTGTTTGTCTCTGCAGGGTCCAACACTACCAAAACAAAGCGGTAAAGATGCTGCTAAGGCTGCTCCTCGTGATTACAGTGCCTGAGTCATAAAAGCATTTTCTTAGTTAAAGGCAGAGACAGAATTGGAGGAGGTTCAACTTATGTAATTAACCAGAGGAGTGAGTACATTTGGCAGGGGATTGTTTGTAGCTTCACTAAATTATTAAGGAGGTGAAGTTGTTATGTAACTTATTTTCCACTTGTTAACCTCCAGGTGTTAATGGTTCCCCTCTTTAATCGTTCTTAAAATAGTAGGTAAAGGTCTTAAGTGAGAATTTTGTCTTTTTTTAATGGCTGCAATGCTGTAGTTGGATGATCATAATAACGCAGCTCATCCATCTGTCCATAAGAGGTTAGCAGATGAGAATGGCTATCTAAGGTAGTTTTCACACCTACAGCTCGGTTGCTATGTTCCGATTTAGATGTAAAAACACTACTTCCCTTGGATCATTTCATCTTTACACAAAAGTATTCCAGATAGGACCGAGTCCACCAACCTGAGTCACACAAAATGCCAGAGTTGGTTTGAACATCAGCTCCACAGGGAACTTCACTGTCGCCTTGAAAGAGCCAAGAGATAAAGCAAGAATGGCTTTTTATGCAATTAGACATAATATTAAAATGGACAGACCTGGCTCAAAAAAATTAAACTTGCATTAGAAAAAAAATTTCTGCATGGCAGTGAAATCAAGGGTCCAAATTTAAATCAGGACTTTGACAAATGGGACAAAACAATAACTGAATCTTCTCACTCTGAGTTCTGTCATTAAAAATCCAAAAAACAGCAAATAAATTTTACCAACGTTTGGAAACTGGTGACCCCGAGTCCCACCATCACATCACCCTGAGCTTCCAAGAAAAAGGTCCCCTCCACCTGCTGGTCCAAAGGCTTCTCCCAAATGAACCGGCCCGGAGAGAACCAGGACCACAGCAACAGCCTGATACGCCCGAATCAGACTGACGATTCCAACAAGCCACAAATTAGAACAAATTAAGCTATCAGGCCACAGAAAGAAATTGATGTGAAAAGCAACTCAACAACAAAGCAAACTTTAGTATTATATTATAACATTATTATATTAAAACATACGCTGTTATGTTTCTTTTCTTTTTCATATCATCTGATTTTTATCATAGATATTTCCAGTAAATATGTTTTTATCTTTATTCTTTTAGCTTAAATATCATAATAAAATTAATCTTTGTCATTATATTAATTTTCTCCTTTTATTTTAAATATGTATCGTTTTTTTTTCTTCCCTCTTGCCAGCATTTGTTAGTTTGTCTACATGATAGATTGATCGATAAATAGATGTACAGATGTATAGATAGATAGATACATAGATAAATGGATGGATGGATGGACGGACGCTCTCTCTTCTCTTTCTTGCTCCCTCTCTCTCTCCCTCTCTCTCTCAGCTGTTCACGTTTTCCTCTCAGCTGATATTTCATCATCAGTGCCACCTGTTAATATGATTAATGGGCCGATGGCGTTATGGCAGCGAAGCACCGCTCTCTCCTGCAGACACACACACCTACACACACACACACACGTACGTCCACCCGTTTGACACACACATTTCACGGCTCATTGAGCTGCTCCACAGTTTCCACCTGAGAGTTCCTCCTGCCCGTCACTGTGTGTGTCCAAATGAAATGACTGTGGCTGTCACTCTCTGCCGTGTCTTCTTCTTCTCTGGTGTTTTATGTGAGGATGTTTTGGGGATGACAGGTGGAGCTGAGAGTGTGGCTGCGTCCCCTGGGGGGTTGCTGTCAGTGTGACAAACCTGACATTTGAGCTGTGCTGCTGTGTGGCCACCAGATACTCACCTTCTGCAAATGAAAACACTCTCAGAAAACATCCATTCAGCTCAGGAGCCGTGCTGCAGGGTGAGGAGTCGAGGCAGCTCTATTTTTATCATCACGTCTGTGGTCATCAGAGAAACCACAGCTCAATATGGGATGATGTTTCCATTTTCTAATATTGACAGATTGTGGTGAGACTCGAAAACCTGAGTACATATGTTGATTATATTTGCTCCCACAGGTACCCGGTGATCCTGTCCATCGAGAACCACTGCAGCATCCAGCAGCAGAAGAAGATTGCTCAGTATCTGCGAGAAATCTTCGGAGACAAACTGGACGTGGGGGACGTACTGAGCAGGGAATCCACAACATTACCCAGTCCCCACAGCCTGCAGGGCAAGATCCTCATCAAAGTAAGAGGAATCCTCGCTCGTGTTTCGCCGACTCTAATGTTTGCTGTTTTTGACAAAAGTGTCTGTGGAGGCCACGCCGACAAAAACGATCCACAGCAGGGCGTAGCTTGAGTTTAGCTTCTGAGTTTCTGACTCATTACTCTTGAAGATTTATTTTTCATGCAGAGATGATGGGATAATAATTAAAATCCAATGTTTAAGCCTGGATGCTGGGATGGTGGAGGGATAAAAGCCAGAGTGTAGTGCTGATGTAGGGCAGAGCTGGCAGGGACTAAGCACCAAACAAGACTAAAGTTATTAGGCCTCTAAATGTTGGGATGTTTGTCAGAATAATGATGCGCATGAGGTGTAAAAGCAGGTTGAATAATGCATAGGCAAGACTTCTGATCACGATTTCTTAGTGTAGGCTAGAATAAAGATTCTGCCCAACCCGGCCCGACTCATCACCTAAATCTGTATTCATGGGCCAGAGCCTGGTTTAAACTAGACATTTTTCATTTTCTCATGCCTTCAGTAATCAAGTCTTTAAAGTGCAACTTCACAATTATTTAATGGCATTTTTGAATAAATTGGTTTTTTTTAATTAATTGCTTTTTTTTTCTTTTTTGCCTTTATTGATAGGAGAGAGCCTTGATTACTGGCTTCACTAATCAAGGCTTTAAAGTGTGATTTCCCAGTTATTTAATGGCATTTTTCTATTTATGTTTTATTTATTTATTGTTTTTTATTCCCTTTTTGTTTGGGGGGGCATTTTTGTGCCTTTATTGATAGGAGAGGTCCTTGTTGACAGGCTTCAGTAATAAAGGCTTCAAAATGTGATTTCCCAGTTATTTAATGGTTTTTTAATTTTACACTCTGGCCACAGGCTGCACTCGAGCCTGAGCTGGCAGAAGCATGCATATGGGTCATGCCAGGTTGCTTACCACTCCGCCAAACCAGCACCCCTATATTTTAATTTTAGGGTGAGAATGAATGCATCACAGAGGCACATGTAATAAAATAAAAAAAAGCTGAAGTGACTCCATACCTCCAGCTGTCCTCTCAAATGAATTCATAATCATGGGAAAACATAAAATATGCTTCATGGATCAATATCCTCTGTGGACTCCAGGCTCAGTGGCTCGGAGTTCATGTTTCAAAAGAAGAAATAAAGTGAGAAGATTGGAAGACGCCCAGTGAGTTAGAGCACTTTTAGATCAAAGCTTTTCCACCAGACGTCTCAATTATCTTCATTTATTTCAGAGGAAAGTCGAGCTCTTGTTATCTCCACATATTTTTACATCATGTGCTCTGCTAAGAATACAGAGAGAAAAATGCTCTGATGGCAGCTAATTATCACTCATAAACTGATGAGGAAGAGAAGAGGAAGACTTAAATAGGTCAGTGTTTCAGTATCAGAGGAGGAAAGAAAAAGGTGAAACACCAAAATCTAAGAAAGGGATGGAAAAGGGCCACATCTAAAAGCGGGGCAGGGGGCTGACCTGTTACTCTCCAGTAGGCTGGACTTTCTTCCATGATCACATCTTAATTTCAAGTCTATATTGACACTGTGACCATTATCATTGATTAGGGAATGAAAGGAATACCAAGGGATGAATTTTATGATCTTAACTTTTAGATTTAGTATTGCAAAGAGTAATGTACTGAGTAAGAAATATGAAACACTTTTGAAATGCTTAAATATGTGAAATACACATTAAAAATTACACATTAATTTTTTTTTTTTTAGTTTTTTTACACCTTTAGTAGATTTTACATGCCCGCTAAAAGGCGCAATAAGAGTAGACATGCACAAGACAAAATACCTGCAGCATCCAGACCTCAAATATTTAATCATAACATCATTAAGGAGAGAAATATCTAATCACAGCTTAATACCTGACAGCATCCAAAGGCAAGTTTAGGTGTACGACAGGTGTATTATTGAAAATGTTTTCTGAATTTAATGTCCTAAATTTGTTGTTATTGTTCTGTTTCAAAGGTGAGAGGGTTCTGTCTTTTATTTTACATTTGTATGACCCAGTGTGATTGTACAGTATTCAGACTCATAAAGTTGATGATAACAGATAACAGTATTTCCCTGTTATTCTTCTTAGTTCTGTTATACCCTCCACCAGGGTTGCTATATTTTTGCCATTGTTTGTTATTTTGTTTATTTATGTGTTTGCTTGTTCGATCGTGAACAAGATGACACAAAACTAACAAAAGAATTTACATCAAATTTTCAAGGAATATTGGTCATGGTACAAGGAGGAAGTGATTTGATTTTTGCAGTAATTTCAATCCAGATGTGGATCCAGGAATTTTTTCAAGGATTTGTTAACATTGCAAGATAGGGCAGTTTTCCAAATTTTCACAAATAACCCAATCAGTTCGCAACAGATTTAAATGAAAATTTTTAGGAAACGTTGGTCATGGTAAAAAGAGGAGGTGATTTGGGTCATAGGTGATCCAATTCTGGATACTGATCCAGGATTTTCTTAATGCTATTTAAACATTGTAAAGTAAGGATGTTTTTTTTTTTTTTTTACATTTTTGCCAATAACTCAGTCATTTAATAACTGATTTTCATAAAAATTTTAGGAAATGTTGGCCATGGTACAAGAAGAAAGCAATACAATTTTGGTTGTGATCCACAATTGGATACGGATACAGGAATTTTTTAAAGATCTCTTAAGAAAGCAATATAGGGCAGTTTTTCACATTTTTGACGATAACTCGCCTACCAAGGTTGAAAATGCCTTGGCTGAGGCTCTTCACTTCTTCTAAAAAATCTTTTTCAGTCATTTTATAATTATTAATGAAACCTCGACAGACTTTACTGACTTGCAGCCGCCACCCAAAGACTCGTGGCTTGACTTTGACTTGGCCTTAGAGACTTGACACTGGACTTGGACTCACAACAAGTGACTTTTTCTTATCTCTTCGTAATAACTGCATTAACTAACAAGGACAGACTAATGTCCAGAGATTTAAACCAATTTTCAACGCTATTCCACAAATGTCAAGCTGAAATCCCAGTTTGTAACTCTTTACAACATTTTTTCATTTCTTGTGATTCTGACTTCAGTCTTTTAATATTTTGTTTCTAGCAGAGAGGCCCACTGTGACAGTTTCCTCTTGGTTATTAATAATGAATAATGCAACTTTTTATTAACTTGAGAAGAAGAGGCTCTCTGTGGTGTTCACATTCAGTCCTTAAAACTCCCCAAGCATACATTCAGAGTGATGAGCTCCTCCGAAGAGTCTGGGTGGTGTGATGGTGCTCTCTTTTTGCTGAGGCTTAAATATTCTACTTGATGTCCCTATTTCACAGAACAAAGTAAATTATTGATCATTTTCACTTGGTATTTTATGACTTTTCCTAATTTTATAAAAATTCCTTCTTTTTTAGGCTCTGGTGTCATATTTTAGAAATGTTCTTCAAAAAATTGAAGCTGGTTGAAGTTTTAGACTCCATCTGTTCAACACTGGAACACAAAAATACCATATGCTGCTCTTTAGTCATTCTATTTATGGGTAATCCTCAATATAAGAAAGACTAAAAACATTCTGCCTTGTAGGTTTTGTGGCACTTTTTCTACAAATGTCCTCAGAGGATGTACAGATCTCAGGTTTTGATTTTATTGCTTTACAAGATGCTCTTTCAAATTTACTTTAGTAAATTTGGCAGTGGACTAGTAAAATATATTGAATGGTCCATCTGGTGTGCCAGGATAATCAGTTGCTAGCAAATAATGAGGACGACGTTTTTTAGTGGTGTTTATTTTTTACATTTACTCTCAGATTTACCACCATGTATGCAGTTTGCGTCTAATACAACAGGTAGTTCAATACAGCCTGAGGTCTTTTGTGCCCCTTAGTGGTATTCTCAAGCAACATGTGCCACGTGTAAACACACACAGGCAAGTATATAAATAAATAAGCTTATGATGTTCAAGGACAAACTGTCAGTATGTCGCCTACTTGAACTGAACATGGTTGAAATGGTTCATATATTCATGGGCACATGCTGTAAATATTGGTGTTTTTTTTTTAATAACAGATCTTTTTTTTGTTTCGAGAAGCTCCCAGGTTATGCATCACTGGAGTTAAGACTGATATGACAGTGAGCCAGCATTATAGCTGTTAGTAAGGAGGCTAAACATCTGCTCCAGCTCCACTCTTTTTGTCTGTAACTCAGCCAGTAGTTAGTTTCAGACTCTGTTTTCAACATGGCCTATTGGTTTTAAATCAGAATCAGAAATACTTTGCTAATCCCTGAGCGGAAATTTGGTTGTTTCAGTTGCTCTTATACATAGTATAGCAGTAGGAATATCAAATAAAGACATTAAAATAGCTAAGATACATTAAAATAGGTAAAAGCATAACAATTAAGTAAAAATAAGACAGCAGGTTGATATATAAGATATACTTCAACTCCCTTATGAAGGAAAAATTAATGAAATAAGTGAAGTTAGACTATGAACAAGGCCAAGGAATTTACACTATTAACATTAACAATATTTACAATATGAATATATAAACATGACAGCACTGTTTGACAGTAGAACACATTTACTGGGTATTGCACTGTATATCATGTTTTAATAGTGGCCACAGTACCCATTTGAATGACATCTTTTGCCTTCTTCTAATACTTTCTGAAGTCTGTGTTGTAAATGCATGTAGGAATGAAAACCAAGCTCTCACTCTGCTACCAAAAGCCATATTTAGAATCTCTAATCTCTGTATCGTGTCGGTCTCCTCCAGCTCATATCTTCACAGCTCCGTCTTGTGATCCCAAAAGGCAGGAAAAGGTTTCCAGAGACAGGAACCTATGAAATATGACTGATATGATCATCCTGGAAAGAATGAAAAAGACAGACTAGGACATGCTATCTTTGACGTGAAAATATCAGCTCCTTCTGTGACAGCCTCAGACACAGAAGATCCTTATCCAGTGGCCCAGGTGGAGACATTTTTACAGACAGCAGAGAGCATCTGGACAAGCAAAAGCTTTCAGCATTTATTGGATTCTTTTATAGGAGTCAGATAAAATGGACTTTATCTGTAGAGTGAAGAAAGACACTTTGTCCCCCTGAAAAGGAGCTATGGCCTTTCCCTCTGTAGCCCCATATCTGAGAGGTGACCAGGTTTTATTGATTTTCTATTAAGCCCTTTAGACCTCTCGAACCATTTTCCCCCATCTCTTCTCCTGCCCTCTTTGGAGAGCTGCTCCCCTCCGTCCATCACCCAGCTGGAGAGGAGAGCTGGAGATGGCATTTTGTGGCAGTATCAGAAACAAGGCGGGGATGAAGGGGAGGCTTCTGGTGGCAGTGGTTAAAACAGGAGCGGGGATGTCAGCTGGAGAAAGTCTTTGGAAAGAGAAGCTCAGAAGAATCTCGACTCCCACTCACACCTTCACAGCGACTCGCTAATGGGCCTCCACGCTGCAGAGAGAGCTGCTCGGGGAGCCTCTCAGAGCAGCTGATTGTGCTCTTCATGTGTGTGTTTGTGCACGTGGGAATGTGTGTTTTGTTCGCTGTTATGTGGCAGTAATGGCTTCCCCTCTAGCTATAAATACCAGTTGGAGCAACATAACAGATTTTGAAAAGGAGTATTCTAACGTGGAGGCCAGAGTGAAAACATGCTGCCATATTCTTAGAGGTGCATCCTGCAGGGCACTCAGGGAAATGAGGGAGGCTCTGTGTTGATCTGAAGACATATGCCCGCCTCAAAAGTCTGATTGTCACTGTCCTAACACGTCCCTTTGTCTGTCCTCTCACTTCCAGGGTAAACGCCTGCCTGCATATCTGTCTGCGGACGCCGAGGAGGGGGAGGTGTCTGACGATGACAGCGCCGATGAGATAGAGGACGACTTCAAGCTGAAGAGCAGTAATGTAAGAGACAGAGAGGTGGCTCAAAACACCACATAAAAATCAATTAAATTAACAGTTTATTGGAAATCAATGAGGCAGATCATTGGAGAGCTGCAAAGAGGCTTCAGATTATCTATATAATAAACTAAAATGTGGATCATAGTCTTCATACAGGCTGGTCTGATGGGTAAAACCTGCTGGATAATAAATGACATGAAGTTCTAATCAGTTGGGCTTGTACACACACATTTTTGGTCTATTTTAGTCGATGAAATCTACTTTAAATTTATTTAACTAAATATGAAGTGTACTGTGTAAGGCATTTTTTATGTTTCCTTGAGTGTCTGAAGTCATGTTTTACACTTGGATAAAATTAAACATCTAATAACCCTTTACTGAATGCTAGTAAAGTCTGAATGTATAAATGAACAGAAACAAATTGAACTTTTGTGTGAAATGCAGTCACCTTTATTTAGGCTACCTGGCAGAGCATCTCAGTTACAATACCAGAACTGACAACAAACAGTGAACCTGCTCTACATGAATATATCAATTCATAAAGAGAGGAGCTCTGATTGGATCGCTCCACAACTTATCCCACCACCACCAAGCTAAGGCAGCTGTGATTGGATGTCCCTCTTAACTCATCCAACCTTTACACACAACCAAAGTAGCTGTGATTGTGATAATTTCACAACATTTGTATAATAACCTGCCATTACACCAAAACAGTCCTGAGTATTAAAGAAGCAGACAGTGAACAGTTCAGGTCTTCATCTCCTCCTAGAAATCAAAACATCAGGACTGAAATTGTTCTGTAAAGTTGATGTTAAAATTCTGAGTCTGTCTGAGACAAAAACTGATCTCAGACTGGCAGAGAAACAAACTTGTTATAATTAGAGACATTATTGTGCCCAAAGTAATGATGCCACTAATCGGAGGTTAATGTTGCTGCTTGTAAAGATTGGCAGACCATCATGGCAGTAACGTTTAGGAACAATCCCTGCTAAACGGTGCAGATAAAGACGCAACCTTAATCCTTTTCCATGCAGCTGAACTTTCTTTGTGACAATATAATTTTTAATCTTCTATATTTATATTCCAGGGTCCTTCTCCCCCATTATATTGAGAAAAACACGGCCTGATTTTGCAGATGGTTCAGTTGTGTAACCAACATGGCATCATCCCCTCACATTTAGCTGGAGGCAGGAGCCGCAGATGCCACTTTGGATGATCATTGCTGTTTTAAAACGGGTGGTGGCAGGTTTCCACTGATGAGAGGTTTTGTTTTGAGCTCATTAAAGCAGTGGGCTCTCACAGCAGTCATCACTGGCTATGCTGCTTGACTCTGATATAAGGCACATTGTACATGATGTCAAACATCATTTCTTATTTTAAACTGTAAAGAAAAAAAAAAAAAACACAGTTCAACAAGCTGCTATACCAAGTATTTTAATATATATATATCTTTTTTGGTGTGAATGTTTTTATCATTGCATTTTATAGAAAAAATCTAATTAAAAGAAATATTTGTATTAAAATGAAGGAGAAAAAAGTTAGTCTAGTGATATAAATTAGTAGTAATAATAGTATAAATAATATAAAACCAGGTTATAATTAAAATAAGTGAAAAAAATTAATAGAAATAAAAAAAAATAATTTCTCACAACAAGATATGTGCTAGGCCAGATTTCTGTCTGGCCTCGCACATCTCAAAGATTTTAACTAATGTGGACATAGGTGACATCAAGTTTACAAATTTTGAGGATCCACTGTTTTCATTGGGTCAAAAATAGGCCAAAAACTATGTTTTTCAAAATATATTTCATATACAGCACTTAATTCTGGCATTGTCCTTAAGAGAATAACATATTCTCCCTTGATGACTCCTCTCTGGATTTAGTGGCTGTATGGACTAGGACGCAATCATGTGATCACCAAAGCTGCAATTTTCTGCAGTGCTCCTGACTGACCCAGGATCTGTTGTGTCAACCTTTTTACACATGCTGTTTTACAACTTTGTAGGCAAAAAGTGCTGGTAAGCAGGTCAACAACACACAGCCTCTGTTTAGGAGTAGAAGTTGGAGTATCCCTTAAATAATGAAAATAGATTATTTATCATCAATATTAGATGATGAATAATGTGTTATGTGTTTTTGATCATTGATTTCCTTACTGTTGTCTATACTGTAAACATAGTGAATATTGCACTGAAGCTTGATTTAAAGAAAATCGTGAATTGAATTATAATATCTGCCAGGAAAATCGCAGTTAGATCTTTTCCAAAAATCGTTCAGCCCTAACATGGACCATCTCCTCTCCCATTGTTTGTCTCAAAAAACAGTTTTGTCTCCTTGTGTCTCATGCCTCCTCCCTACTTTCATTCTTCTCTCAATGCTGAATGTTTCCTCTCTCACCCAGGGCAACGGGAATCCCCAGGTGGAGTCTCACATCAGAAAGAAACTGGACTCCCTTCTGAAGGAGTCCCGCATCGGAGACAAGGAAGACACCGACAGCTTCAGCATCAGAGCGCTGCTCCGAGCCACGCACCAGGGCCTTCAGAAGAACCTCCGGCAGGTACTGTCAGCAGGGAGCTGCACATGGAGCTGAGTAATACTCTCAGCAGATGGAGATAAAAGGGGGGAGTAAAGTAGGCCACAGTGTTAGTCATGGAGGGGAAGAAAGGAGGAGACTCCACTGCACCACGCAGAAGTTTAACACCTTCACGTCAACCAGCTCCTCCTCAGGCCTCGCTGGGGGGACTGCGATGTTCCTGCGAGGTGTTGCTTCATGAAAAGCACGTCGAAACAGATGGAGAGTGATGAGAAACTAAAAGTCTGCAGTGTTACTTAATATTTGATTTCCCCTGCATCCCTCCTCTATTAATAGAAGCTTCAGTTTCCTGACAGCCTCTTAATGGAGCGTGTGTTTTCCCTACAGGCTTTCCCATCATCCTGATTGTTCTCCAGCTCTGCTCTGCTTCACATCACGCTGTCTTACCTGCTTTTTGATTCCCTTTGACTTTTGGCTGTTAGTCTTCCTCTTTGTAAACCACAGCCTCTCTCTTAAAAGCTATGATGGTCTTTTAAGGCTCGTGTCTACTGCAGCCCTCCTGGCTACAGCGCTTTAGGGTTTAAGTGTTGTACTCGGTAACAATGTGGTGATGAAGAACACGTCGCACATATAAATGAACTCAACCAACAGAAGACTTTTATGAAGAATTTTACAATGTTGTGTCCTTGCCTCTAGAGCTCCAAAGGAGTTTTGAAGAAATCCCAGAGCAGATCCTTCATCACAACGCTCAAACAGAAGGTGGGTAGCAAAGAAAGGAGAACGTCAATCCTCATGAGCTCAAAGATACAAAGAACTGCACCACAAAGAATTCAACCCTATGTTTGTGTTAATCTCGAAGGACCTTGAAAAAACAATGTTTTCTATAAGATTTGTTTGGCCTTTTGCCTTATCGGTAGCAAAAAGAAACGGGGTCGATTTGGAAAGAGAGCAAAATTAAGGCGGGGAGACGAAGGAAAGATGAACCAGGCTGGAGCTTAACTTTGGTCGCCCACAAAAGGAATGTTGACACAACCGTCAATACCATTGACACCCCTTTGAACATATTTTAAGAAACTAGGAATATCATATCACCTTAAGGCCCCTGCAAGGTTTAGAGTATAACTGCATGGCATCCTAAATACAATCGTTGGTCCAAAAGAAGGGCTGGATGTTTTTGTGATTGTTTGATTGGTTGAAATCTTACCTCTATTACAGTTTAATCTCATGGTTTGTAGAGTGACCCTGAACCTTCATCCCCAAACACAGGTCAGAGTGGACATTTGTGCAAAATTTAAGGAAAACTCTTCAGGTTCTGTTGAGATATTAAGTTCACAAGAAAGAAATCAACATGGGGCACACTGTCCTTCTGCCGAAAAATCTTATCAAAGTCGACGTTTGTACTGAGTTTAAAGAAAATTCCTGGTGACAATGATGTGATAATTCGTTCATAAGAAGAGGATGAACTTAGGACTCAAGTACCTTGGTATTTAACTTTTTATCAAAAAAAATGTTTATTTAGAGTGTACATTTATGCAAAGTCTGAATAAAAGTCCTTGCAGCATTTCTAAGATCTTGATCTTAAAACTCTAATATCAGAACCTATTCTTGAGTCAGATTGGACTTTTGTGCCTTTCCATTGTCTGAAAGTTTTGAGTTCTCGAGTATCAGCTTGACAAGGGACCCTTTTTTTTTTAGACCTTTAACTTTTGGGCAGAGTCGGAGTGGAATTTATGGCAAAAGCTTGAAAAAAAATTCTTTCAAGCAAGTGGACTTGACCCTTGATCTCGACATCTTAAAATAATCATCAACAATTCATAGTGGACACTTGTGCAAACTTTGAAGAAAACCTCTCAAAGCTTTCTTAAGATATCATGTCTTCAAGGATGTCCCAGATGGACAGACAGACAACCCCGAACAGAATGCCTCTGGCTTTGGCCAGTCACCGCCGTGGAGGCATAAACACAGTGTTTTACTTGAAGGGAAAATCGGCATGTCACACTTAATGAGGAAAAACACATAATTTTATCAGCAAGCAAACAAAAACAGTCTTTATTCTCTCATGATTGCCAAAGCTAAAATGTAACTGCAGGAGCAAACGAGAGCTAATGTGGCCGGAAACTCTGAAAAACAAATCTGTCAGCACGACATACAAATGACACCTCTATTGTGAGAAACAACGCTGAAATGATTACACCTGTTCTGTTAAGGACAGCAAATGGACCAAGATGACTGCAAAGGCTGGTGTCGTACTTCCGTTAGGGAAAGTGTCTGTACTAAGCATGCAGGGGTAGACCACATCAGACCACATCGGACCATCGGACTGTAGCTGCTGCAAGCTGAGGAAGACTGAGAGCTTTGTTAGACTGGAAAATAGGAAGTTACTTTTAAGAATGCTTTTTGGAGTCTCAATCAAACCAGAGGCTTGATTTAAAACAGTGACCATCCAGCTGTCGTTGTGCTTTACAGTCAAAGTAGTTCAGTTCAGTTCAGACAACTTAATTTGTCCCACAAGGGGCAATTCATTTGTAACTTTCCAGAGTACATTCATGCATACAGTCAGTCAACAACATAAATAAATAATCAATCTGTCAAGGAATCATATTTAAGCATGGGACAGAGGGAGATGTCTGAACATTAAAAGTAGCCTGCGTATACAAATGGTACAGCAAGATTAAACACGATAAAACAAAAGATAAAAGCAAACGAGGTAAATCAAGACAATGTAAAAACTGTAAAAGCAGTAATAAAAATAGCGAAAAATAAATAAATAAGACAGGAAATAAATAATGTCCTCTAAATAAATCATTAAAAATGGGTGTGCTCTGTGTTTAGGGGCTTAACAGCAGAGGGAATGAAGGACTTTGAGTTGCGATTAGTTTTCCTTTGGGGCAAATTATAATGTCTGCATAAAAGCATAAGAAAAAATTCATTTGACAAAACATGATCTGGTTGGCTATGATTATTAGGAAAGCAGTTCTCACATCATAATTAGTTTTGGTTACCTTTAGGATTGTTTCATCTTTGCTGTGTTAACTAAAATAAAGTACAGATTCGGTCTCTTAAAACTTCCCCATTTTCCTTGATGGGGTCTTGGCTTGTCATTGGCTGACATGGCCTGGTTTTAAGTTTGCTCTCTGTTGATTGGGCAGCTCCTCTAATAACCAGAAGTGCCATCTTATGGAGACACCCATCAAATGCATGAATGGGTGTGTTTTCAGTGGAATTTAAGCACAACCACAACCAGCCAACTTCCTTTGGCTGGAAGTTGGCTGTGATCTGGCTGAAGTTTAGCAAGGAGGGGAAAATTGGAGTGTAAGGAACAACATGAGGTTGTATAATGAAACACTAGTTCCTTGGAGCAGGTCCTGACCCAAACTGAGTCTCAAGCCCGTTTGTGTTAGGTCTTAGACTGTCAGAATCCCTAAAATGACTGTGAGGAGCAGTCAACTTGATCTCCTCCCTCATTGACACTACTCATTGCCATCTGCATTGCCTTTAGGTATGAGTGGGAGTCTGTCTCTTTGTGGCCCTGTGATTGGCTGGTGACCGGTTCAGGGTGTATCCCGTCTCTTGCCCATTGTCAGCTTGGATAGGCTCCAGCCTCCTGCGACTCCAAAGGAAGAAGCTGTGAAGACAGTGGATGAATAGATAATGGCCTTGACTTTTGGCGTATGACCCCCAAAATGAGTCAAACCATGACTCGGTGTGTCTTTTTATTTTTAGTTTAAGAAATGCCCAGATCGACATACAGACATCCCGGATTATATGATGCATTTCCAACAAGCAGTCCACTTCAGTTTGGCTCAGTATGGTTCACTTTTCCAGGCTATATCATCACACAACATTTGACAGGCTTTGTTCTGTTTGATTAAGTTCAGAGTGAAAGAAAATCAAACCCAAAGAATTACGAAACAGTGATGCAACTTCGTCCTTGAACTGAACCGAGGCTGCAGAATTTTAGGTTTGAAGGCGACCAGAGAAAAACAAGCAGAATATTTTATAATTGAAACAAACATTAAACTTACAATATTCATGGATGTCCTTTAAGTTCTACTGACATATGCTGGGTAAGACATTTTGAATGAATGAATAAATATTTTTATTTCGGTTATATAATTGATAACAACAAACATAGAATATAATCGATTAACACATACTTGTCAATAACCAAAAAAGGTATTGGCTGAAGTGCCTGGCTTATTTTTGCCTCTCCTGTACAATACAAGAAAAGAAATATATAGGACATCCTTCTTTCATAAACTGTATGATTGTTTTACCTTATAAGCATTAATTAATTCAAGGTCTTTCTGAATTTTAAGAGAGTTTTACATCATTGTAATTTATCACTGAGCTCATTTCAAAATGTTACGCCCAAAACCGAAACACATCTGTATTTAATATTTATTCCAACTTTTTCTTTTTAAAACTAAAGCACACCTCACAAATTATATTTTCATTCTCGTAGTTTAAAAAATGTTTGAATACAACCAGGAAGATTTGTATTTACTGCACAAAACATGTCTCCAGTGTTTTTGAATTTTAACAAAGAAGATCCAATGAAAAACTGATTAGTGGGATCCAGATATCCAACTTTATTAATTTTTCTAATCACTCTTGCCGTAGTTTGATTATTGGGTCTAAATTAGCTGTATGTATTTTCCCAGTTTTTGGTGCAGTATAACATATAAGATATTATATCAATAAATGCAACTCACAAAACATTCTCAACATGCAATTTTCATTTTTTAAGATTACTTTTTGGGCATTTTTAGGCCTTTATTGACAGAAAAGGGACAATGGAAAGGCTTGTGAAAGGGCGAGAGAGAGTAGGGGCAGACTGTCTGCAAACAGGCCACAGGCTGCAGAATAATGTATATGGGTCGTACCTGGTTGCTTATCACTCCACCACACCAGCACCCCCATAAGCTGTTTTCTTACTACCTGACCTTACATTTTAAACTCTGTTTGGATCAATATTTAAAGTCTGCAACAGAGAAACAGTAGCACCAACATTTCTCTGTGGTTTCATTAAACTTTCCACTGACTGTGTTATATATCCATATCTCATCATGTCATGTGTCACATCAACCAATGAGCATGACTTTAGGAAACAGAAAAGCCTCCTCTCTGCTCTCCTTAACGATAAATCTTTCATGAAGTGATGCGTTGAAAATACATTTCTGAAGCAGCCTTTGTAGCCTCCTGCAGCCTGCGGAGGGTCCCATACAGAATCATAATTAAGACTGCTTTGCTTATCTCGCAGCTCTATAGTGTGGATCAGTGCACGTATGCATTATGAATATCTCTGCGTTACACGTGCTGATCCTGACTGAGACCCTCTTTGAGCAGTGGGTTTGTCCTTCAGAGAGCTGCTGCTGGTTTCACTGCTAACAGATTAAATATAGGTTTGGGTATAAATATGCACATGTGTGGTTCTTTTAAGTTCACTGTTATCTCCTGCTTTAAATTTCTCCTTCTATCAGCGGGTTCCTTTTTAACTCTGTCCAGCCTCCTCTCTGTTTACCCACTCACATCTTCTCTTCGTTCTTTCATGCGCCCCCTTTTGCATATTGTGCAGCCTCCCACGTGTGTTTGTGTGCAGAAATGCCTGTATGCATGGGTGCAGTTAATCTGTTGGCAAGCAGTTTAAACCCTGTAATTACTGTGACCCTCGTCCTCTTCGTACTTTAACACTGATAGAAATGTTTAGAAAAAAGCACACACTAAATATAATTACATATGTGACGGTTAGAACACCCACAAACAAGTGCTCCAACAATGCTGTGCCTGAATCACAAAGGAGCACATGGGTTTGATATATAACCCTCGCCCGCTGAAGATCTCATACACTGAGAGTCTGTGTGTAGGTGGTTCATGTATGATGTGTATTTATAACATCCATCAGGGTTTCTGCTGAAGACAACGCTCCTCTGCTTTATAAGCAGCATCCAGACCTGCTCTGAGCTCTAACTCCCTGTCCATGTGTCCCTGTCTGTGTGTCCAGAGGCACTCCAAGTCCAGACTGATGTGCCAAAGCGTGGAGAAGGAGGAGGACAGTCAGGAGAAGTCTGGGCGGGAGGCAGGAGGACAGTTCAACAGGTGAGCTTTGAGCCACCGTAACACAACATTCAACAAATGGGATCCTCGACATGGACCCTTTTTCAGAGTGCGATGCTTTGCCTGGGCGAAAAAAATGTTAGGAAAATCCTGTGCTTTTATTTTGAAAGGGATTTTTTTTGTGCAGTGGAGTACTGTCTATTCACACTCCATAACAACAGGTGGTGATAATACCCTGTAATGCTATTGACATTTTGATATAACAGTGTTTGTTGTATAGTCAATAAGTATTTACTCGGCTAAAGCAACATGTTTATTAGATTTTCACCTCCATCAAGGAGGTTATGTTTTTGGCCCCATATGTTTGTTTGTTTGTTAGCAAGATTACGTAAAAACTACTGGACGGATTTTGCTGAAATTTTCAGGAGATGTTGGCCCAACGTAGAAATGATTAGATTTTGGGGGTGATCCGGATATTTATTTGGATGCAAAAAATTCCCAAAATATAAAAAAATCCCATACAGATTCACTTCCAGTTTCACAGGATAATAAGGAGACCATGTTTCTATCATCAAGGTAAATTTCATCTGGATCCGATCCAGATTGACATTGGGAAAAGAAACATTGAAGTTTATAATGGGAAATCCCATTCATTTCTCCTTGGATGTGAGAGTTTGGCCCCCATTATGGGAATTGTAGTTTATTGTGGGGTTGTGGAAAAGCCACTTTCGTAACTGAGCTGCTTGGTGGAGGTCTGCACTCTCTGAGTGCTTTTCTAGTTTGAAAGTACTTCTCAGTAGTCTTACTTTTTTACCTCCTGTTTGAGCATGAAAGCTCTGCTGAGTCTGTTAAAAAAAGGCTGAAGTTACTGAAGTGTTTTGTGTGGCTTAATAAGTGCTGCTGGATAAATATTGTTAATAGAGAACTGTTCAATATGTATCCACTGATGCAGGGTTATTAGCCACAGTTATATTTATAGTCTTGAAACCTAAGTCCCTAAGATGCGCTTTTTGGTTTCAATCTAAATGCAGCTAATAAAGTGTATAATGGTATATTTCCCTCCTCAGCGTAGCCACATGCAGCTCATTCTGGTTTCTTATTGAACTTTTTTTGTGTTTTACTGTGATATTCTGCACTATCTCAGGTTCAAAGTGCAGCATCTTTTTATGAAATACATTTTAGATGTTGAACACTTTCCTCAGTTTGGGTCACAGCTTGTCATTACAGGGTGATGGTGGGTCCCAAAGCCAGACCAGTTGAGTCATTTTCATGACATTGGTCAAATAAAATGGTCGGACCCTGAAAAAAACACACAATCAAGTGGGCTGCCATGTGTAATGATTTTGACGGACTGTCACCTACACACCAACGAGTGCTTTCATTGGTCAAATGGGGGTCAGTAGATGTAGTAGAACTTCTAAAAACATCAACTACAGTCACCTGTTACTTTGCTTGGGACATAGTTACTGATGTGTAAGCTTGCATTGACCGACTGTAGGCTCAAGAAAATTGCGTCTGGTGTGCAAAGGCTTTAGCTCTAGGTGAAGAGTCCTGTAAACAAAATCCTCTCAAGATCACTCATATATATCAAAAATAGCTTTTGTGTATGTGTTGGATATAAAAATATTAAAACCCAATATGAATTTGTTTTTTTGCGAAGAAGAAGGACATGAACAAGTTCTGGTTATCCTTGTATGCAGCAAAGCTCTTGAGTATTTCTTTTAAAAGCCAATCTCCCCGTCCCTTAATCACAAAGCCTCTCTGTTTGGGTTCGGTTTTCCCCGTATCGTGGGGAAATATTGCATCAGATTAACATAATTACCTCATGACATCTCACAATAAATAGAAATAAATCCGTCTGTAATCAGCATTCAATGCTTCTTTCCCCATTCACGCTCTTATTATGAACTTGATCTGGTTCACCAGTGAAGAGGAACAAATCTAATTGAATCCATTCCCCTCAGCAGGAGGATTACATCCCAGGTCTCCTTCACTTGTTTTCTTTGTCTGCCTTTTTATTTCTTTACTCCCTCAGTCACTCTCAGGGCTTTGTGTGCTTTTGTTCTCCTGGTCTGTCTAGCTGGTTTGGTTTTTATAAATTCACGTTCTCAACAAGTGTCACAATGCAGATCCCTATGTGCATGAATCTGAGTGGGCATGGAGTGACTGTGTGTGCACGGCCGTGTGATTGTAGAGAAGCATCATCTGTGGTCCATTGTAAAATAACTAAACCTCAGAGTCTGGCTGAGGTTGATCTGCAGCAAGCCGTGACAGTTACTGGTGCTGTGAACAGAGGGAGAAGTCCTGATGCAGCTGTTATTGTCCTGTGCATAGAAGTTCTTTATCATGTGGAGGAGATATGTAGCTTTTGGAAGTATAAACCTTAAATCCTGATCGTTTTTTTTCAATATATTTTTTTTAGTATTTTTTTTCTGTAAAAACACACAAACAAATACATGAATACAGGGTCAGTTCTTTCCAGATCCACATCAACCAAATGCCAAAAATTCAGATATGCAAGACTGACATCTAGCTATATGATGGCAACATGAACACAGAACCAGCTTAATGGGATAGTTAGGTATTTTTGAAGAGCACTTGTGAATGTATTTGCCAACTAGAAAGCACTTAGAGAACACAAACCTGCACCAAGGTAACTCACATATTGCTGTTACATGTATAAGCAATAGTTCCATGAGTTACCATCATAATATGATTCATGACCCTGAAAACCCACACCTAGCACTCAGAATCATGTTGATATCATTAGTAGCTGGACACTTATTGAGCAAAAACAATAGTTCTCTAATGGTGGTTATCTGGATCAACCACCAAAATCTAATTATTTCTAAGTTGGGCCATTACCAACATCTCTTGAAAATCTCAGCAAAATCCGTCCATTAGTTTTTGCGTAATCTTGCTAACTAACAAACAAACAAACAAACAAACAAACACATGCCGGCAAAAATACAACCTCCTTGTGGAGGTAATACAGCAACTGGCCAGCTCTGTCCCTGAGGGGAGATAGATGGGTATGGACGCTAGCAGACACCTATCAGTAAATGGTGCCACTGAAAGCCTCATAATTACCCCACATTTGCCTATGTTGGCTTGAATAATCACTACAGTAAGATTCTTTCACTTTTCCTCACAAAGCTCTCTGTGTTTGGAACTATTTCATGATGCAGCGTATGGGCTGTGTATCCATCTGCCAGCAACATACAGCTCTCCTCTCATCAGTTAGTGGCCACTAGAGCAGAAACTGACATAAATCTAACCCTCCTGAATATTTACCTCCGCCAAGGAGGTTATGTTTTTGCTGGTGTATGTTTTATTGTTTGTTTGTTTGTTAGCAAACACATAAACCACTGGACGGATTTTGCTGAAATTTTCAGGAGATGTTGGTAATGGCCCAACTTAAAAATGATTAGATCTTGGTGGTGATCCAGATAACTGCCATTAACAAACAATCATTTTTGCTCAATAGCTGCTTAACTAATAATGATATCAACATGATTCAGAGTGCTAGGTGTGGGTTTTCAGGGTCATGGAATAATAATATCACGGTAACTTTATCATGAAACTATTGTTTATAGATGTAACAGCAATATGTGAGCTGCCTTGGCGGAGGTTTGCGTTCTCCGAGTGCTTTCTATTAAGAAGATGTTTTGCTTCTGTATTTACCCCAAAAGTAAGAACAGGCAAAACAAATGGCCTGTCACTTGATGTAGGCCATTGCCAACTTGTGCTGGTTTTGAGTATGGACTTCAGGATTCCTCCTCTGCAGTGACAGAACCTTGTGTTTGTGGTGCCCATTTTACCAAAAAAAGTCAACTTTACTTTTTTAGGATCAACATAAATGTCACGGTTTTCCCCTCTTGTCTGAAAATATACTGAAAGAGCCAAGCCAGCTTCAAAAGTTAAACAGATTTTCAAGTGTTCGCTCTTACTCTCTGCTCGCTTTAAACTGTTGTGTTTTTCCCTGGAGAGTCTAACCCGCTCTCCTTTTTTCATCCTTCCATTTGTCATCTGCCATTTGCTTCAGGGGAGGAAGAAAGAGGAAGACGATGAAGCTGAGTCGAGATCTGTCAAACCTCGTGGTGTTCACCAACTCCGTTGCCTCACAGGAGTGTCTGAACGAAGGTAAGAAGCTCGAACTCCTGGCACACTCAAAGAAATCGTCACGCTCCAGGAGACTCTCCTCACGCCTTTATCTCCACCTTCCTCCACAGGTACTCCAGGTGATGTTTTGTCATTCAGCGAGACCAGGGCACAGTCCCTGGTCAATCATAAAACAGAGCAGTTCCTGGCTTTTAACCAGAGGCAGCTGTCACGGATTTATCCCTCAGCCTATCGCATCGACTCGTCCAATTTCAACCCCCAGTTTTACTGGAACGTGGGCTGTCAGCTGGGTAAGACTGCTGTCCGTCACGCTGAGCCTCTGACCCACACTGAGGTTGTTTGTTAATGAAAACACAAGGTGCCCTGCCTTTAGCCAGATGACTGTCACTGTGAATTAACTGACACATGTGGGCATACAAACACACCAGTTTATTCACTCACAGCGCTCTGCGCAGTTTGCCTTTGGTCATGTGTGCAGTGAAGATTGTAGATTTTGTGTATTTAACTTTAGTCAGCAGGGAAGAGTGAGGATTACTGAAGCATACACAGAGACGCTGGAGGTCAGTCTCAGTTGATGACGCCACTCTCTGTGATGCATATCAACATTTTACTGAATAACTTTAATATTCAGGAGTATATTTTCTCTGAAGAGAGCTATAAGTAGGAAAAATACTAAATTAAAAGATGGTTTACACTTCAACAGACACAAACTTCACATTAAAAATTCACACAGGCAAACCCCTGAAGAGTTTTGAGCTGTTGTCCTGAACTGATCCGACTTAACCACCCTCCATTTCCACCTTCCTAACTTCAAAGATTTTAACTACTCAAAGAAATCAAATGAAAATGTTGGAGCTTTGACCTTGGATGGAACAAAACATGTAATTAAACAGCTCCAACCAGAGAATATTGTTGTTTTCAAGACATTTCAGAAATTACCACACCATTAGGAAAATCAGGCTTGTTTCAATAAGGCTGGAGAAATATGTCAGTGTGTCCTTGCATTTGAGCAGTTTTCTTTATAAAAACAGTAAATGGACTTAAATAGCACTTTTCTAGTCTCTTTTAATACTCAAAGCAGATTTACACCGAAGGACACATCGACCCATTCTAGACAGAGTTCTATCCAGTGTTACTTTGACAGCACTTTTTAATTTAGTTTTAGTTATGGTCTTTTGCCAAAAATATCTTTTAGTTTTAGTCATAACTTAGTCATCTAAATTGTTTTAATTTTAGTCTAGTTTTAGTTGATGAAATTTCACAACGTTTTAGTCGATGAAATCTACTGTAAATTTAGTCAACTTAAATATGAAGTGTAAAGGGTAAGGCATTTTTATGTTTCCTTGAATTTCTGAAGTCATGTTTTACACTTGGATAAAATCAATCATCTAATAACCCTTTACTGAATGCTAGTAAAGTCTGAATGTATAAATGAACAGAAACAAATTGAACTTTTGTGTGAAATGCAGTCACCTTTATTTAGGCTACCGGGCAGAGCATCTCAGTTACAATACCAGAACTGACAACAAACAGTGAACCTGCTCTACATGAATATATCAATTCATAAAGAGAGGAGCTCTGATTGGATCGCTCCACAACTTATCCCACCACCAACAAGCTAAGGCAGCTGTGATTGGATGTCCCTCTTAACTCATCCAACCTTTCCACACAACCAAAGCAGCTGTGATTGGATATATTCCTAACTTGTCCCTACTTTGTACATGACCAAATTAGGTCTGATTGGATTAAGTCTCTGTCAAACATTTTAGTCTAGTTTTTATCTGTTGACCAAAATGTCAGTTAAGTTAGTTTGAGTTTTTGTCCATGTGCACTTGTTTTTATTAGTTAATGTCTAGTTTTTCGTCAGGGGAAAAAAGGTTGTTGAAAACTATGACGAAAATAATTATTCAACAAAATTAACACTGGTTCTAACTAAATCATTCATCAGCATCAACTAAAAAATTCATGCCCTTTCATACCCATTAACACACCACTGACGCAGCAGTGGGAGCAACTTGGGGTCAAGTGTCCTGCCCAAGGACGCATTGCCATGTGACAGATGGAGCTGGGGTTGAACCTGCAACCCTCCAATTACAAACAGAGCACTGTGTCAGGCTGCACCACTGACACCCTGAACAAACTTGTGAGGCAGTTTTTCACATTTATGGCAATATCTCATTGGAAAATGTTGGAAATGCCTTTGCAGATGTTTGTGCCATTGAGGCACTTCCATACTCCTTTAAAAATGTAAACATTATTTTAGCTGATTATTTCTCCCCTTTAATAATACTGGTTGGTATTGTATTTTATATTGTTGCATGTTTAGCTGTGATGCTCATTTCACAAATGTAGGATCCTTACACATCTTAACTCATTGTAAAGGTGATTAATTAGGCTTTCCAACAATATGAAATACCAATTTATAGTGATAAAGGGGAGAAATAATCGACTGAAACAACATTTCAAAACTTTTTTTGGAAGGAGTATCTTTTTTTGAGGAGTATCTTTTCATGTATGTTGTGCCTGAGCACAGAAAGTGACTGTGGGACCAGAACATTATTAAGTTTGTCATCAGCCTGGTTACCTGCAACTGGAATTCAGTCTTTGCTACTACAGCTGCTTATAGCACAGTGGCATGATAAGTTTACTCATCACCATGTTTGTGTCAGTTCCTGGATCTATTGTGTCCTCACTGCAAACACACTCCTCCAGTGGTTGATTGGAAGCAAGCCGAGTCCACCTCTCACCGGCGAGCTTGGCCTGGTTGTTTTCACTGATAAAGGGTTTGATTGCTGTGTTCATATATGTCCAAACAAATCACGAAGCACCCACTTGTATAAAGTCAACCCTCCCGAATGATTCTGCTGTGAAAATAATCTAAACTGTCAGTTTATTCGTGTTGGCTCTGTGATGACCTGGCAACCAGTGAAGTTGATTATCACTAACAGAATATTGTTTTTGAGGAAATTACTTTTCAAGTACCATGACTTAGAAAATAAAGGTATGATGATTAAATAAAAATAACAAAGAAAAAAGGGTGATGCAGCTTCAAGCCCATGTCAGTTCTTGCTTTTCCGAAATGCAGCTCAACATTCTTCTTCCTTCTTCTGTTCACTTGTTTTCTCGTTAATTTCTCCCTGAGGTTTCAGTGTTGAGTAAACACACATGCTTAATGAATAAATGAATGAGTAATTCAAGTCAGGACATTTAACTAATGAAAAACCAGTGACAAACAAAGCAACAGAGGGTTTTCTACCACATACAGCTTAGCTTAACGCTGCTACAGTCCATGGGTTTAGTACCTACCCTGAATGTCAGATAAATACATGTCAGGGTTGATGTTTGCTAATGTTTGACTGCTGTGTAACAGTTCTCGTGTATTTTTCCCTCCTCAGTTGCTCTGAACTACCAGACAGAGGGCCGGATGATGCAGCTGAACAGAGCCAAGTTCATGGTGAATGGAGGAATTGGCTACGTTCTCAAGCCCCCTCCCATGTGTAAAGGTACAGCCACAGACAAACCGCCTGCACAAGAACAGTGGGAATGAATCCAGTTCAGTGTTTGGTATCTACAATAGAAGCAGATTTGAAAAGCTGCGAGGATGTTTTTGCTCTGTATTATATACTGAAATAGAAAATGAGCCATTTTCTGACACACAGAGGCAAACAAGACATTTAGGGAGAAGACAGTATTATTTGTGTTTATTTTTAATGCTTTAAACCAATTTCCACAGGTAAGATGTCAGAATAAATGTACTGAAGTTGCAAAAACAGATTTTTTGTTCTCCATCTTCTATAGCAAAGACATGAATGATTCATTTGGCTTTTTAAAGAATGAAGGGAGAGACTTTTGATGAAAGGGAAAGAAATGCGAATGAACACATATCTAATCATTGTATTCACCTTGATTTTGGCAATTTTGTGATGTAATGAGTTTAATTTTCTTTTTTATTAATCTATCACAACCTGGGAACTGCAAGGCCCTGCAGTGTGGTTCTCTGGGAGGTCTTCCTCGTAAAATATTTCATACTTCAGCTCAATAAACAAATACATGCGGCTGTACATGTCCTGCATGTATTTGTTTATTGCTTGTTTTTAGATGCAACTTTGTCTAACTTCTTTATCTTTAAAATTCTGTTTTCATCAAAAATGTGTTATTTTCACTGTGACAAACTACAATGTTTTTCAAATCTGATTTTTCATTCCTCCTCCGAGGTCATGTTTTTTTTCCGGTATTTGTTAGTTTCTTTGTTTGTGAACAGGATAACTAAAAAACAGATGAACAGATTTGGATGAAATTTTCAGGAAATGTTGGTCACGGCACAAGAAAGAACATGTGGATTCAGGAATTTTCTAAAGGTTTTCTTATCAATGCAAGATAGGGCAGTTTTCCACATTTTTTTGCTAATAACTCAAAAAGATCTCAACAGATTTTCACGACATTTTTAGGGAATGTTGGTGATGGCACAAGGGAGACACTGTTCAGTTCTGGTCCTGGAATTTTCAAGGATTTGTTAACATTGGGAGATTGCAGTTGTCCTCATTTTTGACAATAACTCACATGAGAATGTTGGAAATGCCTTTGCGAAGGTGAATAATCTCGGAGCACTTCTTGTTATTGTTATTATTTTGGGGTTGGAGATTCTACATTTGGTCGAGCAGGTTCATATTGGGGGCTTTAGACAGAACATTTAATATTCAAAAAGTAGCTCAATATTCAAAGGTAAAGAAGAAATCAATTACATATGTTCATACAACAGTGTAGGGCTGCTCATAGTTTAAAGGATCTGTTTATTTTTGCGAAAACACTAAGAGCATGTTGAGGCTTGGGGCATGTCAGTCTATTTTTTGCTACTTTGAGAAGCAATTTCTCGGCACAAAGCCAGTCGCAGGATGCAAAGAGTACGAATTAAGACCGATGAGGTTGGTCCTAATCATCTGACTCGTCTTTTTGATCGTTTCTTTAGCACTGAGATGCCTCAATTTCATCGCCCTGATGTGTCAAACATGACAACAGCTGGCTTTGGCTTTTGATGTCAGGGCCACCAATCTTCCATGAAAATAATGCACTTCAATCTGAGCATTGAAATGCTGCATTCAGTGTTCTGTGTGTGTTCTTTGGGTAAAATTGCACAATAGGAGGAGAGGAATCAAATAATCCAGTCGAAATTTAGACCAAACAACTAAACCCACTGTGTGAAAAGCAAAATGCCAGCCTGATTTAAAGGTTGGTTGAGTTGATGTTACGTCCATAAAATACCTGTGTATAATCAAGACACATAATCCATCCTCTTGGTACCGAGTATCTTTCACCAAAATAGCAAAATATAGACAGGCACGCCCAAAAGCACAGTGTGCAACGTGCTTTCAAACGCTCTCAAAGGAAGACCAGATGTGAGTAACAGCTTTATATTTCAGTATTAGCTTATCAATCACAGAAATGGGTTTACTGTTGTTTGAATCCCACTTCTTTAAATTTAAATAAATCCAGAACATACTGTGCATTCAGAAAGGGTTAGATTAAAGGCCCGAGTAACCACATAAATCAAGCTTCTCGCTCCGCTGCCTGTCCCTCCCTTCAGGCACGTTCAACCCTTTCAGCGATGACCCGCTTCCAGCTTACCCGAAGAAGCAGCTCATCCTCAAGATCATTAGCGGACAACAGCTGCCCAAACCACCAGACTCCATGCTGGGGGACCGAGGAGAGGTACTGAAACACACAAACAGAGTGCTCACATCCTCCATCTGTGCTCCTGTTTGTCATGCACACAGCCTCAGCTTTTTAACCACAGACACACTCGGGGTCATATAAATGAAATGTGATTTTTTTGTCCCTCTTTTCCTTCGGTTAGATTATCGATCCATTCGTCGAAGTGGAGATCATCGGTCTGCCAGTTGATTGCTGCAAGGAGCAGACGCGAGTTGTTGATGACAACGGTACGACACACAAATCAATCTGAACCACATCGCAGTACTCTGAACTGCAGAGGACGACCACTCAAAGTGTCGATCAATATCATAATAATCATGTTTAAATCACAAAGGGCCCAGCTGTGATGATGAACCTCGAGAAAAATATTAATAAACATGCAGCTTTGCTCTCTTGAGCTTCAGAGCCAGCTTTGGTTAATGTTCAGCAGCCAGAAACTTAACAATCCTGGCTCTCTCTCTGCTCTGAAAACAATTCGTGGGAGCAGGAGGCATCTGCTGTAAAGAACACATCGTCTGCTGCCAGCTGAAGAGTCGGACTCTGCACTCAGACGCTTGCCAAGGCTTAAAGGAGAGCAGAATAGAGTGAGAACCCTGGACTTCTATCAACGAGGCAGCCAAAGGCTTCACTCAGAGTGTCAGCATTGTCAAGTGTGTCCACGACTCCTCTCTGCTGCCTCCAAGTGTTCAGATCGAAGTACATTTTAATTCACACTGCCTTGTTTAAACAATCAGTCTGTTTTGGGCATCCTGCTACACCTTTGAGTGCAAGAAGTGCTGTAAAAACAGTGACCATGCAATTCTGACGGTATGTTTTTAATCCATCGGTCATCAGTCTGAGCTGATCAGTTGTAGCTCTGAATTTTCTTCCTTTCAATCAGGAAGTGAAGTGATTCTGCATTCGTTACGTAGTCAAAGATATTCACATTTCTGTCCAGGGCACGGATGGAAGAGAGTATGAGCATAAGGTTTAACTAGGGCTGGACAATATATTCATTAAATCGATTAATTCAAATAATTTTCCATATTAATTTAAAAATGAAAAATCAAGATTTTTTTTCTCAACTTGCTCTTACTCCAGTCATAAGCTATTGCAATGTTTGAAAGTATGAAAAAATAAAATGTGCAGTTTTCATGGTGGTAGGCCTTCAAGCACATGTTTTGGCTTTTATTTGTTTCTTGATTGAGATTAAATATTGATTACATGGTTCCATATTAATTTACTGTGAAAATAGCATCTTTCAGTGTTTCTGTAGACAGGTCTTCCTTTGTTTGAACTGCATAATTAACATTTTATGATAAAATTACAGCATTAATTTTAACTATAAGAGAGAATGCCTGTTTAGTTTTGACACATAAAGACAAGACTTGATTTATGTCATTTTTTGTCACTTGGAGGTTTTTTATGAGAGGGGGAAAAATCGATTAAAAGCATGAATCGAGTTTTGTGGGAAAAAAATTGAGGTTTTCATTTTTAGGTCATATCACTGAGCCCTAGGTTTAACCATGAGATTATCTGAAGTTGTACTTTTTCATTCATCCAAGCAGTGACAGAGTCAGAGGGCCTTTTTGTGTAGTCTGTGCAGTCAAGCTATGGAAATATAAGGATCTGGTCATCCTTTCACCCTTCAGTCTGTTTTACTGAATGAACAGTAATTGAATAAATTATTTTTGTTTTCTTTACATCCCAGTACCAAATCATCTTTGGCCTGGTACCAGTCCACGGCTCAGTACTTGGGGACCTCTGCTTTAAACTCATGCAGATGCCTTTCCTAATTCCACATGCATGTTAAATATTAAATACAAAACACATTTAAAGAGCACCCTCTTGGTCAAATAAATCCTGATGGAGTTAACAATATCAGAGCCTCCGATGCTGGTGTTACCCGGGGCTGCAGAGCACCATAGGGATCAAAAGTCAGGCTAATTAATTAGCAGCATGAAGAAAGCGGAACGAACGGGTCTGATTGTGTCACCTCTAACATGTCTCCACATGGATGAGGGCATGCAGCAGGGGGAAGGGAGACTCCTCTGGGAGAGGTTATTGAGCACTGGAAGCTCAACAGTATTATTAGATTACTGTGCTGGGAATTGGACCATGAAATACTTCGTTTGAGACGTCAAAACTACAGAGTTAGTGCTTTCTAGGTTGATCATAAATGCCCTGAATAAGACTCCAGAGCGAACAATGAAGGCTGCAGCATACAATGAAAAAATAGTAATAAAATATCACCGTAAACAAATAAATAAACTATCACTAATCATCTTAGTTTCAGGGTAAATCTGTCCCGGTCTCCTGATGTTTTCTTCAAAGTGTGAATCCACATCTGTACTTAAGATAAACTACATTTTACTACAATGATATTCTTATGAAATACAGCAGAGTTAAATTAAACACATGTGCTCTTGGGATTTTTCAGGTTTTAACCCAGTTTGGGAGGAGACTCTGTCCTTCACTCTGCACATGGCTGAAGTAGCACTTGTGCGCTTCCTCGTCTGGGATCATGACCCAATAGGACGGGACTTCATCGGTCAGCGGACGGTCGCCTTCAGCAGCTTGATGCCTGGTTGGTAGAGGATTATTGGTCAAGCTTTAGTTTAGAGTCAATCATTCATTATCATGAGTGTGTTAAGTCTGACTTCATACATCAGGAATCATCAGCAACTCTGGCCATTGATGTGACGGGCGTTTTGGAGCCTGACTCTGAGATTGATCCTAGATTTAACCCTGATATGTTCAGGGCTGCAGGACTGAGAATGGATTATTTTTAAGCTTTAAAAGTGACCTCAGTCCCTGTCAGCCACACTCCTGCCAGCCTCTTGGAGACAAACATATTCTGGCTGTTTGTATTGGGAGCTGTCAAGCTGTCCATCACTGGATTTGACACAAAATACTTAAAATAGGACATAACTAGGATGAGATTAGGTTGTGCACTTCCTATTATAGACCTGCCCCAGGATAATAGGTGCAAATCACTCATTAGCTAACTTTGGTACAATAGTATGCTGCCCCTGTAAAAATGAATTATAGAATAAATACATTTGTCAGTGTCTGACAGGCGAATCTTTGTGAAATGAATCTTAAATAAAATCATTCTTGACAAAGTTTTGTGAAGCTGCCACACGGGAATGGTTCAGAGCAGACTCAGGTGTGTGTGGCTGGTTGGTCTTGATTAAGACCAGGTGTGATGAACTAATATATTCTGCTGCAGCGCTCGGTGCTGACTGATTGTCTAACCGTCAGAGATTGTGAGAGCTCCTCTGAGTTTCTTGAGTTGTTGTATTGCTTGTGAAAAGTCTGTTTAAGCACTTCATAAAACTTCTGAGTGAAATTGGTGAGATTATCTGAAGAAAGCTGGTGGAGAAAGCTGGAATATGTATCCCAGTCCTTTCTGCTTTGTTTTTTTTTTCTTTAACACCAATCAGGTGTGGCTGGTAAACATCTCAAGTTTAGTAAACAGTCAGCTGCACGGCAGAAGTGCTTGAGTTTAACACTTTTAGAAATAAAATCAGACAAGAGCTTTCAGTCATTTAGCTGGTAGCCATCATATCAGTGCTTCTTTTTCCCGTCCATATATTGTCTTTATTTTTATTTAAAGTGAAAACCAGAGTGAAGAGAAAGAATAGGAGTCTGAATATGTGTACACTCAGTGATATGATAACAGATAACTGTACCATCACGGCTTTGCCTTCATTACATACCAGAGAATATGGCTCCAAATGTCTGAATAACATCAACTGGTCATCTGTGTTCTTGGCGAACATTATTGAGTATTAAAAACAAAAATATGTGATTATTTTTCTGCTGATTTTAAGTATTTGACTGTTTATTTCCCTCTGATTACTGTTGTCAGTTCTTGCTTTTTGCCACTCAGTGCCTGGAATTCCCCTCGCTTGCATCTTTTATTCTTTCATTTTTTATCTTTTCTTCTTTTTAACTTTTTATCCTCTTTTGGTTTTATTAACTTTAATTTTATCTCCTATTCCCTTTTATCTTTTGGTAGTTTAAGCCTTTTTAATTTCTTTCTTCCTTCTTATAGGTGTTATTAATCCTTGATTTATTTTGCTCTCTGTTTCTGTCATTTCTGGCTCTTACGTGCTTTTCAAATATTCTGTTTTAAGTCTTACACTTTCTGTCATTTTATTCCTCACATTTCTCTGTTATTTTTCTTTTATTCCCATTTTATCTTTTAATTTTGTCTGTAAAGTACTTTTTAACCCTGTTTTGAAAAGTGCTATATAAATAAAGTTTATTATTGTTATTATTGTTATTACCCTCTATAATAATGTCCCTTTGACTGCAGACCTACCCTTTGAAGAAATAATAAACACCATTAATAACTGATAAATCATAACCATAGGCAATGCATTCATTAACGTTTGAGTGAGACATTGAAGACTATAATACAAGAGCATTACTGATATTTTACAGTGAATACATGCATGAATTCACATTTTTTTTATTTTCTATTAATTTATAACCATTTGTGGACCTTAAAGTTCAGCATAAAGGGATTTTCAGTTATTTTAGCCTTGTCTTTTATTTTTTTGAGCATGAAATTCTATTTCAAGAGGGGAACAAGTTTGTCTTTTAAAGTAAGAATCATAATAAATCGAATAAAAATAGAAACTTGGTTGCATGATTTAACTTGTAAATTGCGTAGTGCTATGACGTTATAGGCTACATCATTTTGTCCAGTGAGCCCATGTGTTTGATTTGTACACCATAAGATCTCTTTCTCGTCTGGTTCCTGTTTTTGTCCACATCCATCAGAGCTGTATCTGAACTCCACGTGCCCTGTCCTCTGGCATCTGCTGCACAATCACAACTCTGAAAAGCTGTTTTCCTTTGAATCGCTCCATCACTCGCTCCATATCCCTCATGCTTTTCTTTTATTCTTGACAACAGGTTACAGACATGTTTACTTGGAGGGCCTGACCGAGGCCTCCATCTTTGTGCATGTGTCCGTGCATGACGTCTATGGGAAGGTAAGCACTTTATTTCATGGTCTTATTTAACATTTTACAGACAGGTGTCTGTTTTTGACTTTCTTTGTGGTGAAAATATCAAGATGTCACATCTGGAGGTATCTAAGCTGAGCCCCTGTGACCTTGTGTCTTTCTAGTGGAGCCCTCTAGTCCTGAACCCCAGCTTTACCATAATGCACTTTCTAGGATCTAACAAGGTATCCTGTTGGCTCGATGTGGTGCTGCATGAAAAGCAATGCATGGTGCATTAAAGAGCAGTTTGTGTCATGCTGCAGAGCATCCACAATGACGGTGTGGTGTGTGAAGTTAACGGAACGACTCATAGTGTGCTTGAAGGTCATACTCATTCATAAATATGTATATTTTTGCTGTTGTATCACTTTTTTAAGAAATAAAGAATCATTACTTCCTATGTAAGCATGAAAGCATAACCTGCAACAACCTCTCAGAGCAGTGGTCACCAACCTTCTTTAGTTGAAGACCCCCCATATTGACGATTTACCGTCCCAAATTCACTGAGACACCGTGACTAATAGTTATCGTTTGACGAGTATTGTTCAGTTTAACACATTTAAGCCTCTAGATACAACCTTCAATCCAGTAAAGTGATAAAAGGAAAAGAATGAAATACAGAATTAATGGATTCACATTTAACAACCTTACAATCCAATACAAACATTACTTAAAGAGTTGAGCACTGGAGGAGCTTTAGAGGAACACCCACATTTAACCAATTTAATTATTAGGGAAACCAATAAGGTGAAGGGAATTCATTCTTCATCCTTCATCCTTTAAAAGCAGCTGAAACAATCCATTTTTTTTATTTTGAACATCTTTAAAATGAGAAAATACATAGACATATAGATATATATACATACATACACATAAGAAGACAAAACAGAAAGATACAGCAGATCAAAATCAGTACAGAATTTTCACGAGTCCTCCTTTTTTCTTGGTTCGAAAAGGGTGTAGGATGAAGTACATAACTTATCTAGTCCTACCCCTTTTTTCCGAAAATAAACTAAAAAAAAGTCAAGCCTCAGGCATTCAAAGAAACACCAAATAATACAGCTTGATACAGCTAACAGCAAAACGGTAGATTTAGAGTTAGATATTCCTTTATTAGTCCCACAGGGGAAAATTGCAAATTTACAGCAGCTGCGGGATACAAGAGAAATATTAGAAAGAAGCTTACAAGTGAAAGATAAAGAATTAAAAATCAAATAAAATAATATAATATAAAAAAAAAAAATAGAATATAGTAAGTGGTATATTTACAGTCGTTATGTACATGTTTGATATTTTACCGATGTAGATTTGAGATTACAGAAAATCTAAATAAATCTAATGTGTTTGTACCCACAGTACAAATCAATCTAATTTCATGTACACATTTCAAGGCACGTCTTTGTCTTTTACTTCATACCATCCTACTCTAGTATCTTTGAATGTATTTTTGAACCTACTTATTGTTGTACATGTTTTCATTTCTTTAGTGCAGCTATTCCACATATGAACTCCTTTTGTTGACATGCAGTGTAGTCTCATATTAGTCCTAACTGCTTGTTTTTTGAACATGTCTAAACCTCTGAGATTATTTGTACTCTCCCTAAGATGGATAAACTTTTGAATACTGTTTGGCAACTTTGGCATCTTACCATCTTGTGTGTCAGAGAATACCTACTGCACATCTACTCTTAAAGATCTTAATTACTGTCTGAAAGCTCTACCCACAGGTTGGCGACCTCTGTCTCAGAGATGGTTTACTGTGAACACTGGAGGAGTGAGCATGCCCTCTGTGGGTTACACGTGTTAAAGCATGTGATGTTATTAACTGTGCTGAGCTAAGAATGTGGTCTGTCTGTTCATTCACTTATTTCATATGATTAACCCTTTCGATTTAGGTGCCATGTGTAAAAATGCCTTTCTTCCATCTTTGTCAGATGTTCATTTGAGTCAGAAATATAAAATTTTACACATTCTTTCTCTTTGCAAACATGTTCTCCAACAGTGGTTCTCAGCTGTTCTAGCCTCAGGACTAATTTCTCCTTATGAGATATTGTGACTGAATTTTCTAATGATTTTTTGTACTAAACTAATTCTATGTTACATGTTTTTTTTCTGGAAAAGCTACACTTCCTCAAATATTTTCTTAAGATTTCAAAGACAGAGAAAATCTTATTTATTTAGAAAGGACAATTGCACATTAACAAACATCATTAAATCTAAATATGTAAATGTGCAGAAGTTAACAGAAAGCTAATTTACATTTGTAGTCCCTTGGCAGGTGACAAAAAAAGAAAACAAGAGCACACACATCACAGAATATAAATCCAATCCAATCCAATCCACTTTATTTATATAGCACATTTAAAAAACATTCAAGTTTACCAATGTGCTGCACAGTATAAAGATGAAAGTTACACAATACTAAAGGACGGGGATACACATTCAGACAAAGCAGCAAATGGGTCGATAAAGTGCAGGGAGCTGGATCTAAAGTGCCAGTTTGCTTAGATAAAGTGAATGGTTGAGGTGGTTACAGTAACTAGATATAAATATAAATATGTAGTAGCCACTGGGCCTTTAGTGATGGGCATACAAGAACCAGACATTCAATACAATCACAACAATAGATGACACAGGCAGGTTTATGGCCTTCATTTCATTACCGTTGCCCTGTGAACACATAGTGATGCGTGAAAGACAGCCGTTCTGTTTCCATATCTCACTCATATTTTGTGCTGCTTCCCTTTGTTGGGACGCATTTAATATCTGCCTGCCGTCTGTTATGTCAACCAAACTTCCTACTGTAACTCCACCCTTGACCACCATAAATAGACACTTACAAGTTGAATGGAGATCCGCTGTCACCATGACATGCTGATTTTCTGTTTAGTATAACTCGTGTATTTGGTAGTCCTCAATTGAAAGGGATACACCAACGAATGTTGCCACACACTACAGCATTTATAGCCTGAGATAATTTGCAATGCCTGTTCCTAGTTTGGGCAATATCAGTTCCCTTTGTTTTCTAAAGGTTTCAGGGAATAAGCACAGACCTGTTTTGTTTTCCAAAGAAATAAGTTAAACAACTGGCACACAGACAGCATCACTGTGATCCTCTCATGAGTCCAGATCCATCAGCTGAGAACCGCTGCCTCATAATCTTCCATATTCACTCCTCGCTTTCTGGTTCTGCCCTCAGGGTTCCCAGCTGCGAGGTATCCGAGGTTTGTTCAATCGATCCTCCAAGTCCTCTGTGGATACGAACACTGCCGGACTTCGGAAGCGCTCCATCAGCGATCACCTCCTGCGGCGCACAGCCAGCGCCCCGGCAAAGGGGCGCAAGAAGACCAAAATGGCTCTGTCGGAGTCGGTGGCGTCGATATCGGATCAAAAGAATGGCACCAGAGGCATGGAAGAAGGAGGAGAGGGCATGTCTGAGAAGGACGAAGGGGTGGATAAGCGCCCCCAGAGCAGAGCCCTCCTCACCCACAGACCCATCTCCATGCCCTTAGACAGGCTTCTCCAGGGGCAGCTGTCGCTCTGCTCACCGGACAAGGAGCAGCAGGATATGGGTGCAGACACGGTCATAGGTGGGTACCTTCAGTTTGATCCTGACAGAAAATCACAAACATTTAATAAGGCAAAGTAGATCCAGAATGTTCCAGTTTAAAGTGACGGTTCAGTATTTTTGAAGTGGGGTTGTAGGAGTCTCCAGTATCAGTCTGTCTGAAACACCAGTGTGATCTGATTTGACATGGATCGCAGTTTTTCACACATGCACCACCCATTTATTTGGGATCTGGTGACAGTATAAAATGTTTGTTTCTCCATGGCGGGCCTGAGATGACAGATGTCTTGCCAGGAAATTACTAAAGATTCCCTAATCAGGCTTTTCTTTGCTGATATGATCACCAATCACCTGTTTGTGAGATCAGCCAACACTGATCACCAAAACTAAGCATGTTATGTATTTTAAAAATTATTGATATATTTGCTCAACTAAGCAGAACAAAAACATATGAAGGAATACAGTGATACAGTATCCTTTAGTAAGGACACCTGATGGGCAAAACAGTAAAAGTAAACTAAGAAATTAAAGGCTTTAAATGTATAAATATTAACTCATTATGTAACAACTGTAATTATTTCACATCACCAAATCACTCTTAGCTACATCAAACTCATTTTACCAAGGGAATCTGTATAATGCCTATGTATATATATATATATATGTATATATATATATATATATATATATATATATATATATATATATATATATATATATATATATACATATATATATATATATATATATATATATATATATATATATATATTGTGATTGATGTAGCCATCCCAAGTGATAGCAACATCAGGAAAAAGGAACACGAGAAACTAGAGAAATACCAAGGGCTCAAAGAAGAGCTAGAGAAAGCCTGGAAGGTGAAGGCAACAGTAGTGCCTGTGGTCATCGGGGCACTCGGGGCAGTGACCCCCACACTGGAGAAGTGGCTCCAACAGATCCCTGGAGAAACATCAGACATCTCACTCCAGAAGAGTGCAGTCCTAGGAACAGCTAAGATACTGCGCAGAACCCTCAAGCTCCCAGGCCTCTGGTAGAGGACCCGAGCTGAAGAGGATGAACAGCCACCCACCCCACCGGGGAGAGGGGGTGGGTGAGAGAAGAGTTTTTTTTTTTTTTTTTTTTTTTTTTTTTATAAATATATATATATTTACATATAATGCATGTATTTTGTTAATTATTGAAGTTAACAGATGCATAGTATACATTATTTCATTTATATTAATATATAGATATACACTCCCGATCAAAATCTTAAAACCAGTTGAAAAATTGCAAGAATTTGCATTTTGCACAATTGGATCTAAGTTGAACTTCAAAATGCAAAATGAAGAAATCGGAGCGAAAGACAAAAAAGAAATATGAGTAAGAAATTTATTGAAAACAACAGTTGAACTGAAATAGTCTGTTCATCAGCTGATCAAAAGTTTAAGACCACAAAAAAGAAAAAGAAAACTCAAAATACAATCCCACTTTAGAAATACCAAACTATCACTTTAAATTTCCTGTCATAAGGATAAATTTAGACATACTAACATGCCTCAAGATGCAATATTTAAGTGCATTTGCTGCAGTTGTTGTGTTTTCCTATGCTTAATTGTTATTTGATAAATGAAGTATTATGCAAGCTTATCTTCTCTGTTTACCTTGACCTGCTTTAAGTATCTAAACTTCATGTACAGTACAATAACCATGTGAACCAAGAGACTACAGCCTGCTCACCATGTTACCTTAACATGCCTTTTCTGTCCCATCTTCATCTGTTGTGCTTCTCTATAGTAGAGAACTGACTAGGATGTACCCACAGGTAATCCAAAATACCCATTGTCTGAAGGTTGCATCGTTCAAAAACATGCCAGTATTGCGTCCACCCAGTGTATTCTGTTCCAAAGTGGTCTCCAAAATATTTCTGTGCCATTTAATCCCATTTGACCGAACCAATCCCATTTGACCATCTCTCTCCTAATCTGATGGATTTTACCTTTATTTTAACTTCCACGGCCTCATTTTCCAGCTTCCCCTTCACAGTCGTACTTGGTGATCCATTTGTCTGTGTACTGCTATTGCCTTGTATTGGCTGGACTGTTAACTGTTGTCATTTTATCGTTGGTTGGCTTGGTGTTCTACATTTAATGGTGGTAGGTTATGTGGGACTACCCTGCCGTGACTAATTGCATTGTTCTCTCATCTTTCCCAACAGGAGGTTTCCCCTTCAACAGACACAGATCTTTCTCTCTGGACCCCTTCATCGAATCATCTCTTTGTTTTGAACCAAGCATGTCCTCTCCTTCTAAGACATACCCCAGCAAAAATAAGGAGTTTGACCCATCAGAGGAGACTTCCTATCTGGTTATTGGTGGAGGGGAAGTGAAAAGGGAAGACGATTATGCTAATTTCCAATCAAAAGACACTGAAGTCAACAAATCCGGGGTCATCTCAGGTGGAATGGAGAAAGACTGTTTTATATCGCCTTCCCTAAACAGCCATTTGAGATCAGACAAACCAGAAACATCATCAAACAGCACAACATTCACAGTCGCACCTTCAGTATCCTCATCGTCCTCCTCGGCCCCTTCCTCTGTAGACCCTTTGTCCTCCATGGGTATGAATCGTGATCTGAGGAGTCCAAGTTCTTTGCATGAGAGCACCATCTCAAGACTCATAGATGCGGTGTCATTAGGCAATGAGCAAGACACATGTGGCTCTATCTCTGCTCTGATTGGTCAGTTTGAAAGCACGGTTGACTCAAATGATCCCTCCACTTTGCTAGAAGATGTAAGATCTCCCCTGAAGTCCACCGCTACGTCTCCCACCAAGAAACCCTTCACAAGTCCTCGGAAAGTAGCTCAAAAATCAAATCACGCAATGTGTGAGGTCAAGTCCCCACTCAAGATTTCTTCTGTAGATGCCCCTGCTTCCACTGTGTTCTCCAGCCCCGAAACTGCTGAGCTTGAGGAGGTCTACACCATACTGGATGAGGAGGTGCTGCTGCCTGTCTCAGTCTACAACCTAAGGAAGCAGACAGTCCAGGTTCAGGCTGACACGACTGACAGCACTCCCTCAAACAGCTTAGGATCCTCTCCAACAAAGACAGCAGAGAAAAGGCACAATATCAACATGGGCTGGATTGATATGCAGAGAAAAAGGGACCAATGTGAAGAAATTGAGGAGGTCGAGGAGAGCATCTATGAAGAGGTTTATGATCCCCCAGTACAGGAGTCGAAGCAGGACAATTCCAAAAGGAACCCAAACTCTTCTGTCAACCAGTTTCTTTACCAGCCAACTGGAAATACTTTCACAGAGTGGGAGATAAATGTTGATGAAGATCCCTTAGATCGGCTGCTGACCTCACCAAGACATGGCAGCCAATGGGATGGTCCATTAAGTCCAACGAAACGCCATGCTATCTACCAAAACCACGAGTCCACTCCCAACTATTCCCAGCAAAGGTATCAGCATTCCTCATACCCTGATCCTAAACAGCATGCATCTCGTGCAACCTTCTCACCGTGCCCCTCCCCAGTGCATCAACTTACTTATCAGCAGTCAAACCAGCACCAAAGCAACCCCCATTATCCTTCTCCCTTCCACAGAAACCTCCAATCCAGACCCGCAAAACCAAGTCCTCTGCATCAGAACAACTACCCTATCCCTCAGAGCAACTCAGATGCAGCCATCAATAACAGAGACTTAAACAGTCCCTACAGACCACATAGTTGTTACAGTGGCAGCCAGATCATAAGCAGGTCCTTCCAAGACCGGCTTGAGTACAAACAGATGGAGAGGGCACAAGAAAGGTGCTTCCACAATGGGTTCTCCTCTTCCAACAGCCTTCCTGTGCAATCTTTGTCTTCTAATGGGTCTAAGGACAGAGGTCTGTACTCCCCTTCCACAGACTGTGAAGCAGTGTACAGTTTGCCCGACTATGATTGCTTTACTCCTCCATCAGAGCCTTCAGCTCCTCAGAACACCCAGCCACACTGCCAAAGTCCAACCAAATCATACACCCCAACCAAGTCCTGGAGCCAAAAGGCTTCCCGGATCAACAGCAGGCACCAGCAACTGCCTGAAACCAGAGTTTCCCTGAGCTCAAATTTAGGCTCCGTGCTGTCACAGCCCCAGTCTAGTACTATAGAGTCTACAGCCCCCAGCCCATGTAAGTCCAAGTCCCTCGGAGACCTAACTTCTGAAGACATATCATGTAACTTTCAGGGCAAATACCACATTATAAGCCGTAGTTTCATAACTCCACATATGAGGAAGCAGAGAAGGTTTGGGGCCATGGGGGAGGTAGCTCTCCAGTCCCAGTCTTGTGACCCCCTCACAGAGCAGCTTCGTAAGCTAGTGAGTCTGGAGGTGGACTGCAGTGACAGTAACAGAGACAGACCTAGGACTCCTCAGTTACACCAGGAAGAAAAACCCCCATCATCACAACTGCAGGAAACAAACACAACTCCAGTATCTCCCAGAAACATCGATGACTCCCCCCCACTCCTCACCCGTCGGCTGTCATCGCGGAGCCAAAGCCGGGTACGACACATCAACAGCCGTGCCCGTGAAAGACAGCAAGAGGCTCTGAAGCCCCGGGCTGGTGGGATGGTCAGCAGCACCTCCAGCCTAGGTGGGGTGGTACTGAGGAATAAACCAGCCTCTCAGAATCCTCCAGTGAACAGACACTCCACTGGGTCTTACATAGCAGGCTACCTTGGTCAGCTAGAGGACAGGGGACTTCCTGAAGGAGCTTGTACCTCATTACGTTACGGTAAAGGGGATCAATATGGTGATCGCTACTACACTGATGACTCTCTTCCAAATGGTGACTCCAACCCGTCTGCGTCAGAGCCTGAAGTTTACTTTCTGCTCAGACTCTGACGATCAGAAGAATTTAACATAAGGGTGCTTTCACACCTGGAACGCTGGAGAAGTTGTTCCACAACAAGTAGGCCTTCCTTCTTTGGCCAAGATTGATCAGACTTATGTGAACGAAGCAATCAAAATCAGTTTCAGAACAAAACAGCCAAGTCAAGATCGCAGAGAAAAGGTGGTTCCAGTTTACTTCCACTTCCACTTAACCTAAGGCAGTGAAAACTCAATCGATCAAACATATTTGATTTATTATCAACTCAGCTCATTACACTGTGGTGATAGTAAGGGATGTTCCCTGGCAGACAATTACAAGTTAGAAGGAAAACACAAAGGAATTATGATGTTTTAAGGACTTAAAATCTCAATCACTGAAGCACTCAGAAAATGGTGGCAACTGAGCATTTTGTATATCACAGAATAACAGCTGATGAATGGTGTGAAGTTGGCTTGCAGAGTGGAGTTTAGTTAATCTTGGACTTAGTAGCATGCTAGCCTCCAACCCCCTTTCTGCTTAAGTCAATATATCTGTGCTAAATGGTCACCTGCTGCTTTGGTAGAAGGGTTGATTGTGAGTAACACCTGATGAAGCCTAAGCACAACTTAGTCTCTTCTTTTCCATACTGCTGCCAACAAGTGTTGCGATGATAACTGGTGACCTCTGTGATTATCCACAAAGGTCAAGCATGATAAATTTTCTCATCCGTCAAAACATTCATAAGGCATTTGACCTTGTTGAGTCAAGTTATGCCATGACTCATTTAGTTGGTGGCTTGGCTTCCTGACTAGCACACCGCAATCAGGGGGCCCATGACTGATATGCAGCCCTAAAAATAATTATATTATATATTTTTTTTACCCACCAATTTACTAACTTTTTATTACAGGTCTTTAAATATCTCTTTTGTCAGCACATACAAATGATGCCGTATTGTTTCAATTTTTTTAATAACAAAAAAAATTATTCAGGCATCTTTGGCATCAGTTAGCTCTCATAAAATAGCATTCATAAAAAAGAGACCATTTGAAAATGTATTAGAGGGAATTAGTTTAATTTATGCTTTTGTTTCACCAAATAGCATGTTAAAGTATTTGGGTCTTTCTAAAAAAAAAAACAGATGTATAATCTGCAAGAGTTTGCTACTTTCACTGGATGGAAAATAGAGATTCATTTCAACTCTGATTATTTGACAAAAATATTTCAAATGCTTAAAATGGTCCAAATAAAATAACAATACTTAATCAATTAATTTGTTTACTGTTTACTGAACCACAAGTTTTGCTGGAGCTCTTTTTCTTTCTTTAAGACCGTTCCTTTCTCTAAGCACCTGAAAGTTGTGCCAGAAAATCGGGTTCAATGCCATAAAGTTCTATAGTGCATAGTTTAATTCCAAATTTGTACAATAGTTTTCATCTGAGGAGTGTTTTCTCGACTGTTTGAAGCTTAATTGTGTCTTTTAACAGAATAACTTCGCTATAATAAATATCAGTGGTCAAATTCAATATATATCATCATATTTGTTTGTTACTTTGATTTACAGATGCTTGGTTTGAGAAATTTTGCAGAGCTGGGGCCCAATCTGGTTTCTTTAACTTTCTGGCAGCACCCCTGCCTGTAATGTGGAGTGTGACCAGTGAGCGTGGCATTGTTTACCTACTCAGTGGGAAAAGCAGTCTGTGACACACTGTAATGACGTAAAGACAGTCCTTCCTCTGTGTTTGCTTTGGCCTGGCTTTACAATATTACAGTGAGAACATAAAACAATCCAAAAAAATGCTTTTATCATCTGAGTTAGAACAAACAAATGAGCTGCATGTGTGAAAGCACCCCAAGAAAAAAAAACAAGCATCAGCTCCTGCAGATGTTCAATAACACCTAGAGCCAGATCAGGAAATAAACACTCATTATGTTTTGCTCTCACATTCACAGGCCGGCAGGTTTCCATTACAACAGTGAAATAAATCCATTCTGATATTTTCACCTTTTAGAGGAGGTAATAGTCTGTGAAATGTGAGCGAAGCATCAAATAAATCCCACGGTCGAGTCTGAAAGCATGAATTTCCTGTTTGAATTGTCCACGATTCAATAGTGAGTGGTCTCTCTAGTCTGAAAGTGTTTCGTCTTTATTCTGCTCAATGTGTTAACGTACCCTGGAACTTTGATTCCCTCCTAAAGGCTTCCTAGACTGATTGTACAGATTTGTGTTATATTTGTCCCTGTGATGTATTGTCCAAACTATGAAGCAAAAAAGAACGACCTGGGGTCTAAAGCAAAGAGGGAATGTTCTTCTGTGTAGCATTTGAATGTGCGGTGTATTCAAACAGCTACTTTTAATAGATTTTAACAACTCTTTTAAGATCAAATGAAAGTCTTCCTTCTCTTTTCAGTGTTAATTCTTTTATTCGTGCACCATGTAAATATGTTTTTGTCACTGTTCTTAATCTAAGATGGCTCTTTGTGAAGAACTGCCTCTAACTGTATATAAATGTTTGTGCATGTTACCTGTGAACATGTCAGGCATGACTATGCACCGATTTATACAATACATAGATGTTGCATCGTCCAGAAACATTTACACAGAACAGATAAGTTGCATTGGATACACTGGTGGAGAAACGCTCGTCATACTAGTGCATTACGATACATGAACTTCCGCTTGGACTTGTTCTCTGTTGTAGACTCTGAAGACATAATCGAGAATTTAAAAGATTTGGAGTTTAAAGGTTTTTATTTTTGTAATTGCTTTGATACAGTCAACAAAAATAATCTGAAATGTCTTGTTGGTCATGGTTTTTTTTTTATTATATATAACTTAATGAAATAAAAAGTGAAACTGTGACGTCTATAAAGGGGGAAGCATAGGGAAGGGTGGAGAAGCACCATTTCTTTATTTAGTGTTACACCATCCTTTTTTAAATGTGTTGTTGCTTATAAGAGGACTGTGAGCATTTTCCTACCAATGCAATAAAAAAATGAACATTGATTTAAACAAAATCCACTGTACTGTTTTCATTTTTCAGTATAAGAGACAATTTATCAAGCAGATTATGCTCACAATTATTCCATGTATGGTAAAAATGGTGTGCCATCTGATATACAATTAGGTGAAACAGGCCATGACATAAAACTGCAATACGTGATATAATACTGCACACCTGTCTGTCTTGGTAGATTATTCTACATGCTAGTTGATGTCTTGTTTACAGCCTTATTTTATGTCGAATAGTTTTTATTCAAAAATATAGCTGTGACCTTTCTACTAACCCCTTAAATCTCTCCTCAGCCTCTGACAACCAGCCTCAGTTTTCTAAAAATGCGTCCCAAATGGGCTGTTAGAAAATGTTCCCTTCATGATGTCGTTTAAAGGGTTTCCCAAACTTTTCTGGCTTGGGACCCAAATGAGAAGTTTGCTCTCCTTTGGGACCCAAACTTACAAAAGTAGATTATGTTGTCTAAACCGTGAGATTCAATCACCGTCATAATTATAATTAATTTTGTGAATCATTATTGGCTTGAAGAAAATATTCAGACTTATGTGTTTGATATGAAATAGCCACATATCAAACTTTTCTTCAAACTGTTCTCATTGGAAGATGTTTTTTTTTTAGCTGCAAAATAATCATATTTTAAATGAAATAAGAATCCGGTTGTTCCTGTTCAAAATGGTAACAACAAATACTAATACCATTTATAGTGCTAAACAAGTTAAACAAGAGATTTTTTTAAATGTTTATGTTTTCTTGTTTTTATGACAGGTGGTCTAATAAATTTGTTAAACAATATACTTTTGACCCAATTTAACTTATTTGAAGATGAGTTTACACTTGAAAAGTTGTCCAAATCTAACCAGAGCCCTATACTGTGTTGAATTAATGAAATACCTAAAATCTAAAGAATTAAATACAAGGACTGGGATGAATCTGAGGTACCATCATGGAAGAAGACTGCAGAATTAGAATAATAAAGGGCGTGCTGTTATTTTAGATACATGAGATTTTATGATGATAGTCCATGATTTCCACAAAGTGTTGTTTAAGTGATTTAAACAGTCTTGCTTTTATCATAAATCAAAAGTTGCAGATCAAATTATCTGCTAGTTATGAGGGAAAATGGGTACAAGTGCTGCAACTGTCCCCTTTGAAAGGTTCTCTCTGTATCTTTAACTCATTGAAAAGCTCTCCTTGAGCAGAGGCTGCAGAATAAAAACTGTTTGTGATGTTGTGGTCCTGCATCCTTCAGTTGTACAAGTTGAATCAAGCTGATTTTATTAAATATGATTTGCAGCCATCAGTATCAGACCGTTGTCCTTATTTTTTGCTTCAAAATGGCCTCTAAAGTCCTCATTGCTGAAAATATTCATATAACTGGTATTATTTAACTACATTTAACCATGTGCCATTTTAAGGAGGAGATAATACACTGAAAACAAGGACAATAACGTTCTGTTTAAAATGCATACTGGGTAATAACCACTAGATGGAGGCATCACACTGCTTTAAAAGCTCTCACACCTTCAAGCCTGTAAACAATTACCCAATCCTGATCTTCACCCTGAAGTCTCTCTGAGTCCTGATGGACTTAAATGGCTTCAGGTGTGTGTTTCCCAGTAATGGGAAACACTTATGTGATGCCACACACCCCCATAAGAAAAAGAGATTAAAAAACAAGGGAAAAGGGAGTGTTAACTCATGTTTCTTTAATTAAATACTGACATATAATGATAATAATAATAATAATAATAATAATAATAATAATAATAATAATAATAATAATACATTTTTTAAGAGAGCCTTTCATGACACTCAAGGACACTGTACAAGATTAAAAGATCAACAACAATAAAATCAATAATAGAACAATAAAATCAGCAAAAATCACAACAGACAATGACAGGTATGGGGATGTAAACTGCAGGTTATTATTAAATGGAATATGCAGTCCTGAACAGGTGGGTTTTGAGTCTGGATTTGAAAAGGGGCAGAGAGTTCAAGTTTTGGAGGTCTGTATTTCAGCACAATATCAAAAGTAAACTCAGAAATATAAATACCTGGTGAATATGTGACAGAGAAATACAGCTTACTTTTTAAATGTGTTAAAACCAACCATGCTTACCAATCACAACCATGCTTGTATTAATTATTAGTATCATTTTAAAAGAATTGCTTCAGTTAGCGACTGTTTGTGTATATCTAACAAAGGGCTGGATGATCACATCTTTCAAGCTATTAATTTTTGCATTGAAGGGGATAGACTGGGTTTTGAAGTGGGATTGCTCGAGGCCCATGGGGTTTGTAAATACGACTGCCAGTAAGACCTCAGACAGTTTTGTTCCTGAGGGGAGATATGATAGGTGCTATACAGCAGTAAATCAAACATGAAAAAATGAAATCAAAATTGGCACGTCTAGACACTACAGTAAGATTCTTCAGAGCATTTTACTTTTCCTTGACTGATAGAAAGACTGAGTCAACTTCACATTATATTTGAGTTTAAAATACACACAGTATACACAAGCTGCACACTCCTGAAAGTTTCTTCAAGGACAATTTAGAAGCAAAGAAAGTGAAAGCACCCTCTGTGTCAGCTCATCTTCTTCATGTCACCATCCTTCAACACTGGTCCAGCCATCCGAGGCTCACAGCTGGTGTGTTCCACATATATTTCCATTTAGATGTAAAATTATATTTAACAGTTTTTTTTACCTTATAATTGGGCTGTCGTTACAGATGGTATCAGCTGGTGAGGTCGCAGCCTTTCACCAGCTGAAGACATGCCATGTTCAGCTAAAATCCTCAGAGCAGGACTAAACCCAGAGAGTTTGCTTTAATGGCTGTCTTGAAACCATCTGCCAGGTTTAAGCCAGATGCACAGAAGGTAGCCTGACTCAAATAGGTCCAAAACATCTGCCCTTTGTGCTTTGGGACTGATTTGGGAACTAGAGTCTATCACCTGTTGTAAGGCACGTGATTTAGGACTTCCTGCTGTCGACGACCACCTGCTGCATCATGGGGACTGGGGCTGATGCTGGAGGCCGTGCAGGAGGAAGTTTTGAAACAGAAATACATCATATATAAGTTTGTATGCAGCTCTAGCAAAGGAAATGTATACTGCATACTTCTATTTTCCTCTTTACACACTCAGTTGGTCTGGTTTCAGGTCATTAACCTAAACTGTTTATCATTTTGAAAAATGTCTCTCCTCCCTCAGCTCTTAATGCCATCAACCCTCCACCTCCTCATCCCAGTTAAGTCTTTACAGTTTCACTATCACACCTGCCTCAACCAGGCACACACTATATCATAATAAACTTAATTTTTGGCCTGATTCCCCCCTCCAACCAAAGTCAACAAAGGCCTGATTATCAGGTGGTAATGAAAGATCATAAATAGGTATGCACAACATTATCAGTGCGACATCCGTTTGGACAATATTGGCCTAAAAAGTTGAATACTTTTACTCTTCACATCAAATATTGACTGTCTGAGATTATGAGCTTTAAAGGTGCGTTCACACCGAATGCGACTGACGTGACCTCGGCGACCACTCTCCATGCAAGGTCCATGTACAGCCAGGATCATGCTCGACCAGATCTCACGCGATGCGACGGACGCGATCTAGGCAACTTTGGGAGACATAGGGCGGCCCCCCTGTCCCTGTAGACAGGTACTCTTAGGGTCGCTCTGGACGCGTGACTAGGCCGTGTCGTTCGGTCGCCAAAGTTTAAAAAAATTTGAACTTTTCAGGCGAAGTCGCGTGTGGCTGTGCCGAGACAGCCAATCAGCTTTGTGTGGGTGTGTGACGACACCCGTGACACCCGGATCACAGAGTGACAATCTGTAGAGAAGTCCCTACTCCTACTGCTGCTGTAGGGCCATCAGCTGCAGTGTTCTGTGATGGTAGGTGAGCGAAAAGGATACAGTTGGAATAATGTCAGCTTATACATCTTATTATATGAAATGATATGATCGCGGTGATACCCGAGTGGGCATGACGCTACTGAGCGACGCAATGGTGACCAAATGAGCTATTTATGGACAGGCAATGTGACTTGTTTGGTGTGAACACACCTTAAGAGTGAAGATCATGGTTGTTCGAGTGTGTACCTGTTGGTGTGTTCATCTTGTTGCACACCACACTATAAGAACTGCCAAATCTGTTATTTTTCCTTATGTGCACTCTCTCACAGTTTCAGAATCAGTTAAGGCTTTGAAACATCTCTGGCCTTCTTTCTATCAGCTCCAGTCTTTGCAGTTTGATGATTGATCTCATTTTGTCAGCCCCAGACGACATTATTGATGAGAACATCCACACCAGTGTCTGGACTCCATAGAGGAATAGATCTGGCTGCTGTTCAAGGCAGACTTCCTTCAATAGCCCTGATCTTGGCAATATTTCAGTATCACATTAAATTAAAATCCATCTCTTATTTTCTGACAGTCTGTCATGATTGAGAAACATTTGAGAGCATGAACCAGGATGATGCTTTATTTCCCATGACAGGGGAAAAGGCTGCCACATGTCAATGTGTCCACAGGCATGGCATGTACCACACCTGCATCAGTAGCATGTAAATAGGTATGAAAGCATGTGGATGACTTTCGTAGAAACTTCAGCCATCAGTGAGTGAATGTATGAGTGAATGAGTGTGTCAGGACCCCCACAACTTCCCGTTCGAACCCACAGAGTATCATCAAATTCAGAAAAATGCGCTTCATTTTTCATCTTTTTAACAGAAATCCACCTGTTGACCAATATAAGCCAACAATTAACCTGAAAATTCAGTGTCCAAGGTATTTAAGAAATATGGAGTATGGGTTATAGAGACTGATCTCACTTTTTAAGTCTGAGAAATACTATTTTAGTAAAATACATTGTACATGTGTCACAAAAAGAGTGCAGGTACGATAGGCCATACCTCCCATTGAGAATGTGTGGAGCATTATGAAACACAGAATACAACAATGAAGACCTCTTACTGTTGAGTTACATTAAGCAAGAATGTAAAAGAATTTCACCTACAAAGCTTCAACAGTTAATGTCCACATGTCAAAACACTTACTGAATGTTGTTAAAAGGGAAGGTGATTGAACACAGTGGTGAACATGCCCCTGTCCCAGGTTTTGTGAACGTGTTGCAGGGATCAAATTAAAAATGACAGTCTATGGTTGAACATTTAATATCTCGTAGTATTTTCAACTGAATACAGCTCCCACAGTAAATACTTGAGCAAATAATTATGTTTATAGACAAAAATGTTTTTATTGTGTTGAATGATTTCAAAGTTCAGCCACTACGATGAATATCAAGGAAGAAATTGGCCCTTGGACACATGTAGTTGATGACCCCTGTCTTGTTGCCAAGCTTATTCAGAGAAGAAAACTTTATCAAAGTAGACATCCTGTGCAATACATTTCTGTATTTTTATATTCTTAATATTCATCCTTTTTTCTTACCTTATATTTGTAAAATAGAGTCAGTTGCACTGTCTACCTTGTATATTTTGCACCTTGTACAGAATTTATAACTATCTGTTCGCTCTGCAAAATGAGACACCCTCTAACCTCATTGTACATTCAGTATAATGGCAATAAAGGGCATTTTATTCTATTCTACATTATAGGCCACCCTCAGCCTTTCATCTCCAACAACAATATATCATATGTTTTATGTTATGTATGGCCATTAAAGTTGGAATACTGTACAGAATGAACTGAAAATGGCAGAACTGGTTTCAGTCAAAGCTTTTCGCTCCATTTTAATCACCAGGCAGTGAACAATGCCTGTGTTTTTAACTGTTACTGTCCTCAAAAACTGTTGCTCTTCCATTGTCAGATTGTTGATTTTTACATATTTATTCGTCGTAATTTATTTTCTAAACCTTTTTCTTAAATTTGTATTTATATTTGACGTGTGCTGACCTCTTGGCCAGGTCACCCTTATAAATGAGATCCTGATCTCAGTGGGACTGATCTGGTTAAATAAAGGTTAAATAAATAGAATAAAAAGTTGACGATGTTTTATGCTGATCAGTTTGCAACTTGCCAACTTCTTCGTGAACAGTTTGGTGTGAGACGAAAAAGGAGGGTCCAAAAGTAAGTCTCTAAAACAGGCAGGTTTCTAAATTAGCTGAGGTGGATATGATTCTATCCATAAATCAGTTTTCTGCCAACGTATATGTGGAATGAGGACAGATGTCGGTTTGAAAACAATCAAAATAACTCAAATGACTTAATTTTAGTTTTTGGCACACTGTTCATTTATTAAATTGGAAATCAAACTTTTTCAGCTATAACAGGCAACAAAGTTAAGTTTTCATGTGACTCTTCTTGGTTGTTTGGCTCCCACCTTTGAGAGAAAACATCAGCAGCATCATCCTGTTTACGATTAATTCACAAGGGGACTTTACAGCCATTATAAAAACTCTGCACAACATCTGAATGTGGGAGGGGGGTGAGTCACACGTTATGTTAGGAATTTGGTCATCAAAATTATTCTCTTTTTGCCTCGAAGAATTAACTCTGCTTTTGCATCAAACTAATTTGACTTTTTACTTTTTATTTCACCTCCTATGTCTACATGAAGCCAATGACAAGTTATCAAACCAGATACAGAACAGATATTGTGTCCAAAAGAGCTGCATCCATGCCTCGGTTCTCCTGCTTTTTCTTTCTGTGGCCCTCCTCCTCACCGGTCCTGCTGCTTGTGGGGCTGGTGGGTCGACACCCGGGGCTCAGGGTGGGACTGCAGGCTGTTCAGACTCTGACTTGTTCTCGGTGGGGCTCACCGAGTGACCTGGGTCTGTTCCAGGAGGGAGACGTTGTGCTTGGTGGCCTTTTCAGCCTCAGATTCAAGCCCCCAGCCACAAACCAGGACTACACTCAGCTGCCTTACTACCCATCATGCACTGGGTAAAATACTTTATTCTACATTATATCATAAGAAATAATGATGTCTTATCGTCTTTTATGTTTGCATGTTAACTGTCCTGTTTGACAGTGCCTGTAATAGAAGTTCAACCATTGTCTTCTGTTTTTGTCTCTTTTGGCCTCAGACTGGAAAATCTCCCCCTGCAGTACGTTTATGTGATGATTTTTGCTCTGGAGGAAATCAATAGAAGCAAATCCTTGCTTCCAGGGGTGAAGCTGGGCTATGACATTCGAGATAGCTGTGCCATACACCCATGGGCGACGCAGGCGGCACTGTCACTAGTTGGAGGAGCCAGCAGCAGCTGTGATTCAGCAGCCCTGACGAACTACTCAGCTGGGAGTGAAGAGGGAACCAGAGGTGGGAAATTAAGATTTAATAGATGCATAATTAGTAAGAGGCAGATAAAGCTGTGATGTAATTAAAACAATGTTTGAGACGGTGCCAAACATCTCTTTTTCTTTCTTTTCCTTAAATGTGAACAGGTGATCAGCCCGTTCCTCTGATTATTGGTGGGTCATCGTCTGTGGCAGCGAAGATACTGGTCAAAATCCTGGAGCCACTTTCTGTGCCCTTAGTGAGTAATTCCGCAGAAGTTTAATGACATTTATTTCCGCTGCCCTCCTAAAAAATAATTTTACCATTAACTGGAAGTACATGTGGTATAACAGGACTACTATAAGGGGCAAAATGACATTTTAACTTTATTCTTTTATTATTTAAAAATGACTGTGTCTAAGAACGTATTCATTCAACTCAATCTCTCTAAAAGATACCTGATTTAATGAGCTACACACAGAATTGAACCACTTTCTTTTTCTATTAGATGCAAGTAAAAGAGCATTTACAGGTTATTTCAGTCTATTTAACTTACATTTTTATCTCTGTTTTGCCAAATGCAATGAAAAAAGTTTCACAGAAATAATTAAAAAATATTAAAGCGAGTGTTTACATTCGTGTGTGGTCCACACTAGGACAGAACAAAACATCACCTGAACATCTAGTGGACTGTGAACTTGACCAGGAATGCTTAATTGCATAAGTTTTAGGTTTAATAATTGAAAGCCATAACTTTGTGTTGTTTTGTTTCTTTGTTTCTTTTATTTTGAACATTGTTCTGCCCTCTTTTGTATTGACATTGATCCATGTAATTGTGTGTGATGTGAGTTGTACAAGCATGTATGGAACCATGAATCATGTACTTTTACTTGATTCAATTCTTGATCTTCTCCAAAAAAGTGAAATGACAAACAAACAAAAATACTGTCAAGCCATTTTCCTGGACATGTGTAATGTTGTCATTTTATAATTACTCCGATTTTATGATTTTGTGTATTTTTTTGACATTTAAATCCAACTTGTGGGAAGCTTTTGGGGAGTTGGCCCTCGAGCCACCGGTTGCCCACCCCTGCCCGATGGTAATACTGCCTCTAAGTGTATTTTTGTGCGAACGTTTGTCCTCAAGATGAGCTACACAGCCAGCTGTCCCTGTCTGAGTGACAGAGTCCAGTATCCAAACTTCTTCAGAACCATGCCCAGTGATGTGTATCAGGCCCGGGCTATCGCACAGCTCGCCATTCGCTTCAAGTGGACCTGGATCGGAGCGGTGGTGGCCAACAATGATTATGGACACATGGCAGTGAAGGTGTTTTGATTTATTTATCAAACTTGATGGTAGAAAAATGTTCATCATCAATAAAAAAGTCCTCTTTAATCAATTATATGACACTTGAAACTTTAGATTTGTCATATTTTCTATATTTTTATTCTCTGTACCAGGTGTTTCAGGAGGAGACGGAGGGGAAAGAGGTATGCCTGGCCTTCGTGGAGACTCTCCAAAGAGAGAACATCGTCAGTGATGCCAGACGTTCTGCACTCACGATTCAGGCCTCCACAGCGAGGGTGATTCTGGTTTTTTCCTGGTACACAGATGTGAGAGAACTATTTCTACAACTGGACAAGATAAATGTAAGAAAGCTGATTAAAGTTGTTTATTATTCATTGCAGTTATTATCTCCTCATTGTGATTTTGTTTCCTGTTTGCAATCAGGTGACTGACAGGCAGTTCCTGGCCAGTGAGGCCTGGAGCACGAGCGCTAATCTCCTTCAAAATCCTGTCTCCTCCAGAGTGGCCCGTGGTGTTCTTGGTATTGCCATTCGAAGTTCATCCATACCTGAGTTTGGAGACTATCTCAGAAGCTTGAATCCAACTCATCGCCCTCATGATAGGTTTTTAAGGGAATACTGGGAAAAGGAGTTTGGTTGTCGTCCTGAGGGAACATCTCCGTCTGCATCTACAGCAAACAGGCTGCTCAGGTCTTCTCTCCCAGCCTGCAGTGGTGCAGAGTCTCTGGAGGACGTGCAGAATCACTTCACTGATGCCTCTCAGCTGAGGGTGACCTATAATGTCTACCTGGCTGTTTATGCTGCAGCTCACGCCCTCCACAGCCTTCTCTCATGCCCCAACAGGGACACCCCTGCTGAAAACAACAGCTCCACCTGTTTCATCTCTGAACTCATCAAACCAATAGAGGTACAAAAAACATTATGTTCATGCAATCATAGCCTGAAACCATGACTAAGGGTTGAAAGAAAGCTGAGAAAGTCATTGCTGGACAGTGCAGGGGTACATGCCTCACACTGAGCGCTGGTTTTTCATCTGTAAAGGTTTTATGGCCTCCAAAAAACCTGGCTCACGGTTTAACAAAAGAAGCCCAGAAACATATAAAAAGACACACAAAAGACAAAGTTAATGGATTTTATTTAGGGAATTACCAAATGAGAAACAACTGAATAAACCAAAAGGGAGAAAAGATCAGGCCAACCCATAAGGGGCCGTTACACCCGTCATTCCCCCGAACTCAAAATTAAGACATAATTTGAGATGTTGAAAGTAGCTTTCCCTCTAATCCAGAGTGGGTAATTTTAAAATCATTGTGATGAACTGGGTAATGCTGACAGACCATGTTTGTATATATTTGTCCTCCTTAATGGACCCCCAAATCCTCCTGTATGTATTTTAAAGATAACATTAAGAATTATTGACACGACCATGATGGGTTTGCACTGTCTTTTATGCTTCATTTTTCATATTTGTTAAATATACAAAGGTGCAACACAGCTCTGTTAAGTGACATTGTTATACGTCGTAGAAAGAGAGCAATAACACAAAATTAGGCAAACCAGTAAAAAAACAAATAAACAAACAGCAAACAGAATATTTATATAGACAAATTCACACACATATATGATGGATTTGCGCTGTTGATCTTATTTTAACTAAAAATCTTCTTCCAGCTGTTGCAGCAGATGAGCAAAGTGAACTTCACCACGCCACAGGGTGAACTGTTGTACTTCAGCGGGGGTGATGTTCCAGCAAAGTACGACATCCTGAACTGGCAACAAACCTCTGGAGGGTCCCTTAAAACCGTCCTGATCGGCCGCGTTGATGGCTTTGACCTTAATCTTGATGAGTCAGCTATTCAGTGGAGCACAGGGTCAAAACAGGTGAGTCAGTCCAGCGATATGTATTTACTATTTCACCCAGAAAATTAAAAGTACTTGTTGGATTCATTCAGGCTCCTGTGTCAGTGTGCAGTGAGAGCTGCCCCCCGGGTACACGCAAGGCTACCAGGAAGGGAGAGCCTCTCTGCTGCTTTGACTGTATCCAGTGCGCAGACGGAGAGATTAGCAATCAAACTGGTGAGGATTTTTGTTTCACACACCCTTTAACCAAACAACAGTCCTACTCAATAAGCAGGAAACCTTTCACGTCGTCCTCTCTCAGGTTCTGTTCACTGCGATCAGTGTCCTCCTGAGTTCTGGTCCGATGCTAACCAAACCGCCTGCATAATTCGTCAGCTGGACTTCCTGTCCTTCAACGAAACTCTGGGGATCACTCTGACTGCAGTGGCTGCGTCTGGTGTTGTGGTGACAACAGCTGTGTTTGTGGTTTTCCTGTACTACCGTCATACACCTATGGTGAGAACAAAGTCATTCAGGTCATGGTTATCCAACGCCGATCCAAGAGGCTACTGAGCTGGTTCAGACTCCTCTCCAAAAGACTTCTTCAGTTCTAAGAGTTGACCAGGGAAGAGCTAGAAATATGAAGCCTCTGATGATCATTTAAAGACTCAGGAAGGACGTTCTTCTGGTGACAACAAAGTCTTCGTTTTATCCAGGGAAGATCGATGATTTGAAAGAGGTGTCATGAAAGCCATTTTTGTTAAGATGAACAGAGGTGGGGGTCTAGGATGCTTTCTCTCTCCTACATATGATTCAGTTTTGGATTCCTTTCACAAACAATCCAAACACCTCCACCCAATGCCCAGGAAATGCTCACAGCTTTCACTTGACCACCCAGATCATTTGCATATTAATAGTGCACTTAGGCTTCATATTTCTAGCTCTTTCCCAGTCAGCTGAAGAAGATTTTTGGAGAAGAGCTGTCTCCAAGAATCTGAACCAGTCCAGTTTCCACTTGGACCACCCTTGAATCACACAGTCTAATGAAGGGGTGGGAAACTGGCAACACGGGGGCCACACACGGCCCTGTGGCCCACCAATCATTTCCAAAAAACAAACAAACAAACAAACAGACAAAATACTAATTGGAAATATGAAGGAAACATAAACACAACTGCTAAATATTATTCTTTATGAGTAACCAGCGCTACATAATGCACAAATTAGGATAGGTGATAAAATATTTCTACTCACCTTAGATTGCTTGTACATGCTTTGTTTTTTACAAGTCATGAAAGAATTAACTTTGCTAGGATTGTATCTCTAAACATATTTTATGAGGCATTAAAAAAAATAATATATAGTATGAGTAAAAACTGTAATTGGAAACGCTGGTAAAGGTAATGTATTTGTGCTATGAAAACTGGTTAACATTAATTTTTTACTGCATTTAAAAGAAACTTGAATTGGCTTTAGTTTTGTATCAGGCTCATCATTTCATAAATTTTTAATTGTATTTGAGTTCAAATAAATAACTGTTGGTATAATATTTTTTGGAGCTTCATATTTTCTGTTTTATTGATATATTTTTTTTTCTTAATTGAGAGTGCCTGACAAGATGGAACAGTGTGGCCCTCTGGCACTGAAAAACTATTGATGCGGCCCTCTTGGTACCCAAAGTTGCCCACCCCTGGTCTAATGTAATGTAAAAAAGTCTGTTGCTTGTCGTTTGTTTTATTAAGTTCAAACCCTTGAAAAACTGAACTCTGCCCCCAAGTTTTTAAATGTCACCTTTTCTTCAAAACACTTAACCCTGAATCTCATTTTAAGGTGCGAGCCAACAACTCCGAGCTGAGTTTCCTGCTCCTGCTGTCGCTGAAGCTCTGCTTCCTGTGCTCGCTGGTGTTCATCGGTCGCCCCTCAGTCTGGTCCTGTCGGTTCCAGCAGGCGGCCTTTGGGATCAGTTTCGTTCTTTGTGTTTCCTGTCTCCAAGTCAAGACCATAGTGGTTCTGGCAGCCTTTCGCTCAGCTCGGCCTGGTGCTGAAGCCTTGATGAAGTGGTTTGGTCCAGGCCAACAGAGAGGGAGCGTCTGCGTCTTTACAAGCATACAGGTCAGTGTTTGAAACATGATTTACACACTAAGTCAACATCAGACCTCGAGAACTGGAGTGATAATTATTGATGCTGGTTTGATTGCACCTTGTATGTCATACTGTATATTTTACTCCTTTTCAACAAGTTCCAGATGTCCCCGGAACATGTTTGTTAGTTTCTTTAAAAGAAATACTATACTGAGAAAAGTATTTTTGGCATGCCTTTAACCCCCTCAGTTTCAGCCCTGCTAAAAATATGCTGTTTCACTCAATAGAAAACAGACATATTCCCCTGCGTTTTGGTTCACTTTCCTCATTTCGTCCTTGCTTTGCTCTGATGGCTTTCACACCCAAAGCTAGCTGAATGCTGGTTTGTTTGAAAGTAAGCTGAGATCCCCATTTTTTGGAGGACCTGACTCCAGTTCTTCGGTCTGCACAGAGTTCATGTACATATGGAGGAGGTCTTCAGCGCTGTCCTCTCCATCAGTTTGTAGTGTAGCTGCTGACCTTTTAAAGAGGCCCCACCCCCTCACAGCTCATGACGAAGCATACCAACAAATGTTATGGTGGAGCTACTGGCTTTACCAATAATAGACGAGGGTGAATTAGCCAAAGCTAACAATCTCATATTGTGTGCTTTCTTTTCTTTTAGGTCATAATCTGTATCGTCTGGCTCACACTCAGCCCTCCAGAGCCTCAGGCTGACCTGAACATCCCCGGTCTAACTGTCACTCTGAAGTGTGCCATGGCCTCTGTGGTGGGCTTCTCTCTGGTTCTCGGCTACATCGGCCTGCTGGCCTGCACCAGTCTCCTCTTGGCTTTTCTTGCTCGTAAACTCCCAGACAACTTCAACGAGGCCAAGCTGATCACCTTCTCAATGCTGATCTTCTGCGCCGTATGGATCGCTTTTGTTCCTGCTTATGTCAGTTCTCCTGGAAAATATGCAAATGCTGTGGAGATATTTGCAATTCTGGCTTCCAGTTATGGTTTACTCTTCTGTATCTTTGCTCCGAAGTGTTTCATCATCCTTTTAAGACCCGAGAAGAACACGAAGAAACACCTGATGTCTCGATAACTAAAAAATTTAACCTTACAATTCATGCTAACACTTAGAACATGAGAACATCCAACACAAATGTAAATACGAAATATTCACCTAGGATTTTTATAATGTCAAAATCTTAGATGACTACTCCAGATCAGTCTGTTTTTCTATATTTAAGCTGTACTAAGCTGTAATCCATTCCTGCTCCTATTTTCTGGCCACTACAAAATGTTTTTGTCCTGTAATAAACTACATGTAGGCCACTGAATGTGCAGGCCTAACACAGACTTAAAAAAAATCATGATTGTTGACTTTTCAATGTTGCTGCCATTTACATGATTTACTTCAATTTGTACAATTTTGCAAAAATTAAAGTGAATAAACATTTCTAACCTGCAAAAGTGGTTTTCTTTTTTACTAACGGTCATGAATTTAGCTTTTGTTATTTCAGAGAAGTTGAATCTTGCAAATATTAATAATTAAAATAATTTATTTTTTATGTCAAACTTGTGAAAACAGAGCAAGTAAAGGCTAGCTTGTCAATCTTACAATAAATGTGAGCTTATGCTAGCAAAGTAGCTCAAGTGTTTTTAGAGCCAGTTCATAAAAATTACAGGATTCCCCCAAACCGTTGGTCATTACTGTTAATTTACATATTTTTAAAAAGTGATAAATTGTCAAAACCAGTAGATTGAGAGACAGTGTCCCAAACTCACCTGAGGTATGGCTAGCAGAGCTGGACGCACTGGGCTGATCTGCTATGCTAACTTATGTAGAAGTCGAAGAAGGAACACCATTATGCTGATGAATGTTATGGTTTTTGAGTCTCCAATGGTTAAGAGGCATTCAGTCATATTGGGGAGATCAGGGCTGGTTGTCACATAGTTTGGTTGTTGCTTTTTGCAAACAAACTACATGGTTCTGTTCTGTCATGTTCATATTTCTTTTTTGGCTTAATGTGGTCATTTTTAACCAGAAGTTTTGTCAATAAACACAAACTACTGGGTGTGGCAGACATTTTGTGATTTTTGTGAGTCTGAGTGACTTTTCAGTCGGATGTTGTGTTTGTGGTAATAGATTCTGGGTGATCTGTTTTTTCACAACTGAACATTTGCTCAGAAATGGAAGCTATTAGCTTTAATTTAAGCCTCGACAAGCTTGCATAAAACTTTCATTTAAAATTCATCAATGAGAAATTGCAGCAGCGCTCTGGGGGGCTGGTTGTCAAACATGTGACTCATTCAGATGAAGGACTGTGAAGGTGCTCTGCTGCACTCAGAGTATCATCCAGGGCAGACTCAGGTGTGTGTGGCTGATTGGCCTCGATTGAGACCAGCTGTGGTGAACTGATATACTCTTCAGGGTTTCAGCGCTCGGTGCTGATTCACTGTCTGATCAGCAGAGCTTGAGAAAGCTTCTCTGAGTTTCTTCAGTTGTTGCTTTGGATGAGAAAAGTCAGTTTAAGCACTTTTTAACACGTGTGTGAGGATCATACAAATATCTGAAAGAGCTGGATGCTCTAAAGCAGCCCTTTTTTCCATTAGCAAAAAGTAGTTTATTCAAGTGTAATATGAGTATACTTATGTTAGACTAAAACTGAGGCAGTATACTTTCAGTTTACATTTTATATACTATATTTTATATTCTTAAGAATAGTATAGTGAAGAATACTTGGCTTAAACAGAAAAGTGTAAAGAAAAATCTAAGACTAAGTTCATTAATACTAAGACTTTCACTTAAACTTAAATACTAAAACTTATACCTGTACTTTAGTATACTTTTTACTTCTTTCTGCCAAAAAGCATTAATACTTAGTATATCTTGATCCAAGTACATAATAAGGTCAAGTCATTGTGCTTGCATTTAATTTAACAGAATAAAAACATTTTCAAAGAAGGGCTTGATTTCATAGAGGCTCTTTGTTTTTGAAATGCACATCTTAAATGATTGAAGTAGGTAGTTGTAAATTCACTGTATGGTATGTTTTAAAATGTTAAATATATCAAACTTGTTCTCAACATTATGTCTTGTGATTTTGTAAATACATTGCAGTCAAGTGTACAAACAGCATTAGTTAACTTTAAGAATACTTTCAGTATATTTCAAGTATATAAATGGTATGATTAAAGAAAGATTAGATTAGATTAGATAGAACTTTATTAATCCCTTAGGAAGACTCCTTCGGGTAAATTAAGATTCCAGCAGCATTGTATAGTGCACAGGATAAATCAAAACATATGATATTAAAAAAAGAAAGAAAATAAATTGCAGATGTAGATAAAAAAAAAAGAATTAATAAAAAAAAAAAAAAAAAAAAAGGCTACTGGCTGGCTACTGCTCCTTTTCATCAAAGGTCAAAGGTCATTGGGTCCCACACTCATTAATCGTTTGTGTGTGTCATTTCAAGAAGGCACCAGAGACTTTCTTCAAATTTTTTACAATTTAACACATTGTTTAAGGTCAAAATCACAATGACCTTCCATATTTTCACAATTCATCGACACATTTCTACTAACAACATAACCACAAAAAAAAATCACGAGCCTTTTACTCTTGGCCCATTTCTCTACTTTCACTGTCAGGATATTTACCTTGTAGAGGGTACTAGAGTTACACAGAGATTCAAGTTTTGTAGGCCAGTGAAGTTTGTATAATCCTGGTTCTCTCAGTTAAAAGTCTCATTTCAGGTATTTATCTGAATAGGCTATTCGAAAATCCAATATTCCTTTGGCCTTCACAACCGGGAAGTGCTCAATGCTAACTTACTTCTGCGTTTAAAGACTCATCCCTGCTCCACTGATTCCCAGGTGGTCCTTCTAGTTTAACTGAATTAAACAACATATGAAGTTGGGTCGTATTATTGCTCAGTTTTGACAGAAAATGTGTCCGTTTTTGCGTGCAGATTGCATTTCCTGCCCCTCGATATGTGTCACAAGCAGCCTTCCTGCTAATGTCAAAACAAACCATCAAGAAGAAAAAGTGTCAAGAACTAAATCTGAGAAGCTGAATTAAATATTTACATCTTGCAGCTTCATTCAGCTGTTTCCTCTCCCCACAAACCAAATCATCTGTAATCAGGCTGTTGTTGTTTCCTTCTCACCCTCGAGAGGAATGATTTGGGCTTGCGTGCCTGTGCCGCCATGTTTACTTCATCAGCTATAAAATCTCACATTTACCGTCCCAGTCTTCAGAGGAGGAGGGGGTGGCAGGTTTGACAGCCTGTGAGTGTGGTTCATGTTTGTGCTGTTTGAGGCTTTGAATTTAAACTTGTTACTTAACAGGAAATTTAAATGTTTTGTATCTTATTTTACTTATTTGACTAATATCCGAAGCGTCCAGAGCAGCTCCATGTTTCGATTCTCTTTCTTCTTCATTCTGTGTCCCTCCTTTTCCTTTTTTCTGCTGCACGTGGGGCTTGCAGGCAGTCTTCTGGGGCCGAGGGTGGGAGCCCTAACAACAGGACAGACGCTGACATGCTCTCGACGGGGCACACTCAGTAATCAGGGTCTGTTCCAGGATGGAGATGTGGTCGTTGGTGGACTCTTCAGTCTCCATTATCAACCCCCAGCAATAGAAAATGACTTCACTTTGCTGCCGCACTACAGACCATGCTCTGGGTAAACCGCAGACCCAGACTATCTCCTGTAACGTGGTGGTTTTTCTGCTTAAAAATGATGAATATTCTCCCTCTCTGCTGCTATCCCAGTTTAGAGCATGCCCCGCTGCAGAACATCTATGCCATGGTGTTTGCAGTGGATGAAATCAACAACAGTACAACACTGCTGCCAGGCGTGAGGCTCGGGTACCACATTCTGGACAGCTGTGGCAGGCCGCCGTGGGCTCTACAGGCGGCATTGTCGCTGGTTGGAGGAGATGATGGCAGCTGTGTTTTAAATGATGACTCTGGAAAATACAGTGAGGGATATAGAGAGAGGAGAGGTAGACTATCGTGCAGTTATATCTTCTCTTTTATTGACTTGAAGGCATAATTAGAGCTGCTTTTGAAGAATGCTGATTCATTCTGGCTCTATTTTACAAACCACTTTAAATTTTGTCAACAGGTGGTCATTCTGTTCCCCTGATCATTGGCGGTGCTTCGTCAGTAACTGGACAAATACTCTCCGGAGTCCTTGAGCCTCTCTCTGTACCTATAGTAAGTTTTATCTGGAAACAAAGCAACTGTTCTCCATATTTTCAGGTAGCCAATGTCCTCTTTTACTGTGTTATACCGAAGAGAAGTTGATGGTACATTGTCTTTTACTCAAAGAAAGCAGTTCCTAACTAGAGAGTTGGGACAGAAGGGGTTGTGGAGCTGTATTCACACGGTCATAAATGTGTGCTAGAACAAACAAAACTCATAAGTCAACAATGTTTAGAAACACAAAGCACATAAACATCCATTTATTTTATTTTATTTTACTCAGTTTTGCAGTGACAAAAAAATACATTTGCATTGTTTTCTTGAGATACAGGCCTATTTTCCCTTTAACAAAAACTGTTTCCCCTGATAATATATTGATTTTTCAAGATCTTAAAAAAGTTATGATTGGAAAAGGAGGGAAATGAAGAGGGCCTCTGTAATGATGGGCTTTTAAATAAGGATGCAGATATGCTATTTCTAAATTAATTTCAATACTGATATTATTTGCTGAGAGCACAAAGCCTCTGTTTACCTAAAACTGACTCGTCCCTTTCACCGTGATGGTCCATTTGTGTTCAAAACAGATGTGAAGCAAGAAAAACAAAATTTTATTTCCTTCACCAAGGGAGTTTTTTTTTTTTTTTGCTGGCATTTGTTAGTTCCTCTGTTTGATTGTGAACAAAATAACTCAAAAAGTGTTGAACTGATTTGGATGAAATTCTCAGGGAATGCTGGTCATGACACAAGAGAGAAGTGATTGGATTTTGGCGGTGATCTGCCTTTGTACGCTGATCCAGGATTATTTAAAGGGACATTGCCAGACAGGGCAGTTTTGGACATTTTCACTAATGACTCAGAAAACCCCAAGCAGATTTTTATGACATTTTCAGGTGATATTGGTCATGGGACAAGGAAGATGTGATTAAATTTTTGTGTTGATCCAAACCTGGATGCAGATCAGTTAGGGTTAACAGTGTGAGATAGGCTGTTCTCCACATTTTTGACAATAATTCATTTATCTGTGTTCATTCACTAATAATGAGATAAGCCTTTGTGTTACATTTATACATTCTGCCAATATTACAGCCAACATTTAGAATAAATACAACTAATTTGTCCTGCAAATATCAGCAACTTTTTTTATATCTGCAGATATTATGCTGATAATATCGTGCATCCTCAGTTTTAAAGCATGTATGTTTGATCCTAGCTCTGTTTTGTTCCATAAAGGGTCCAAACTACCCTTTTTCATTAAATGAGCTTAAAAGGTTAATTTTTTCTTTCTGAAAATGTTTCCTAATGAGGAAGTGGTGTGTGAGTTATCAGCAAGACCAGTGCAGAATCACTGCTTTAATTCCTGATGTAAAATCACATGAGCTGTATTTGCACTGTGGTTACATCACTCAGTGTTAAACTTTACAATGAAAAATATAACACAGGACTTTTCTGAGGGGCTGTTAAAACTACTGTGAGGAGCTTGTTGCAGGTTTTGGAAGAGACTAAAATTTTGACATCTGCAGATTCAGGTTTTCTACTAATTCTAATAACTGTAGCGATTGCTGCTGAATAGGTGTAAGATTAACTGAGTATTGAGTTAAATATAACCAGATATATAGATATATATAACCATTATCTATCTTTTTCTTCTTTCAGATCAGCTATTTAGCCAGCTGCCCCTGTCTGAGTGACAGACGCAAGTTTCCTAATTTCTTCAGAACCATCCCGAGCGATGTTTACCAGGCCAGGGCCATTGCACAGCTCGCTGTTCGCTTCAAGTGGACCTGGATTGGGGCAGTGGTGGCCAACAACAATTATGGACACATGGCGATAAAGGTATCTGTCATGTTGGCCATTTTTATATGATTTTTTTGTTCCAAATGTGCCACCTAGTGTCTTAAATGGTGTAATGTTTATTTGGACGTACAAGTTGAAGACAAATTTCTCCCTTTGTTTGTTTGCAAAAGGTGAAAATGTTTTGTCCTGTATTTTCCTGTATTGTTTTTACGTCTTTAACTTTTCTAATGTACTTTAATAATGTAAATGCCTGTTGGTCGTGGATGTCAGGTGTTTCAGGAGGAGACTGAGGGTAAAGGGGTGTGTCTGGCCTTCGTGGAGACTCTCGAAAGAGAGAACATCATAAGAGATGCCAAACGATCAGCACTCACAATTCAGGCCTCCACGGCGAGAATCATTCTGGTCTTCTCCTGGTACACTGATGCCAGGGAACTATTCCTGCAGCTGGAGAAGATAAATGTAATAAAGTGAATTTAAGCACATTCACTACAGTGATAAATACACCAGTTAATGCCTGTTTTAGTGGCATTTTTAAATGGATTATTACTACTTTTAGGTGACTGACAGACAATTTCTGGCCAGTGAGGCTTGGAGCACCAGTGATGATCTTCTCCAGGATCCTGTCTCAAATAAAGTGGCCACTGGCGTTCTTGGTGTTGCCATCAGAAGTTCATCCATACCTGGCTTTCAAAATTATCTCAAGAGCTTAAACCCAATGAGACATCCTGGTGATTACATTTTAAGGGAATTCTGGGAAAAGGAGTTTGGTTGTAGTCCCGTAGCTTCTGAAGCAAACAGGTTTCTGCTGAAGTCCTCTCTGCCGCCCTGCAGTGGTGCAGAATCTCTGGAGGGTATGCAGCATCCCCTCACTGACACCTCTCAGCTGAGGGTGTCTTATAACGTCTACCTGGCTGTTTACGCCGCAGCTCATGCCCTCCACAGCCTTTTCTCATGCCCTGATATGAACAAGTTAATAAAGACCAGATCAACCTGCCCTCTAAAACCAGATGAACCCATCAAACCCACAGAGGTAAGCTCTCCTCTGATATTAACTCTCATTAAGACATCATGAAAAATAATGCATGATGTAAAAGGCTGTGTGAATACTAATAACTTCTCAATCCTCCAGCTTCTGCAGCACTTAAAGAGCGTTAACTTCACCACACCACAGGGTGAATTATTTTACTTCCAAGGAGCCGATATTCCACCAAAGTACGACCTGGTTAACTGGCAGAAAACCCCTGAGGGTTCACAAAAACTGGTCTTGATTGGCCGAGTAGATGGGTTTGACCTCCATCTTGATGACTCAGTTCAGTGGAGCACAGGATCCAATAAGGTAAATGGAAGAGGCTGTTTTTTAAATTAATTTTATTTATTTATTATTTAGATCTTTGCAACTGATACACATATGCTTTCTGCATATGTATATATATGTGTATATGTGTATATATATGTGTATATGTGTATATATATGTGTATATATATGTGTGTATGTATATATGTATATATATGTGTGTATATGTGTATATATATGTGTATATATATGTGTGTATGTATATATGTATATATGTGTATATATATGTATATATGTGTATATATATGTGTATATATGTATATATGTGTATATATGTGTGTATATGTGTATGTATATGTGTGTATATATGTTTATATGTGTATGTATATGTGTGTATATATGTGTGTATATATGTATATGTGTATATATGTGTATATATGTGTGTATGTATATATATGTGTATATATATGTAGATATGTGTATATATATGTATATATGTATATATGTGTATATATGTGTATATATGTGTGTATATCTGTATATGTGTATATATATGTGTATATATGTATATGTGTATATATGTATATGTGTATATATGTGTATATATGTATGTGTGTGTATATATGTGTGTATATATATATATGTGTGTGTATATATGTGTATATATATGTGTGTGTATATATGTGTATATATATGTGTGTGTGTGTATATATGTGTATATATGTGTATATATGTGTATGTATATATGTGTGTATATATGTGTATATATATATTTATTTGTGTATATATATATATATATTTATTTGTATATATGTGTGTATATATGTGTATATATATATATATATATATATATATATATATATATGATGTGTGTGTGTGTGTGTGTGTGTGTATACACCTTTTTTTAACCAGGAAGTTCCATTGAGATTAAAAATGTCTTTTACAAGAGAGACCTGGCCAAAGTAGCAGCCAATACAGTGTTACAAACTTAAACAACAACAAAACTTTAAACAGTGCAACAACTCACATTTCATTACAGGCTTTCAAATGTACAGTGACCTTTCAGGAAAAACAGCTACACTTCTCTGTCACCACGCTCTTCATGGTCCTTTTAAATTTTCTCTGCCAGATCAGTGACAATATTTTTAGCTCTTTTTGGAGGTTGTTCTATGCCCAAGGTGCTCTGTGAGTAAGGTAGTCTTTCCAAGATCTGTAAGAGTTCGGGGAACTGTAAAGAGCAACAAATTAGAGAAGCGCAGTCAGTAACATGTAGAGCTGAAACAAAAGAGGCTGCAGAGGTATGATGGTAATTTACCAAGTATTGTTTTGTAGATAAAAATGTACCAGTGCTGTTGTCTGCGGACTGATAAGGATGTTCAGCCTATCTGATCATAAAGAATGCAGTGATGAGTGAGGGATTTAGCATTAGTAATGAAGTGAAAGGATGCATGATAGACTGAGTCAAGAGTTCGTAAAACTGATAAGGGTGCATGCATGTACAAAATGTCACCATAATTGATCACAGACAGCATAGTAGCTTTAACAAGTATTTTTATTGAGCAGCAGAGCTAAAGCAGGACTTATTTCTGCAATCAAAGCCAATTTTCACCTTGAGCTTGCTAACAAGTTTGCTGACATACATTAAATGACAACATTATATGCTAAAGGCGTATAATATATCATGCTCATCTGTAGTGGTGTGCCAACTCTTGTCAATGCTGGTGTTAAAGTTTAAAGTGTTACCATGTCACTTAATGACTTCTTAATCACTAAGAGTATTTGCCCTTTTGTGTGGATTTACCCTGAATACGAGTATAATGAATATTTGAACATTTTATACAGAAGAGGAGGAGTTCTTCCCCCAGGAGTTCTTCCCGCCAAGGCCAGTTGGCGGCTATACTGTATTACTTAAAACCAGGTTGTGGAACAAAAAAATCACCTGCTGATCACTCTTTATGGATAATATGCCTGCTGTTAGACTATGGTGTTGCCCGTTAGCCTGAGGGGGAAAACAGAGTTTTCGTTGCATTTTCGCCTTCCATTTACAAGAGAACAGAGCCCGAAGTGCCTGAATCTGCAAATTTTGAAACCGGGTTCCAGAGTGAAAAGTTTTGAAAACGTCTTGGTATCCGTATCTGTGTAAACAGGAACCATTTTAAGGGCAAGCGATGACGTGTGGCACATGCACAGTACTATTTCAGATAAAGGTTAAAAGAGTAAAGGCACCTTGGATCAACAACAAATCTCCCGTTCCACACTCGAGTACAGTTGGTGGCTGTAATGTGCCTCTAAGTTGGTTTGCCCAACCGCCATAAACACATCAAAAGAAGAACAAGAAGGCTACCAGTCACCATTGTCCTGACATTAGGTAGTTTTGTAGTTGAGTGCCACGTCCAGTAGCAGCCCAACTTCGTCATCTGTCAAGACAAAAAACTCCTGCGTCTTCATGCATCCACTTGCCATTGTTGTTTGTGGAAAGTTTGTCTTCAGTGCACAGAAGCGTGTTGAAACACCGTTGTTTCACTACAAACCTACTTTGCCAACTACTGGCCTGGCATGCACGCTACAGTGCTTTCAGTCATTCTCGTGTCTCTGTGTGAACGCAGAGCACTTTTGAAAACGCAAAGGAAAACCCTTTCTGTTTCTGGTGACAATGTTGGCGTGTAAATGGGGCCTGAGAGAGTAGTTCACGTTTGCTTCCATGACTTAGCTCGAGCAGATCCCATGACATCACAGCGGTAACTGCTAGACATCGGTCGAAGGCAGGCACATCTCTAACATTCTTTTAAGCACTGAAGTATTTAAAAGAATGTCAGATTTTTCATTGAGAGTGTTGGTTGTCTTATTGTCCAGGTCCCTGTGTCAGTGTGCAGTGAGAGCTGTCCTCCAGGCACACGGAAGGCCAACAGGAAAGGAGAGCCTCTTTGCTGCTTTGACTGTTTCCCATGTGCAGACGGAGAGATCAGCAATAAAACTGGTGAGGACGTCACCCTATGAAACATCAGATGTCTGTGTCAGCTGTCCTTCAATGTCCACTAACTTTTACTCCTCTCAGGATCTCTTCACTGTGAGAAATGTCCTCCTGAGTTCTGGTCCAACGTGGAACGAACCGCCTGCATCCAACGCCAGCTGGACTTCCTGTCCTTCAATGAAACTCTGGGCATCACTCTGATAACAGCAGCTGTGTCTGGTGCTGCAGTGACAGCAGCTGTGTTTGTGGTGTTTCTCTTTTACCGGAAAACACCCGTGGTGAGAAACTAGAACTGAGCATCATATACATCATATGGACTTTATGTTGTAACCTAAATTACAGTTTGGCTGTACTTTATCAGAGATGTTATTAAGCTAGTAGATGATGAAGTATATTTTCACAGGTCTTTCTTCGTGAGATCTGTATGGCTTCGTCTCTTTTGCAGGTGCGAGCCAATAACTCCGAGCTGAGCTTCCTGCTCCTTCTGTCACTGAAGCTCTGCTTCCTGTGCTCGCTGGTGTTCATCGGTCGCCCCTCAGTCTGGTCCTGTCGGTTCCAGCAGGCGGCCTTTGGGATCAGTTTCGTTCTTTGTGTTTCCTGCCTCCAAGTCAAGACCATAGTGGTTCTGGCAGCGTTTCGCTCAGCCCGCCCGGGTGCTGAAGCTTTGGTACGGTGGTTTGGTCCAGGCCAACAGAGAGGGAGCGTCTGCCTTCTTACCTGTGTCCAGGTGAATCAAATGAACTCTTAACTAATGTGAAATTAGGTCAGTATACATTTACATCATATTAATTTCATGCTGTTTAATTTTAGATCATCATCTGTGCCACATGGTTGTCCATCAGTCCTCCAGTGCCTAGGCGTGATCTGGGATTCCAAGGGTCAAAGGTCACGCTTGAGTGTGCCATGGCCTCCGTGGTGGGCTTCTCTCTGGTTCTCGGCTACATCGGCCTGCTGGCCTGCACCTGCCTCCTCTTGGCTTTTCTTGCTCGTAAACTCCCAGACAACTTCAACGAGGCCAAGCTGATCACCTTCTCAATGCTGATCTTCTGCGCTGTATGGATCGCTTTTGTTCCTGCTTATGTCAGCTCTCCTGGAAAATACTCTGTTGCTGTGGAGATTTTTGCAATTCTGGCCTCCAGTTATGGTTTACTTTTATGTATTTTTACTCCAAAGTGTTTTATAATTTTGTTTAGGCCAGACAAGAACACCAAGAAAAAGCTGATGGCAAGGTAGCACAGAAACATCATCAGTGTAGATAATCAACACTTTACTGCACCCTTCAGCTCAGCGCCCCCTCCTGGTCAGTTTGATACTTTTGACTTCATCAGTTCATTTATGTGAAATAAATAAATAGATAGATGAATGAATGGGTAGATAGATGGACAGATGGCTAGATCAACTGAAGATGGATGGCTGGGTGGGTGGTTGGATGGATGGATAGATCAACTGATAGATGGAAAGATGGGTGTCATCTTAAAATAAAATATTAAACAAAGTAAACATTAAGAAAAAATGTAGAAATCTGCCATCAGGAGTTTCTACAGTCTCAAATTAAACACAATAAATGACTTTTCTCTATTACTGATATTTTCGACTGTCATTTTCTTATACAATAACTTGTCAATGCTTTAATTTTCTCACTGAGTTTATTGATATTATTGTCTGTAATCCTTCCCGTTATTATTTAGACTTTACTTGAGTTTAAAAAACTTTAACCATGACTGGTTGAATATTTGTATATTTCACTGAAGAAGACACCTCAATTCTGCCTTTAGCCTGTTAAACATTACTCTTTGCATTTTTGTTAAAAATCATTTATTTTAAAATATTTCATGTCTCAAAGAGAGTTTATGTTCACTCTTTTTTGTTAAATATTAAACCATTTAAAAGCATTGTTGAATGTTTGTGAAAGTTGTGATTAAATTGGCCCTCTTGCTGTTAGAATACTGCTAATGGAGGCCATTTCTGTTTTAGACAGTGGGATGAATGAATGCTCGTGAATGTTTAAGCAGACATTCGGGTCATCTTTCGTCTGTGGGAGCAAAGCTTTTATTTTAGTTTGTGTCAATCTGTTATGGTCATTGGCATCCATGATATTACTTTTATTTTTATGTGTTGTTTCAATGTAAAGCATTTTGTTCCTCATATCTAAGGGCTGCCTGAATAAACTTTTTCTAACTTACTTTACTTATTGTGATGTTTTGGCGCTTTATAAAAACAATTGGTTAGGTACATCCATGCACTGGTGTCAATCTAATTCTGCACTAATAAAAATGTCACACAAAGTTAAAGGAAGTCCAAGCTGGTTAAATCTATAACGACACCTCCGTGATTTAAGGCAGAACACTATTTCACCAATGCACCAAATTCATCAGCAGTCATGAAAAAACAGAAAAACACAAGATTTTCATGAGCACGCTATTTTGAACTTTGCATTAAAGTCAAAAACACGAGATACTCAGACTTATCAAATCTTTTCTGTGAATTAAGTATGGATGCAATGTGTACAGGAGCATTTGCAAGTGTAATTGTGTTAACTCTGGACTTTCAGTGGTTCCTGTGTGTTGATTTTTTTAAAATGTGGTTAAAACAGAACAGTGTGAAAGAATAGAGACATTGTTTCAAGACCAAATGATCTCACTCCTAATATGAGAGCAGGCAACATGTAATAAAGCTTGAGTGATAGCTTTATTTTATCCCATGAATGGTTTGGTAAGAATGAAAAAAGGATGGAGGACAACAGATATCAAGCAAACAAAAAATACATTTCAACTTTAATAAATACACCTTTAAATGGTGAACAAGCTGTGCAACTATAGAAGAATTATTATTTTAGACAAATTTGAAGTTTTTCTTATTGGTTGTTCTGATCAGTTAGAGGTTCCTCGACTCATGATGGCCTTCTTGGTGTTCCTCTCTGGTCTCAGCAGTATGATGTAACATTTGGGTCCAAACAGCGACCCCAACAGCCCAAAACTGGAAGCGAGGATGGCAAACACTTCCACAGCATCTGCATATTTCCCTGGTGAGTTGACATAAGCAGGGACAAAAGCCACCCACACAGCACAGAAGATCAGCATGCTGAAAGTGATGAGCTTGGCCTCGTTGAAGTTATCGGGGAGATTCCTCACCAGAAATGCAAACAGGAAGCTGAGAACGGCCAGAAAACCAACGTAACCCAACAAGACAGCAAAACCGATGGTTGATCCGACATCACACTCATAAACGATCTTGTCATTGTAGTACTGAGTGGTGACGAGGACACGATCCAGACGGTACAGATGGCTGCTTGGACTGATGTCAGAACCAGGACCGTCCCTCTCTGCTGCACCACACCAAACCACTTGAGAACAGCTCCACCTCCTGGTTTGGAGGCCTTGAACACAGCGAGAACCACCATGGTTTTCACCAGAATACACGAGACACAAAGAACAAAGATGATCCCAAATGCAGCATGTCTCAGCTGACATGTCCACAACCTGGGGCGACCGATGAACAGCAGGGAACACAGGAAGCAGAGTTTTAGTGCCACAAGGAGCAGGAAGCTCAGCTCTGTGTTGTTGGCTCGGACCATGGGTGTGCTGCGATGGTAGGTGAAGATCCCCATGACGACGGCACAGAGGAACGTGCCCAGTAATGAGGCGGCTGTCAGGCAGATCCCCAACGGCTCATGATAGGAGAGAAACTCTGTTTGTTTGGGAACACAGCGATCACGAGCAGGGCTGGACCAGAAATCCTCTGGACAGCTGGTGCACTCTGTGGAGTCTGACAAAACAATGAAGTGTATGTGGAGTTCATTTTGTTTTTGGAGAATAATTATTTTTGAGTGGACGTAAACTACTCAGCATGAGAACCCACCGCTTGTTTTGCTGATCTTTCCCTCTGAACACGGGACGCAGTCAAAACAGCACTCAGGTTTCCCCTTCTGTCTGGCCATGCGAGTACCTGGAGGACAGCTCTCAGTGCACACTGAGCGAGGGGGCTGTAGGTAGAAAAACAATACGCCATCATGCCATATATATTCATGTGAGCAGCTGTTTAAGTCCTCTTTATAATCAGAAATTACCCTTTTGGATTCAAAGTTCCAGAAGATTTTGCCCTCATCGATTCTCAGTTCTTCACCTTTTACATCAGATCTTTTCACCTCGCCCACATGTTGGACTTCAGTCCTCCCGTCTGGTAGCCACAGCCAGTTGATAACATCGTAGATCAGCAGAGCGTCGCCGTTCTCGTCAAAAGTCACCTGATCACCAAACGGTGTGGTGAAGTTGACCAACTGCAGATAGTGAACTAGCTTAAAACAAAACAAAAAAAACAGGAAAAGGCATAAAAAACCAAACAAACAAGTGTCATGTGACTAACTATAACATGGGTTTCTTTTCATGAATGTCTTTATTTACTTCTCCCTATTCTATTACAGAAACTAAACCAAACTAAACTGCACGCTCTCGATCATGGAATGGAACATGTGGCAGAATTTAAAACTGTACAGCATATGAACCTTTATTTTCATGTCATGAAAAAATACAAAAAAAATAAAAATAAAATAAAACCCAAATTCTAAAGCAGTTCGTGTTGTTTTGAGCTGGATCAGGCACACTGCTAAGGCATATTCTCAGATCTAGCATTTGCATTTGTGTTGAACATCAGTGCTGTGCTTTTACTTTCAGGCCCAATGACATCCCCTAATCCACCCATGACTTCCTCATCACTCCCGAACAATCAACAATAGTCAGTCAAGCAGGGCGAATCATTCACGACACATTAGGTGGAATAGTTGATACAAGTCTGACAACACGTGGCTATGAATGATTAAGATTTTTATTTTAATTGATACTTCTCGTTTTACCCTCTAAAACATCGCTAAACAAATACAATATTAAATCAATGAATAAAACCATCCATCTGTCCTCTTTTTCATTTAACTGAGTGAAATCCAAGCCCTGCAATGTAGCCCTAACTTTCCTATGGTTTGATTTGTCCGTCTGGAAAAAGTCTCCATTGGGCTCCTGTTGCAGTTCCGTTATTTAGTGTGGTTAGTTTTATTCGTGCTTTGCCGTGTTTTTGCATCAAGGTTTAGTCTTGCCGGATTGCCATTTATGTATCTCTTCTTGTATTTGTGTAGCAGCTTTTGCATTCATCTTGAACTTCAACTTCACTTAATGATTTTCCCAATACAATAAAAAAACATTAAAAAAAAAAATCATAACATAAAACAACAGACAAAACATATCCAATATAAACAGAGGCATTAGTCAGAGCGTCAGGCCCTGATCAGTTCAACACAGCAGCACAAACAGCCGCAGAGCATCACTTTAAAAAGATTAAAAACAGAATTGCAGTATCATTATCTACTGTACATATTGTACATATTGCTTCCTGTATCCTATAAACAACCTTTACAGTTTTTTCCATAAAAATAAAAGATGATTCACAAGAAGTTGACACACAAGGAAAAAGTGCATTGACAGCAGCAAAGAAGAACATAATTAATCAGAGGAGGCCTTTTCTGTTAATGCAATGCATTCTGTATATTTCCTCATGTGAAATCTTCTCAGCCACCGTAGAAAAAAAGCTAAAATTACAATGACAATAATGATGAGTACTCAGAGATGATGAATAAAAGCAGGTTAATATCTCACCTGCCATGGCTCCATGGTTTGCACACTGGCACAGCTGTGCCCGCTGAAAGGCCCTCTGCCTGGTTCACACTTGGCTGCATCATGGAGAGCATGAGCCAGAGCGTACACAGCTTTGTAAATATTATATTCAGGCCTGAGGTTTGAAACATCCAGGAAGTCTGTCTCCACTGTTTGTAGGTCTTCTTCTCCAGTGCACAGTGTTTCTCCTGCTGCTGGATGATCAGACGGAGCAAATTTACACTGAAAGGTTGATTCCCAAAACTGCCTCACCTGAAACATACCATGAATATGTAAGTGTGATAACATACACATCACTCTTCATCCTTAAACATGAAAAACTCAATTCCCACCATGTTAGTAGAATCACTGTTCTCTGGATCAGGACGTATTTGTTGGAGGAATTCCTTCAGCCCAGGTATTTCCCCTCGTCGGATGGCGATGCCGAGCGTCCCCTGCAGGTATGGCTTGAGTTCAGGCGTCAGGAGGACGGTGGATGCTGTCCAGGCTTCACTCGCGATCCACTGCAGGTCGGTCACGTTCTGCCTCAGTACCTGTTTACGGCATTAATTATAGAGTTTAGAGAGAGGGAAAGGTGTGAATACATAAAGGAGCTGTCACTATTCAACATATCTGACATGTAATGTTTTTAACCTAGGTGATTGCCTGACCATTGAGGTGGGATTGAAGCAACATGATCTGACAGGCATAAAAAGGAATACAAAAACAACAAAAAATGGGAAAAGGTAAACAATACAATTAAAACCATGTCTTCTCGAAAGTCAGTTATGTTTATTTTCTTAAGCTTTCTTACTTATACTAACTTATTTTAATTCCTATACCTGTTTCAGTCTATTTTAAAAGTTAATAATGATTTAATTTTACAGAAGAAATACAGATAAAGATTACAATGATGTTGATCTTCAGCAAAATATGAAATTTAATACAAATAAATTGACTAAAATAATCAAACTGATCATACATAAAAGCTGAAATTGATCAAACATGAATAAAATATTTATTTTTATGCATATTTGCAGTTTTGTCCTTTTTAAAACCTTCATCTGTGACTTTCCTCTGTAATTAATTAATACAGTTTGATTACCAGAGTATCTATAATTAGGCTACTGTTGTAGTGGTTTCTCACTCTCGTATTTTGAATCATTTCTTTATTCCAACCTCTGCCATGAGATGAATACTGTGGATCTCGTGAGTGAAAACCATGACCACACGAGCCGCAGACGTCCTCATCACATCAACAATCCGCCTGAGCTCAGCCGACTCGCTGTCCCAGGGCAAAACCTCCAGATAGGCCAGACAGCCTCCTCCAGACTGAGTCAGATCGGACTGGAAGGACCGAGCAACATGGAGTCCATAATCGTCATCACTGACAAGAAGGCCGACCCAGGTCCAGCCAAAGTGTTTCAGAATCTGGATCATCGCTCGAACCTGACGGGGATCAATAAATCTGAACTCAGTGCACCGACAAAAGAGCCCTGTATGGTGGAAAAAATCAGCCTTAATGGACTCTGCCTTTGTTATCTACAGTAATATTTATTTTTTCCACTTTTGCCAAAGTTGTGATCACTTTAGGTAAAGTCATGACATTTTACACTGAAAAAATATAAATCAGTGAATTTCTGCCCCTGATGAAAATGTTTTTGTGTCATTTCTTTACCCTGACAGGAGGATTTATTACCATATACAGCTTAGGGTGATAATAATCATACACAGAAGACATATATTCACCCTTTCCTTTCACCAAAATAAGACATTAACCCAGAAGGTCTTTAGATAAAACAGATTCACTGTGTTGTCTTCATCTTGTTTAAATCACAGTAATTCACCTGGAAAGCATCACTTGGGATCGTTCTAAAGAAAGATGGAAACCGTTGCCGATTGCTGAGGCAGGAACAAGTGGAAAAATGACTCACCTGCAAAATTTCACAGAGAAATGAATCGTCATTAAGGATATTTCAACAAGTTAGTGCTCAAAACAGGCTTATATTTATGAAAAGTGAAAGACTTTCTTTTTGACATCAAGGGTTAAAAACGTACAATAGGTATTCTGTATAGACCCAGAACATCAGAGGTGGCTATAGTGTATGTAGATGCAGAATCACCAACTATCCCCAGGACAGGGGGGGTCCCAGCACAGCTCTCCTCAAACACATACTGCTCCTCTCTGCCGCTCACAAGTGATAACCCCCCACTTAACCCAATGACAAGAGTGTCGCAGTTATCGAGCAGTCTGTATCCCAGAGTCAGGTCAGGCAACAGAGCAGAGTTCTTGTTGATTTCATCGATGGCAAAGGCCATGGTCATCGCCTGCCTGAACCCCAGAGTGTCAAACCTGATACACAAAATATTAAAGTGGAGAACATTAGACCTAGCCAGAGTAATGACTAGATTAATTTAGATATGTGTGAGCATCAGAAGCCTTTTCCTGAAGCACTTACCCTGAGCAGGTGGGCTGCCGAGGCTCTGCAGCGTACGTCCACTCTGGGAAAACCGAGGAGAAGTGAACCTCAAACAGCCCACCCAGCATCACATCTCCAGGCTTGAGCATTTCATTTGGCTGAAAGTTGCTCCGTAATTTACACGATAAAGAAAAAGCATCAGAATATAATGAAGAGAGGGTAAGATAAAACAAGATACAGAGATACGAGTGAGGAAAAGCTCCCATCACTGCCCTCCTCCCTCACAGTGGTGTCATTGTTCACACAGGTCTGGTTTATATGCAGGACTCTCATTCTCTGTGCATGCTCGCTTTCATTGATTAATCTTTGACACCAGCCAACAGGGTGATGGTGAAGGAGGCAGGACTTTAGCAAGTTAATCTTACATCACTGTTACTTTTGATTGTCAGCAACACAAAACACGAGACTTGTGTTTCATTGGTTCAACACAGTTGTAATATAAGACAAAGGGAAGTTAGGATTGAGAAAAACCACAAGGGACAAATCATGCAGGAAGTTTCTGCACAAGACTTTTGTGTTGAAAACAAACTTTTTTCAAAGGGCTGTAAAATTTAAGTAAGTGATTTCACAATAATAATGGGGCATTAGAGCAATAGGACATTTTTGATGGATACAATTGACTCATGCAAAAGAAAAGTAAATTCTTTATATACATGAGCTCTAATTAACTGATTTTTAAAACAGTTATTGCTACTTTGATTAATTAGAAATGGCTCTACACATAATGGCCTTCTTGGTGTTCCTCTCTGGTCTCAGCAGTATGATGTAACATTTGGGTCCAAACAGCGACCCCAACAGCCCAAAACTGGAAGCAAGGATGGCGAACACTTCCACAGCATCTGCATATTTCCCCGGTGAGTTGACATAAGCAGGGACAAAAGCCACCCACACAGCACAGAAGATTAGCATGCTGAAAGTGATGAGCTTGGCCTCGTTGAAGTTATTGGGGAGATTCCTCACCAGAAATGCCAACAGCAAGCTGAGAACGGCCAGAAAACCAACGTAACCCAACAAGACAGCAAAACCGATGGTTGATCCAACATTGCACTCATAAACGATCTTTTCATTGTAGTACTGAGTGTTTTTCTGAGGAGCTGGTGATGAGGAGACAATCCAGACGGTACAGATGGCTGCTTGGACTGATGTCAGAACCAGGACCGTCCCTCTCTGCTGCACCACACCAAACCACTTGAGAACAGCTCCACCCCCTGGTTTGGAGGCCTTGAACACAGCGAGGACCACCATGGTTTTCACCAGAATACACGAGACACAAAGAACAAAGATGATCCCAAATGCAGCATGTCTCAGCTGACATGTCCACAACCTGGGGCGGCCGATGAACAGCAGGGAACACAGGAAGCAGAGTTTTAGAGCCACAAGGAGCAGGAAGCTCAGCTCTGTGTTGTTGGCTCGGACCATGGGTGTGCTGCGATGGTAGGTGAAGATCCCCATGACGACGGCACAGAGGAACGTGCCCAGTAATGAGGTGGCTGCCAGGCAGATCCCCAATGGTTCATGATAGGAGAGAAACTCTGTTTGTTTGGGAACACAGCGATCACGAGCAGGGCTGGACCAGAAATCCTCTGGACAGCTGGTGCACTCTGTGGAGTCTGACAAAACAATGAAGTGTATGTGGAGTTCATTTTGTTTTTGGAGAACAATTATTTTTGAGTGGATGTAAACTACTCAGCATGAGAACCCACTGCTTGTTTTGCTGATCTTTCCCTCTGAACACGGGACGCAGTCAAAACAGCACTCAGGTTTCCCCTTCTGTCTGGCCATGCGGGTACCTGGAGGACAGCTCTCAGTGCACACTGAGCGAGGGGGCTGTAGGTAGAAAAACAATACGCCATCATGCCATATATATTCATGTGAGCAGCTGTTTAAATCTCTTTATAATCAGAAATTACCCTTTTGGATTCAAAGTTCCAGAAGATTTTGCCCTCATCGATTCTCAGTTCTTCACCTTTTACATCAGATCTTTTCACCTCGCCCACATGTTGGACTTCAGTCCTCCCGTCTGGTAGCCACAGCCAGTTGATAACATCGTAGATCAGCAGAGCATCGCCGTTCTCGTCAAAAGTCACCTGATCACCAAACGGTGTGGTGAAGTTGACCAACTGCAGATAGTGAACTAGCTTAAAACAAAACAAAAAAAACAGGAAAAGGCATGAAAAACCAAACAAACAAGTGTCATGTGACTAACTATAACATGGGTTTCTTTTCATGAATGTCTTTATTTACTTCTCCCTATTCTATTACAGAAACTAAACCAAACTAAACTGCACGCTCTCGATCATGGAATGGAACATGTGGCAGAATTTAAAACTGTACAGCATATGAACCTTTATTTTCATGTCATGGAAAAATACAAAAAAAATAAAAATAAAATAAAACCCAAATTCTAAAGCAGTTCGTGTTGTTTTGAGCTGGATCAGGCACACTGCTAAGGCATATTCTCAGATCTAGCATTTGCATTTGTGTTGAACATCAGTGCTGTGCTTTTACTTTCAGGCCCAATGACATCCCCTAATCCACCCATGACTTCCTCATCACTCCTGAACAATCAACAATAGTCAGTCAAGCAGGGCGAATCATTCACGACACATTAGGTGGAATAGTTGATACAAGTCTGACAACACGTGGCTATGAATGATTAAGATTTTTATTTTAATTGATACTTCTCGTTTTACCCTCCAAAACATCGCTAAACAAATACAATATTAAATCAATGAATAAAACCATCCATCTGTCCTCTTTTTCATTTAACTGAGTGAAATCCAAGCCCTGCAATGTAGCCCTAACTTTCCTATGGTTTGATTTGTCCGTCTGGAAAAAGTCTCCATTGGGCTCCTGTTGCAGTTCCGTTATTTAGTGTGGTTAGTTTTATTCGTGCTTTGCCGTGTTTTTGCATCAAGGTTTAGTCTTGCCGGATTGCCATTTATGTATCTCTTCTTGTATTTGTGTAGCAGCTTTTGCATTCATCTTGAACTTCAACTTCACTTACTGAATTTCCCAATACAATAAAAAAAAAAATTAAAAAAAACAATCATAACATAAAACAACAGACACAACATATCCAATATAAACAGAGGCATTAGTCAGAGCGTCAGGCCCTGATCAGTTCAACACAGCAGCACAAACAGCCGCAGAGCATCACTTTAAAAAGATTAAAAACAGAATTGCAGTATCATTATCTACTGCACATATTGTACATATTGCTTCCTGTATCCTATACACACCCTTTACAGTTTTTTCCATAAAAATAAAAGATGATTCACGAGAAGTTGACACACAAGGAAAAAGTGCATTGACAGCAGCAAAGAAGAACATAATTAATCAGAGGAGGCCTTTTCTGTTAATGCAATGCATTCTGTATATTTCCTCATGTGAAATCTTCTCAGCCACCGTAGAAAAAAAGCTAAAATTACAATGACAATAATGATGAGTACTCAGAGATGATGAATAAAAGCAGGTTAATATCTCACCTGCCATGGCTCCATGGTTTGCACACTGGCACAGCTGTGCCCGCTGAAAGACCCTCTGCCTGGTTCACACTTGGCTGCATCATGGAGAGCATGAGCCAGAGCGTACACAGCTTTGTAAATATTATATTCAGGCCTGAGGTTTGAAACATCCAGGAAGTCTGTCTCCACTGTTTGTAGGTCTTCTTCTCCAGTGCACAGTGTTTCTCCTGCTGCTGGATGATCAGACGGAGCAAATTTACACTGAAAGGTTGATTCCCAAAACTGCCTCACCTGAAACATACCATGAATATGTAAGTGTGATAACATACACATCACTCTTCATCCTTAAACATGAAAAACTCAATTCCCACCATGTTAGTAGAATCACTGTTCTCTGGATCAGGACGTATTTGTTGGAAGAATTCCTTCAGCCCAGGTATTTCCCCTCGTCGGATGGCGATGCCGAGCGTCCCCTGCAGGTATGGCTTGAGTTCAGGCGTCAGGAGGACGGTGGATGCCGTCCAGGCTTCACTGGCAATCCACTGCAGGTCGGTCACATTCTGCCTCAGTACCTGTTTACGGCATTAATTATAGAGTTTAGAGAGAGGGAAAGGTGTGAATACATAAAGGAGCTGTCACTATTCAACATATCTGACATGTAATGTTTTTAACCTAGGTGATTGCCTGACCATTGAGGTGGGATTGAAGCAACATGATCTGACAGGCATAAAAAGGAATACAAAAACAACAAAAAATGGGAAAAGGTAAACAATACAATTAAAACCATGTCTTCTCGAAAGTCAGTTATGTTTATTTTCTTAAGCTTTCTTACTTATACTAACTTATTTTAATTCCTATACCTGTTTCAGTCTATTTTAAAAGTTAATAATGATTTAATTTTACAGAAGAAATACAGATAAAGATTACAATGATGTTGATCTTCAGCAAAATATGAAATTTAATACAAATAAATTGACTAAAATAATCAAACTGATCATACATAAAAGCTGAAATTGATCAAACATGAATAAAATATTTATTTTTATGCATATTTGCAGTTTTGTCCTTTTTAAAACCTTCATCTGTGACTTTCCTCTGTAATTAATTAATACAGTTTGATTACCAGAGTATCTATAATTAGGCTACTGTTGTAGTGGTTTCTCACTCTCGTATTTTGAATCATTTCTTTATTCCAACCTCTGCCATGAGATGAATACTGTGGATCTCGTGAGTGAAAACCATGACCACACGAGCCGTAGACATCCTCATCACATCAACAATCCGCCTGAGCTCAGCCGACTCGCTGTCCCAGGGCAAAACCTCCAGATAGGCCAGACAGCCTCCTCCAGACCGAGTCAGATCGGACTGGAAGGACCGAGCAACATGGAGTCCATAATCGTCGTCACTGACAAGAAGGCCGACCCAGGTCCAGCCAAAGTGTTTCAGAATCTGGATCATCGCTCGAACCTGACGGGGATCAATAAATCTGAACTCAGTGCACCAACAAAAGAGCCCTGTATGGTGGAATAAATCAGCCTTAATGGACTCTGCCTTTGTTATCTACAGTAATATTTATTTTTTCCACTTTTGCCAAAGTTGTGATCACTTTAGGTAAAGTCATGACATTTTACACTGAAAAAATATATTTTAGTGAATATCTGCCCCTGATGAAAATGTTTTTGTGTCATTTCTTTACCCTGACAGGAGGATTTATTACCATATACAGCTTAGGGTAATAATAATCATACACAGAAGACATATATTCACCCTTTCCTTTCACCAAAATAAGACATTAACCTCAGAAGGTCTTCAGATAAAACAGATTCACTGTGTTGTCTTCATCTTGTTTAAATCACAGTAATTCACCTGGAAAGCATCACTTGGGATCGTTCTAAAGAAAGATGGAAACCGTTGCCGATTGCTGAGGCAGGAACAAGTGGAAAAATAACTCACCTGCAAAATTTCACAGAGAAATGAATTGCAGTAAGGATATTTCAACGAGTTACTGCTCAAAACAGACTCATATTTATGAAAAGTGAAAGACTTTCTTTTTGAAATCAAGGGTTAAAAACGTACAATAGGTATTCTGTATAGACCCAGAACATCAGAGGTGGCTATAGTGTATGTAGATGCAGAATCACCAACTATCCCCAGGACAGGAGGGGTCCCAGCACAGCTCTCCTCAAACACATACTGCTCCTCTCTGCCGCTCACAAGTGATAACCCCCCGCTGAGCCCAATAACAAGAGCGCCACAGTTATCGTGCAGTCTGTATCCCAGAGTCAGGTCAGGCAACAGAGCAGAGTTCTTGTTGATTTCATCGATGGCAAAGGCCATGGTCATCGCCTGCCTGAACCCCAGAGTGTCAAACCTGATACACAAAATATTAAAGTGGAGAACATTAGACCTAGCCAGAGTAATGACTAGATTAATTTAGATATGTGTGAGCATCAGAAGCCTTTTCCTGAAGCACTTACCCTGAGCAGGTGGGCTGCCGAGGCTCTGCAGCGTACGTCCACTCTGGGAAAACCGAGGAGAAGTGAACCTCAAACAGCCCACCCAGCATCACATCTCCAGGCTTGAGCATTTCATTTGGCTGAAAGTTGCTCCGTAATTTACACGATAAAGGAAAAGCACCAGAATATAATGAAGAGAGGGTAAGATAAAACAAGATCCAGAGATACGAGTAAGGAAAAGCTCCCATCACTGCCCTCCTCCCTCACAGTGGTGTCATTGTTCACACAGGTCTGGTTTATATGCAGGACTCTCATTCTCTGTGCATGCTCGCTTTCATTGATTAATCTTTGACACCAGCCAACAGGGGGTTGGTGAAGGAGGCAGGACTTTACAAAATTAATCTTACATCACTGTTATTTATGTTTGTCAGCAACAAAAAAGACTTGTGTTTCATTGGTTCAACACAGTTGTAATATAAGATAAAGGGAAGTTTGGATTGAGAAAAACCACAAGGGACAAATCATGCAGGAAGTTTCTGCACAAGATTTTTGTGTTGCAAACAAACTTTTTTCAAAGGGCTGTAAAATTTAAGTAAGTGATTTCACAATAATAATGGGGCATTAGAGCAATAGGACATTTTTGATGGATACAATTGACTCATGCAAAAGAAAAGTAAATTCTTTATATACATGAGCTCTAATTAACTGATTTTTAAAACAGTTATTGCTGCTTTGATTAATTAGAAATGGCTCTACACATAATGGCCTTCTTGGTGTTCCTCTCTGGTCTCAGCAGTACGATGTAACATTTGGGTCCAAACAGCGACCCCAACAGCCCAAAACTGGAAGCGAGGATGGCGAACACTTCCACAGCATCTGCATATTTCCCCGGTGAGTTGACATAAGCAGGGACAAAAGCCACCCACACAGCACAGAAGATTAGCATGCTGAAAGTGATGAGCTTGGCCTCGTTGAAGTTATCGGGAAGATTCCTCACCAGAAATGCCAACAGGAAGCTGAGAACGGCCAGAAAACCAACGTAACCCAACAAGACAGCAAAACCGATGGTTGATCCAACATTGCACTCATAAACGATCTTTTCATTGTAGTACTGAGTGTTTTTCTGAGGAGCTGGTGATGAGGAGACAATCCAGACGGTACAGATGGCTGCTTGGACTGATGTCAGAACCAGGACCGTCCCTCTCTGCTGCACTGCACCAAACCACTTAAGAACAGCTCCACCTCCTGGTTTGGAGGCCTTGAACACAGCGAGGACCACCATGGTTTTCACCAGAATACACGAGACACAAAGAACAAAGATGATCCCAAATGCAGCATGTCTCAGCTGACATGTCCACAACCTGGGGCGGCCGATGAACAGCAGGGAACACAGGAAGCAGAGTTTTAGAGCCACAAGGAGCAGGAAGCTCAGCTCTGTGTTGTTGGCTCGGACCATGGGTGTGCTGCGATGGTAGGTGAAGATCCCCATGACGACGGCACAGAGGAACGTGCCCAGTAATGAGGTGGCTGCCAGGCAGATCCCCAATGGTTCATGATAGGAGAGAAACTCTGTTTGTTTGGGAACACAGCGATCACGAGCAGGGCTGGACCAGAAATCCTCTGGACAGCTGGTGCACTCTGTGGAGTCTGACAAAACAATGAAGTGTATGTGGAGTTCATTTTGTTTTTGGAGAATAATTATTTTTGAGTGGACGTAAACTACTCAGCATGAGAACCCACCGCTTGTTTTGCTGATCTTTCCCTCTGAACACGGGACGCAGTCAAAACAGCACTCAGGTTTCCCCTTCTGTCTGGCCATGCGGGTACCTGGAGGACAGCTCTCAGTGCACACTGAGCGAGGGGGCTGTAGGTAGAAAAACAATACGCCATCATGCCATATATATTCATGTGAGCAACTGTTTAAGTCCTCTTTATAATCAGAAATTACCCTTTTGGATTCAAAGTTCCAGAAGATTTCACCCTCATTGATTCTCAGTTCTTCACCTTTTACATCAGATCTTTTCACCTCGCCCACATGTTGGACTTCAGTCCTCCCGTCTGGCAGCCACAGCCAGTTGATAACATCGTAGATCGGCAGAGCGTCGCCTTTCTCATCAAAAGTCACTTGATCACCAAACGGTGTGGTGAAGTTGACCAACTGCAGATAGTGAACTAGCTAAAAACAACAACAACAACAAAAAAACAAAAAACAGGGAAAAGACATGATAACCAAACAAACAAGGGGCATGTGACTAAATATTACATGGGTTTCCTTTTCTTAATATCTTTATTCACTTCTCTCTACACTATCACGGAAACTAAACTAAATAAAACCCAAAATCTAGAGCAGTTTGTGCTGCTGTGAGCTGGATCCGGCATACCGCTAACGCTGGCTGATATCAAATTTGAGATGAGTCAATCTCTTAATTTCATATCAAGCATATTCTCAGATCTAGCATTTACATTTGTGTTGAACATCAGTGCTGTGCTTTTACTTTCAGGCCCATCAACGTCCCATAATCCAGCCATGACTTTCTCATTACTACTGAGGTCACCAAACCGGACCCCCTCAACACCCTGGCTGTACCTAGAAATTCTGTCCATAAAAGTTATGAACAAAACCGGTGACAAAGTGCAGCCCTGGCAGAGTCCAACCCTCACTGGAAAAGAGTCTGATTTACTGCTGGCAATGTGGACCAGGCTCTGGCACAAGTTGTACAGGGAACAGATGGTCCGTATCAGGGGGTCCGATACCCCATACTCCCGGAGTATCCCCCATAGGACTCCATGAGGGACATGGTCGAATGCCTTCTTCAAGTCCACAAAACACATGTAGACTGGTTGGGCAAACTCCCATGCACCCTCAAGGACCCAATGGAGGGTATAGAGCTGGTCCACGGTTCCATGACTAGGATGAAAACTGCATTGCTCCTCCTGAATCTGAGGTTTGACTATCCGGCGGACCCTCCTCTCCAGTACCCCCAAATAGAACTTACCAGGGAGGCTGAGGAGTGTGATCCCCCTATAGTTGGAGCACACCCTCTGGTACCCCTTCTTGAAAAGAGGGACCACCACCTCAGCCTGCCAATCCAGGGCCACTGCCCCTGATGTCCATGTGAGTTGTGTCAACCATGACAGCCCCACAACAGCCAGGGTCTTGAGGAACCCTGAGCGGATCTCATCCACCCCCGGATCCCTGCAACCGAGGAGCTTTTTGACCAGCCCCAGAAATAGGACAGCCCACCACAGAGTCCCCCAGGTCTGCTTCTGCACTGGAAGACGTGCTGGTGAAATTGAGGAGGTCTTCAAAATATTCCTTCCACCGATCCACAACATCCCGAGTGGAGGCCAGCAGTGCCCCATCCCCACCATAGACAGTGTTGGCCGCACACTGCTTCAACCTCCTGAGACACTGGATAGTGGTCCAGAATCTCCTCAAAGTCGTCTGGAAGTCGTTCTCCATGACCTTTGCCTTTTGTTACCACTGAAGCTGCATTCTGCTAGGCCCGGTAGGACTCCGTCTTCAGCTTGACGGCATCCCTCACTTCCGGTGTCCACCAGTGGGTTCGGGTGCTGTAGCCGCGAGAGGCACCGACCACCTTACTGCCACAGCTCCGATCAGCTGCCTCAACAAAAGAGGCCCAGAACAAGGCCCACTCGGACTCACTGTCCCCTGCCTCCCCCCGTGACATCGTCGAACTTCGCCCGGGGGTGGGAGTTGAAACTCTTTTCTGATGGGAGACCCCGCCAGATTTTCCGAGCAGACCCGCACAACAAGCTTGGGTCTGCCAGGTCTGACAGGCATCCTCCCCCACCATTGGAGCCGGCGTACCACCAGGTGGTGATCAGTTGACAGCTCCGCCCCTCTCTTCACCCAAATGTCCAAGACATGCGGCCGCAAGGCGGGGCCCTGAGAAGAAAGTCGATCATCGAACTGCGGCCTAGGGTGTCCTGGTGCCAAGTGCACATATGGACACCTTATGCGTGAACATGGTGTTTGATATGGACAATCTGTGACAAGCACAGAAGACCAATAACAAAACACCACTCAGGTTCAGATCGGGGGGGCCGTTCCTCCCAGTCACATCCCTCCAGGTCGCACTGTCATTGCTGATGTGAGTGTTGAAGTCCCCCAGTAGAATGAGGGAATCCCCAGAAGAGGAACTGTCCAGCACCCCTTCTAGGGAGTCTACAAAAGGTGGATACTCTGAGCTGCTGTTTGGTGTATAAGCACAAAGAGCAGTCAGATTCCGCCCCCCACCTGAAGGCAAAGGGGGGCTGTCCTCTCATCCACCAGGGTAAACCCCAGTGTACAGGCCCCGAGCCTAGGAGACACAAGTACTGCCACCCTCGCCCATCGCCTCTCACCATCGGCAACTCCAGAGTGGAAGAGAGTCCAACCCCTCTTGAGAGGACTGGTTCCAGAGCCCAAGCTATGTGTCAGGGTGAGGTCATACTACATCTACTTAGAACTGCTCAACCTTGTGCACCAGTTCAGGCTCCTTCCCCACCAGAGAGGTGACATTCCCTAGAGCTAGCCGTTGCAGCTGGGGATCGGACCGCCAAGTTCCCACCCCTTGGCTGCCACCCAGCTCATACTGCACTCAAACACTTTGGCCCCTGCCATGGGTGATGAGGCCATGGGAGGAGGGTCCCATGTTGTCTTTTCGGTCCCCATTGGCGTAGGCCCCGCCACCAGGTGCTCGTCAGCGAGTCTCACCCACAGGCCTGGCTCCAGGAGAGGGCCCATGTCTGGGCAAGAGAAACTGGAATCCATTATTGACCCCCCCAAAACATCACTGAAAAAATACAATATTAACTCAATGAATAAAACAATCCAGCTGTCCTCTTTTTCATTAAACTGAGCGAAATCCAAGCCCTACAACGTAACCCTAACTTTCCTATGGTTTTGCTGTGTCTGGATGGAAAAGTCTCCATTGGGCTCCAGTTGCTGTTCGGATATTTATTGTGGTTAGTTGCATTCATGCTTTGGTGTGTTTTTGCATCAAGTCTTGTTGGACTTCCATTTATACATCTCTTTCTTCTTGCATTTGTGTTGCAGCTTTTGCATTCATGTTGAACTTCAACTTCACTTACCTGATTGTCCCTTAAAGGGCAATTTGTTGTGCAGCATTAGATCACAAAACACTAACAATAAGACAGTTAAAACTCACAATACAAACAATAAAAAAAACATATAAAACAATCATAACATAAAACAACCGACACAACATATCCAATATAAACAAAGGCATGAGTCAGAGAGTCAGGCCCTGATCAGTTCAACGCAGCAGCACAAACAGTCGCAGAGCATCACTTTAAAAAGATTGCAAAGAGAATTGCAGTATCCTTATCTACTTTACACATTGTACATATTACATCCTGTATCCTATTCACATCCTTTACAATTTATACCATAAAAATAAATGATGCTTCATGAGAAGGTGCCACACAACGATAAAGTGCATTAAAAGCAGCAAAGAACAGAATCAATTAGAATAGGTCTTTTCTGTTACTGCAAAGCATTCTGTATATTTATTCTTGTGACTCTTCTCAGCCACTGTAGAAGAAAACTAAATTATAGTAATAATTATGATGAGAGATAATGAATAAAAGCAGGTTAATATCTCACCTGCCATGGCTCCATGGTTTGCACACTGGCACAGCTGTGCCCGCTGAAAGGCCCTCTGCCTGGCTCACACTTGGCTGCATCATGGAGAGCATGAGCCAGAGCATACACAGCTTTGTAAACATTATATTCAGGCCTGAGGTTTGAAACATCCAGGAAGTCTGTCTTCACTGTTTGTAGGTCTTCTTCTCCAGTGCACAGTGTTTCTCCTGCTGCTGGATGATCAGACGGAGCAAATTTACACTGAAAGGTTGATTCCCAAAACTGCCTCACCTGAAACATACCATAAATATGAAAGTGTGATAACATACACATCACTCTTCATCCTTAAACATGAAAAACTCAATTCCCACCATGTTAGTAGAATCACTGTTCTCTGGATCAGGACGTATTTGTTGGAGGAATTCCTTCAGCCCAGGTATTTCCCCTCGTCGGATGGCGATGCCGAGCGTCCCCTGCAGGTATGGCTTAAGTTCAGGCGTCAGGAGGACGGTGGATGCCGACCAGGCTTCACTCGCGACCCACTGCAGGTCGGTCACATTCTGCCTCAATATCTGTTTACAGCATTAATTAGAGAATTTAGAGAGAGGGGAAGGATAAAGGTGCTGTCACAAATCAATATATCTTATATGTAAGGCTTTTAACTGAGATGATTGCTTGAACATTGAGGTGGGATTGAAGCAACATGATCACAAAACCTCTGACAGGTATATAAAGGCATACAAAACAAAAGATATAGTGGGAAAAGATAAAAAAAAAAAAAAACATTAACACCATGTCTTCTCTAAAGTCAGTTATGTTTATTTTCTGACAATTTCTTCTTTATATTAACTCGTTTTAATTTTTTGAGCTGTCAGTCTATTTAATAGTTACTAATGATTTAATGTTACAGAAGACATACAGATAAAGATTACAATTAATGTGATCTTCACTAAAATATAAAATTTAATACAAGTAAACTGACCAAAACAATCAAACTAATCATGACAATAAATAAAATATTTATTTTTATGCATATTTCAGTTTTGTGCTTTCTAAAACCCACATCTGTGATTTTCATGGATCTTCTTACCTTTACTGTGCAATTCATAAATAGTCTGATAACCAGAGTATCTTTAATTATTATGTTTGTTTCTCACTCTTGTATTTTGAATCATTTCTTTATTCCAACCTCTGCCATGAGATAAATCATGTCGAACTCGTGAGCGACAACGATGACCACACGAGCTGTAGACGTCCTCATCACATCAACAATCCGCCTGAGCTCAGCCGACTCGCTGTCCCAGGGCAAAACCTCCAGATAGGCCAGACAGCCTCCTCCAGACCGAGTCAGATCGGACTTGAAGGACCGAGCAACATGGAGTCCATAATCGTCGTCACTGACAAGAAGGCCGACCCAAGTCCAGCCAAAGTGTTTCAGAATCTGGATCATCGCTCGAACCTGAGGTGGATCAATACATCTGAAGTCAGTGCACCGACAAAAGAGCCCTGTATGGTGGAAAAAATCAGCCTTAATGGACTCTGCCTTTGTTATCTATGGTAATGTTTCTCAACTGATGGATGTGGACCCAGTTAGGATCCTGGAGCTGATTTCAGAGAGTGGCAGTGTGAATCTGGAGAATGAATTGTGTAAAAATCTATAATGTGTGAAAACTTTAAACTGGTTTACATTCATACATGTGCTTCACTCTATTTACTGTGACAATGAGAAAATCCTTGATGCTTCTTGAGATCTTGACTTCTTTGTCTCCCTTTCTTCTAGACTGTCATGCTGTTTTTTTATGATAAAATGAATTTATGTTGGTCCTGAGAACAGCATATACATATCATCACTGAAAGGTTAAGCTAAATGAATATATTTGACTCATATTCAACTCTGAATGCATGCACTACTTTACTTTATGAAAGACTTTAAGAGACACAGTTACAACACATCATTTTTAGTTATTTCTTGTAAATATTAAAACATTTACCAGCTATTTAAAATCATCATTTACATGTTGGCAAATTTTTGCATTTCAATACATTTTGCTGTGTACATGGTGCTGTACGGTAACGGCAAATCAGACTGAAACATATGTCTGACTGTCATCTTTATGTTGACAATATTAAAAAATGAAGATTGACTTGTGGGCCGCATTTAGCAAGTAAGAGGGCTGCCAGTTGTCCACGTTTAGAGTATAGTAATGATGTGCCACTTAAACTATGACTTATTTTAGACAGTAGGGGACAGTAGTGCCATGAGTATATAAACATATGCAATTTTTCACTTTTCCAAAATTGTGGTCACTTTAGGTTAAGTCATGAAATTTTACGCTGAACAAACTATAATTTAGGGAATTTCTGCCCGACAAAAATGTTTTTGTGTCCTTTTTTACCCTGAGAGGTGAATTAAATACCATATACAGCTTAGGGAAATAGTAATCATACACATAAGACATATATTCACCCTTTCCTTTCAACAAAATAAGACATTACGGTTAGAAAAGGGATGTGATATTTATAATGTCAATTTATGCCTGCCTTCTTTCGATAAAACAGAATGGCAAATATCTTGTTTACATCACAGTAATTCACCTGGAAAGCATCACTTGGGATCGTTCTGAAGAAAGATGGAAACCGTTGCCGATTGCTGAGGCAGGAACAAGTGGAAAAATGACTCACCTGCAAAAGATCACAGAGAAATGAATCATCATTGAGGATATTTCAGCAACTTTCTGCTCAAATAAGCTTATATCTATGAACAGCGAAAAACTTTCTTTTTGACATCAAGGGTTTAAAACGTACAATAGGTATTCTGTATAGACCCAGAACATCAGAGGTGGCTATAGTGAATGTAGATGCAGAATCACCAACTATCCCCAGGACAGGGGGTGTCCCAGCACAGCTCTCCTCAAACACATACTGCTCCTCTCTGCCGCTCACAAGTGATAACCCCCCGCTGAGCCCAATAACAAGAGCGCCACAGTTATCGTGCAGTCTGTATCCCAGAGTCAGGTCAGGCAACAGAGCAGAGTTCTTGTTGATTTCATCGATGGCAAAGGCCATGGTCATCGCCTGCCTGAACCCCAGAGTGTCAAACCTGATGCACAAAATATTAAAATGGAAAAAAGATTATTTATTTATTTATTTATTTGGATCCTCATTAGCTACTGTCAAAGCAGCAGATCCTCTTCCTGGGGTCCACACATTAAAACACAATCCACAGAATACATCAATTACATTCAAAATGCTATGAAAATTGAGACAAGAAATAAAAGGCAGTTAAAACAGCAACCATCTTATAGTCCATAGTGATAATCACTGAAATGCCCAAAGATCAGGGTGTATGTAAATTAATTAATTAACAATAATTTAAAACAATTCTATAAAAGAATGATTCCACTTAAGGCAGTGCATTTGGACAGAACAGAACTACAGTTTAAATATTTCTAAAAGATGATTACAAGATTCTGCATGTTACTGTAAGTTAAATAATGAACAGACTGTTCAGATAATCTTGATGACATTAGATATTTCTTCAAAGTCTTTTTAAAAATCAATTTTACTGGTTAAACTTGTGATCTCTGATGGAAAACTATCCCACATTTTCATACCTCTATACAAAACAGTACTTTGTCCTGCGTTGGTATTTGTGAGTGGTTGGGTAAATCAACCTCTGGATCATACCTTGTATTGAAATTGTGACCATCCCCACTGTAATATAATGGACCAAAAACAACATTTGGAATCTGAGATATGGAAATGTTCCTAAATGAACAAAGTAGAGAGGTGATCGTTCTTTCTTTCACCAATAACCAACCTAAGGTTAAATGCATTTCATTGATATTTCCCCTTCTGTCACAGTTCAGTGACAGCCTTGCAGCTCTGTTCTGTACTAACTGTAATTTAGTCAGTGTAAAGTCAGTGTTTGATGCACTAGACCAAACTGTTGGGCAGTAGTCCAAGTGTTTGAAGAACCAGCTTGATACAATGCTGCGGTAGAAATTAAACACATCTCCTTAGGACAGCCAGCCCCCTCCCCATGGCTCGGACCGTATTGTCAATCTCCTTTGACCACTTAAGTTTGTCGTCTAATGTAACACCAAGGACCTTAACCACGTCCACTAGTTCAATTGACACAGTTTTCATACGCAAGTATAACTGTGGCCTATTTTTAAAGTTTAAAATTTGATCCAAATACAATGCTCTTTGTTTGTTGTCAGATAAGAACCCAGCCAGAGTAAGAACTACATTAATTAAGACATGTGTGAGCATCAGAAGCCTTTTCCTGATGCACTTACCCTGAGCAGGTGGGCTGCCGAGGCTCTGCAGCGTACGTCCACTCTGGGAAAACCGAGGAGAAGTGAACCTCAAACAGCCCACCCAGCATCACATCTCCAGGCTTGAGCATTTCATTTGGCTGAAAGTTGCTCCGTAATTTACACGATAAAGAAAAAGCATCAGAATATAATGAAGAGAGGGTAAGATAAAACAAGATACAGAGATACGTGTGAGGAAAAGCTCCCATCACTGCCCTCCTCCCTCACAGTGGTGTCATTGTTCACACAGGTCTGGTTTATATGCAGGACTCTCATTTTCTGTGCATGCTCGCTTTCATTGATTAATCTTTGACACCAGCCAACAGGGTGATGGTGAAGGAGGCAGGACTTTAGCAAGTTAATCTTACATCACTGTTACTTTTGATTGTCAGCAACACAAAACACGAGACTTGTGTTTCATTGGTTCAACACAGTTGTAATATAAGACAAAGGGAAGTTAGGATTGTGAAAAACCACAAGGGACAAATCATGCAGTAAGTTTCTGCACAAGATTTTTGTGTTGAAAACGAACTTTTTTCAAAGGGCTGTAAAATTTAAGCAAGTGATTTCACAATAATAATGGGGCATTAGGGCAAAGGTCATTTTCTACTGATACAATCGACACCTGCTAAAGAAAAGTACAATATATATATACACACGTGGACAAAATTGTTGGTACTCTTCCGTTAAAGAAAGAAAAACACACAATGGTCTCTGACATAACCTTGAAACTGACAAAAGTAATATTAAATAAAAATTTACTGAAAATTAACTAATGAAAATCAGACATTGCTTTAGAATTGTGGATCAACAGAATCATTTTTAAAAAACAAAATAATGAAACTGGCCTGGACAAAAAGGATGGTACCCCTAGAAAAGACTGAAAATGATTTGACCATAGGGACATGTGAAACTAAGGCCCATTTACTCGAAAACAAAAACAGCCAAAAACAGAGAGTATTCCTTGCGTTTTGTCTCCCATTTACATGAGAACGGTGCCTGGAGTGCCTGAATCCACAAAATTTTGAAACCAGGGTTCAGAGTGGAAAGTTTTGAAAAGGTATCTGTTTTTGGCTTCATGTAGATGAGATTCAACGTTTCAGGGTGACGTCACCACATGCGCAGTACTCTTTCACATGAAGGCTGCGTGTGCATTCCAGGAACAACAACAACAACAGCTCGACCGAGCAACATGTGTGCTGCCTACCTTCCTCGGTTTGTTATCCAGACAAAAATATACAGACAGATTTGTTGTCCAGACAAGAAACACCTGCGTCTCTGTGCGTCCACTTGCTATTGTTGTTCGTGAAAAGTTTGTCTACACCCGAAAGTGTAAGCGTGTTGTAACACCGCTGTTTCTCTACAAAACTACATCGCCATCTACTGGCCTGGCATGCATGCTACAGCATTTTCAGTCGTTCTTGCGTCTCCATGTGAACGTGGATCGTTTTTGAAAACGCAAACGGAAAACCTTTCCATTTCTGGTGAAAACGTTTCCGTGTAAATGGGGCCTAAGGTGTGTCCTGTAATAAGCATCACGTCTTCAAGCTTGTAATCAGTCAGTCTGCCTATTTAAAGGGTGAAAAGTAGTCACTGTGCTGTTTGGTATCGTGGTTTGTATCACACTGAACATGGACCACAGAAAGCTAAGGAGAGAGTTGTCTCAGGAGATGAGAAAGAAAATTATGGACAAGCATGTTAAAGGTAAAGGCTATAAGACCATCTCCAAGCAGCCTGATGTTCCTGTGGCTACAGTTGCACATATTATTCAGAAGTTTAAGGTCCACAGGACTGTAGCCAACCTCCCTGGATGTGGTCGCAAGAGGAAAATTGATGACAAATTAAAGAGACGGATAATACGAATGGTAACCAAAGAGTCCAGAACAACTTCCAAAAAGATAAGAGGTGAACTCCAAGGTCAAGGTACATCAGTATCAGATCGCACTATCCGTCACTGTTTGAGCCAAAGTGGACTTAATGGAAGATGACCGAGGAGGACACCACTGTTGAAAGCAAATCATAAAAAACGTGAGACTGGAATTTGCCAAAATGCATATTAACAAGCCACAAAGCTTCTGGAGAATGTCTTTTGGACAAATGAGACAAAACTGGAGCTTTTTGGTAAGTCACATCAGCTCTATGTTCACAGACAAAAAAATGAAGCATACAAAGAAAAGAACACTGTACCTACTGTAAAACATGGAGGAGGCTCAGTTATGTTCTGGGGCTGCTTTGCTGCATCTGGCACAGGGTGTCTTGAATCTGTGCAGGGTACAATGAAATCTCAAGACTATCAAGGCATTCTGGAGCCAAATGTGCTGCCCAGTGTCAGAAAGCTTGGTCTCAGTCACAGGTCATGGGTCCTCCAACAGGATAATGACCCAAAACACACAGCTAAAAACACCAAGAATGGCTCAGAACAAAACATCGGACTATTTTGAAGTGTCCTTCTATGAGCCCTGATCTAAATCCTATTGAACATTTGTGGAAGGAGCTGAAACATGCAGTCTGGAGAAGACACCCCTCAAACCTGAGACAGCTGGAGCAGTTTGCTCATGAGGAGTGGGCCAAAATACCTGTGGACAGGTGCAGAAGTCTCATTGAGAGTTACAGCAATCACCTGATTGCAGTGATTGCCTCAAAAGGTTGTGCAACAAAATATTATGTTAAAGGTACCACCATTTTTGTCCAGGCCAGTTTCATTAGTTTGTTTTTTAAAATGATTCTGTTGAACCACAATTCAGATGAAATGTCTGATTTTCATTAGTAATTTTCAGTAAATTTTTATTTATTATTACTGTTGTCAGTTTCAAGTTCTTTCACTGACCATTGTGGGTTTTTCTTTCTTAAACGGAAGGGTACCAACAATTTTGTCCATGTGTTTATGAGTTCTAAAGAGCTGATTCTTTGAAACAGTTATTGCTACTTTGATGAATTAGAAGTAACTTGACTCATGATCAACTTCTTGGTGTTCCTCTCTGGTCTCAGCAGTACAATGTTACATTTGGGTCCAAACAGCGACACCAACAGCCCAAAACTGGAAGAGAGGATGGCGAAAACTTCCACAGCATTGCACATTTCCCCAGTGAGTTGACATAAGCATGGACAAAACTCAGAACAGTTCAGGACTAAAAGATCTTACACCTAAAATGAAACAAAACAACATGTAATAAAGCTTGAGTGATAGTTTTTTTTAACCCCATGAACGGTTTGGTAAGAATGAAAAAAGGATGGAGTACAACTGATATCAAGCAAACAAAAAACTCATTACAAATTCAATAAATTATCTTTTGAGGACGAAGTAGCTGTGCCACTACAGAGTAAACATTATTTTAGATAAATTTGAAGTTTTTGTTATTGGTTGCTCTGATCAGTTAGAGGTTCCTCGACTCATAATGGCCTTCTTGGTGTTCCTCTCTGGTCTCAGAAGTACGATGTAACATTTGGGTCCAAACAGCGACACCAACAGCCCAAAACTGGAAGCGAGGATGGCGAACACTTCCACAGCATCTGCATATTTCCCCGGTGAGTTGACATAAGCAGGGACAAAAGCCACCCACACAGCACAGAAGATCAGCATGCTGAAAGTGATGAGCTTGGCCTCGTTGAAGTTATCGGGGAGATTCCTTGCCAGAAATGCCAACAGGAAGCTGAGAACGGCCAGAAAACCAACGTAACCCAACAAGACAGCAAAACCGATGGTTGATCCAACATCACACTCATAAACGATCTTGTCATTGTAGTACTGAGTGTTTTTCTGAGGAGCTGGTGATGAGGAGACGATCCAGACGGTACAGATGGCTGCTTGAACTGATGTCAGAACCAGGACCGTCCCTCTCTGCTGCACCGCACCAAACCACTTGAGAACAGCTCCACCTCCTGGTTTGGAGGCCTTGAACACAGCGAGGACCACCATAGTTTTCACCAGAATACACGAGACACAAAGAACAAAGATGATCCCAAATGCAGCATGTCTCAGCTGACATGTCCACAACCTGGGGCGGCCGATGAACAGCAGGGAACACAGGAAGCAGAGTTTTAGAGCCACAAGGAGCAGGAAGCTCAGCTCTGTGTTGTTGGCTCGGACCATGGGTGTGCTGCGATGGTAGGTGAAGAGGAAACTGCCCAGTAATGAGGCGGCTGTCAGGCAGATCCCCATGATGGCCTCATGGCTCATGATAGGAGAGAAACTCTGTTTGTTTGGGAACACAGCGATCACGAGCAGGGCTGGACCAGAAATCCTCTGGACAGCTGGTGCACTCTGTGGAGTCTGACAAAACAATGAAGTGTATGTGGGGTTCATTTTGTTTTTGGAGAATAATTATTTTTGAGTGGAAGTAAGCTTCTCAGCATGATAACCCACCGCTTGTTTTGCTGATCTTTCCCTCTGAACACGGGACGCAGTCAAAACAGCACTCAGGTTTCCCCTTCTGTCTGGCCATGCGAGTACCTGGAGGACAGCTCTCAGTGCACACTGAGCGAGGGGGCTGTAGGTAGAAAAACAATATGCCATCATGCCATATATATTCATGTGAGCAACTGTTTAAGTCCTCTTTATAATCAGAAATTACCCTTTTGGATTCAAAGTTCCAGAAGATTTTGCTCTCATCGATTCTCAGTTCTTCCCCTTTCAAATCAGATCTTTTCACCTCACCCACATATTGGACTTCAGTCCTCCCGTCTGGCAGCCACAGCCAGTTTACAACATCGTAGATCGGCAGGGCGTCGCCGTTTTCGTCAAAAGTCACCTGATCACCAAACGGTGTGGTGAAGTTGACCAACTGCAGATAGTGAACTAGCTAAAAACAACAACAACAACAAAAAAAAAACAAAAAACAGGGAAAAGGCATGATAACCAAACAAACAAGTGGCATGTGACTAACTATAACATGGTTTTCTTTTTATTAATATCTTTATTTACTTCTCTCTACACTATAACGGAAACTAAACTAAATAAAACCCAAAATCTTGAGCAGTTTGTGCTGCTGTGAGCTGGATCAGGCACACTGCTAAGGCTGGCTGATATGAAACTTGTTATGAGTCAGTCTCATCATTTCATATCAAGCATATTCTCAGATCTAGCATTTACATTTGTATTGAACATCAGTGCTGTGCTTTCGCTCTCAGGCCCAAGAACGTCCCATAATCCACCCATGACTTTCTCATCAGGACTGAACTACACTGCCTGGCCAGAAAAATTCACCACCTACATTTCACTAAGTAAAAGAGGTACGAGTCTCCTATTGTATAATTACTGCATGGGCGATTATCTTTCAGCTGGCAACAAGTTATTTATCTCCAGCTGATGCATTCAGTAGCTTCTCATTTGTTCAACAACCATGTCGAAAGACACATCCTTTGAAGATGTTAGTCTGTTTAAGAAGGGTCAAATCATTGACATGCATCAAGCAGAGAAAACATCTCAGGAGATTGCAGAAACTACTAAAGTTGGATTAAGAACTGTCCAACGCATTATTTAAAACTTGAAGGATAGTGGGGAACCATCGTCTTTAAGGAGGAAATGTGGTCGGAAAAAAATTTGGAATGATCATGATCGGCAATCACTTAAACGTTTGGCCAAATCAAATCAAAGAAAAACAACAGTAGATCTCAGAGGTATGTTTAATAGTGAAAATAAGAGCCTTTCCACCCACACAATGTGAAGGAACTCAAGGGATTGGGACTGAACAGCTGTGTAGCCTTAAGAAAACCACTAATCAGTAAGGCTAACCGAAACAAAAAGGCTTCAGTTTGCTAAGGAGCATGAAGAATGGACTCTGGAGGACACGAAGAAGGTTATGTGGTCTGATGAGTCCAGATTTACACTGTTCCAGAGTGATGGGCGCATCAGGGTAAGAAGAGAGGTGGGTAAACTATCCGGTGGACCCTCCTCTCCAGTACCCCTGAATAGAACTTACCAGGGAGGCTGAGGAGTGTGATCCCCCTATAGTTGGAGCACACCCTCTGGTACCCCTTCTTGAAAAGGGGGACCACCACCCCAGCCTGCAAATCCAGTGACACCGCCCCCGATGTCCACGCGATTTCGCAGAGTCAACCATGGCAGCCCCACAACAGCCAGGACCTTGAGAAACTCTGGGTGGATCTCATCCACCCCCAGAGCCCTGCAACCGAGGAGCTTTTTGACCAGCCCCAGAAATAGGACAGCCCACCACAGAGTCCCCCAGGTCTGCTTCTGCACTGGAGGACGTGCTGGTGGAAGTGGGGAGGTCTTTGAAGTATTCCTTTAACTGATCCACAACATCCCGAGTGGAGGCCAGCAGTGCCCCATCCCCATCATACAGTGTTGACAGCGCACTGCTTCCCCCTCCTGAGACACCGGATGGTGGTCCAGAATCTCTTTGAAGCTGTCCGGAAATCGTTCTCCATGACCTTTGCCTTTTGCGACCACCAAAGCCACATTCTGCTTGGCCAGCTGGTACCTGTCAGCTGCCTCCGGAGTCCCACTGGCCAAAAAGGCTCGGCAGGACTCCTTCTTCAGCTTGATGGCATCAAGGCACCGACCACCTTGCAGCCTCAACAATAGAGGCCTGGAACAAGGCCCACTTGGACTCAATGTCCCCTGCCTCCCCTGCGACATGGTCGAATTTCACCTGGAGGAGGGAGTTGAAACTCTTTCTGATAGGACACCCTGCCAGATGTTCCCAGCAGACCCGTACAACAGGCTTGGGTCTGCCAGGTCTGACAGGTATCCTCCCCAACCATCGCAGCCAACTCGCCACCAGGTGGTGATCAGTGGAAAGCTCCGCCCCTCCCTTCACCCGAGTGTCCAAGGCATAAGACCACAAAGTCGATCATCAAACTGCGGCCTAGGTTGTCTTGGTGCTAAATGCACATATGGACACCCTTATGCTTGAACATGGTGTTCGTTATGGACAATCGTTATGGACAATCTGCGAGACAATCCCCCAGCAGAATGAAGGAATCCCCAGAAGAGGAACTGTCCAGTGCCCCTTCTAGGGAGTGTGAAAATGGTGGATACTCTGTGCTGCTGTTTGGTGTGTAAGCACAAACAGTCGTCAGCTTCCGTCCCCCCACCCGAAAGCAGAGGAAGGCTACCCTCTCGTCCACCAGGGTAAACCCCAACGTACAGGCCCCGAGCCTAGGAGAAACAAGTACTGCCACCCTCGCCCCGCGCCTCTCACCATTGGCAACTCCAGAGTGGAAGAGAGTCCAACCCCTCTCGAGAGGACTGGTTCCAGAGCCCAAGCTATGTGTCCAGGTGAGGTCAGACTACATCTAGTTAGAACCGCTCAACCTCGTGCACCAGCTCAGGCTCCTTCCCCACCAGAGAAGTGACATTCCACTTCCCTAAAGCTAGCCGTTGCAGCGCGGGATCGGACCGCCAAGTTCCCACCCCTTGGCTGCCACCCAGCTCATACTGCACTCAAACACTTTGGCCCCTGCCATGGGTGGTGAGGCCATGGGAGGAGGGTCCCATGTTGTCACCAGGTGCTCGTCAGCGAGTCTCACCCACAGGCCTGGCTCCAGGAGAGGGCCCATGTCTGGGCAAGAGAAACTGGAATCCAATATTGACCCCCCCAAAACATCACTGAAAAAATACAATATTAACTCAATGAATAAAACAATCCAGCTGTCCTCTTTTTCATTAAACTGAGCGAAATCCAAGCCCTACAACGTAACCCTAACATTCCTATGGTTTTGCTGTGTCTGGATGAAAAAGTCTCCATTGGGCTCCTGCTGCGGTTCTGAAAGTGTGGTTACTTGCATTCGTGCTTTGACATCTTTTTGCATCATGGTTTAGTCTTGTCAGACTTCCATATATTTGTCTTTCTTCTAGCATTTGTGTTGCAGCTTTTGCATTTTTCTTCATCTTCAACTTCACTTAACTGATTGTCCCTTAAAGGGCAATTTGTTGTGCAGCAGTTGATCACAAAACTCACAATAAGACTGTTAAAACTCACAATACAAACAATAAAAAAACATATAAAACAATCATTACATAAAACAACAGACACACAACATATCCAATATAAACAGAGGCATGAGTCAGAGTGTCAGGCCCTGATCAGTTCAACGCAGCAGCACAAACAGCCGCAGAGCATCACTTAAAAAGACTGCAAACAGAATTGCAGTATCATTATCTACTTTACATATTGCACAAATTACATCCTGTATCCTATACACATTCTATACAATTTCTACCATAAAAATAAATGATGTATCACGAGAAGGTCACACACTAGTATAAAGTGCATTGACAGCAGTAAACAAGAACAGAATTAATCAGAGGAGGTCTTTTCTGTTAATGCAAAGCATTCTGTATATTTATTCATGTGACTCTTCTCAGCCACTGGAGAAAAAAGCAAAAATTATGCGATGAGTACTCAGAGATGATGAATAAAAGCAGGTTAATATCTCACCTGCCATGGCTCCATGGTTTGCACACTGGCACAGCTGTGCCCGCTGAAAGGCCCTCTGCCTGGCTCACACTTGGCTGCATCATGGAGAGCATGAGCCAGAGCATACACAGCTTTGTAAACATTATATTCAGGCCTGAGGTTTGAAACATCCAGGAAGTCTGTCTCCACTGTTTGTAGGTCTTCTTCTCCAGTGCACAGTGTTTCTCCTGCTGCTGGACGATCAGACGGAGCAAATTTACACTGAAAGGTTGATTCCCAAAACTGCCTCACCTGAAACATACCATAAATATGAAAGTGTGATAACATACACATTGCTCTTCATCCTTAAATGTGAAAAACTCAATTCCCACCATGTTAGTAGAATCACTGTTCTCTGGATCAGGACGTATTTGTTGGAGGAATTCCTTCAGTCCAGGTATTTCCCCTCGTCGGATGGCGATGCCGAGCGTCCCCTGCAGGTATGGCTTGAGCTCAGGATTCAGGAGGACATTGAATGCTGTCCAGGCTTCACTCGCGATCCACTGCAGGTCGGTCACATTCTGCCTCAGTATCTGTTCACAGCATTAATTAGTTTAGAGAGAGGGGAAGGATAAAGGTGCTGTCACAAATCAATATATCTTAAATGTAAGGATTTTAACTGAGATGATTGCTTGAACATTGAGGTGGGATTGAAGCAACATGATCACAAAACCTCTGACAGGCATAAAAAAGGCATACAAAACAAAATATATAGTGGGAAAAGATAATAAAAAAAACATTAACACCATGTCTTCTCTAAAGTCAGTTATGTTTATTTTCTGACAATTTCTTCTTTATATTAACTTGTTTTAATTTTTTGAGCTGTCAGTCTATTTAATAGTTACTAATGATTTAATGTTACAGAGGACATACAGATAAAGATTACAATTCATATGATCTTCAGCAAAATATGAAATTTCATACAAATAAACTGACCAAAACAATCAAACTAATCATGACAATGAATAAAATATTTATTTTTATGCATATTTGCAGTTTTGTCCTTTCTAAAACCCACATCTGTGACTTTCACGTATCTTCTTACCTTTTTGGTTGAATTTAATAATATAGTCTGATAACCAGAGTATCTAAAATTAGTTTTATGTTTGTTTCTCACTCTTGTATTTTGAATGGTATCATTTCTTTATTTCAACCTCTGCCATGAGATGAATCATGTGGAACTCGTGAGCGAAAACAATGACCACACGAGCTGTAGACGTCCTCATCACATCAACAATCCGCCTGAGCTCAGCCGACTCGCTGTCCCAGGGCAAAACCTCCAGATAGGCCAGACAGCCTCCTCCAGACCGAGTCAGATCGGACTGGAAGGACCGAGCAACATGGAGTCCATAATCGTCGTCACTGACGAGAAGGCCGACCCAAGTCCAGCCAAAGTGTTTCAGAATCTGGATCATCGCTCGAACCTGAGGGGGATCAATAAGTCTGAAGTCAGTGCACCGACAAATGAGCCCTGTATGGTGGAAAAAATCAGCCTTAATGGACTCTGCCTTTGTTATCTACAGTAATATTTATTTTTTCCACTTTTGCCAAAGTTGAGGTCAATTCAGTGAATTTCTGCCCCTGATGAAAATGTTTTTGTGTCATTTTTTTTTTACTCTGACAGGAGAATTAAATTCCATGCACATTTCAGGTAAATAGTAATCATACACAGAAGACATATATTTTTCCTTTCCTTTCACCAATATAAGACATTAAGATCAGAAGATCTTTAGATAGACAGACTTGTTGTGTTGTCTTCATCTTGTTTAAATCACAGTAATTTACCTGGAAAGCATCACTTGGGATCGTTCTGAAGAAAGATGGGAATCGTTGCCGATTGCTGAGGCAGGAACAAGTGGAAAAATAACTCACCTGGAAAAGATAACAGAGAAAGGAAACATCATTGAGGATATTTCAACAAGTTACTGATCAAGACAGGCTTATATTTATGAACAGTGAAAGACTTTCTTTTTGAAATCAAGGGTTAAAAACGTACAATAGGTATTCTGTATAGACCCAGAACATCAGAGGTGGCTATTGTGACTGTAGATTTAGAATCACCAACTATCCCCAGGACAGGAGGGGTCCCAGCACAGCTCTCCTCAAACACATACTGCTCCTCTCTGCCGCTCACAAGTGATAACCCCCCGCTGAACCCAATGACAAGAGTGTCGCAGTTATCGTGCAGTCTGTATCCCAGAGTCAGGTCAGGCAACAGAGCAGAGTTCTTGTTGATTTCATCAATTGTAAAGGCCATGGTCATCGCCTGCCTGAACCCCAGAGTGTCAAACCTGATACACAAAATATTAAAATGGATAAAGGTTAGACATAACCAGAGTAAAAAGTAGATTAATTTAGATATGGGTGAGCATCAGAAGCCTTTTCCTGATGCACTTACCCTGAGCAGGTGGGCTGCCGAGGCTGTGCGGCGTACGTCCACTCTGGGAAAACCGAGGAGAAGTGAACCTCAAACAGCCCACCCAGCATCACATCTCCAGGCTTGTGCATTTCATTTGGCTGAAAGTTGCTCCGTAATTTACACGATAAAGAAAAAGCATCAGAATATAATGAGTAGAGGGTGAGATAAAACAAGATCCAGAGATACGAGTGAGGAAAAGCTCCCATCACTGCCCTCCTCCCTCACAGTGGTGTCATTGTTCACACAGGTCTGGTTCATATGCAGGACTCTCATTCTCTTGATTGTCAGCAACAGAAATCACGAGACTTGTGTTTCATTGGTTCAACACAGTTGTAATATAAGACAAAGGGATGTTTGGATTGTGAAACACCACGAGGGACAAATCATGCAGGAAGTTTCTGCACAAGATTTTTGTGTTGACAACAAACTTTTTCACAGAGCTGTAGAATAAAAGCAAGTGATTTCAAAGTAATAATAAAGAAAAATCTACTGCAAGCTTGACCCTGGAGATGATCATCTTGGTTTTCTCACCTTGCTTCCTCATCTGAAATGTTTTTCGGATCCTTTACTAAATAAAACTCCTTTGACCTTTTAAGGACACCCAAATCTAATCAGCTTTCCTTGAGTCATGACCTACGTTTCATGAAATTGTCATCAAAATATGTTGAAAACTTTCTGAGTTATAAGCAAGTTGAGTGAACTTGCTTAAGTTGGGGTCCAAGTGGAAGATGTTTCACAGAGACCAAGGCTGAAACAAAAATGTTCTTTATTTTCTACTGATACAATTAACCCCTGCTAAAGAAAAGTAAAATATACTGTGTATATGAGTCCTAAAGAGCTGATATTTAAAACAGTCGTTGCTACTTTGATGAATAAGAATTGGATCGACTCATGATGTTCTTCTAGGTGTTCCTCTCTGGTCTCAGCAGTACGATGTAACATTTGGGTCCAAACAGCGACACCAACAGCCCAAAACTGGAAGCGAGGATGGCAAACACTTCCACAGCATCTGCATATTTCCCCGGTGAGTTGACATAAGCAGGGACAAAAGCCACCCACACAGCACAGAAGATCAGCATGCTGAAAGTGATGAGCTTGGCCTCGTTGAAGTTATCAGGAAGATTCCTCGCCAGAAATGCCAACAGGAAGCTGAGAACGGCCAGAAAACCAACGTATCCCAACAAGACAGCAAAACCGATGGTTGATCCAACATCACACTCATAAACGATCTTGTCATTGTAGTACTGAGTGTTTTTCTGAGGAGCTGGTGACGAGGAGACGATCCAGACGGTACAGATGGCTGCTTGGACTGATGTCAGAACCAGGACCGTCCCTCTCTGCTGCACCGCACCAAACCACTTAAGAACAGCTCCACCTCCTGGTTTGGAGGCCTTGAACACAGCGAGGACCACCATGGTTTTCACCAGAATACACGAGACACAAAGAACAAAGATGATCCCAAATGCAGCATGTCTCAGCTGACATGTCCACAACCTGGGGCGGCCGATGAACAGCAGGGAACACAGGAAGCAGAGTTTTAGTGCCACAAGGAGCAGGAAGCTCAGCTCTGTGTTGTTGGCTCGGACCATGGGTGTGCTGCGATGGTAGGTGAAGATCCCTATGACGACGGCACAGAGGAATGTGCCCAGTAATGAGGTGGCTGTCAGGCAGATCCCCAACGGCTCATGATAGGAGAGAAACTCTGTTTGTTTGGGAACACAGCGGTCACGAGCAGGGCTGGACCAGAAATCCTCTGGACAGCTGGTGCACTCGGTGGAGTCTGACAAAACAATGAAGTGTATGTGGAGTTCATTTTGTTTTTGGAGAATAATTATTTTTGAGTGGATGTAAACTACTCAGCATGAGAACCCACTGCTTGTTTTGCTGATCTTTCCCTCTGAACACGGGACGCAGTCAAAACAGCACTCAGGTTTCCCCTTCTGTCTGGCCATGCGAGTACCTGGAGGACAGCTCTCAGTGCACACTGAGCGAGGGGGCTGTAGGTAGAAAAACAATACGCCATCAAGCCATATATATTCATGTGAGCAACTGTTTAAATCTCTATTTAATCAGAAATTACCCTTTTGGATTCAAAGTTCCAGAAGATTTTGCCCTCATTGATTCTCAGTTCTTCACCTTTTACATCAGATCTTTTCACCTCGCCCACATGTTGGACTTCAGTCCTCCCGTCTGGCAGCCACATCCAGTTGATTACATCGTAGATCGGCAGGGCGTCGCCATTCTCATCAAAAGTCACCTGATCACCAAACGGTGTGGTGAAGTTGACCAACTGCAGATAGTGAACTAGCTAAAAACAACAACAACAATTAAAAAAAAACAGGAAAAAGGCATGAAAAACAAGTGTCATGTGACTAACTATAACATGGGTTTCCTTTTATTAATGTCACAGCTAATGCTGCCGGATACCAAACTTGTTTTGAGTCAGTCTCATAATTCAATATCAAGTATATTCTCAGATCTAGCATGTACATTTCTCTTCAATGTCAGTGCTATGCTTTTACTTTCAGGCCCATCAATGTCCCATAATCCACCCCTGACTTCCTCATCACTCCTGAACAATTAACGATTGTGAGTAAAGCAGAGCGAATCATTCACGACACATTACGTCGATTATGTCATTACAAGTTTGACAACACGTGGATATCGATGATTAAGATTTTTATTTTAATTGATAAGTCTCGTTTTACCCTCCAAAGCATCACTGAAACTAGAAAAGCACTCGAGGAGTGCAGACCTCTGCCAAGATACAATTCTGGGTCACCATGCACTTCAAAATGACAGCCGAGTCTTCGCTCATGTCTGTCTATGTGGAGAACTCCTCCGCTGGCATTGCAAGGGAAGCCGGGTAATGTAGTGACACGGGCTTAAAAAACATTAATGTGAGTTTGGAAATAAACTACCATTCCCAGAACCCCAGAGCAGCCGAGGAGAAATTCATGGGATTTGCCATTATAAACTTCAGTGTTTTTTGTGAGGTCAGTCTGGATCAGATCCAGATGAATTGACCGTGATGATAGGGTTATATTATATATATGATCATTTAAATTTTGAAGCTTGTCCATCAAGTGATGTCAGATATACGATTTTTTAAAATATGGCCCAATGTTAACACATGGGATTTCTTGCAAATTTTGGGAATGTTTTGCATCCAAGCAAATATGCAGATCACCACTAAAATGAAATGGCTTCTTCCTTGGACCAAACCACACCTCTGGTGAAAGTTACATGTAAATCCAATAAGTAGTTCTTGCATAATGTTGCTAACAGACAAACAATCAAACAGACAGACAATCAAACAGACAGACGCTGGCGAAAACACCTCCTTGGCAGAGATAAAAATCCAATATTAAATCAATGAATGAAAAAACTCATCTGTACTCTTTTTCATTTAACTGAGCAAAATCCAAGCCCTACCATAGCCCTAACTTTCCTATGGTTCGATGTGTCCATCTGGAAAATGTCTCCATCAGGCTCCTGTTCAATTTGGACATTCAGTGTGGTTACTTGCATTCAAGCTTTGGTGTCTTGTTGCAGCAAGGTTTAGCCTTGTCGGACTTCCATTTATGCACCCCCTTCTTCTTGCATTTGTGTTGGGGCTTTTGTATTCATCTTAATCTTCAACTTCACTTCATTGATTGTCCCTTAAAAAGAGCGATTTGGTGTGCAGTAGTTGATGACAAAACACTCACAATAAGACTGTAGAAACTCACAATACAAACAATAAAAAAACATAAAAAACAATCATAACATAAAAAAACAGAAACACAACAAATCCAATATAAACAGAAGCATTAGTCAGAGAGTCAGGTCCTGTTCAGTGATACACAGCAGCACAAACAGCTGCAGACCATCACTTTAAAAAGATTGCAAACAGAATTGCAGTATCATTATCTACTGTACATATTACAAATATTACATCCTGTATCCTATACATACCCTTTACAATTTCCACCATAAAAATAAATGATGCTTCACGAGAAGGGGACACACTAGTATAAAGTGGACTGACATCAGCAAACAAGAACAGAATTAATTAGAGGAGGTCTTTTCTGTTAATGCGAAGCAGTGTTAATGTTTTTGACTAATTATTTCCATCATAGTGTTGTCAACAACCTTTTTTCCCGTGATGAAAAGTAGACAGTAATTAATAAAAACAAGTGCACGTGGACAAAAACTAAAACTAAATTAATGGACATTTTCCTCAACAAATAAAAACTAGACTCAAATGTTTGACAGAGACTTAATCCAATCAGACCTAATTTTGTCATGTACAAAGTAGGGACAAGTTAGGAATATATCCAATCACAGCTATTTTGGTTGTGTGTAAAGGTTGGATGAGTTAAGAGGGACATCCAATCACAGCTGCCTTAGCTTGGTGGTGGTGGGATAAGTTGTGGAGCGATCCAATCAGAGCTCCTCTCTTTATGAATTGATATATTCATGTAGAGCAGGTTCACTGTTTGTTGTCAGTTCTGGTATTGTAACTGAGATGCTCTGCCAGGTAGCCTAAATAAAGGAGACTGCATTTCACACAAAAGTTCAATTTGTTTCTGTTCATTTATACATTCAGACTTTACTAGCATTCAATAAAGGGTTATTAGATGTTTCATTTTATCCAAGTGTAAAACATGTCTTCAGACATTCAAGGAAACACAAAATGCCTTACCCTTTACACTTCATATTATATTGACTAAATTTACAGTAGATTTCATCGACTAAAATATTGTGAAATGTCATCTGCCTAGAGTAGACTAAAATTTAAACATTTTAGTTGACCTACTTATATCTAAAACTAAGACATTTCAACCAAAAGACTGTAACTATAACTCATTTAATTTTGACAGCGCTCATAAAGTGCTGTCAAAATTAACATTCATGCAAAGCATTCTGTATATTTCTTCATCTAACTCTTTTCAGCCACCGCAGAAGAAACCTAAAATTACAATGATAATATTGATGAGAACTCAGAGATAATAAATAACAACAGGTTAATATCTCACCTGCCATGGCTCCATGGTTTGCACACTGGCACAGCTGTGCCCGCTGAAAGGCCCTCTGCCTGGCTCACACTTGGCTGCATCATGGAGAGCATGAGCCAGAGCGTACACAGCTTTGTAAATATTATATTCAGGCCTGAGGTTTGAAACATCCAGGAAGTCTGTCTCCACTGTTTGTAGGTCTTCTTCTCCAGTGCACAGTGTTTCTCCTGCTGCTGGACGATCAGACGGAGCAAATTTACACTGAAAGGTTGATTCCCAAAACTGCCTCACCTGAAACATACCATGAATATGAAAGTGTGATAACATACACATCACTCTTCATCCTTAAATGTGAAAAACTCAATTCCCACCATGTTAGTAGAATCACTGTTCTCTGGATCAGGACGTATTTGTTGGAGGAATTCCTTCAGTCCAGGTATTTCTCCTCGTCGGATGGCGATGCCGAGCGTCCCCTGGAGGTATGGCTTGAGCTCAGGTGTTTGGAGGACGGTGGATGCCGTCCAGGCTTCACTCGCGATCCACTGCAGGTCGGTCACATTCTGCCTCAGTACCTGTTTACAGCATTAATTAGAGAGTTTAAAGAGAGGGGAAGGATAAAGGTGCTGTCACTATTCAACATATCTGACATGTAAGGTTTTTAACTGAGATGATTGCTTGAACATTGAGGTGGGATTGAAGCAACATGATCACAAAGCCTCTGACAGGCATAAAAAAGGCATACAAAAAATAATAGCGGGAAAAGGTAAAAAATACAATTAACACCATGTCTTCTCTGAAGTCAGTTATGTTTCTTTTTTGAAGATTTCTGATTTATACTGACTTATTTTATTTCTTTGACCTGTTTCAGTGTATTTTAAGTTACTAATGACTTAATTTTACAGAAGATTTACTAATAAAGATTACAGTGATGTTGATCTTGAGTAAAATATGAAATTTAATACAAATAAATTGACTAAAATAATAAAACTGACCATGTATTAAACCTAAAACTTATCAAACATGAAGAAAGCCACATCTGTGACTTTCATGAATCCTCTTACCGTTCTGGATTAATGTATAAATATAGTCTGATAACCAGAGTATCTATAATTATCGTTTTGTTTCTCACTCTTGTAATTTGAATCATTTCTTTATTCCAACCTCTGCCATGAGATGAATCATGTGAAACTCGTGAGTGAAAACCATAACCACACGAGCCGTAGACGTCCTCATCACATCAACAATCCGCCTGAGCTCAGTCGACTCGCTGTCCCAGGGCAAAACCTCCAGATAGGCCAGACAGCCTCCTCCAGACCGAGTCAGATCGGACTGGAAGGACCGAGCAACATGGAGTCCATAATCGTCGTCACTGACGAGAAGGCCGACCCAAGTCCAGCCAAAGTGTTTCAGAATCTGGATCATTGCTCGAACCTGAGGGGGATCAATACATCTGAACTCAGTGCACCAACAAATGAGCCCTGTATGGTGGAATAAATCAGCCTTAACGGTCTCTGCCTTTGTTATCTACGGAAATATTTCATTTTTCCTCTTTTTCCAAAGTTGTGGTCACTTTAGGGAAAGTCATGAAATTTTACACTGAAAAATATATTTTAGTGAATTTCTGCCCCTGATGAAAATGTTTTTGTGTCATTTCTTTACCCTGACAGGAGGATTTATTATCACATACAGCTTAGGGTAATTGTAATCATACACAGAAGACATATATTCACCCTTTCCTTTCACCAAAATAAGCCATTAAGATCACAAAAGGACATGATATTTCTTTGTTTAATGTCAACTTTTGCAGGTCTTCTTTAGATAAAACAGATTTACAGTGTTGTCTTCATCTTGTTTAAATCATAGTAATTCACCTGGAAAGCATCACTTGGGATCGTTCTAAAGAAAGATGGAAACCGTTGCCGATTGCTGAGGCAGGAACAAGTGGAAAAATGACTCACCTGGAAAAGATCACAGAGAAAGGAAACATCATTGAGGATATTTCAACAAGTTACTGATCAAAACAGGCTTATATTTATGAACAGTGAAAAACTTTCTTTTTGAAATCAAGGGTTAAAAACGTACAATAGGTATTCTGTATAGACCCAGAACATCAGAGGTGGCTATAGTGTATGTAGATGCAGAATCACCAACTATCCCCAGGACAGGAGGGGTCCCAGCACAGCTCTCCTCAAACACATACTGCTCCTCTTTGCCGCTCACAAGTGATAACCCCCCGCTGAACCCAATAACAAGAGCGCCACAGTTATCGTGCAGTCTGTATCCCAGAGTCAGGTCAGGCAACAGAGCAGAGTTCTTGTTGATTTCATCGATGGCAAAGGCCATGGTCATCGCCTGCCTGAACCACTGAGTGTTAAACCTGATGCAAAAAATATTAAAGTGGGAACATTAGACCTAGCCAGAGTAATGACTAGATTAATTTAGATATGTGTGAGCATCAGAAGCCTTTTCCTGAAGCACTTACCCTGAGCAGGTGGGCTGCCGAGGCTCTGCGGCGTACGTCCACTCTGGGAAAACTGAGAAGAAGTGAACCTGAAACAGCCCACCCAGCATCACTTCTCCAGGCTTGTGCATTTCATTTGGCTGAAACTTGCTCCGTAATTTACACGATAAAGAAAAAGCATCAGAATATAATGAGTAGAGGGTGAGATAAAACAAGATCCAGAGATACGAGTAAGGAAAAGCTCCCATCACTGCCCTCCTCCCTCACAGTGGTGTCATTGTTCACACAGGTCTGGTTTATATGCAGGACACTCATTCTCATGATTGTCAGCAACAGAAATCACGAGACTTGTGTTTCATTGGTTCAACACAGTTGTAATATAAGACAAAGGGATGTTTGGATTGTGAAAAACCACGAGACAAATCATGCAGTAAGTTTCTGCACAAGACCTTTGTGTTGAAAACGAACTTTTTCCTCAAAGGGCTGTGAAATAAAAGCAAGTGATTTCAAAGTAATAGTAAAGAAAAATCTACTGCAAGCTTGACCCTAGAGATGATCTTCTTGGTTGTCAGGATATTCTTTTTCATTTCGTTTCTCACTTTGCTTCCTTTTCTGAAATATTTTTTGTCTTCTTGAGTACAGAAAAATACTTTGGCCTTTTAAGGACACCCAAGCTTTCCTTGTGTAATGACCTACGTTCCCTGAAATTTTGATCAAAATTTGTTAAAAACTAGCAAGTTGAGTAAACTTGTTTAAGTTGGGGTCCAAGTAGAAGAAGCTGGACAGAGACCAAAGGTGATGCAGGCATGTTCTTTATTGGAGAGAAAAATAAGACATTTTCTACGGATACAGTTGACTCCTGCTAAAGAAAAATAAAACGTATATATGAGTTCTACAGAGCTGATTTTTTAAACAGTTGTTGCTACTTTGATGAATCAGAAATGGCTCGACTCATGATGTTCTTCTTGGTGTTCCTCTCTGGTCTCAGCAGTATGATGTAACATTTGGGTCCAAACAGCGACCCCAACAGCCCAAAACTGGAAGCAAGGATGGCAAACACTTCCACAGCATCTGCATATTTCCCCGGTGAGTTGACATAAGCAGGGACAAAAGCCACCCACACAGCACAGAAGATCAGCATGCTGAAAGTGATGAGCTTGGCCTCGTTGAAGTTATCGGGAAGATTCCTCGCCAGAAATGCCAACAGGAAGCTGAGAACGGCCAGAAAACCAACGTATCCCAACAAGACAGCAAAACCGATGGTTGATCCGACATCACACTCATAAACGATCTTGTCATTGTAGTACTGAGTGTTTTTCTGAGGAGCTGGTGACGAGGAGACGATCCAGACGGTACAGATGGCTGCTTGGACTGATGTCAGAACCAGGACCGTCCCTCTCTGCTGCACCGCACCAAACCACTTAAGAACAGCTCCACCTCCTGGTTTGGAGGCCTTGAACACAGCGAGGACCACCATGGTTTTCACCAGAATACACGAGACACAAAGAACAAAGATGATCCCAAATGCAGCATGTCTCAGCTGACATGTCCGCAACCTGGGGCGGCCGATGAACAGCAGGGAACACAGGAAGCAGAGTTTTAGAGCCACAAGGAGCAGGAAGCTCAGCTCTGTGTTGTTGGCTCGGACCATGGGTGTGCTGTGATGGTAGGTGAAGATCCCCATGACGACGGCACAGAGGAACGTGCCCAGTAATGAGGCGGCTGTCAGGCAGATCCCCAACGGTTCATGATAGGAGAGAAACTCTGTTTGTTTGGGAACACAGCGGTCACGAGCAGGGCTGGACCAGAAATCCTCTGGACAGCTGGTGCACTCTGTGGAGTCTGACAAAACAACAAAGTGTACGTGGAGTTCTTTCTGATTTTGGAGAATAATTATTTTTGAGTGGAAGTAAACTACTCAGCATGAGAACCCACCGCTTGTTTTGCTGATCTTTCCCTCTGAACACGGGACGCAGTCAAAACAGCACTCAGGTTTCCCCTTCTGTCTGGCCATGCGAGTACCTGGAGGACAGCTCTCAGTGCACACTGAGCGAGGGGGCTGTAGGTAGAAAAACAATACGCCATCAAGCCATATATATTCATGTGAGCAGCTGTTTAAATCTCTATATAATCAGAAATTACCCTTTTGGATTCAAAGTTCCAGAAGATTTTGCCCTCATTGATTCTCAGTTCGTCACCTTTCAAATCAGATCTTTTCACCTCGCCCACATGTTGGACTTCAGTCCTCCCATCTGGCAGCCACAGCCAGTTGATTACATCGTAGATCGGCAGGGCGTCGCCGTTCTCATCAAAAGTCACCTGATCCCCAAATGGTGTGGTGAAGTTGACCAACTGCAAATAGTGAACTAGCTTAAAACAAAACAAAACAAAACAAAAAACAGGCAAAAGACATGAAAAACCAAACAAACAAGTGTCACGTGACTATCACATGGGTTTCCTTTTATTAATGTCACAGCTAAGGCTGGCTGATACCAAACTGGTTATGAGTCAGTCTCATCATTTCATATCAGGCATATTCTCAGATCTAGCATTTACATTTGTGTTGAACATCAGTGCTGTGCTTTTACTTTCAGGCCCATCAACGTCCCATAATCCACCCATGACTTTCTCATCACTACTGAACTACACTGCCTGGTCAGAAACAAAGTCGTCACCTGGATTTAACTAAGCAAATAGGTACAAGCCTCCTATTGGATAATTACTGCATGGGCGACTGTCTTTCAGCTAGCAACAAGTTATTTAACCCCAGCTGATGCAACGAGTAGCTTCTCAGTTCTTAAACAATGTCAAAAAACGCATCCTGTGGTCGTGGAAAAGATGTTAGTCTGTTTAAGAATGGTCAAATCATTGGCATACATCAAGCCGCGAAATTGTCAAAGGAGATTGCAGAAACTACTAAAGTTGGGTTAAGAACTGTCCAACAGTGAGTTAGGGTTAGGGTTAGGGGTTAGGATAGTGGGGAATCATCGTGTTCAAGGAATAAATGGGGTCAGAAAAACATCCTGAATGATTGTGATTGGTGATCACTTAAATGTTTGGCCAAATCAAATCAAAGAAAAGCAACAGTAGATCTCAGAGGTATGTTTAATAGTGAAAGTAAGAGCATTTCCACGTGCACAATGCAAAGAGAACTCAAGAATTGGGACTGAACAGCTGTGTAGCCTTAAGAAAACCACTGATCAGTAAGGCTAACTGGAAAAAAGGCTTCAGTTTGCTAGGAAGCATAAAGATTGGACTCTGGAGGCATGGAAGAAGGTCATGTGGTCTGATGAGTCCAGATTTACCCTGTTTAAGAGTGATGGTAACCTGACATGCCAGACGGACATTTCCACGTATCCGCCACAGATATATTTCACTAGTCTATCTGGGAAAAAGCAGTTCGAAATGTTTTTAGAACCTTCAAAAACAACAGCGGCTTGTGATTGGACGATTGTTCGGCTCGTCACACTTATGACAGACCAATCCATATTAAGCAACGCTGCTACATATGACATAGCAGCTTGCGCTGTTGTTATCCATTAGCTTAAACTACCTTAGACTATCGTCTTACATTACATTATACCAAACAGATGTATCATTTAATACTTATATGTGACATGAACCTTGTCATAGACAATCCCTACCAAGTTCTCCCGGTAAACTTCTGAGGAGAGCATATTTCGCCAAGTATCACTGAGTAACCATGACGACCATAGACTAACCGGCATGTCCCTGGAGGATTTCTCTCCCAGTGATCCCCAGTCTGGAGAAGAGCAAAAACATGATTTCTTGTAAGACAAGCTTCAAGCGACGTTCTTCGCTCCTCTTTCAAAGAATACATTAAGTCCATTTCTGATAAAAAAAAAATTGCAGACATTGAGACTGCTTCAGAAGCCATCATTGTTTCCAAACATGCAGTCACTTCCTGTTGTCGTCACGTCCGCAGCTCTCACCCCTCTTCCCTGATTGGGCTGTTTAGCATTTAGCCGAGTGAAGTCGTTGGACAATGGAGGATGGCAAGACGGACATGCAGGATTCCAGACAATGAATCGGGCTGTTGTGTCTGCTTTGCAAGGCCAGAGAGATGGGCATCAGGGTAAGAAGAGAGGCAGGTGAAGTGATGCACCCATCATGCCTAGTGCCTACTGTACAAGCCTGTGGGGGCAGTGCTATGATCTGGGGTTGCTGCAGTTGGTCAGGTCTAGGTTCAGCAACATTATGTGCCCAAAGAATGAGGTCAGTTGACTGCCTGAATATACTGAATGACCAGGTTATTCCATCAGTGGATTTTTTCTTCCCTAATGGCGCGGGCATATTCCAAGATGACAATGCCAGGACTCATTTCACAAATTGTGAAAGAGTGGTTCAGGGAGCATGAGACATCATTTTCACACATGGATTGGCCACCACAGAGTCCAGACCTTAACCCCATTGAGAATCTTTGGGATGTGCTGGAGAAGGCTTTGTGCAGTGGTCAGACTCTCCCATCATCAGTACAAGATCTTGGTGAAAAATTAATGCAACACTGAATGGATAAATCTTGTGACAAGACTTTTATTTGAATTGATGTGTCTTGTTTTACCCTCCAAACCATCCATCCATCCATCTTTCTCTGCTCATCCGTGGTTGGCTTAGGCAAGCCAAAGCAGGGAAGCCCAGACTTCCCTCTCCCCAACCACTTTGTCCAGCTCTTCCTGGGGATCCCTAGGTGTTCCCAGGCCAGCTGAAAGGCATAGTCCCTCCAGTGTGTCCTGAGTCTTCCCTGAGGCCTCCTACCAGTGGGACGTGCCCGGAACACCTCACCAGAGATGTGTCCAGGAGGCATCCTGATTAGATGCCCAAACCACCTCATCTGGCTCCTCTCAATGTGGAGAAGCAGTGGCTCTACTCTGAGCCCCTCCCAGATGAACGAGCTTCTCACCCTATCTCTAAGGGAGAGCCTGAACACCCAATGGAGGAAACTCATTTCGGCTGCTTGTACCCACAATCTTGTTTCTTTCAGTCACTACCCACAGCTTGTGACAATGGGTGGGGTGGGGGATAGGAACAAAGATCGAGTGGTAAATCTGCGGTAAATCTGCCTTTTGGCTCAGTTCCCTTTTTACCATGACAGACCAGTGCAGAGTCCACATTACTGCAGACGCCATACGCCCTATGTCTGTCAATCTCCCGTTTCATCCTCCCCCCCCCATGAACAAGACCCAGAGGAACTTTAACTCCTCCACTTGGGGTAGAATCTCATCCCCGACTTGGAGAGGGCAGTCCAAGTCGTGTCAACCATAGCAGCCCCACAACAGCCCAACAGCTTTTTGACCAGCCCCAGAGATAGGAGAGCCCACCACAGAGTCCCCCAGGTCTGCTATTGCACTGGAAGACATGCTGGTGAAATTGAGGAGGTCTTCAAAATATTCCTTCAACCGATCCACAACGTCCCATGTTGACATCAGCAGTGCCCCATCCCCACCATAGACAGTTTTGACAGCACACTGCTTCCTCTTCTTAAAACCCTGGATGGTGGTCCAGAATCTCTTCGATGCCGTCCGGAAGCCGTTCTCCATGATGAACTCCTCCCATGCCCGGGTTTTTGCCTTTGCGACCACCGAAGCCACGTTCTGCTTGGCCAGACGGTACCTGTCAGCTGCCTCCGGAGTCCCACTGAGACTCTGCCAGATGTTCCCAGCAGACCCGTACGACACGCTTGGGTCTGCCAGGTCTGACAGGTATCCCCAACCATCGCAGCCAACTCACCACCAGGTGGTGATCAGTGGACAACTCCGCCCCTCTTTTCACCCGAATGTCCAAGGCATATGACCACAAAGTCGATCATCGAACTGCGGCCTAGGGTGTCTTGGTGCTAAGTGCACATATGGACACCCTTACCCTTGAACATGGTGTTCGTTATGGACAATCTGTGACGAGCACAGAAGTCCGATAACAATCCACCACTTGGGTTCAGATCAGGGGGGCCGTTCCTCCAGGTCACACTGTCATTGCCGATGTGTGCATTGAAGTCCCCCAGCAGAATGAGGGAATCCCCAGAAGAGGAACTGTCCAGCACCCCTTCTAGGGAGTCTGAAAATGGTGGATACTCTGTGCTGCTGTTTGGTGTGTAAGCACAAACAGCCGTCAGCTTCCGTCCCCCCACCCGAAAGCAGAGGAAAGCTTAACTCTCGTCTGCCAGGGTAAACCCCAACGTACAGGCGCCGAGCCTAGGAGAAACAAGTACTGCTACCCCCGCCCCAAGCCTCTCACCATCGGCAACTCCAGAGTGGAAGAGAGTCAAACCCCTCTCTAGAGGACTGGTTCCAGAGCCCAGGCTATGTGTCGAGTTCGCTGTGTCCATCTGGAAAAAGTCTCCATTGGGCTCCTGTTGCGGTTCTGATATTCAGTGTGGCTGCTTCTAATCATGCTTTGGCGTCTTTCTGCATGATGGTTTAGTCTTGTTGGACTTCTATTTATGCGTCTCTTTCTTCTTGCATTTGTGTTGCAGCTTTTGTGTTCGTCTTCAATTTCAACTTCACTTTATTGACTGCCCTTTAAAGGCCGATCCTTCATGTGCAGCAGCTGATCACATAACACTCCGAATTAGACAGGAAAAACTCACAATACAAACAATAAAAAAACATTAAAAACAATCATAACATAAAACAACAGACATACAACATATCCAATATAAACAGAGGCATTAGTCAGAGAGTCAGGCCCTGATCAGTTCAACGCAGCAGCCCAAACAGCTGCAGACCATCACTTTAAAATGATTAAAAACAGAATTGCAGTATCAGTATCTACTTTACATATTGCACAAATTACATCCTGTATCCTATACACATTCTATACAATTTCTACCATAAAAATAAATGATGCTTCACGATAAGCTGACACACAAGGATAAAGTGCATTGACGGCAGTAAACAAGAACAGAATTAATTAGAGGAGGTCTTTTCTGTTAATGCAAAGCATTCAGTATATTTATTCATGTAACTCTTTTCAGCCCCTGTAGAAGAAACCTAAAATTACAATGATAATAATGATGAGTACTCAGAGATAATGAAAAAAGCAGGTTAATATCTCACCTGCCATGGCTCCATGGTTTGCACACTGGCACAGCTGTGCCCACTGAAAGGCCCTCTGCCTGGCTCACACTTGGCTGCATCATGGAGAGCATGAGCCAGAGCGTACACAGCTTTGTAAATATTATATTCAGGCCTGAGGTTTGAAACATCCAGGAAGTCTGTCTCCACTGTTTGTAGGTCTTCTTCTCCAGTGCACAGTGTTTCTCCTGCTGCTGGACGATCAGACGGAGCAAATTTACACTGAAAGGTTGATTCCCAAAACTGCCTCACCTGAAACATACCATGAATATGAAAGTGTGATAACATACACATCACTCTTCATCCTTAAATGTGAAAAACTCAATTTCCACCATGTTAGTAGAATCACTGTTCTCTGGATCAGGACGTATTTGTTGGAGGAATTCCTTCAGTCCAGGTATTTCTCCTCGTCGGATGGCGATGCCGAGCGTCCCCTGCAGGTATGGCTTGAGCTCAGGAGTCTGGAGGACGGTGGATGCCGTCCAGGCTTCACTCGCGATCCACTGCAGGTTGGTCACATTCTGCCTCAGTACCTGTTTACAGCATTAATTAGAGAGTTTAGAGAGAGGGGAAGGATAAAGGAGCTGTCACAAATCAACATATTTGACATGTAAGGTTTCTGACTGAGATGATTGCTTGAACATTGAGGTGGGATTGAAGCAACATGATCACAAAACCTCTGACAGGCATAAAAAAGGCATACAAAAACATCTTAAAATGGGAAAAGGTAAAAAATACAATTAACACCATATCTTCTCTGAAGTCAAATATGTTTCTTGTTTGAAGATTTCTTCTTTATACTTACTTTATTTCTTTGACCTGTGTTAATCTATTTCAATAGTTGCTAATGATTTAATTTTAGAGAAGATATATAGATAAAGATTACAATGATGTTGATCTTCAGCAAACTATGACATTTAATACAAATATATTGACTAAAATTGATTTTCCTCTGTAATAAATTAATATAGTTTGATAACCAGAGTATCTATAATTAGGCTACTGTTATATTGGTTTATGACTCTTGTATTTTGAATCATTTCATTATTCCAACCTCTGCCATGAGATGAATCATGTGAAACTCGTGAGCAAAAACCATGACCACACGAGCCGTAGACGTCCTCATCACATCAACAATCTGCCTGAGCTCAGCCGACTCGCTGTCCCAGGGCAAAACCTCCAGATAGGCCAGACAGCCTCCTCCAGACCGAGTCAGATCAGACTGGAAGGACCGAGCAACATGGAGTCCATAATCGTCATCACTGACGAGAAGGCCGACCCAAGTCCAGCCAAAGTGTTTCAGAATCTGGATCATCGCTTGAACCTGAGGGGGATCAATACATCTGAACTCAGTGCACCAACAAATGAGCCCTGTATGTTGAAATAAATCAGCCTTAATGGTCTCTGCCTTTGTTATCTAAAGTAATTTTTCTTTTTACCACTTTTTCCAAAGTTGTGGTCACTTTAGGTAAAGTCATGAAATTTTAAACTGAAAAAATATATTTCCGTGAATTTCTGCCCCTGATGAAAATGTTTTTGTCTGACAGGAGGATTAAATACCATATACAACTTAGGTTAATAATAATCACACACATTAGACATATATTTACCCTCTCCATTCACCAAAATAAGACATTAAGATCTCAAAAGGACATGTGATATTTCTTTGTTTAATGTCAACTTATGCATGTCATCTTTAGATAAAACAGATTTACAGTGTTGTCTTCATCTTGTTTAAATCACAGTAATTCACCTGGAAAGCATCACTTGGGATCGTTCTAAAGAAAGATGGGAATCGTTGCCGATTGCTGAGGCAGGAACAAGTGGAAAAATAACTCACCTGCAAAGATCACAGAGAAATGAAACATCACTGAGGATATTTCAACAAGTTACTGATCAAGACAGGCTTATATTTATGAACAGTGAAAAACTTTCTTTTTGAAACCAGGGGTTTAAAACTTACAATAGGTATTCTGTATAGACCCAGAACATCAGAGGTTGCTATAGTGTATGTGGATTTAGAATCACCAACTATCCCCAGGACAGGAGGGGTCCCAGCACAGCTCTCCTCAAACACATACTGCTCCTCTCTGCCGCTCACAAGTGATAACCCCCCGCTGAACCCAATAACAAGAGCGCCACAGTTATCGTGCAGTCTGTATCCCAGAGTCAGGTCAGGCAACAGAGCAGAGTTCTTGTTGATTTCATCGATGGCAAAGGCCATGGTCATCGCCTGCCTGAATCCCAGAGTGTCAAACCTGATGCGCAAAATATTAAAATGGAAAACAGATAAGACCTAGCCAGAGTAAGGACTAGGTTAATTTAGATACATGTGAGCATCAGAAGCCTTTTCCTGATGCACTTACCCTGAGCAGGTGGGCTGCCGAGGCTCTGCGGCGTACGTCCACTCTGGGAAAACCGAGGAGAAGTGAACCTCAAACAGCCCACCCAGCATCACTTCTCCAGGCTTGTGCATTTCATTTGGATGAAACTTGCTCCGTAATTTACACGATAAAGAAAAAGCATCAGAGTATAATGAAGAGAGGGTGAGATAAAACAAGATCCAGAGACACGAGTGAGGACGAGCTCCCATCACTGCCCTCCTCCCTCACAGTGGTGTCATTGTTCACACAGGTCTGGTTTTATATGCAGGACTCTCGTTCTCTTGATTGTCAGCAACAGAAAACACGAGACTTGTGTTTCATTGGTTCAACACAGTTGTAACATAAGACAAAGGGATGTTTGCATTGTGAAAAACCACAAGAGACAAATCATGCAGTAAGTTTCTGCACAAGACTTTTGTGTTGAAAACAAACTTTTTCCTCAACGGGCTGTAAAATACAAGCAAGTGATTTCAAAATAGATTAAAAAAAAAAAAAAACTACTGCAAGTTTGACCCTGGAGATGATCATCTTGGTTGTCAGCTTATTCTTTTTCATTTCGTTTCTCACCTTGCTTCCTTTTCTGAAATACACTGCCTGGCCAAAAAAGGTCGGCACCTGGATTTAACTAAGAAATTAGGTACGATCTTTCAGCTGGCAACAAGTTATTAAACCCCAGCTGATGCAATGAGTAGCTTCTCATTTCTTAAATAAAAGATCCAGCATTACATTTGTGTTGAACATCAGTGCTGTGCTTTTACTTTCAGGCCCATCAATGTCCCATAATCCACCCATGACTTTCTCATCACTACTGAACTACACTGCCTGGTCAGAAACAAAGTCGTCACCTGGATTTAGCTAAGCAAATAGGTACGAGCCTCCTATTGGATAATTACTGCATGGGCGATTGTCTTTCAGCTGGCAAGAAGTTATTTAACCCCAGCTGATGCAATGAGTAGCTTCTCAGTTCTTAAACAATGTCAAAAAATGCATCCTGTGGTCCTGGAAAAGATGTTAGTCCATTTAAGTAGGGTCAAATCATTGGCATGCATCAAGCAGAGTAACGTCTGAGGAGATTGCAGAAACTACTAAAATTGGGTTAAGAACTGTCCAACGCATTATTGAAAACTGGAAAGATAGTGAGGAATCATCGTTTTCGAGGAGGAAATGTCGGAATGATCGTGATTGGTGAACACTTAAACATTTGGCCAAATCCAGTTGAAGAAAAAAAACAGTAGAACTCAGGGGTATGTTTAATAGTGAAAGTAGGAGCATCTCCACATGTACAACGCAAATGGAACTCAAGGGATTGGGACTGAGCAGCTGTGTAGTCTTCAGAAAACCACTAATCAGGAAGACTAACCGGAAAAAAAGGCTTCAGTTTGCTAAGGAGCATAAAGATTGGACTCTGGAGGACTGGAAGAAGGTCATGTGGTCTGATGAGTCCAGATTTACCCTGTTCAAGAGTGATGGGAGCATCAGGGTAAGAAGAGAGGCAGGTGAAGTGATGCACCCATCATGCCTTGTGCCTACTGAACCAGCCTGTGGGGGCAGTGCTATGATCTGGGGCTGCTGCAGTTGGTCAGGTCTAGGTTCAGCAACATTATGGCCCAAAGAATGAGGTCAGCTGACTACCTGAATGTACTGAATGACCAGGTTATTACATCGGTGAATTTCTTCTTCCCTAATGGCACGGCCATATTCTAAGATAACAATGCCAGGACTCATTTCACAAATTGTGAAAGAGTGGTTCAGGGAGCATGAGACATCATTTTCACACGTGGATTGGCCACCACAGAGTCCAGACCTTAACCCCATTGAGAATCTTTGGGATGTGCTGGAGAAGGCTTTGTGCAGTGGTCAGACTCTCCCATCATCAGTACAAGATCTTGGTGAAAAATTAATTTAACTTTGGATGGAAATAAATCTTGTGACATTGCATTTTATCGAAACAATGCCACAGCGAGTGCATGCTGTAATCGAAACTAAAGGTGGTCCAACAAAGTATGACCGTGTGACCTTTTTATTTTTGGTGGCAACTTTTTTTAGCCAGGCAGTGGGGGTTTTTTTGGGCTTATTGAGTTAAAAAAAATCTTGACCTTTTCAGGACACCCAAATCTAATCGGCTTTCCTTGTGTCATGACCAACATTTCCTGAAATTTTCTTCAAAATCTGTTGAAAACTTTTTGAGTCATTAGCAATTTGAGTGAACTTGCTTATGTTGGGGTCCAAGTAGAAGAAGCTTGACAGAGACCAAGGGTGATGCAGGCATGCTCTTTAATGGGAAATAAATAAGACATTTTCTATGATACAGTTGACTCCTGCTAAAGAAAAATAAAACGTATATATGAGTTCTAATGAGCTGATTTTTTAAACAGTTGTTGCTACTTTGATCAATTAGAAATGGCTCGACTCATAATGGCCTTCTTGGTGTTCCTCTCTGGTCTCAGCAGTATGATGTAACATTTGGGTCCAAACAGCGACACCAACAGCCCAAAACTGGAAGCAAGGATGGCGAACACTTCCACAGCATCTGCATATTTCCCCGGTGAGTTGACATAAGCAGGGACAAAAGCCACCCACACAGCACAGAAGATCAGCATGCTGAAAGTGATGAGCTTGGCCTCGTTGAAGTTATTGGGGAGATTCCTCGCCAGAAATGCCAACAGGAAGCTGAGAACGGCCAGAAAACCAACGTATCCCAACAAAACAGCAAAACCGATGGTTGATCCGACATCACACTCATAAACGATCTTGTCATTGTAGTACTGAGTGTTTTTCTGTGGAGCTGGTGACGAGGAGACGATCCAGACGGTACAGATGGCTGCTTGGACTGATGTCAGAACCAGGACCGTCCCTCTCTGCTGCACCGCACCAAACCACTTGAGAACAGCTCCACCTCCTGGTTTGGAGGCCTTGAACACAGCGAGGACCACCATGGTTTTCACCAGAATACACGAGACACAAAGAACAAAGATGATCCCAAATGCTGCATGTCTCAACTGGCATGTCCATAGTCTGGGGCGGCCGATGAACAGCAGGGAACACAGGAAACAGAGTTTTATTGCCACCAAGAGCAGGAAACTCAGTTCTGAATTGTTGGCTCGTACAATAGGTGTGCTGCGATGGTGGATGAAGATCCCCATGACGACGGCACAGAGGAACGTGCCCAGTAATGAGGTGGCTGTCAGGCAGATCCCCAACGGTTCATGATAGGAGAGAAACTCTGTTTGTTTGGGAACACAGCGGTCACGAGCAGGGCTGGACCAGAAATCCTCTGGACAGCTGGTGCACTCTGTGGAGTCTGACAAAACAATGAAGTGTATGTGGAGCTCATTTTGTTTTTGGAGAACAATTATTTTTGAGTGGACGTAAACTACTCAGCATGAGAACCCACCGCTTGTTTTGCTGATCTTTCCCTCTGAACACGGGACGCAGTCAAAACAGCACTCAGGTTTCCCCTTCTGTCTGGCCATGCGGGTACCTGGAGGACAGCTCTCAGTGCACACTGAGCGAGGGGGCTGTAGGTAGAAAAACAATACGCCATCATGCCATATATATTCATGTGAACAACTGTTTAAATCTCTATTTAATCAGAAATTACCCTTTTGGATTCAAAGTTCCAGAAGATTTTGCCCTCATTGATTCTCAGTTCGTCACCTTTCAAATCAGATCTTTTCACCTCGCCCACATGTTGGACTTCAGTCCTCCCGTCTGGCAGCCACAGCCAGTTGATAACATCGTAGATCGGCAGGGCGTCGCCGTTCTCGTCAAAAGTCACCTGATCACCAAACGGTGTGGTGAAGTTGACAAACTGCAGATAGTGAACTAGCTATAAACAAAAACCAGGAAAAAGGCATGAACAACCAAACAAGTGGCATGTGAGTAACTATAACATTGGTTTCGTCTAATTAGTGTCTTTATTTACTTCTCTCTACGCTATCACTGAAACTAAACTAAATGAAACCAAAAATCTTGAGCAGTTTGTGCTGCTGTGAGCTGGATCAGGCACACAGCTAAGGCTGGCTGATATCAAAGTTGTTTGAGTCAATCTCATAATTTCATATGAAGCATATTCTCAGATCTAGCATTTACATTTGTGTTGATCATCAGTGCTGTTCTTTCACTTTCAGGCCCAATGATGTCCCATAAACCCCCATGACTTTCTCATCACTCCTGAACAATTAACAATTGTCAGTAAGCTCGGCGAATCATTCTTCCCGACACATTATGTGGAATAGTTGATACAACTTCAAAAAAAAAAAAAAAAAAATCAGAAAAAACAGAATTGCAGTATCATTATCGATTGTACATATTGCACATATTACATCCTGTATCCTATACAAACCATATACAATTTATGCCATAAATATAAATGATGCTTCACAAGAAGTTGACACATAAATATGAAGTGAATGACAGCAGTAAACAAAAACAGAATTAATTAGAATAGGTCTTTTCTGTTAATGCAAAGCAGTGCTAATTTTGTTGACTAATTAATTTCATCATAGTTTTTGTCAACGACCTTTTTTCCCCTGACGAAACCAGACAGTAATTAATAAAAAAAAGTGCACATGGACAAAACTAAAGCTAAATTAACTCACATTTTCCTCAACAAATAAAAACTAGACTCAAATGTTTGACAGAAACTTAATCCAATCAGACCTAATTTGGTCATGTAGAAAGTAGAGACAAGTTAGAAATATATCCAATCACAGCTACTTTGGTTGTGTGGAAAGGTTGGATGAGTTAAGAGGGACATCCAATCACAGCTGCCTTAGCTTGGTGGTGGTGGGATAAGTTGGGGAGTGATCCAATCAGAGCTCCTCTCTTTATGAATTGATATATTCATGTAGAGCAGGTTCACTGTTTGTTGTCAGTTCTGGTATTGTAACTGAGATGCTCTGCCAGGTAGCCTAAATAAAGGTGACTGCATTTCACACAAAAGTTCAATTTGTTTCTGTTCATTTATACATTCAGACTTTACTAGCATTCAATAAAGGGTTATTAGATGTTTAATTTTATCCAAGTGTAAAACATGACATCAGAAATTCAAGGAAAGATAAAAATTGCCTTACCCTTTACACTTCATATTTTAGTCGACTAAATTTACAGTAGATTTCATCGACTTAAATATTGTGAAATGTCATCTGCTAAAAGTACACTAAAATTTAAAAAATTTAGTTGACTTAATTATGTAAAAACTAAGATATTTTAGACAAAAGACTGTAACTAAAACTAAATAATTAAATGCTGTCAAAATTAACATTCATGCAAAGCATTCTGTATATTTCTTCATCTAACTCTTTTCAGCCACCGGAGAAAAAAAATAAAATTGCAATGATAATGATGATGAGTACTCAGAGATGATGAAAAAAGCAGGTTAATATCTCACCTGCCATGGCTCCATGGTTTGCACACTGGCACAGCTGTGCCCACTGAAAGGCCCTCTGCCTGGCTCACACTTGGCTGCATCATGGAGAGCATGAGCCAGAGCGTACACAGCTTTGTAAATATTATATTCAGGCCTGAGGTTTGAAACATCCAGGAAGTCTGTCTCCACTGTTTGTAGGTCTTCTTCTCCAGTGCACAGTGTTTCTCCTGCTGCTGGACGATCAGACGGAGCAAATTTACACTGAAAGGTTGATTCCCAAAACTGCCTCACCTGAAACATACCATAAATATGAAAGTGTGATAACATACACATCACTCTTCATCCTTAAATGTGAAAAACTCAATTTCCACCATGTTAGTAGAATCACTGTTCTCTGGATCAGGACGTATTTGTTGGAGGAATTCCTTCAGTCCAGGTATTTCCCCTCGTCGGATGGCGATGCCGAGCGTCCCCTGCAGGTATGGCATGAGCTCAGGAGTCTGGAGGATGGTGGATGCCGTCCAGGCTTCACTCGCGATCCACTGCAGGTCAGTCACATTCTGCCTCAGTACCTGTTTACAGCATTAATTAGAGAGTTTAGAGAGAGGGGAAGGATAAAGGTGCTGTCACTATTCAACATATCTGACATGTAAGGTTTTTAACTGAGATGATTGCCTGACCGTTGAGGTGGGATTGATGCAACATGAAAACAAAACCTCTGACAGGCATAAGAAAGGCATACAAAAAATAGACATAGTGGGAAAAGGTTAAAAGAAAAAAAACATTAAGACCATGTCTTCTCTAGAGTCAGTTATGTTTCCTTTTTGAAGATTTCTTCTTTATACTTACTTTATTTCTTTGACCTGTTTCAGTCTATTTTAAGTTACTAATGACTTAAATTTACAGAAGATTTACAAATTAAGATTAAAGTGCTGTTGGTCTTGAGTAAAATATGAAATTTAATACAAATAAATTGACTAAAACAATCAAACTGATCATGCATTTAACCTGAAATCTGTCACACATGAATACATGTTTATTTTATGCAGATATGCAGATTTGTCCCTTCTAAAATCCACATCTGTGACTTTCATGGATCCTCTTACCTTTCTGGATTAATGTATAAATATATTCTGATAACCAGAGTATCTATAATTGCTGTTGTGTTAATTCCTCACTCTTGGATTTTGAATCATTTCTTTTTTCCAACCTCTGCCATGAGATGAATCATGTGAAACTCGTGAGTGAAAACCATGACCACACGAGTCGTAGACGTCCTCATCACATCAACAATCCGCCTGAGCTCAGCCGACTCGCTGTCCCAGGGCAAAACCTCCAGATAGGCCAGACAGCCTCCTCCAGACCGAGTCAGATCGGACTGGAAGGACCGAGCAACATGGAGTCCATAATCGTCGTCACTGACGAGAAGGCCGACCCAAGTCCAGCCAAAGTGTTTCAGAATCTGGATCATCGCTCGAACCTGAGGGGGATCAATAAGTCTGAAGTCAGTGCACCGACAAATGAGCCCTGTATGGTGGAAAGAATCAGCTTTAACGGTCTCTGCCTTTGTTATCTACGGAAATATTTCATTTTCCACTTTTTCCAAAGTTGTGGTCACTTTAGGGAAAGTCATGAAATTTCACACTGAAAAATTATGATTTAGTGAATTTCTGCCCCTGATGAAAATGTTTTTGTGTCATTTCTTTACCCTGACAGGAGGATTAAATACCATATACAGCTTAGGGTAATAGTAATCATACACATAAGACATATATTCACCCTCTCTTTTCACCAAAAGACATTAAGATCAGAAGATCTTTGGATGAAACAGATTCACTGTGTTGTCTTCATCTTGTTTTAATCACAGTAATTCACCTGGAAAGCATCACTTGGGATCGTTCTAAAGAAAGATGGGAATCGTTGCCGATTGCTGAGGCAGGAACAAGTGGAAAAATAACTCACCTGCAAAGATCACAGAGAAATGAAACATCATTGAGGATGTTTCAAAAGTTACTGCTCAAAACAGGCTTCTATTTATGAACAGTGAAAGACTTTCTTGTTGAAACCAGGGGTTTAAAACTTACAATAGGTATTCTGTATAGACCCAGAGCATCAGAGGTGGCTATAGTGTATGTAGATGCAGAATCACCAACTATCCCCAGGACAGGAGGGGTCCCAGCACAGCTCTCCTCAAACACATACTGCTCCTCTTTGCCGCTCACAAGTGATAACCCCCCGCTGAGCCCAATAACAAGAGCGCCACAGTTATCGTGCAGTCTGTATCCCAGAGTCAGGTCAGGCAACAGAGCAGAGTTCTTGTTGATTTCATCGATGGCAAAGGCCATGGTCATCGCATGCCTGAACCCCATAGTGTCAAACCTGATGCACAAAATTTTACAATGGACAACAGATAAGACCTAGCCAGAGTAATAACTAGATTAATTTAGATAAGTGTGAGCATCAGAAGTCTTTTCCTGATGCACTTACCCTGAGCAGGTGGGCTGCCGAGGCTCTGCGGCGTACGTCCACTCTGGGAAAACTGAGGAGAAGTGAACCTGAAACAGCCCACCCAGCATCACATCTCCAGGCTTGTGCATTTCATTTGGATGAAACTTGCTCCGTAATTTACACGATAAAGAAAAAGCATCAGAATATAATGAAGAGAGGGTAAGATAAAACAAGATCCAGAGATACGAGTAAGGAAAAGCTCCCATCACTGCCCTCCTCCCTCACAGTGGTGTCATTGTTCACACAGGTCTGGTTTATATGCAGGACTCTCATTCTCTGTGCATGCTCGCTTTCATAGATTAATCTTTGACACCAGCCAACAGGGGGTTGGTGAAGGAGGCAGGACTTTACAAAATTTATCTTACATCACTGTTATTTATGTTTGTCAGCAACAAAAAAGACTTGTGTTTCATTGGTTCAACACAGTTGTAATATAAGACAAAGGGAAGTTTGGATTGAGAAAAACCACAAGGGACAAATCATGCAGGAAGTTTCTGAACAAGATTTTTGTGTTGAAAACAATCTTTTTTTCAATGGGCTTTAAAACAAAGAAAGTGATTTCAATATAGATTAAAAAAATCGACTGCAAGTTCGATCGTAGAGATGAACATCTTGGTTGTCAGGATATACTTTTTCATTTTGTTTCTCACCTTACTTCCTTTTGCTGGAATTTTTTTTGGCACCTTGAGTAAAAAAAATACTTTGACCTTTTCAGGACACCCAAATCTAATTGGCTTTCCTTGTGTCATGACCAATGTTCCCTGAAATTTTCATCAAATTCTGTTGAAAACTTTTTGAGTTAATAGCAAAAATGTTCTTCGCTGTCTCACAATGTTCGCTTATTCTTAAAAAAAAAAAATCCTCATTCAACCATGTTCAGATCACTGCTGAAATCTGATGAGTTCTTCCATGTGCCATGACCAACATTTCCTGAAAATTTTAATGAAAACCTTTTAGAACTTTTGGACATATTTTGCTCACAGACAGACAGATGATCAAATACAACTAAAAACACAGCTGTTACTTCTTGGTGTAGGTAATAAATGTGTAGACAACATAATTTATTTGATAAATACATTTTTTGTGTTTTCCAGAAAATGACTTAAAGCAGAGGAGTCTGATGTTGATGGATTAATCAATAGAAGTCCTTTACTTCTGGCTTCTTAGTCCCAAACACCATGAAAACAGTTTAATAATTAAAAAATCTACAATAAGTGATTTTATTCCTCTTAACCAAACAACAACTACAGCACAATGTTTATAATATAATTCTAAAAATTAGGGGCCAAATTTAATGATGATCTTTGTGCATTTTTTGAACTTCAGTGCGTGCAAAAATTACATTTAAGTACAGCACCTGTTGGTTTGTAAAGAGGTGTTATGAGGCTAATCTACGCCATGTTGCTAATATTATAAAATAGATATCTGGTTATGTTATACTGATGATGGTTTATTGTGTGTCTTGAGTCCATCCAGTCTTATGGTCAGGACAAATCTGTTTTTCTGAGTTTTACTAATGTTACCAATGAACTGTTTTTTTGTATGGCTTGGCTTTTCTATGATACCATTCAACATGGCAGCCCACTCAAAGAAGTGTTTGCTTCCCAGCAGCCCATTTTATTTGTCTAAAAGTCTTCAAAATGTCAAGGATAATCACGTTATAGATTATACATCATGTTATACATTTTCATCTCCTAAATTAAACCCTGAGTTTTCCCCTCCTTTACAGAATCAGATGTGCCCATGTGCCCAGACACAGGTCACTGTATGAATGATAAGTTTATTTCAAACATATATCAAAAGGCAAAATTAAAGTACAGATGGAACAAAAAGGAAAATTAGCACCTTTATAAATGTTACATGTCTGAAAAGGAGAGAGGAGTCAAAACTTATTTAATCCCAACTCCTCTCCATCAATTAATAACCAATTATTTAGCTTCCCAATCTATATAATACAGTTGTTTAAACAAATTTTATCTATGTCTGACAAAACAAGACTTAATCATTTGATGAATGTCATTTGATGTTGAGTCCATTTTAGCTCCCTTGGTTTGTAAAAGCCTTCAAGTTTTTTTTTTTTTTTTTTTTTTTTTAAACTACTGCACCGAAGTAGTGGACTTTCTTTCACATACTTCTTAAAGATCAGGCTAAGAGACCATGTACTTTCCTCTGTTACCATTCTTGAGCTTTGGAGCATGATCGTTGTATCATCCATGTATTTGCTATGTGCTGTATTCTTTTGGTTTTTTCAGTATTTGTGCTTTAGCAGAGGGTTGAGTCTTCTCTGGTTTGTGGTAAAGTTGGGGTCCAAGTAGTTTAAGAAGCTTGACAGAGACCAAGGGTGATGCATGCATGTTCTTTATTGGAGAGAGGAATATGACATTTTCTAGTGATACAGTTGACTCCTGCTAAAGAAAACTAAAATATATATATTTGAGTTCTAATGAGCTGATTTTTTAAACAGTTGTTGCTAAATTGATGAATCAGAAATGGCTCTACACATGATGGCCTTCTTGGTGTTCCTCTCTGGTCTCAGCAGTATGATGTAACATTTGGGTCCAAACAGCGACACCAACAGCCCAAAACTGGAAGCGAGGATGGCGAACACTTCCACAGCATCTGCATATTTCCCCGGTGAGTTGACATAAGCAGGGACAAAAGCCACCCACACAGCACAGAAGATCAGCATGCTGAAAGTGATGAGCTTGGCCTCGTTGAAGTTATCGGGGAGATTCCTCGCCAGAAATGCCAACAGGAAGCTGAGAACGGCCAGAAAACCAACGTAACCCAACAAGACAGCAAAACCGATGGTTGATCCGACATCACACTCATAAACGATCTTGTCATTGTAGTACTGAATGTTTTTCTGAGGAGCTGGTGACGAGGAGACAATCCAGACGGTACAGATGGCTGCTTGGACTGATGTCAGAACCAGGACCGTCCCTCTCTGCTGCACCGCACCAAACCACTTGAGAACAGCTCCACCTCCTGGTTTGGAGGCCTTGAACACAGCGAGGACCACCATGGTTTTCACCAGAATACACGAGACACAAAGAACAAAGATGATCCCAAATGCAGCATGTCTCAGCTGACATGTCCACAACCTGGGGCGGCCGATGAACAGCAGGGAACACAGGAAGCAGAGTTTTAGAGCCACAAGGAGCAGGAAGCTCAGCTCTGTGTTGTTGGCTCGGACCATGGGTGTGCTGCGATGGTAGGTGAAGATCCCCATGACGACGGCACAGAGGAACGTGCCCAGTAATGAGGTGGCTGTCAGGCAGATCCCCAACGGTTCATGATAGGAGAGAAACTCTGTTTGTTTGGGAACACAGCGGTCACGAGCAGGGCTGGACCAGAAATCCTCTGGACAGCTGGTGCACTCGGTGGAGTCTGAGGGGGAAAACAAACTTTTGTCGCTTCTGATTGAACACATAATTTAATACTGTTGAGATGTTCATGCATCTGTACCATCAAGCAACTTGTGATCTGTCCTGCTCAGCAAAAGTTTCTCCATTCCTCTTTCTTCCCAAAAGCTCTTCAAAGCTTGGAAAGTGTCTCCCATCTGGGGTATTAGGCATATCCTCTGGTGACATCATTGGGGGATATTTTTTATACTGAATGTCTGAGCACACATTGTCAGAGTGATTTTTCTGACAGGTCAGGGTCACATTTTTTTGTCTAAAACTTTTATAAAGTGTATTAAAAAAGTGTATTTTGCATAACATGACCTTCATGGTTTACAAGTCTAATCTGCGGGAGTACTTGTAGGTACTTAAAAGTACAACAAGCACGTCAACGTGGTTTGTGGCCTGCAGTTTAGTTTTGTATGTGCTTCTTTCGAAAATTACATAAAGTGCTAATCACAGTCTAAAAATAGATAACGTAGCATAACACAGTTAAAAAAACAAGTCACAAAGCAAACAGGACTGTTTATTGTTGCTAGCGTGTTTATCTGTTGACTGTAGAAAGAAGCAGGCTAACACTACCCATTGACTCCCAGTGTTTGAGCTAAGCTAATTAGTAGTGGGCAGAAGAATGGAGTGCATCTGCTTGTCATGGACTCGGGAGTGAGGCAAGACACAAAAAAGAAAAAAAGTTGGCATATCCCTTTAATATTACAAAAGGAATACTGACCTGTTTCATTGCTAATTTTTCCTTCAGAACAAGGGACACAGTCAAAACAGCACACAGGCTGACCCTTTTTCCTGGCCTTGCGGGAACCTGGGGAGCAGGTCTCACTGCACACAGACCGGGGAGGCTGTATATATCATAGAAATTATTTAAAGACATAAAAGCTTGATTCTCATATTGGTCTTCAAACGGTAAATGAATTTAATCTCATAAAACCTCTTTGGAGTCAAAGTTCCAGAAAATGAGGTCTTCGTGAAGAGTTAGTTCCTCTCCTTTTAAGGCTGATGTCTTCACAACACCCACAGTCTGCAGCTTCGTCGATCCGTCAGGGAGCCACTGCCAGTTCACAATGTCATATATCGGTAAGGCATTACCGTTCTCATCAAATGAGACCTGATCGCCAATTGGAGTGGTGAAGTTAACCTTCTCCAGGTAATACATGAGCTACAACAGGGATTAAACAGAGATAACAAGCATGACATTTAATGACTGAGTTGTTGCATGTTATAAGTCGTGATATTTTTCAAGTTACTTTCCTTAATCTAGTAGTTTATTAGATAATTAAAGGTGTTGTTGCAGCAAATACGGGGATTATACAGTAGTTGTTTTTTCCTTTTTTAGCATTTTAGTTCAGATCAAAAACAGTCAAACTTTTTTTAGATTGATAACTTAGCAGAACATTACTTGCACTAGTTGAGGCCCACAAGAGGGCTCAACCTCTTGCTGTGGAGGGATTCAGTTCAGAGCCAAGAACTGATAGAATACCATCAATCTTCAACAGGAACATCAGATCAGCTTGGACTGATGCCCAATGGATTAAACACACAGTCAGCATCACGCTGGTTTTACTGCTTATTCCTCAAAAGGTTTGGAAGTTTAATTAGTGTGTCAACGAGTGACTTTCAATCGACTGAAGCAGCTGATAAAACAGAGCCAGTGCTTGTGAATGTCTCTTATTGGGGTTTAGAAACAAGCTCATGGCTCTGATCCTATGTTATAGTGAGTTATACTCTGATCAATGTGTTTGTTTGTCGTTGACACCATCAACCCCGCTACCCCATGGAGGCCAGTCTGGGACTTTAGTGTGTTGCATTAAACCAGGCAGTGGTACCACAAAGGCTGGGGACCGCTGATTTAAGGGAGGTTTTCTCAAGCTGTGCACAAATAGCCACTACAAACTCAAGGATAAACTGATTGGAATTTAGAAGCCAGAGGTCAAGGTCCCTGTGACATCAAATCTTGCCACAAAACATGCATCTACATGACGAGAGAGGAGGTTTTTACAAAACAAACTAAATCTATGCACAATTGTGCAATTGTTTACCTAATAAAGGCTTCAAGTTTTGAGTGTACACAGATAATTTTTGAGATGGTGTCATGCTTGAGTTAAGTGGTGTCACAAGACAAAGAGGTCTGAATAAAAATCACACCTGCCATGCCTCCAGTTTCTGCAGATCAGCACAGCTGTGCTCACTGAAAGGTCCTCCCCCAGGCACACAGCGCAGCATGTCATTGAGTGCATGTGCAAGAGCGTACACAGCCTTGTAAACATTATACTCGGGCCTGTAATTTGAATCATCTAAGAACTCAGTCTTCAGTCTCTGTAAGTCTTCTTTTCCAGAGCAGAGGGCTCCTCCGCCTTGGAGCCATCCTGAAGGTGGAGCAAATCTACACTCAAATGTGTGCTCCCAAAACTGCCTCACCTGTGAAAGAGTTAAAGGTCTTTTAAAAATAAGAGGTATGTTACAGTCAGAATTATTTATCTGACTACCTGCTTTAATCTTACCATGCTATTCACATCACTGTGGTTGGCAGTGAACTCAGGGTGAATTTGCAGGAGATATTCTCTGAGACCTGGTATTTCTCCTTGTCGAACGGCAATGCCCAAGGTTCCTCCGAGGTACGGCATGAGGCGTGGGATTTGGAGCACAGAAGCCAAAGTCCAGGATTCACTCGCCAACCACTGAAGGCCTGTTACATCCTGCTCTACCACCTGTGCGATACATTTGATAACATAGTTTTAAATTCAGACAAATATTACACTGACCAGGTTGGCTTTTCTCTTCAAATACCTCGTCTATGAGCTGAATCATGTAGTTCTGATGTGCAAACACGATGACCACTCGAGCTGTGGACCTCTTCATCACTCCCACAATCCTCTTCAGTTCTGCCGTCTTCTCACCCCATGGCAAAATCTCCACGTAATCCAGACAACCTCCACCAGACTTAACCAAGTCTGACTGAAAAGACCGAGCAGCGTTGAGTCCATAGTCATCATCAGTGACCAGCAGGCCTGCCCAGGTCCAGCCGAAACGTTTGAGGATCTGGATCATGGCACGGACCTGATTTATAGCCAAGAGGAGGGATTAGTGTGCGGATGGGAAAGTTCAGCAGTGTGGTTCTCAACAGACTCTGTGCACAAGCTTGATGACAAAGTTTTCTGAGGGTCGGCTTCCCAGTTTTCTGTTTATGTCCAGCTCTGATTACATTTACTGTAGGATGGCGAGTTCCTCATGGTGCCTGCAAGACTTACCAAAGACCTTACCATGTGGTACTTACTCTTGTAGTCATGGAGATAACTCGAAAGCAGAGTCTGAAACCCCTCTCCCATTTGCTTTTCAGAGCAGAGAAGTAGACAACACTGATGCATCGTCGATGGTTACTTTTGGGAAATCTTGCACCTTGAGAAACTTATTTTTTATTATTTATTTTATGTTTAAAATATTTTTTATACTGTCACTTATTTGTGTTACACCAACGGGTGGAGAGAAATTATTTTTCTGTATGTCCTGTACTTATGGCAGACTGTGACAATAAAAGAGACTTTGACTTTATGTTCTAAAAAGAAAATATGATTGCAGAAAAATTATCAGCCTATTACTTTTAAAATATATAAACCTTTTTTATTCATAAGAGTCCTACCTGAAAGGCATCACTTGGGATTGTCCGAAAGAAGGATGGAAACCTCTGACGATCACTCAAACAGGAACAAGTGGCATAATGACTCACCTGAGAAAAGACACACGTTAGATACCGGTTTTAATTCTTGCAGGCCAAATGACATTTAAAGATTTAAAAAAACCACAGCTCAGAATATCAGAGGATTTTCATTACAACTAAAAATCAGCTTTTTTTGTCTTGTCCTTTTCATGGTGTGAAATTGTGCCAAAGTACGAGGGATGGAGTTTGGGAAAATCAGCTTACTATGGGCAGTCTGAATAAACCAGTCACATCAGAAATGGCGATAGAAAATGTAGAGAAGGGATCTCCCACAATCCCGAGGACTGGAGGCGTCCCTGAACAGTTTTCCTGGAGCACAAACTGATCCTCTCTCCCGCTTGCCAACGACAAAGCAGCACTGAATCCAACCAAAAGTGTGGCGCAGTTATCGAACAGACTGTATCCCAGAGTCACGTGAGGAAGCAGGTTGGAGCTGTTGTTGATCTCCTCAATGGTGAAGGCCATGGTCATGGCTTGTCTGAAAGCTAAGAGGTCAAATCTAAGACAAAGATGGCACACATTACAGCAGAGTATAATCTGAATGCATGGCTGTAAGCCTGCTCCCTGAGTTATGCCTACCCCCGGCAAGTGGGCTGGTTTGGCTCTGAGGTGAAGGTCAGCTCAGGGAAGATGGAGGTGTAGTGGACCTCAAACAGCCCACCTAACATCACATCACCCTGCTGGTGCATCTCATTGAGATGGAAGTGTCTCCTCATTTTGCAAGATGAGGAAGACTCCGAGAAGGAAAAGAAGAAACAACAGCACAACACGGAGATCAGAGAGACGAACAGGAATGCATAGCTGAAAAGAAATGCCCGCATTGCTGCCCTCCTCCCCGCACCCATCTCCCGTCCTCGTGCTCGACTCTTGAAGTTTTATATGCAGCGTTATGTCATCTCTGTCTCCATCATGTTTTCACACCCATTAAAGTTTGAGCTGCCTCGTTAGGGCTGGGAATATGCATCTTAAATTATCTTTATAGTCAGACTGTATCATAATCTCATCATAAATGTTTCTTGTATTTAGTCCTGCAAAGGCAGATAAGTCATAAAAAACAAGTTCAGATCAATACAGTAAAGACTACGATGATAAAAGTGTGAATTTAGTTATTCCTAAAGCTGTGACGTCATGTTTATTCATTAGTTGTTTGACAAAAAGGTCAAGGAAGGCAATCACTCAGGCCCCTTGCTCTGAGGCTCCTAAAGTATATCCATAATAAGTTTGCATCAGATATTAGGTGTATATCTAAAAGTTATTTTGAACTAGAAGTGCCCAGAGAGCACAAACCTCCACCAAAAAAAAAGATCCTAGATCCACATACAGATTCAGATCACCACCAAAATGCATTGACGTCTTCCTTGTACAATGACCAACATTCCCTGAAAATATCATCCAAATCAGTTCAGAACTTATGAAGTTAATGACAAAAATGTAGAAAAATGCCTTATCTTGCAATGTTGACAAGGCCTTTGAAAAACTCTTTGATCTGCATCTGGATTCAGATCAGCGCCAAAACCTGATCACTACTTCCTTGTGCCAACATGCCCTGAAAGTTTGATCCAAAACGATTCATGGTTTTTTACCCTGTTCATAAACTAACAAACAAACAAACAAATGGCAGCAAGAGCACAACCTCCTTGGTGGAGACAATGATATTGTACACTATGTAATAAAGGTCCTGAGTCATAAAAACAGCATCAACAAAGAGTTGGTTTAAAAAAAGACCCCATACCAAACAGCAAGATCCAAGTCCCTTAAAAGCCACAAAAGTTCTTCATATCAAGGAATTGAACAGTAAATAGATCCAAGACACACTGAAGCCATGAATTTGTGAATAACTGTTGTCATAATCATTTGTCTGTTAAGTGGTCTTTGTAATTCACATTTCATGTCTTGTGTTTTCTGTTTTACTTTGAAATCACTGACTGTTGTCTCTGTTTCAGGTTGGTTTCCTGTCCTTTCCCCTGTCATGTGCACACCTGTTCCTGATTGTGCCTTCCCACACCTGTTTCTCATCACTGCCCATTACCTGTGTATTTAACCTCTTTTCTCTCCCTGTCTCATCGCCAGTTTGTTGTCTTGTTCATTCTGATCTGACCCTTTCTGCCTTTTTGCCTCATGTTTTTGGATACCTCTGCCTGTGTTTATGGCCTGCCCGTGTACCAAACCTTGGACTGTGAGTAAACCCCGATTTTTGCTTCACTGGACTGTGTCTTCACTTGAGTCAGTTCTGGACAATTGTGGGATAAAATGGCATGCAACTAATAAAAATTTGAGAAATAAAGTGCAAATAAAGATATTTTACTAGTTCTTATTGATAAATTAGCATATATCTATTATTTTCATGTTAGCTTTGGCCCTATTAGTAGTTTTTTTTGGATGTTGGGAGTTTTTGAGTTCTGACACTCCTCTAAGAGGTCATGAGCAGTTTTGAGTATCTATTATTTATGTTCTGTAGTTCTGTGGCTTTGTTTCACTGTCAAATGGTTGTTGTAAATTTTACAGTAACTTACGGGCGAAAAGATGCCAGTAAGATACTGTAAAACTCTATACAGCAGTGTTAGTCTTGTCTTACAGTACTATTACTGTATTTTCTGTAATAGTTTTACTACTGTACTTTTATTCATGGTATCATTACTGTCTTTCAGTTTACAGCATAATTACTGTATTTTCAAAAACGGCATCCTCACTGTTTTTTCTTTTATAGTATCATAACCATATATTCTACAGCTTTTTAATGTATTTTACACTACAGTGAACTTGCTGTATTTTACTTAATATTGTTATATCTTTTACTGATCATTTATAGGCAAGATATCATTTTGTGATATAAAAAAAAAAAACACATCAATTTTTATCCCATAAAATACATTTACTTAGACATTTGAGAAATTTACTAAAACAAATGACGCCAGCTTTTGGTCAGTTTTTCTTGGAAACATGGAATTTTATCCATTTTGAGTAATTTACTGTATAGCATATAGTAATATGTGATATACAGGTGAGGGGGGTTACGCCTGTTGATGTGCTTGCTTTAGTTTGTAGTCTTCACTGATTCTTCATTCTTAAGAGCTCCGAGTTCTGCTGAACAGTTTTATTCTTTCCCAACTCATCTCCAGCACCATGTTCCCTCTGACTCCGACAGTAACGTCCACTAGGCAGCGACAGAGCGAGTCTGAAAGAGCAGCTGCATATCTGCTCTTTAACTCTTTAGTGGGTTTATAGTTTATTATATTTGGTATCAGGTGATGTGGAGGTGCAATAATGGGAGTGAAGGTTCAGGTTTGAGATCAGGACAGGAGATCATGCAGAACAGGCTGATCAATACTTACAAAAATGTCTGATTTCATTTATTAAAACAACAGAATATGATCTTTCTTTCATAACATTTCTTTAAGTTTTTACAAATGACATGTTTTATATTCATATCCCATGATAACTCACTCATTCACTGAAGAGCAGTCACATGCTCAACTTCACTGACTCAAAGAAATCACTGCAGCAAATGACCAAAGCATCAGCACTTGTGGTTTTGACTTTTGTTGAAGATTGTACAGCAGCAACTTCACAGGCACGGACCACACCGTCATCAGGGTGAATTTGATAATTATTTATTGCGTGTAGCAGATAATGAGCCTCGTTGCAGATAAATGTAGTGGATTATGATTTTGGGAAACTTCTTGGGGGATCCACCGTAGCTCCCAGGCATGACGAAAGGCCCTAAGGAAAGGAGGAAAGATGAAATAGAAAAAGAGGTTGGAGGGAGTTGTGCATCATGTGAACAAACAAAGGGAGAAAATGGTTGGTTTGACTTTAAAGGATCTTGGGAGGAAGCGTGGTTGGTGGTCCTGCTCCCAAAACTCAGCTATACAGCACCACTATACAGACAGAGGCCAGGGGCTTTAAAAGCACTTTTGGGTGTGACCCTCTGAAATAATCATATTCAGATGACTGGCCAGGTAGGAAATCAACAAGGAAACAAATTAATACACACCCAAAATATGGAAAATTATAGCAGATAAATAGTAATAAGTATAATTAAAATAATAAATAGCATCATAGTGGTGAAGGAGCAACAGAAAGTCGGTGTTACAAGATAAGATAAGATAAGATAATCCTTTATTGATCCCCAAAGGGGAAATTCTGGTATTGCAGCAGTACAGGGCAAGTACAGGGATAGCAGCATGCATTGGATAAGACAGAGATCAAAAGAATAGAAGATATTTACAATTATCAAAATTAACTAACATACTAAGCACTAAATTAACAGAGTAAAAAAGTAAGTGTCGTTCAATTATCAAATTAACTAACATACAAAAATGCTAAATTAACAGAGTAAGTGTCATTCAGGACAGCTGAGCTTCCTGTGCAGTACAGTAAAGATAAAGTGACAGTGATATTAAAATGATAATGTGAAATGTAACAGCAGTTATTGACCATACAGTAACAGTAACAGCAGTTATTGACCATACAGTAACAGTGCAAATTATTTACTAGAGTAACTGTGAGTAGTAAACCGTGATCAGGGATATGAATCAATAAGGTGCATTAGTTAAGTTAACAATATGGCTAGAGCTGGTTTGAAGCATATGGAGGATTACTATAGATATATTAAAGTGCAGTCCAGTGTCATATTGCTTGAGTACAGTCCGGAAGGAATTGCTGTTTCAGGGGGTGTTGTCAGTGCAGTGACAGACTGTGGTCTCCGCCGCTGTTGTAAAGTCTGATGGCGGTGGGCACAAAGGAGCGCTCTGTTCTGCTTCTACGTTATGTAGATAAACCAGTCAGCAACACTGAAAACAGCAGAAGTTCACTGCAGGACACATGAGAGGGTGGCAGTGTGAAACCTGAAGAGGAAACAAATTAAGAGTGTGACAGTTCAGGCCCAAGCCACAGTAATCTAACCTGGCACAGCAGCTGGATCCCCCTGATTCAATGCCTATAAAAAAAGTGGGACAGCCCAATCAGTGTCCTTCAGAGCATTAAGTAACTGCTCGTACAGACAGTAGCATAGATGCGAACAGCTTTAGTGGCATTTTGATCAGATCTGGATCACGTTTTTATTAAATGAAAAAAACAACACTGAAAGCACTTCTCTATACATGTTCAGAGTTTAATCTACGAAAGGGCCTATGATTTATATTTTACACAGATTTGATTGGCCCATAACAAACGTGACTGACAGAACAATCATCCAATCACCCTCAGGATATGCTTTTTAAAGGTTCTGCCTAGAGTTTTTAAAATTCTTTTCCTTGGCGTGAGATTGCAAAGTATGCATTTTCAGTGGCCTAAAATGCTGTTTACATGTGGACAGAAGAACAGACTGTACAGAAAAGGCTGCATTTTTTAAAATCTCAGCCTAAGTTCAGACATAGCCTTCCCTGCAGAAGTAAGATTGACCCTGCAGAAAGAGTGCCTCTTATGCTCATGTGTTATTTTGCAGGTCATGAAAAGATTTCAGTTTGATAACCCCTCATAGGAGTTTTACTGCAGTAATTTTACTTCTTCAGATATACTCTCTTACTATTAAATTGGTTTTCTTGTTCAGGGTGATTTACTTAATCTTTTGGATCATTTATGTCTACGATAATATCCACATTAACACGCTGCAAAAACTCAGATCTATGCAAGTGTGTTGGTCTATTTTCAAGTCAAAAACACTTATTCCGATACACATTCATTTAACCAGTCGAGATAAATATCTTACTCTAAGGAATGAAAAGCAAAAATCAGACATTGAACTGCTTGTAATAAGGAGAAAATATCTGTCAGTGAAACAAGGAAGGTTTGACTCAGTGAGGTCTTAAATTAAAGTTTAATATCTGCTCATTTGTCTTGTCTTATTGGCAGATCATTTTACCAATTATTACAAGCAACTCGGGCCTTATTTTTAATTATTATATCTTTAAATAAGATCTTAATCCAAACTTGTAAGGAAATTGTGGACTAGAGTAAGTCTAGTGGGACTTTTTTGTCTTAAAAATTGGACAAATACTCTCACTTAGATCTGAGTTTTTCAGTGTGTGTTAGAGAAGAAGCAGGTATCTTGACTCCTTAGACAGAGGTGTGATGGTTTTGTCTCTGCGTGATGTCATTTGACGTCTTTAGAAGGAGGAATCTTGAGTTTGAGCATCTTTATAAACCCGTGACAGACATGACAGATGTGCCTTCCTGCTCGCACACCCGGGGGATGGAGGTCTCAGCTCTGTCTGTCTCCTGCCTGGTCTCATATCTCTGTCTGTCTCTGTCTGGGCTGATCTCAGCTCTCGTCTCTGCAGGTCCAGGAGAGGGTTTTCCACTGAGAGCTGCTGATGCTGCTGATTCTGCCGGGGTCAACACCCACCAGGCCTCGTCTAGGAAGTGTCGGCTGCAGGGCGTCGGCCGTCTCTCTGCGTTCTCCATGGATGGGGACTACGTTATCGGGGGGGTTTTCTCCATACATTACCTCATGCAGACAGTGAAGCATAACTACACCACCCTGCCTGAGCCGCAGAGGTGCAGAGGGAGGTTGGTGTTAGTGTGAGGGTGGGGATGTAGATTTTCTGTTATAATCTTCATCTGTGAGGCAGAGAGTTCTGAAAAATCAGGATTTAAGGAGGTGCAATGTCGGGATTTTAGTCAAGATAACACCTAAAAATGCGGGAGTTTCTGTTCTTTACCTAAAAATAAGGTTGGTTGCATTGGTGGGAATTTCAATATTTTAAAATAAAAGTCATAATCTCTTATTTTAACAGGTGCACTTTGGCTTGGTTTGAGTCTTAATGGAGCTTAAAAATATTCTATTGACTTTTATTATGAGCTTTATCCTTTTTACTTGACTTGATCATATTCTTGCCTGCCTTGAGTGATTGTTTCATGTTGCTTTAAATACTGATGACTGTTTTTGACTTTAATAACTTTTTTTTGTGTGTGCAAAGCAATGTTTCTTAACTGGTGAGTCTGGATCCAAAAGTGGGTTGCAGAGCTGTTTTCAGAGGGTCATGAATTTATTCCAAAAGTTCACAATATACAGAGACACTAAATGTATCCACTGGAGTGATTTTACTCTGTTTTGCCATTTTAATGAGTAAAGTATTGTTGATTTCTAGAGATTTTGTTATATAAATCTTGTTATCTTTAAATGTCAGGCTGGTTTTCACATGATTATGATCTCAGAGTCTCTAAAAACAACCAAAATAGTGCATGTTATTGTGGTAAACAGATTAAAATAAAGTGTCCGCATGCAGGCAAAGGGCTTCTGCAATAATGTGCACCTTAAACATGTTTCTGTTGTCCTAGTTTCTGTAATCAAGCAGCTTTTTTTTGCAATGTACTTTTCTTACATAATGTTTAAGCAAGTACTTTTGCTTTAACTTGACTAAACTTGAAAAAAACAAATTAAAAAGCTTATCATGTGAATGTAGTTGTCCTTATTAACTAGTATGTCATGATCCCAAAGTTTTAGCTTAATTCTGATAAAGTGAGAAGTTTCTCATGAGGGTGCTCGGTGATACTGAGGGGCACACAGTTAAAAACACTCCTCTGAGTCACTTTGTGACTTTGGATCAGCATGATGTTGATCTCTGCAGCTACAAAAGTTTATCTTCCGCATTGTTGGATATTGACATTTCTGCTGACTTTTACATTTATCTTGCATTTATATTCACCAAATATTTCTTATATATCAGCCATGTATTCAGTAATGTCATATAATCACTGACTAACAATCCAGAAACATTACATTTTGTTATTTATTTATTTTTCATCAGTTTCTAGCAAATATGCACCATTACAGTGAGAGGAACAGGTCAGTGCAGATGCTCCATCTGCATGGCCTACCTCAGAGGTGGGAAACTGGTGGCTCGGAGGCCACATGCGGCCTTCCTCTTCACTCAGTGTGGCCATCGAGTCAGTTTCAAATGTCAACAAAAGGGCCACATGATTTAATTTGAGATGTCAACCATCCCCAACTAAATATACATTAGAGATATTTCTTTAAAGTGTTTTTGCTAGTGCATGATTTGTTCTTTGAAATTGTACCTAATTGGTGTAATTATTTCTGTAGAGCATTTTTTGCATTTGTAACTAAAAATATTTTAAAACATACTCAATGGCAGGTAAATATTTTGACTGCATTTAAAAAGCAGCTTAATTTGGCTTCAACTCAGAGTCAAGATCACTAAATTATTGCAAATCTTAATTTTTTGCATATGAGTTTTAAATTAATATCAAGTAATCAGTCAACCAAACTTTATCAATATAGCAGATTTCATACAAATTTAATTGCAGTTCAAGGTACTTTAGTTTACATGGAGGGAGAATAATGATTGACAAAAAGATTAAAAGGTAATAATTATAATTATCATTATAATAGCTGTTAATGTTATTTTCTAAATAATCTAGTAAAGAAACACTCAGTAGAGGTTGTTAACTCTAATTAGGCTTCATATCAGATCTTTTTGGGCTTTTTGCCACAAAGCAATATATTAATGTGGATTTATCCAACACGATAAGTTATTGATAATTATGACCATTGTAATTGAAAGCATACAATGATTTGAAAAAATTTGGTCACAGAAGTTGCCCCTTCATGGCCTAGCTTCTCTCTTTACAGGGGCAGAGCTGACCAGATTCAAACCTGCAAAAGTATTAACTATTGACCCAAACATCATACAACCCCACCCCAAAACAACTAACTATCTCCTGCAGCCCATAGTTGTTGCACTTAAATATGAAGATCAGTCCTTAAACATTAATTTTGTTTTATTACATGTAGATCTGCAAACGTTTTAACATTAACAGGTGTGTTTCTGTGCAGTATGGACACCCGTGAACTCCGCTTTGCACGTGCAATGATATTCGCCATCGAGGAGATCAACAACAGCACGGAGCTGCTCCCGGGGATCAAACTTGGCTACCAGATCCACGACTCCTGCGCCTCAGTGCCCGTGACGATGCAGGTAGGATTCCAGCTGGCAAACGGCCTGGACCCCGTCTATCACACCGGGGAAAACTGCTCACAGTCCGGCTCGGTGTTGGCCGTCATCGGAGAGTCTGGATCCACGCCTTCCATCAGCTTGTCACGCGTAATCGGCCCCTTCAACATCCCACAGGTAGACGTGTGAGAGTTTATGTATTTCAGTTTGTGCGAGCGCCTCAGGGCAAGAAGGTTGCTGGTTCGATGTTGAGGGTCTTCTGTGTGCTTGCATTGTTTTTCCCCGGACACTCTGAAGGTCTGAGTGCGAGCGTGAGTTGTTGTCTCTCCATATGGCCCTGTGATTGGCTTGTGACTGGTCCTGGTGTACCCCACCTTTTGTCCAGTGGATGCAAAGTTAGATGTTTGAATGCTCGTGTCTTTAAAGATTCTTGTTTTTTATAGGTGAGCTTCTTCTCCACATGCGCCTGCCTCTCTGATAAGCAGCAGTACCCAAACTTCTTCAGAACCATCCCCAGTGACCAGTTCCAGGCCGACGCACTGGCCAAGCTAGTCAAACACTTCGGCTGGACCTGGATCGGAGCCGTCAGGTCTGACTCGGACTACGGCAACAACGGCATGGCGTCCTTCTTGACTGCAGCACTGAAGGAGGGGATCTGTGTGGAGTACTCGGAGTCTTTCTACAGGACCCACCCACGGAGCAGGATCCAGAGAGTGGCTGAAGTCATCCGCAGGTTGACCAAACCAAAGATTTTCAATATAATACAGACTTATAGATATATATATATTAATTGGAAAAGCACTCAGAGACCTAAGAACTCCATTCCGGCAGTGGCTTTTCCACAACCCCTGTAAAAGATACTATTCTGGATCTGCTGATCCAGAATAGAGCCAGGATCTGGACCAAACTACGCACATACATGGAGGTTGTTAACCTGTATGAACACAACAAGTTTTTGGAACATCACTTAATATTTTGATTTTATATGAATTATTGAATATTGCCAATGGGATTTCCCATTATAAAGTTCAATATTTTTTGTGAGGTCAATCTGGATCGCATCCAGCTTTACCTTGATGATAGAGACATGGACCCCATATTATCCTGTGAAATTGGAAGCAAATCCATTACAAAATGGCAGAGATATGATTATTTAGAATTCTGACCAATGTTGACTTATGGGATTTTTTGAAATTTGGGGAATTGTTGCATCCAGACAAATACTTGTATCACCACCAGAATCTAATGATTTCTAATTTGGGCCATTACCAATATCTGAAAATTTCAGCAAAATCAGTCTGGTCGTTTTTGCGTAATCTTGCTGACAAACAAACAAATATGCCGGCAAAAACATAACCTCCTTGGCGGAGGTAATAACTGTAAAATAATCCACTTCCGTGTCTCTCCAGGTCCACAGCTGTTGTTGTCGTGGCTTTTGTGGCCTCTGGAGACATGAGGCTGCTAATGGAAGAGATGGCCCTCACGCCGTCTCCCCCTCGTCAGTGGATAGGCGGTGAGTCCTGGGTAACGGACACGGACATGCTGAAGTTTAGCTTCTGTGAGGGGGCCGTTGGGTTTGGCATGCAGCAGTCCGTCATCCCGGGCCTCAAAGACTTCCTGCTGGATCTCTCTCCGGCTGAGATTACAGCTTCTCCACTGCTGACAGAGTTCTGGGAGCAAGCATTCGACTGCAAGATGAGTAAAGGTCGGAGAAGTTTTTCAGCCTATATTCAATTGAATAAACAACAAAGACAAGATATTTATTTAATTACATTTTAAATTACATCCTGACTTCATTGGAATTGGGGTTTGTAATCTCTCTGTGACTCTGTGTGTTTCAGCTGCAGCTGAAGGGGAGAGAGTGTGCGATGGGACTGAAGACATCCACACCGTGCAGAGTCAGTACACGGACACGTCTAAACTCCGAGTCACTAACATGGTGTATAAGGCTGTGTACGCCGTCACACATGCCATCCATGACACCGTGTGTCAGAACACAAACACTAGCACACTATGTGACAGGTTCACTCAGATAGACACACAGCAGGTCAGTCCACACATCTGAGTAAACACCCAGATATTCCACACTTTCTCCCTCTCATTGTCTTAATCTGCTTTACCTCCACAGGTTCTTACTCGGCTGAAGAAAGTCAATTTTTCCATAAATGGTTACGACGTGTCGTTTGATGCCAACGGGGATCCTGTGGCCGTGTATGAGCTGGTGAACTGGCAGAGAGGTGAGAGTGGGGGCCTTGAAGTCGTCACTGTTGGACACTACGATGCATCGCTGCCAGTTGGGAAGGAGTTTCACATCAGCAGGAACCTCACCTGGATGGATGGGGGCACAGAAGTAAGCAGGGGACACCATAAAGTCACATACTCAGCGCTCTCATACATAGCCATAAAAGAATGGAACGAGCTCCCAGCTTAACTAAAGACCAACACAAACTATAGAGTCTTCTTCAGAGAAACAAAAAACTGGATTACTAGAAACCAAGCCTGTCAGCACTGACTAGTCTTTTCACATAAATTCTCGTAATAATTATATTTCTATGCCTTTGAGTGTAAGTGAGTGTATTCTTCTGTTTTTAATCTGTATCTTTACACACAGAAAGTAAAATACTGTAAAAAATCTTACTGTAGCGTCCAATCAAGCCAATGTTCTTGTTTGTGTCGTTTTAACCTCAAGTGGGATAAATAAGACTTTTGGTGCTTTAGTGGCAATCATATTTACTTGTGAACTTTTATTAAAACAGCTCTTTTGAAAACCTTTTATAATTAAATCAGAGTGAGTTTTGTTTAATCTCTTTCAGGTGCCTGTGTCTGTGTGCTCTGACAGCTGTCCAGCAGGAACCAGAAAAGTGCTGCAGAAAGGAAAACCTATCTGCTGCTATGATTGTGTTCCCTGTCCTGAGGGAGAGATAAGCAATGTCTCAGGTAGTCTCTTTTTATATCTTTATCTATATATTTTTTCTATTTATTTTCCACATCTGCTTATACAAAGTCCTTTCTCAACAGCAGTGTTGTGGCACCCAGGGGCTCCTTCTGTTTTTGTTTTTTTTTTTCCTTAGAAAAATGTTAAAATTCAAACAAGTATTATTTTATTATTTTATTAATATATTAAACAAGAATTAATCTCACTTAATTTCCCCAAAGGAGTCTTCCCAAGGGATGAATAAAGTTCTATCTAATCTAATCTTATCTTAGTTTTATTATGATTTGAGACAAAACTGTCTCATATGCACTTTCCCCTGATATCACAGTTCGAATGCCTTGGTTAGAGAATAGTTCTCCAGCTGTGACAGTAGATAAAATAATTATTTAATTGGTTTAAAAGTCAACAAAAATTACAAGTTATGAAGACATTTTGAAAAATTACCAAGGAAAGTCCTGAAGGCCAACTACCTTGTTGCTACAGTAACATCAAGACGTCTGTTTTTGCTTGTATGTTTAGGACTACGGATGGAAATTAGCATTGTGCTAAATCTGACATATTTGTTCAGTCTTGTATGGCCTCCCATGACATAAGTTCAATAATATGCACTGTCCCATCCAAACAGGCAAAAGAAAAATAAATATGGGCATGATCTATGGCTCATTTAAGGTAATTTACAGTAATAAATAGTTGTTAATAAAATGATAAGTTCTTGTGTGTAAGTTGTCAGTCAGAGGGATGTAAAATGTTGTATTTTATAATTACATTTTCATCGGGATAAGTTAATTTTTTTCACATTTCTTAAAGTTACCTTAAAGGAAAAAGGTTAAGAAACACTGCTTTTGCTGCTAATCTGTTCCTGCAGATTCCTCTGATTGCTTCCCTTGCCCGAAGGAGTCGTGGCCTAATCCAGAGAGAGACGCTTGTTTACCAAAGCCCGTGGAGTTTCTCTCCTTCAGCGAGGTCCTAGGAATCATCCTGGCCGCTTTCTCAGTGGGCGGAGCCTGTCTGACCGTCACAACAGCGGCTGTGTTCCTCCGTCACAGAAAAACTCCAATCGTCAGGGCCAACAACTCTGAGCTGAGCTTCCTGCTGCTCTTCTCCCTGACTCTGTGCTTCTTATGCTCACTGACTTTCATTGGCGCGCCCTCCGGGTGGTCCTGCATGCTGAGGCACACGGCGTTCGGCATCACGTTTGTCCTCTGCATCTCCTGTGTTCTTTGTAAGACTATCGTGGTGTTAATGGCCTTCAGAGCAACGCTGCCAGGTAGTAATGTGATGAGATGGTTCGGGCCTGCACAGCAGAGACTGTCCGTGGTGTTCTTCACTTTTATTCAGGTGTTGATCTGCATCATTTGGCTGATCCTCCGCCCCCCTTTCCCCGTGAAAAACCTGAGCACGTACAAGGAGAGAATCATCCTTGAGTGTGCTCTTGGCTCAGCTGTGGGCTTCTGGGCCGTGCTCGGCTACATCGGCATACTGGCAGTCTTTTGCTTTGTGTTGGCAGTCTTAGCCCGAAAACTGCCGGATGATTTTAATGAAGCAAAGCTGATCACGTTCAGCATGCTGATATTCTGTGCTGTCTGGCTCACTTTCATCCCCGCGTACGTCAGCTCTCCTGGAAAGTTCACTGTGGCTGTGGAGATCTTTGCCATCCTGGCCTCCAGTTTTGGACTCATTCTGTGTATTTTTGCTCCGAAGTGTTTCATCATATTGTTCAAGCCAGAGAAGAACACCAAGAAAAAACTACTGAGCAAATATTAGTGGAGGGATGTCTGAAATATGGTGGCAACTTTAGCATAAAGCAATTGTGCGATTTGATTTAAATTACATTTGTGTTTTATTTAGCTCTTTAAACATGTTAAAAATGTAATAGAAATGAATAAACCCAGATTTACTTCATCTAAATATGCTCCTCTGCCTTTTTTAAATCCAGAAGATAACCTATAAAGGAGTGCTCCAATAGCACAAACCTCGGCCAAGACATGTCCAACACTGTTTAACAAGTTATTGTCAAAGATGTGGACAGCCTATCTCCCACTGTTGAATCCACATCTAAATACAGGTCACCACCAAAATTAGTCACTTGTTCCTTGTGTTATGACCAACATTCTCGAAAATGTCATCAAAATCTGTTGAGAGCTCGAGCTATCAGCAAAAATCTGGGCAATGTTTACACAAGTGAGGTTCACCACAATGTTCCTCAATGTACAACTGCAAGAAATTTAGGGATTTAATCATCTACAGTCCATCATATTGTCAAAAGGTTCAGAGGGTCCAGAGAAATATCTGCATGAAGGCTGCAAAACCAACATTGTATTGAATGCCTATGACCTCTGATCCCTCAGGCAGCACTGCATTAGTAACCAGCATCATTCTGTAAAGGATATCAGCACGTGGGCTCAGGAACACTTCAGAAAACCATTGTCAGTTAACACAGTTCATCTCTACATCTACAAGGTCAAGGTCAAACTCTACCATGCAAAGACAAAGACATATATCAACAACACAAACACCGCCGGCTTCTCTGGGCCGAGCTCATCTGAGATGGACCGGGGCAAAGTGGAAAAGTCTGCAGTGGTCTGAGTCCACATTCAGACTGTTTTTGGACATCATGGACGTGGTGTCCTCCGGGCTAAAGAGGAAAAGGACCATCCAGACTGTTAACAGAGCAAAGGTCAAAAGACAGCATCTGTGACGGTATGAGGGAGTGTTAGTGCCAGTGGTATGGGTAACTTGCACATCTGTAAAGGCTCCATTAATGATGAAAGCTACAAACAAGTTTGGGAGAAACATGCTACTATCCAAGAGATGTCTTGTTCAGGGACATCCCTGCTTATTTCAGCAAGACACTGAAGATGCATTTAAGCAAGACTGAGACAGAATTCCAACAAAGAAGAATTGGATCAGTTTGAACATTAAATATCTTGTCTTTGAAGTGCATTTACATTGAAAATAGGTTGAAAAGTATTTGCACATCATTGTATTTTGTCTTTATTTACGCTTTTCACAACGTCCCAACTTCAGTGAAATTGGGGTTTGGAGAAAAAAAAAATGATATTTTGCTCTTTTTTAACTTCCATCCAGTGCAGGACTTTATTCATGTGTCTTGAGCTGTGTGACAGGTCTCACCCTCTCCTGTGCTTTTGCCGTACTCTCTGATTGGCTCTTCTGCTGATGACTCATTTGACCTTGAAATGAGACTACCTCTAGAGATATTAAATAGCTGATCTGATCACACCTGTAGGAGACCATGTAATGGGTCGACTATCTTCAGAGCAGTCTTTATGGGGTCATCATGGACTCTGCAGCCAGCCCAGGCTGGGGCTGCTCCCTCTCTGGTTCTTTGGACGTTCTTCACCCTCCTCCGTCTGGTTTTCTCTGATGTTTCTGAACGTGAGCGTGAAAGAGTTAATCTGCATTTGGAGAGAAGTGTGCTGAGAGAAGAGGAGGCTGTATCACAGAGGCTGGGAGGGTTTAGTGTTGATTCTAGCTTTTCTGAATGTGTGACACTGAGCGACAGTGAACCTGCAGCCCTGCGGTCTGATGGAGACGTTGTGATTGGAGGGTTTTTCCCTCTGCATTTTGTGGCCCCAGAGCCCCTACACAGCTACCAAAGGGAACCTCAGAGCTCACCTTGCAGTGGGTGAGGATGCTTTTGATATTATACCAGATAATATGTATTCTACAAAATGAAAGGCCTTCTTGTCTTTGTTGATGTGGTCAAAGGAGAGAATTAGTGCCAGGCAAGAGGAAGAAAACATGGAGACAGGGGGAGAATTTTGGTCATAATCTTTAATGAAAATGTTTAAATGTTGTGAATAATGTTAAGAAAATCTTGAAATGCTGACCTCTCTTTACATCCAAGCAGAGGCAGTTATTGGTTCATTCTCGTTGACGCACTGATAACTAGAAGTGCTCCGAGAGGCATTTGAGCATTGACGAGTGAGTTAAAGTAAAAAATGTGGAAAACTTCATATCTTACGCTGTTAACAACTTACGAACTCAGAACTGCAATACCTAAAATGCAACAATATTACAAAATATTTTCATCCACTCTCAAATTTACTATCATTACTATCATTTATACATTTGTAAACCATATAACATTCACTGGTGATAACATTTACAGCCCTAAATATGATGACCCATCCTTTTTTATGATTTAACTTATTAACAAATCCTTGAAAAAAATGTTCTCAATCCACATCCAGATTCAGAACACGACAAAAATCTTACCACTTTTTTATGTGCCATGACCAGCATCCCCTGAAAATGTCATAAAAATCTGTGGAGAACTTTTTGAGTAATTAGCAAGAATGGGGAAACTATCTTACTCTGCAATTTAAAAAGAAAAAAATCGTAAAACAAACTCCTGGATGTGCGTCTGGATCACCATTACCAACATTCCTTGAAAATTTCATGAAAATCTGTTCATCAGTTTTTGAGTTATCCAGTTCAAAAACTACCAAATGCCAGTTAAAAACATAACCTCTTTGGCAGAGGTAGCTAAACTGTATTTATGTGCTGGAGCAGAAAGAAGGTTCTTATTTTAAAGCTGTTAGTGCAGTTTCATCTGATCATTGTCAAATTTTATGGTAGCATGTGCATTATGATAAAGTCTCAAAACATCAGTTTTAGCCAGGATATTGTGTTTCAACTTAAACATTTACCAGCAATATATACTTTTTGATTTTGTTCTTGTCATTTTGGTATTTCATCGACCCTTTGCTCCTTCTTTGACAAGATATTTCAGTATTTTTCTCATGAATTTGATTTTTATTTTCTTGAAATGTGTCTTTATTTTTTTTTAATTCTCTTTGCGTTTAGATTTTTCTTTTGTTGACATTTTGATGGTGTATTTTCTTCAAAATGTAGCTTTATAATCATCATTTAGAAGTTACCTTTCTCCTTCTCTTCCTGTTTCTAATGCCTGACCGTCTGCAACATCGTTTTTTAATATCTAATGATGAATTCCACTGTACCCACATCCCCTGCAGCTTTGACCACAGAGCATTTCGCTGGATGATGACGATGGTGTTTGCTGTGGAGGAAATAAACCGTGATCCGAGCCTGCTGCCCGGGGTTCAACTGGGCTACAGGATCTTAGACAGCTGTGACCATGTCCACACCAGCCTGAGGGCTCTTTTCTCTTTAGTCGGGCACTCTGAAGAAATACTCAGTGATAGTAGAATGAGAAAAGAGGGGGTACAGACTTCAGATGAGAGACTGGAAACAACTGCCGAAGAGGCCAAAGGCGCTGAAGCTGATATGAGAGCATGCTACAGGCTGGGGAACAGAGAGGAAGATGTGACAAGAGAGAGAACAGGTGGAGGAGTTTCTCAAAGTCTGTCCGCTTGTCTGGCTGGTTCTCCTGTGCCTGCTGTCATAGGACTTGCATCTTCATCTCCCACAAGAGCTGTGGCTCAAACTCTTGGACCTTTTAACATCCCATTGGTAAAAATAATAAAAAAAAAAGATTATGCAGGGAATGATGGAAGAATACAAAAAAAATTGGAAGAGTACCTAAAGACTCAGCAGCTCTTTTAATATTTTGTTTTGCATCACACAGAAATGTTAAAACATGAGTTTTGTCTCATCTTGTATCTCTGCAGGTGAGTTATTTTGCCACTTGTGCCTGTCTTACTGACAAACAAATGTATCCGTCATTCTTGAGGACTGTGCCGAATGATCTGTTTCAAGTCAGAGGTCTCGTTCAGCTGGTCACATATCTTGGCTGGTTCTGGGTGGGAGCAATAGGGACCATGGTGAGATGAAGATTTGTTGATATGCAGCTGCTTCCTCTTCTGTTATCACAACTGTTATCAAGACTGATCATCATTCATCTGCAAAATCCAAACAACTCACCGTACAACTCTTCTCTTTATATTCCAGGATGATTACAGTCAGTATGGTATCCAAGCATTCTCCAGTCAGTTCAAACAGCACGGTGGGTGTTTGGCGTTTCACTTAAACATCCCCAAATCCCCCACCGCGGCTGAGATCCAAGAACTGGCAGACAAGCTGCAGGGCTCGACTGCAAAGGTTGTGGTGGTCTTTGCAGTAGAGGGGCAGCTGGTGGATCTGTTCTTAGAAGTAAGTGCTAAGTAATGTTTCTGACTATAACCCAGTGAAAGCCAGAGCTAAGCAATATTGACCATAAACCAAATCTCAACTTTTTTTAGCAGAATGGCAATAAACAAAATATATGCTGTATTTCAGTTGCTTTTTTACAATACCATATACTGGAATTAAAAAGGAGCAGGCTGATGATGATACAAGCAAGGCTCAGGTCTTTCTATGTAAAAAGCTGATATGTTCGTATCGGTCAATGTCCTCCAGCGTTCTGTTCAATGCTGCCGGGGGGGCAGCATGACTGACAGGACCACCAGGAGGCTGGATGGGCTGGTGAAGAAGGCTGGCTCTGTGCCTGGCAGGGATTTTCCACAACATCCTGGAGGAACAGAGAAGCAGCAGGGGGAGATTTATGAGAGGTTCAGGAGAGCCTTTGTTCCCATGGCCATCAGACTGAACAACACCCAGTGGATCATGACCTGGACTGTTTATTACCATGGTTATTGGCTCTAACCAAACATACTATTGCTACTGGATACTTGCATTTCTCCAAAAGGATTAACAAAGTATTTTATATATCTTATCAATCTATCTAAATAAAGAAATCAGAAACATTCGGTCTATGCTACCCTCACAGAGGCATTTGGCTTGTGTGAGACTAAATTGTGCTTACAAAAATCATAGAAAACAGCAAAAATGCATCTTTGAAGTTCAGAAATTCTTGCTTTACGGGACTGTGAGCACAAATTTTAGCCTTATCTGTCATCTGAGAGCATTAAATTGGTTCAAACTCATTTTTTGCTCTTTTTATTGGGCTGCATGTGCATGGACGCAGATCCTCTCTGTTTTTTCCCTTTAGGGCATTTTTGGGCAACACATCCCCATGATCAGCCGTCACTTTAAAATATTTCTTAATGTCTCAAAAACAAGACCTACACTGCCTGGCCAAAAAAAAAGTCACCACCTGGATTTATATAAGCAAATAGGTACGAGCCTCCTCTTGGATAATTACTGCACGTGTGATTATCTTTCAGCTGGCAACAACTTATTTAACCACAGCTGATGCAATGAGTAGCTTCTCATTTCTTAAACAACCATGTGGAAAGACTCATCCTGTGGTCGTGGAAAAGATGTTAGTCTGTTTAAGAAGGGTCAAATCATTGACATGCGTCAAGCAGAAAAAAACATCTAAGGAGATTGCAGAAACTACTAAACTTGGGTTAAGAACTGTCCAACACATTATTAAAAACTGGAAGGGTAGTGGGGAAGCATCATCTTCAAGAAAGAAATATGGTCTAAAATAATCCTGCATGATCGTGATCAGTGATCACTTAAACGTTTGACCAAATCAAATAGAAGAAAAACAACAGTAGAACTCAGGGGTATGTTTAATAGTGAAAGTAAGAGCATTTCCACACACACAATGTGAAGGGAACTCAAGGGATTGGGACTGAACAGCTGTGTAGCCTTAAGAAAACCACTAATCAGTAAGGCTTACTGGAAAAAAAAAGGCTTCAGTTTGCTAGGGAGCATAAAGATTGGACTCTGGAGGACTGGAAAAAGGTCATGTGGTCTGATGAGTCCAGATTTACCCTGTTCCAGAGTGAGGGGAGCATCAGGGTAAGAAGAGAGGCAGGTGAAGTGATGCACCCATCATGCCTAGTGCCTACTGTCCAAGCCTGTGGGGGCAGTGCTATGGTCTGTGACAAATCTTGTGACATTGCAGAAGCTTATTGAAACAATGCCACATCGAATGCGTGCTGTAATCAAAGCTAAAGGCAGTTCAATGAAATATTAGAGTGTGTGACCCTGTATTTTGGTGGCGACTTTTTTTTTGGCCAGGCAGTGTATTTCCCAGCCCTAATTAAACATGTTATAACAAAAAGGCTTCCCTGACCTGTTGTTTTTATTGCTGTTGGCCTGTTTTCTAGTTGGCTCAGAGAAATGTGTCGGGGATCCAGTGGATCGCCAGTGAGGCCTGGGTTACCGCTACCCTCTTGACCTCACCTCACTTCCACCCTCTTCTGGAGGGCACGCTGGGTTTCTCCTTCCCCGGAGTCAGGATCCCCGGTCTGGAGGACTTCCTGCTGAGCGTCCGCCCCTCTCCTGAGCCTGGGATGGAGCTGGTCAACATCTTCTGGGAAGAGCTGTTTGACTGCAGGCTGTGGTCTGGAGGGATGGAGGGGCCTGTGTGCAGTGGTTCAGAGGATCTGAGGAACACTGACAGCAGTTATACTGATGTTTCTCAGGTCAGGATATCATATAATGTCTATAAAGCTGTCTACGCCATCGCCCATGCTCTGCACACTTTACTGGACTGCGACCCTGCAGGAGGGCACGAGGAAAGGTGTGACAAATGGAAAATCTTCACCCCGAAGCAGGTTTGGTAAACAACTAAATGTGTGATCATGTGAATATTTTGCTTGGTTTGATTGTTTTGCATAACTTTTAAAATGTGTTTTTTCACATAGCTGCTTCATCATCTAACGATGGTAAATTTCACCAACCAGTTTGAGGAGAAAGTTCAGTTTGACTCCAATGGAGAGCCAGTCCCTCTTTATGACATTATCAACTGGCAGAAAGACAGCAAAGGAGAAATAAGGTCAAGTATATTAAAATTTAAGAGACTATAGGAGTTTGATATTTATTTTCTGTGTATGTCTGGTATTCCAATGTTTCAGATTTCATATAAGGTGATATTCAAATCTTACAAAAACATTATTTTCCCCTTCTTATTGCAGTGAACACCTATTCTCTCTTGTACTATGAATTTTATTTTATTATTAAGAGTGTTGGGCGAGTCACATGAATCTGAATACTGTGTAAACCTCAAACAAAGTCATGAAAGGTCCAATTTTCATACAATGACTTAGGTTTACTGTAGGACAATGTTTCGCACAAGACACACTGGTACACTTTTTTTTCTCCTTGTAATGAGATTTCCATGCTGCAGATTTGTGAAGGTGGGGAGCTACGATGGTTCAGCTCCTCTGAGACAACAGCTGCAGCTTGAGCAGAGCACCATTGTATGGACAAGAGGACAGTCACAGGTGAGACAAAAAATATAACTTAATGTTTGTCATGCAAAGCCAGACGCAGGGTACAAAGGAAATTGATTATGTGCCATGGTTAAACATGGGTAGCAAGGGCACTAATTAGATTTTACTTCTACCAGTGCCATTAATTATTCTGCTTTTCAATCTGATTCTTTAATGATCCCCTTATCGATTCCTGTGGATATTCTGTGATGGCAAAAGTTGGCCCTTGTAGGTTTTCAGTTGCACCAACATCAAACACACTTCACTCCATATTCAATGTCGTGCTGCAACGATAAATGCTGTTATACAGATGCAGCTTTTCCCTTCCAGTCAGCTACCAGTCAATTACCAGCTAATGATATTGATTCATGAGGGAATTGTTCCCAGTCTCAACTGGAATTGGCTTTTGATTCCCAACCTTGTACATGGGCGTGTTTTGGGTGTAACATGAACTAAACCAATCAGCTCTCATTCTCTTTGAACCAGTCTCCCAGCTCCAGTGTTAATTTTGAAGACTAATCTTTTTTTTTCATAGTTTTCATCAACACCCTTTTTCCCCCGATGAAAACTAGACAGTAACTAATAAAAACAAGAGCACATGGACAAAAACTAAAACTAAATGAACTGACATTTTCATCAATAAATAAAAACAGACGAAAATGTTTGACAGAGACTTAATCCAATCAGACCTAATTTGGTCATGTAGAAAGTAGGGACAAGTTAGGAATATATCCAATCACAGCTACTTTGGTTGTGTGGAAAGGTTGGATGAGTTAAGAGGGACATCCAATCACAGCTGCCTTAGCTTGGTGGTGGTGGGATAAGTTGTGGAGCGATCCAATCAGAGCTCCTCTCTTTATGAATTGATATATTCATGTAGAGCAGGTTCACTGTTTGTTGTCAGTTCTGGTATTGTAACTGAGATGCTCTGCCAGGTAGCCTAAATAAAGGTGACTGCATTTCATACAAATGTTCAATTTGTTTCTGTTCATTTATACATTCAGACTTTACTAGCATTCAATAAAGAGTTATTAGATGTTTTATTTTATCCAAGTGTAAAACATGATTTCAATCTCTCTAATGCAACCCTAAATAGCATCCTTAATCTGACCGAAGACTTTGGACTTTAAACCAGGTTTTAGGAGGTCATTTCCTGACCACTCCTCATGTTCAGACAAATCCCCAGCTGCAAACCAGAGTGCATGATCATTTACTGTTTTAATAGCGTTATTGCTGGGCATAAAACGAACACCTGCTTCAAGTGGAAATAAGGGAAGACACCTGGACTTGTAAGCTTCCTATTCTGTGTCAAAAGAAAGCACGTGATCTCAAGAGTATCCAGTCTCCAGGAGAGCACACTGGTGTTTAACGTGTTCACTTTTCACTGTTAAGGTTCCCATTACTCAGTGCAGCGCTCCATGTTCTCCTGGCAGCAGGCAGGCCAGACGTCCCGGAGAGCCTCACTGCTGCTTTGACTGTTTCCCGTGTGCAGATGGAGAGTTCAGCAACCAAACTGGTATGAATAATTGCCACATAAATCTCTATGCTGTGAAATGTCATCATATCACATGAATGTTATAATATCAAGAATCACTAAAGTATATGATGTGGTGTGCCAACTTCATTCTCCCAAAGGTTCCACTGAGTGCACCAAATGTCCAGAGTACTACTGGTCAGACAAAAACAAGGTGACATGTGTGGCCAGCGTTCAGGAGTTCCTCTCTTTTCATGACACCATGGGCATCATCCTGGTCACGCTCACACTTCTGGGTGTTGTCTCAACCGCCGTCATCACGACTGTCTTTCACCATTTCCGTTTCACGCCGATTGTCAAGGCCAACAACTCGGAGATCAGCTTCCTGCTTCTCCTGTCACTCAAACTCTGCTTCCTGTGTTCCCTGGTGTTCATTGGCCAACCATCCGTGTGGACATGTCGGCTGCGCCAGGCAGCATTCGGTATCAGCTTCGTCCTCTGTCTGTCCTGCCTCCTTGTTAAGACCATTGTGGTTCTCTTGGCCTTCAGGGCTAAGGTGCCTGGTTCAAGGGCTCTGAAGGTGTTTGGGCCCTCTCAACAGAGGACTCTGATCCTCTGCACCACAGTTCCTCAGGTGTGAAGGATTGAGATTTTAGCTGCATTCACACACTGATGTTTTGGCCAACTTTTGCCAACCTTTGTAGAGGGAATATTAAGTAGCGTCCAGCTAAGTCAGGCCACGAAGAAGTCCTTTAAGGCAATGCTGATGTTCGTCAAGCATGTCAAAATTCTAAGCATGCTTAAAAATGTCCGATGTTCGGTCCAACATGCTTGTAAACACCAGCAAAAGCCGACCTTCACTTACTTTCACTACCCTCAGTTAAAGCTGCATTCAGCTCTTTTGACAAATGTTCGGACTTCTTCAGGACTGGACTCGGTCTTGGAATTGTGAGACAAGCTGAATGTGGTGAAACTGCATATTTGTCCACTTTATAAGGCGATTGTTGAGTGATGTCACAATACATTTGCACAACGTTCAGCAGTCTCGATACGTTATTAGCTCCCCTAAGTTGGGTGCGCTACCCCTGTTTTACATCTATACTCAACAAAAATATAAATGCACAAACTCAAAAGGTTAAGTTAAAATGGCCTTTCCCTTAACATGCCCAAAAATATTATATATCTGTGTACAAATTGCTTTGCTTTGCTCAAATCAAGTGCCATAGTTTCAGTTGATCACTCCCAGTGAGTACAATCTACCCATCAGTCTCATGCCACGTGACAGTGTGGTGGTCAGTCAGCACGGCCAGTACACTGTCACTCCTTACAGTTGGCACAATAAAAGGCCGCCCCGAAATGTGGACTTTTGTCACTTGTCATCATGCCACAGATGATGCAAAACATGAGGGAGAGTGCCATTGGCAAGATAAGTGCTGGAATGTCAGTTACAGCACATTTTCATTTTGTTCATTCATTCACACTGTTTTGTGCATTTGTATTTTTGTTGAGTGTATGTTGGCGAATGTTTAAAATACTTCGCCAGCACAATTTCCCTCCACTTTAGATTGACCAACCTGTGTTGAACACAGCAAAATTTACCCTGATTTTGCTGATTTCTCAAGTTGGTCATCATCAGCTAATATACGTAAATGCATGAATAGGGCTTTTTCAGTGCTTCTGATCTCATGTTGTACCTTTTGAACGTTTTTGTGTCTTTTAAAAAGTCTACTTTTGTCTCTTGATGGCAGGTTTGTCTCTGTGCCGGCTGGCTTTTGTGTGCACCGCCCTTCCCATTCAGAAACCCAGCAAACCAAGCTTCAACTGGAAAAGTAAGAAGAGCAGTATCCAAGTCTTCTGTCACTGATCTACCATTATGGTGCATTTCCATTGTGTAGTATACAGGCTTGATTCATCTCCACTCGTTTTTGTTTGTTTGTTTGTTTTTTAACCTGAGAGGGGTGAAAAGTATCTATTTATATTTACCTTAATGTAGTAAAAATGTTTTTAAGCCGTCACGAACTTGAGAAAGCCATTCATCGATTTATAAGTTCAAGATTGGACTACTACAATGCTCTGTATGTTGGCGTCTCCCAGTCTTCTCTTGGTCACCTCCAGCTTGTGCAAAATGCTGCGGCCCGTCTTATCACCAGCGCTAACAGATGAGCGCACATCACTCCTGTCCTTAAATCCCATCACTTGTTTTTAAAGCTTTTAATGGCCTCGCCCCAGTGTATTTAACTGAGCTTTTAACTGTTTGGGGGCCTGGTAGAGCTCTGAGGTCGTCCAACCATCTTTTGCTGGAAGTGCCCAGGTCAAAGTACAAACACTGGGGTGAAAAAGCCTTTTCCGTTGCTGCTCCCCGCCGGAATGCGTTTATTTCTGACCTGGACCTTTTCAAATCTAGACTGAAAATGTATTTAGTTAGGATGGCTTTTTAATACCCAGTAGCGTGGTGACGCTTTTACTTTATTTTAGTGTATTTTTTTTTCTATTTTATTGCTTTTATTGTTTTTATTTATTCTTTTTTGTTTACTATCTATTGTAAAGCACTTTGGTTCACCGAAAGGGTTGTAAAGGGCTGTGTAAATAAAGAACATTTACATTTACATTTAATGAAGTAGCATTTGTGTACTTGCGCTTTTTTGTTGTTAAAAACAGTACTTTATCCATTCTTTTTATAAATTATTGTTATTTTTAATTTTTTCACATAGCATCTCACATCACACACATTTTTACTTAAGTTTAGATACCAACTTTACACATACCTGGAAGAATGCACATTTATCTTGTACTTAAATAAAGTAGTAACTGTAAACCTATGTTTTCTTAAAAGTGCTTTAAAAATTGAGTCAATATTATTTTAACTGTTATTACTATTATTGTTATTATATGTTTGAGGAGTAATGAGCAACAAGTTATTTATTGCAAATTTGAGTCACTGTCCCTACACTGTATTTGACTACCCAAAACCTCCTGAGACTCTTATTTTGTCCCTCTGCTTGCAACCATTTGTGGAAACACAAAATAAACATATTTACTTGCTCTGCAAAAAATCCATAGAACAATAACTATCTATGCCAGACACATCAAACTCAAATTCTGGTCCAGGATATAACTAAACACAATCCAGGAGATAATTTAATATGTCTACTGGCCCTCCTATAGCAGTCCCACTACTTAACTACAAGTAACTACAAGTCCCCCAATGCACTGCAGGACCTTTGCACCTTCCCCTCCTCCCACTGATCCAGTATTGCTGACCAGTGGATGAAGGCATTGGTCAAACCTTTTAACTTTAGATAAAATGTGCTATTCAAATTCTTAACTCTGGTTTAAACAAAGTCAGTTTTAGACTGTTAAGTAATTGCTGATCTTGTTTGGCACCTATCTTAAACTGTATTTTAAATTTTGGCCCCTTCTCTGATTAAGTTAGAACCCACTCTCGCTCAGGAAGAGCCATCTATGTATATATTGTGATGGAAAACGAAGCCCCTTTACCAAAACATGCCATCACTAAATATGAAATGGCACCGTTTGAGTCCACAAAATAAATGTTCAGATTTTACCAACCACCGTGGTAATTCATCATTCATCCTTCATCCAAACAGCATGTGCTAATTGTTTTTACTCCTGCACTGACTGGCCTGTTCAGATTGTTTTGGAGTGTAAGGACCCATGGCCTCCTGGGTTTTATCTGGTCCTCGGGTACATCGGACTTCTGGCCTTCCTCTGCCTCCTCCTGGCGTACCTGGGCCGGAAACTGCCGGATACCTTCAATGAGGCCAAGCTCATCACCTTCAGCATGCTGATTTTCTGGGCTGTGTGGATCTCGTTCATCCCGGCTCACGTCAGCTCTCCGGGAAAGTTTACCGTGGCGGTGGAGGTGTTTGCGATCCTGGCCTCCAGTTTTGGTTTGTTAGTTTGTATTTTTGTGCCTAAATGTTACATCATTTTATTGATGCCTGAGAAAAACATTAAGAAAGGTGTGACTGTGAAATATCAAAGATAATAGTATTTACATTGTAGCTCCTTATATACAAGCCTGAATTTATTTTTGATCATAAAAATATATTTACAGCATTAACAATTGATTAAAAATAAAGTCAAGTTTATTTAATCTTGCTTCTGTAATTGATTTCAGCAGCTTCTCTAGGAAAATGTATAATGTATCCGTATATTAAAGCCTTTTAAAAAAATGTTTCCTTGAGGCCTTTTTTTTGATTAGGACTACAAACTGAGCAGAATCATAAAGGCGCCCCCTGGTGAATAATTTCAACCAGCGCATCTTTGAAATTTGGGTCCTTAATTATGAGATAAAAAGTCACATTTATGTGGAAAACATATAAATTATGAGAAACAAAGTCACAATTTTGAGGAAAAGGTCAAAACTGTGAGATTAAAATGTAAATTCTGATATATAAAGTCAAGTATGCTATGCAAAAGACATATTTATAAGAAGGAAATTTAAAATCAAAGATAAAAAGTCAGTTATGAGCCTAAAGGTGATATTAATGAGTTAAAAAAGTCCCATTTCAGAGAAAATTCAAAAGTATGAGAGATAGTTGAAAATATGAGGAATCTTAAATCTGTGTAATTTAAAGACTGAATTAAAAGATGAAATGACATAAGTCTAAAAAAGCTCTGTATTATGAGATTTTCAAAAAAATACATCTATGAAAACAAAGTAAAAAATATTTGATAAGTGGTTAAAATATGAGAATTAACATCAAAATGATGTGAAAAGAAATCAATTTCATGAGAAAACAGTTGAAATTATGGGATGAACAGTCAAAATGTGAAATAAAAAAGCAAAATTGTGACACTGAAAGTCAAACATGTAAGATAAAAACACACAATTATAAAAAAAATCATGAATCTTTAATAAAGGTTGTAAATATGAGATTAAATGTCAAAAACAGTCAAAATTGTGAAAAAAGCAATCATTATGAGGTAGAAAGTCAAATTTGTACAACAAAATCACATTATCATGAGAAAAAAAGGAAAACAAAGTTATACAACGTTCAACATATGATATTCACAGTCACAATTATGAGAATAAAATCAAAATTATGAGACAGAAATTCATAATTATGAGGAAAAACTGAGTACAACAACAAGATTTTGAGATAATAGTGGCATTCATGAGACAAAGTCAGATTTTAGAGAAAATTTAGGATAATTAAAAAAGACAAACAAATCTATTTCATATAAAATAATAATTATGAGACAAACAGTCAAGCATGAGAGTAAATCTAAATTATGAGAAATAATTCTTTTCTTTTCTTTTCTTTCTTTCTTTCTTTTTTTTTTTTAAAAAAACCTAAGTATAACAAAACCAAAAAAAAATGGACAAAAAGTTAAAAAAACGAGATTAAATGTCAAAATAATTAGGAAAAAGGTGGAAATCATGAAATAAAAGTTGAAATATCAAATAAAAAGTTTAAATTTTGAGATAAAAAGTCGAAATCATGAAACTGTTCTGTAAGTCATAATTATAAGTAACAAAAAAGTCATAAAGTTAGAGCCTTTGCTGTTATATGAGGCCATACTCCTGTCATATCCTGTCTAACTTTTATGAATTTAACAGTCAGGCTAAATGTATAAGTTATATGTAACCCTGGCCTCCAGGTGTCGCTGCATTTGCCTCACAGGTGGACAGTCTCAGGTGAAGAAGGAGCATGGAGGTCCACTGTGCCTGAGGCTAGCTTAAATATTTATGATAAAACTCAGTTTTCAGTGTCATAAACTAAAGTGAAGTTATTTAAGAGAGGAGTGAGGTTTCATAGATACTTATATTTAACACAGGTGTGAAGAGGTCCAGTCTTCACTGAGCCTTCTGGACTTTTCTGAGGTGAGTATTAACACTGTTATCAGTTAGCTCAAAGCTAAGTTACCTGATTGAGGCCCATGTCAGAGGAGGATGTACAGAGACTCTCATAAATCAGAGAAATGTGCTGTCTGTGCTCTCATATCTCGTGTTGTGTTTGGTGTTTAAGTTTGGGCCTTAAACTCTTAAATATATTTTCATTTCAGGCCTTAATGGTCTGGTTTATGTGAGCATGAGCACAATAATGCAACAGCAGTTATACTAGAAAAAAAACATACTCAGGGCACACTAATTTCAGCTTTGGGCATGTCTTGAAGGTCTGTTATGTGATGTACAGTTTATTATTTTATTGAATATTTATATTTGTTTACAGTAAGAGGGAGGAGCTCCAGCAGCTGACCGTGAGGCTGAGACTGACTTCAGGGAACTCTGCCTGTTTCTTCACAAGGATTTAAGGTAAGATTAAATAATGTATATATTTTATAGGGACCTGAAAAACAACCAACTATACAACCAAAAGAATTGTGCAAACAGGAATGAAGCCTCTAACCAGACTGAACCAAACATTACCATTATTAATTTCCTTCACTACCAGAAAAAAAGCTGTCATCCTGTTTCACGCTTGGACTGCATTTTTAACTTTTGATATTTCTCAATCACATTTCCATCACATCAGGTTTTAATACTGTCACCCTATTGTTATCATCTTTAAATGAAGATTGAAAAACATCATGCTGTAAATGATAAATGATGAATATTAGATCATTAAAATGATTTACCTTGCTTCTCATTTTATCAGTTGATCATCAAATTAATTACGTCGCTTCACTGTTTCAGTTTACACAGGTTTACTTTTGTGACTTACACTGCTCAGAGATAAAACTTTAATGCCTACAGATGATGGCAATTATAAGAAAAAAATCAAAATTAGGTGATTAAAAAGTCATAAGTACGAGTTTAAAAGAGTCGAAAGGTTGCAGAAAAAGTCTGAATTTTGAAACTAAAAGTCATAATTGTGAGAAAAAAGTCACAATCATGTGGGAATAAAATGTTCCTTTTATTTCTTTTTTAATTGTGCAAGCAGTTGTGGAGTTGCAACCAGTGAATGCATTACAAGCAGGCTTATGAAGGCCCGCTAATGAAATGTGTTTGTTGGTTATGTGTGTGCTGCTGCTCTGCCCAGATAAAATATGTGAAATCATATTTTTTTTTGTGCTGGTTTCTCTGTTTTCCAGTAAATCTGCAAAGCTTTTATTTTTTAAGTCTGAGTGGGGTATTTTTTTCTACTTATGTTTTTATTTCATCGTCACAAAAAGCCATATCCCAGCAAAAGAAGGCGTGACCTTTGATGACATTGCAGCTGCTGCACCGGGGCGGTCCCTTTGGCATCATTTGATAACCAGAAGAATCATAATCATGTTTATGCAGTTAAATAAAGCAGCTGCTGTATATTTATCCTCTGAAATGTTCAACATGACCACGCTGATGAGTCTCTCCCAGCCTGAGCGGGCCGTTACCATGCTTCCTCTACTGTTTCTGATTTCTCTCTCTGGTAAAAACTCAGTGGCTGCAGAAAGCTGCGTTTTTATGGGAGAAGAAGAGAGAGGCAGCCTGTATGAGGATGGAGATGTAGTCATAGGGGGGGTGTTCCCTCTACACTACAACTCTTTATCCTCTGCTCCATCTTACCACACTAAACCAACACCAACCACCTACAAATAGTGAGTGTCTTTGTGATTCGTCTGTGTACAGTGAAGTTCAACTGTGTTTGAATTTTCACATTAAATACTTAAATGTGGCCAGTTTCAGCTCTCGTGCCTTGCGCTGGATGCAGACGATGACATTTGCGATCAGAGAGGTGAATAAGCGCAGCGACCTTCTGCCCCGGCTCAAACTGGGCTTCCACATCCGTGACAGCTGTAACGACGTCCCGGTGTCTCTGAGAGCGTCTCTGCTGCTGCTGAACGGGCAGCCAGCGCGGGGCTCTGCAGCTGAAAATGAGAAGAGAAACAAAATCACAGAAAGAAACTCTGATTTAAGCTGCCCGGCCGTGCGAAGGACCGCGTCCTCCGTGATCATCGGAGACGCGTCCTCGGGAGTGTCCATGGCGCTGCTGAGGAGCCTGGGATCTTTCCACGCCCCCCTGGTGAGACTTTGACCCGCTGAACATTGCTGATAATCTGAGAAATATTTTTGTCCTTGTTTAGAAAAATCTGATGCAGTATCCCTTTAATTTCATGCCTTGAATCACTGATGTCCTGTGAACTGTTTTTCCAAAATGCCAATTCTGCAGAGAAAGAGCAGCCCTAGTTCTGTTTTTATGACTAAAATATTTTCTGCTAATCCTCGAGCGGGTTTGATCTCCTGTTGAGTTTTTGCTACAGACACAGAGCTGCCTTCTACCAGGGAGCAATGTGTGATTTTAGGGATGCACAATATTATCAGAAAATATGGCTGGGCAATATATCGATTAAATCGATCAATTCGAATTATTTTCTGCAGAAGATTTAAAAATGAATAATCAAGATTTTTCTCCTCAAAGTACTCCAATCATAAGTTGTTGCAATGTGTGAAAATATAATCACTGAAATTGTACAGTTTTCATGGTGGTAGGCTTGGTCAGGTTTTGCACAAGCACATGTTTAGGCTTATACTTGTTCTTTAAATGAGATTATTTTTGATCAGATGGTTTCATGTTACTTTACTGTGAAAATACCTCAGCCTTCAGTTTGCATGTAGACAAGCCTGCCTAAGTTTGAATGACATAATCAACATTTTATGACAAAATTACAGCATGCATTTTAACTGTAAGAAGGAAAGTCTGTTCAGTTTTGGAACTGATTTTGATAGCATGAAGGCCAAACTATATTAATATGATTTTTGTGTCGCTTAGAATCAACATAAAAATTGATTAAAATCATACACCAGGTTTTTTCCAAAAATCTGGGATTTTATTTTTAGGTCATATCGCCAAGTCCTATCAGAACAGTATCAGTATTGGCAGGTAATTGCCTAAAACAGTGATTATTTAATTCTTTAATGTACATTTTTACAGAAACAACTGTCCTTATTATTTAGCGGTAAAGAAAATAATTTGAGTGTAAAATGTTTCTGTTTTTTACAGTTGATAGTTAGATTGTAGGCCCCTTCTGCTCCCTTAAGATCTTAAGATCCTGTTTTTTTGTGTAATTTGATGCTTGTTGAAGCGTTTTCTCCGAGATCTTGACTGCAAAAGCCTGACTGTTCTTCGTTTTAATAACAGGTGAGCTACTTCGCCTCCTGCAGCTGTCTGAGTAACCAAAGGGAGTTCCCCACATTCATGCGCACGATGCCCAGCGACACCTTCCAGGTGCGAGCGTTGGCCCGCCTGGTCAGATACTTCGGCTGGACGTGGGTGGGAGTCATTGGCGTGGAGACAGATTACGCTCGCTCTGCTGTTGAGCTCTTCCTGCAGGAGTCGGTGCAGTACGGCGTGTGTGTAGCCTACACTCACTTTTTCCCTGTGACCCTGAATAAGCAGGCTCTGGAGGAGCTCCTGAATGTTGTTCAGGTAACTTTGGGCTATAGTAAGATTTTAATGAAGAAAAAGACGTGAACATGAGTGATGAATTTGGGCTGTAGTCTGTAGTGTTACAATCTGGCTCTGGTTGAAGTTTCTATTAGACACAATTTATTGGTAAGAAATGTTAATATAAAGGCTTAAGAATTTGACATGAAACAAAGCAAAGCACAAAACAATGAGTACAAAAAAACTAGGGGGTTTGTAGAAATAAAATGTGTTCAAAAGGGCAGGAGTTGCATTAGGGCCTAGATTAGGGATGGGCAACTTTGGTCTCCAAGACGGTCACACTGAAGTTAAAAATAGGACAATCCAAATTAGAGATTCACCATGTTGTCAGAGAAATATCAGTGTCTGCAGATAACTGCCTAAAAAGGTGATTATTGATATCGGCAGACATGATTTTTTTGCTGGTAATTACAGATACTTAGCTGTACAAAATGTCCATATATATATTCCATATACTGGCTGTAAGAATGGCAGAATGAACAGATTAGCAGAATGATTTACCTCATCATTGCGAAATGTCCACATTTATAAATCAACAGTATCATTTATTAAAAAGAATGAAATAGTGGGTTTTGCTTAAACCCATGCGAAACCATTGCGATAATTGTTTCTGATCTGTCGGGTACAATTGCAGTAAAACCGGATATTTGGAAAACGGCCAGCGGGCTGGACCAGGTGGAGGAACTAGAGGTGACCCTCCAGTGTAATATAAGCGCTCTCTCAGCTCCATAAGTTCTGATATGTTTAAGATGAGATGTTTGTAGGAACCGTTTTCATTCAAAAATAATCTTTTACAAAAAAAACTAACCTGTGTAATTTTTCTTGAGTTCACGGTCATGGCATTAAAGAGCATTAAATTTGACTGATTTCTGCAGAAACCCTGTTATAATGATGTGATTTCAATTTTTTTTTTTTTGCAGTCTCCTCATTATTTAAGTAAAATTTCTATTATAATAATAATAAAAATAGTAGAACATTTTATTTGAAAGCACCTTTCAGGACAGTCAAGGACACAGAGCAAAGTTCCACAACAACGATAAAATCAACAATGAAACAATAAAATCAGCAAAAAACAACAGAGAATAACAGATGTAGGGGTGCAGGTTGGGGTTAAATAAAATACGCTGTCCTGAACAGGTGGATTTTGAGTCTGGATTGGAAGAGGGGCTGAGAGTTTAATCTTTGGAGGGAGTTCAAGAGCTGGGGATATCACCCATAACATAGGGCTGTACTAAATGTTAAATATTGGGATGTGATGAGATACTAACTGATCCATTTCGCCTCTGTGCAGGGTGCATCCTCAAAGGTCGTCATCAGCTTCTCCAGTGAGTTGGCTCTGCAGAGTATCCTAACAGAGGTACGGCGTCGAAATGTAACCGGTCTGCAGTGGATTGCCAGTGAGGCTTGGTCCACGGCCACGTCACTCTGGGAAAACTTTGGAGACCTCATGAAGGGAACCCTCGGATTCGCAATCCGCAGAGCTGATGTGATTCCAGGACTGAGAGAACATCTCATGAATGTACGACCGCCACATATTCAGAAATCTGTTTTTCTGGCAGAGTTTTGGGAGGAGCTGTTCAGGTGTCGTCTGGACGGGTCTGTGAACAGCCACTCTCACGGGGGGGGCGACTACTCTGACAGACGACCATGTGATGGGACGGAGAATTTGAACGACGTCTACTCTCCGTATTCTGATGTGACACAGCTGAGGGTGTCCTTTAACGTCTACAAAGCGGTGTACCTGGTTGCACACTCCTTGCAGGATATGAGTAACTGCACCGTCGGACAGGGGCCTTTTCCTAATGGCACCTGTGCAGACCCAATGACCTTTGAACCCTGGCAGGTGAGACAAAAGTTGAACACATTTCCAAACAAACTTGAACTTTGTTTTTTGATAACTCATTTGATTTTTCTCGCTTCTCCAGCTCGTCCACTACATGAAGCGTGCCAGTTTTTCAGCTCTGGGAGAGAACATCAGCTTTGATCAAAACGGCGACCCCATTGCTTATTATGATCTCGTGAACTGGCAACAAAGACCGGACGGATCACTTGGTTTGGTTAAAGTAGGTTTCTATGACGCCTCCTCGCCTGCAGGACGCAGCCTGGTCATAAACGAATCAGTGATCCAGTGGCCCGTGGGGAAGCAGGTGTGTTCTCTGAAAACGGGCTTGAGACCGTGCTCGCCTCTCAGACTTCTGTACGTCCTTTTGGTCAAAACAGCAGAGAACTTTATTTTAATGGTGGGCAGTATGATTAATTATTAAGCAAGATTACATGAGGGAATGCTGACAGCCTTTGACAAACTGCTCAATAAAGTAGTAAACTAGAAAAGCACTCAGAGAGCACAGACCTCTGCCAAGCAGCTCAGTTCCTGCAGTGTCTTTTCCACAACCCCTGTAAAAGATACAACTCTGGATCACCAGATCCAGAATAGAGCCAGGATAATATGGGGTCCGTGTCTCTCTCATCAAGGTAAATTTCATCTGGATCTGATCCAGATTGACGTCACAAAAGAACATAGAAATTTGTTATGGGAAATTCCATTGATGACATACAATAATTCATATAAAATCAGAATAATACGCAATATTCCCAAAATGTGATGTTCTCATTGTAATTTGTTTTCCTACCATAGCACAAGATGTTATTTAAAGGAGAATATATTTCTTTATTTAAATAAATGGGACGAGGAGCTTTGGGTCAGTAAAAAGCAAACTTATAACCCAATCATAACTCAATTCTAGGTGTTTTTCACACCTACAGCTTTATTTGCTTCACTCTGATTTAGTTAAAATTGCTAAAACTTTGGATCATTTCATGTATTCACAGCGGTATTTAAAAGGGTCGAGTTGCACCAGCACCGTTCTGATAACATAACAGCCTGCAACATGCATTTTTGGCTCCGACATGTGCTGTGCATTCTGGGGAGGATTAGATTATACAGATCAACATAATTATCAATCTGTGACACACTTTGTGATATAATTTAGGGCTCAATGAGGCCTGCAAGGTCTTTCAGTAGACAAAATCTGCATTGAAAATATCAATCATCTCAATATTTCCATACTGATCTTTTGTTGCTGGAATAAATTTAGTTATTTGCAAGAAATTAGCTGTGTAATTGATGTCCTCTTACTTTAAAAAGCTCTTACATGCATCACTAAATCTATGTATGACTTCTGACCACGCTGCAGCGATGTGCTCCTTGCAAACGAGGGTGCAGCAAACTTACCTTATAGTCAGCAATGATCCAAGAACACAGTCAGATATCTCCGTCTTTTAGTCGAGAGAACAAGAGCAATGCAAACTTAAAGGGACAATGTGTAGAGTTTTGAGTAATTTATGAGCTAAAAACAATGTCTACATTCATTAATATGTCCTCATTTGTATCAAATTCCCGAGGACAACAATCTGATTTGTCCTCCTGAGTGAAGAATTTCCTATCTATATTTACATAGAACGGGTAAGTCCTATAGAGGCTTCCATGTCCTTATGGTCTATAAAAACTATGAACAGTCGAGAGGGTAATAAAGCACTACGTTGTCCTTCTGGCTAAGGCTAAGCGCTTTTTCGCTCAGAGCCAGCGTGACTGAAACGGAGAAGGAGCACAGCGAGACACGCTTGTCTCTTCCCCGGCAAATTTGAAAGCCTGAACTGCACTTCGTTCATAATGCAAGATCATACTTATGCCACACCACAGGAGAAGGAATCCTCATTGGCAAAAAAGTGAAAAGGAGAAGACATAGCTTCTAGGCACATTCTGGATACTGTAGACTTCAGCGGTTGCAACACACATTTGAAAAAGAGAGGCGCTAGAGAGCACTATTTGTTTGAATGCAAAATACAGTTTCACCACAAGATGGGAGAACAAGCTACACAGTGTGGCTTTAAGCGCTGGCCTACAAAGGTACATCACTCTTTTTGGATCATCACCAAATTCTTATCACTCCTCTCTCATGCTTTGACCAACCCTCCCCAAAATTTCGTCAAAATCTGTAACTTTTTGAGCCATCTTGACAGAAACAAATGCTGACAGAAGCATAATATCATCGGCGTAGGTCACCAGTTACAGCCCAACACTGGTGAGTTCTCTTGTTAAATATGTCATAGGAAGGAATAAATGTTTTGTTATTGCGCCTTTTTTAGATCTGCTCAAACTCCAACTTTGATTTGTTATGTTGAAGACCTGTGCAGTCTTAAAGAGCAGATGTAGAAGGATTATGGTGAGTTTTTATCTACATAAGTGTCTCTTTGAGTGGCTATATTTTACCTCTCAGGCGTCCCGGTCTGTGTGCAGTGAAAGCTGTCCTCCAGGCTTCCGCATCCTCCGGAGGAAGGGGGAACCTCCGTGCTGTTTCGACTGTGTCCCATGTGCAGAGGGTCAAATCAGTAACAGCACTGGTGTGTTGATTTGTCTTTTTCATGTTATCCAAATATAAACGGTTCTGCTTTTAAACGTGACTTCCTCAACCTTCTCCATCTCCACATCCAGATTCTTTAGAGTGCTCACGCTGCTCTGAGGACTCGTGGCCAAATCCAGCCAGAGATCTCTGCCTCCCAAAGACTGTTGAGTTCTTGTCCTACCATGACCTGATGGGTGTTGTGTTGTGTGTCATATCAGTCCTTGGAGCCTTGAAAACCCTGTCAATCCTCACTATATTCTTCATACACAAAGACACAGCACTAGTTCGGGCCAACAACATGGAGCTGAGCTTTCTACTCCTGGTTTTTCTTGCAGTTTGTTTCCTTGTCAGTCTGCTGTTCATCGGTGAACCCTCAGACTGGCTTTGCCTCGTCAGATACCCAGTATTTGGGATCAGCTTTGCTCTCTGTATATCATGCCTTTTGGCCAAGACGGTAGTGGTCCTAATGGCTTTTAGGGCTACACTGCCAGGAGGTAATGTCATGAAGTGGTTTGGACCCAGTAAGCAGAGAGCTAGTGTGCTCGTGGGGACAATTATCCAGGTAGGAACACCTCCACAAAGACATCTTCATCCTTTTTGTTCTTGAATCAAAAATCACCCTACTCTTCTCTTTGTTAGGTAATTATCTGTCTCACCTGGCTGCTCACTAATCCACCTTATGCCAACAACAACACAAATCACCACAGCTCCACCATCATCATGGAGTGTGCTGCTGGGTCAGAGGTCGGCTTTTGGTGTGTTCTTGGATACATCGGCCTCCTGGCCTGCATGTGTTTCCTCTCAGCTTTTTTGGCCCGAAAGCTGCCCGATAATTTCAACGAGGTCAAGTTCATCACCTTCAGCATGCTGATATTCTTCGCAGTGTGGGTCACATTTATCCCGGTTTATGTGAGCACAGCAGGGAAATACACTGTGGCCGTTCACATTTTTGCAATTTTAGCCTCAGCTTTTGCTCTCCTGCTTTGTATTTTTGCACCAAAATGTTATATAATAATTCTGGAACCAGAAAGAAACAGCAAAAAAAATATGATGCAAAGATACAAATGAAGATATATAGTACTCCATAGTTGAAATGCTTGTATGTAAAAGGCTTTTTATCCTCCTGTGGTATCAAATGCAAACTCATGTTTAAAAAAGTCATGCAAGTTTCTCTATTGTTCACATAGAAGTTAACACTTTAGTGTTTATTTACAGTATGATGGAAATAAATATGTGAACCTGTACGTCGCGTTTCATTAACTAATTTTGATTTCTGAAGACCCCCCCCCCCCATCAAGACCACAAAATCTTCACTTCAGATTTAAAATTGAAACAAACTTTTAGTCTTCATTTGATTAAACCGTTGAATTTTAAATGATCAGGTGAAGCTGTATTTTGCTGATATTACAGCCGAGAAGTTTGGCCAATGTAGATCTGCCATACATATCTAAAGATATTTTAATATCTGCTGATATTATATTAAACTTTTTAGGCCTTAATCTGCGGATGTCGCATCATACTGATAATATTGTGCATTTCCAAAATGCTCATTTTTGAAAAATGAAAAAAATAAAAATAAAAAGCAAAACATAGAAAACTGGTTTGCTGGTTGTGAGAGTTGATTGGTCTAAAACATATTCTGTAAACCTCAGTCCTGAAACCAAAAGACAACAGTCCTTCAAAAGAGTAAGCAAAACATTCACCAGTCATCTTTTGACTAGGGACTGGAACTGATAGGATTTTATTGATACCAATTCTATTATCGATTCTGGGCTTTTTTGTAGGGGTGTAAATCACCAGTTTCATGACGATACGATACAATATCGATTCTTTGGACAACGATACGATATTTGCCGATATCACAAAGTCTGCCACGATTCGATTTCGATTCGATACGATTCAGGGACCTTCGATCAATTTAAGACGATATTGTGTACTCATTGAACACAATCAGCTACATTTCACCTAAAGCAAGAAAGAAATACAAAGCAATTTCTAAGTTTTGACAGTTTTATTACTGAAATGTGAAACAATGTGCTGACCTTTGGGTATGATAGTTTATAGAGGATCATAACCATCTGTATGATCTAATCGTGTTTAAAATTAAAATTGGGGTAATTAGTAGTCAGGTGTTTTTAGATTTTGCTTCACTGTTTAATGGTAGGTGTGGAGGAATAATAAGAATAAGCTCTCACTGTTTTCCTTTCATACAATAAGTAATTTTTATAATCAGTGGGCTACAAAATCAAATGATGAGATAACTTACTGTACTCGTGTGATTACTCCTGTCGTGTGTGTGCAGCATGCATCCTCTGCTGTCAGATCGACCGTATCTTACCCGAATACAGCAGTGCTATTTTCTGATTGGCTGACATGTCAAGCTCCCGTTAAGCTCTGTGATGCTAAGAGCGTGTTGCTACGTGTTAGCATATAGCGGTGTTACTCGGTGGGCGCTCCACAGTACATTTTAATGCAGGAGAAATACCGGGTGTGGTGTGTGAGAGAGCAAAAAGGTGCACGTCTCATACGCTGAATACGTGAGACTTGAGAGCCCTGTAAAGTTGAAACTTAAGAACGAGGTGCTATTGGGCGGAAGCGGTGAAACGAATATCTGGTCAGAATTTCAAAATAAAGGCGTTGAAGATGACGATGTTGATCGATGTTTTGAGTTTCCATCGATTTGATTGGATCATTGCTTAACCAATCGATGTATCGATCCAGATCGATGGATCATTACACCCCTACTTTTTTGTGTGGAAAATGTTGGCTTACACAAGTTTTCAGTGGCAACAATGTCAAACATGTCACTCCAAGTATTTTATTCTGGTTTGCATAAACTAATGGTCTTGGTTACTGTGCAGTCAGTGTCTTTTTTTGTCATAAATTAGGCAACACTTTTGACCACTTCTGCCCCTGTGTGCGGTGATCGTATCTTCGACTTCTTTGTTGTTGTTTCTGCTGACTGCCTCTGATGAGAGTGACGCCCTTGATTTGCAAATTCTTTAGAACAAAGTCAAAGGAATTTATGAGCAGAAAAAACAAAGATCAATTCTTTTAGGGAGTTGTTATCAATTCTCAACTGGAATATGATTTCCATCCCTACATGGAATAAAGTGGTAATAATCCTTATGCAAATCTGTCTTGCGTATGTTAAACCTTGATTTTATTCCATGATGCACAGAATCAACACATTTTTAGAACTGTCAGAGATTTACTTTATTTATCATAATTAAATGATTGCAAAGATGCAAAAAGGAATGCTCTATTATTCATTTATGTATTTATTTTTTGCAAATGGTGTAGTCATTTCCATCCTTACTTAAACCACATCTTTAATGTCTATGGATGCAACAAGCATAACTGAAAAAGCAAGCATGAAAGAGTCATTTGAACAGCATAAAAACAAAAAATGCTTCACTCACATTAATATGAAGAAATTGATTTTTACTAACATTACTGTTGAAAACAGTAGAATATCCAGATAATGACATCACATTTTTATGTTTACAGTCTCCCCATGATGTGTTTCTTGGTATTTCTCTCTGGCTTAATCAATATGATGTAACACTTAGGTGTAAAAATGCTTATTAATAAGCCAAATGCTGAGGACAAAATAGCAAATATCTCCACAGCCACAGTGAACTTCCCAGGAGAGCTGACGTACGCTGGGATGAAGGTGATCCAGACAGCACAGAATATCAGCATGCTGAAGGTGATGAATTTGGCTTCATTAAAATTATCCGGCAACTTCCTGGCCAGAAAAGCCAGAACCAGACATAGCACTGCAAGAATCCCTATATACCCCAGCACAGCGTAGAAGGTGGCCTCTGAGCCTGTGTTGCACTCCAGAACTATTTTAGTGTTGCTGTACGTGAAGACCATGTCGGGGAACGGTGGCTTGAATTTCAGCCACAGCACACAGATCACAATCTGCACCACAGTGCAGGAGCAGACGATGAGCCGCTGCTGTGCAGGACCAAACTTTTCTGCCACCTTCTGTCCAGGGAACGTGGCTTTGAAAGCCGTCATGACGACAATAGTTTTAGCCAAGACACAGGAAATACAGAGGGCAAAGGTCACCCCAAACACTGTGTGGCGCAGCATGCACGTCCACACCGTGGGCCTGCCGATGAAAGTGAGAGGACAGAGGAAACACAAGAAGAGAGAAAACAGGAGGAAACAGCTGAGCTCAGAGTTGCTGGCTTTTATGACGGGAGTTTCTCTGTGCTGGAGGAAGACCATCATTGTTGCCAGAGACAGGGAAGCACCCAGCAGGGATACGACGGTGAGAGCAATCCCCATCGGCTCTTTGTATGTGAGGAACTCAACAGTTTTAGGGATGCACTGATTTTTCTTTTCATTGGACCAGTATTCCTGAGGACATGGAGTGCAGTCGATTGCCCCTGTGGAACATAAACAGACATCAACTTTAAAGGATAAGTTCACAGTTCACAGTCCAAGCACCTCCCAGTCACAGACCAGCCAAGACTCTGCCAAGGACATTTAGGAAAACTTCCATCCATACACATTTATTTAATTATGTATCAATTGTCAAAAATTGGCTGATAATGAGCAACGGTCAGACTTCTTCAGTCACAGGAAATACTAAACCTGAAAGAAAGCTGACACGCCCAAAGTAAATTTGCAGTCAGTAGTTCTCTGGATTGAACTTCAGTTCACTTTTCATGCATTTATGAATACGGTCACATTTTCTTAAACCATCAACATTTAAAGGATAAGTGTGGTTTTTTTGACACCTGGACCTTGTTTTTAGGATTAAATACGCTCGTAGACTCACCCAGACAATTTTAGTGGAGCTTGGAGCCGTTTTCAAGCAATTTAGATCCATCTGACGGCGTTTTTTTCTCATGCCATAATAGCAGACGGGGCCAGAAATCAAAGCCCCTAAATTAGACATTATCTGCTGTGAAACTCGCTCATTTCAGCTACATTTTATAAATAAATGGCCAGTGTTATCACCATGTCAGCTCAACTTCGTTGTTATGGTCATCTGGGGCTTTACAAGGATGGGTAACTTTTGGTGACGTCATAGACATGCACCGCAAGAGCGCAGCTGAGTAGAGCCGCTGTTGTTGCTAGGCTACACGGCTACACGGCTATTTTTGTGCAACATGGCGGAATGTTTATCCAATGTAGAAGTGCCTGACGACGACTTTGAATATAATGGATGCCCGTATCGTTTTGAGCCAGAATATACCAACGAGGAGCTATTTGAAAGGAGGATGCAGAGGGAAAGAGCCGAACAGCTGGCCAGAAAACAAGCAACCACTTCACGTCCATGAATGGGGGCTAACTGGTGGTGTCGTTGTGGACATTGCACGGCAATGGCAATAGAGGAGGAGTGAGTTTAGCAGCAAATAATGTCTAATTTAGGGGCTTCGATTTCTGGCCCCCTCTGCTACTATGGCATGAGAAAAAAACGCCGTCGGATGGATCTAAATTGCTCGAAAACGGCTCCAAGCTCCGCCAAAATTGTCTGGGTGAGTCTACGAGCGTATTCAATCCTAAAAACAAGGTCCAGGTGTCAAAAAACCAAACTTATCCTTTAAGTGTTGATGGTTTTAGAAAATGTGACCGTGTTCATAAATGCATGAAAAGTGAACTGAAGTTCAATCCAGAGAACTACTGACTGCAAATTTACTTCTGGCGTGTCAGCTTTCTTTCAGGTTTAGTATTTCCTGTGACTGAAGAAGTCTGACCGTTGCTAATTATCAGCCAATTTTTGATAATTGATACATCATTAAATAAATGTGTATGGATGGAAGTTTTCCTCAATGTCCTTGGCAGAGTCTTGGCTGGTCTGTGACTGGAAGGTGCTTGGACTGTAATGATGATCAGAATCTGAATATGGATCCTCGATCCTGGATTTTTTTTAATTTTATGATTTGTTAACTTTATCATAGAGGGCAGTTGTCAATCGTTTTATTAGTAGCTCAACAAATTCTCAACAGAGTTTGATTGGATAATCAGGTATTCTTGGTTATGGCAAGAGGAAAAAGTGATTTAGATGTTGGTGATGTTTGTTGGTTTCTTTGATGTCTATCTGTCTCTGAGCAAATTAACTCCAAAAGTTACCATCAAAGTTGGTCATGACACAAGGAAGGCGTGGCTAGATTTCAGTGATGATCAGATTATGGAAGTGGATCCAGGAATTTTTACAAGATTCACTAAGGTTGCACCATAGGAAAGTTTTCCACATCAAGTTTTTTGTCTTAATACTACAGCTTTTTGTATTTCTGCTAAATTCTTCCACCATATTAGCTGCAGAGCTTTTACTCTTCAAAAAGAAATGTTTATGGTATTTGAAAGCACTCTCTCCAATTTTTAAGGTAAATTCATTAAGAAAACGCTCCTCGTGTTCTTTCTTTTTTTCTTAGTATCTTTTTGGAACAACATCCTGCCTGATATAATTTGATTATTGTGAAGATCATATTGTAAAAAGATTTGTTGTAATAAAAATACACATGGATTGCAAACATGTTCAGTGCATTATGGACAGGGTTGTGACACCTGTTGAGTTCGCTATAGTCCCATCAGCACAGGGGATACAGTCAAAGCAGCAGGTTGGTTTTCCTTTTATTCTGGCTTTTCTGGTTCCTTCTGGACAATCTGTAGAGCACACTGATATTGGAACCTGGAGGAAAAGTTGAAATAGCACAATTATCACAAAGCAGTTTCAACAAAATCTTGTTTTTCCTTCAGACAAACACAAAGTGCATAAATCCTAAGTTACACAGAAAAAAACCTGATCACCGTTTCCTCTGTCCTCCACACAATGTCTTGATCCCTGATGCTGAGCTCATGGTCACCGTTTGCAGATGAAGCAAAGTGACCCACCGTGACATGCTGCACGTGTCCATCTTTCAGCTGCCAGTTAATAACATCATAAGAAGCAGGAGGGTCACCATTGATGTCAAAAAACACATCATCCCCAAACTGATTCCTGAAATTCACCCCTTTTAGATGATGAGTAACCTGAGGAAAATAACGATATAGAAAAGTTTATTATTGACAAAACACAGCGACTGTTTACTCCCAGTCAGCCACAGACTGCTTCATTATTTCTCACCTCTTTGGGTTTAATTTCTGACACACTCAAACAAGGCTTCACTGATTTTCCACCAGCTGGTTGGCAGAATATCAGCTGATGAAGGGCATGAGCGATGGCGTAAACTGCTTTATACACATTATAGGACACTCTGAGCTGTGTGACATTGAAGAACACATCCTGGGAATTCTTGATGCTCTCGTTCCCTGTGCACACTTCAGCATCTGTGTGCTCAGATGATGCAGGTCTGCAGCCCACCATAAGCCCCCAGAAATCCTCCACAAATTCTGCTTTTGGATCAGCATGAGGACTAATGTGTTCCAGAAATGGTTTCAGTTTTGGAATAGCCGTCTTTTGCACCACAAACCCCAGAGCTCCACCAAAAGCTTGGTACATTTCAGGCGTTGAGGACCGAGCTGCTGTGATCCAGGCCTCACTGGCTATCCACTGGATTCCAGTGATGTTCTGTTTCACAACCTCTTTCATTAAGGGGTACAAGTCTCTCTCTGGAGCAAAAGCAAGGATGACCTTGACAGTTGACTTCTTGATCACTTCAACAATATTCAGAATTTTATCCATTGTGTATGTGCGTGAAATTGTCTCGACAAATGCAATGCATGCCCCGTGATTTTTGACCTCTTGAGTGAAAGCTTGGATCCCATTCCTGCCGTAATCATTGTCAGAGTGTATGGCCCCGATCCACTGCCAGCCAAAACGTCTGACCAGGGCGGCCAAAGCTTTCGCCTGGAAGTAGTCGCTGGGTATTGTGCGAAAAAATGTAGGATATTTGCTGTTATCACTCAGGCAGGCACATGTTGAGAAGTAACTTACCTGCCAAAAGAACAATAACATGGTCTAAAAAAACAATCACCAATCAGCAGAAAAGCACCATGTAATAAGAGACATGAATCCTTCAATATATTTCATCTAACTCTCTTACTATTGGCAGTTGAAACGGTCCCAGAGCTCCAGCAACAACCAAAGTTCGAGTTGATCCTGCCTCTGCTATTAAGGCAGATATAGACGGAGGACATGGAGAAACCTCCTCTGCTGTGCTCGCCAATGTCAGTGCAGCACGCAAAGCATTTGTAGGAGAGGCACAAGAGTCAAGGATCCTGTAGCCGAGAGAGATATTTGGCAGGAGAGCGGGGTCATTATTGATTTCCTCAATTGCAAATATCATCACTTGGGTCCAGCGAAAAGGACGCAGGTCAAATCTAAACACATTTTATTGAAAGAGGTTAGGCTGCAGAGCTGTCACTGGAAAAAAGTATTCATGAATCAGAACATACAAAACAAAAGCGGATCATTTCAATGGTTTATAATGTAATGAAACTTACCCCTCACATCTGACTCCAGGAGGCTCACTCGTGAATGTAGAGGTGCTGATTATCTCTTTGCTGAAAACTGGAAAAATCCCTCCGATCATCACGTCTCCCAGCCGGAACAAACTCGGCATGTTAAACCTACCAAGCAGTTCACAGCCAGGAGCTGTGTGCAGACAGAGGACTATCAGTGCTGTGATAATAACTCTGTGCTGCTCGTGCATGTTTGCACATATATATTTGAAAAGAGACGAGGACACAGCTTTTATAAAGATCATGTCCGGTGCAGATAGATGAGCTGCTGACGAAGGTGGATTTGTTCCCCACGGGATAAAACAGTATCAGATAAGCAAGTTCATGGCTGCTCAATAATGCTGTATTATTTATTTATCTATATCTTTGTTGTACATTGTGCCGTCATTTCCACCCTCACATTAACTGTATTTTTAATGTCTATGGATGCACCAAGCAAATCTGAAAAAACAAGCATTTAAGAGCTGCTTTTACAGCATTAAAACAAATAATTCTTTACTCATTTTAATACGTAGAACTTGAACTTGAAAAACAAAAACAGTAGAATAGCCCCAAAATGACATTACATTTTTGTGTTTACAGTCTCCCCATGATGTGTTTCTTGGTATTTCTCTCTGGCTTAATCAAGACGATGTAACACTTAGGTGCAAAAATGCTTATTAATAAGCCAAATGCTGAGGACAAAATAGCAAATATCTCCACAGCCACAGTGAACTTCCCAGGAGAGCTGACGTACGCTGGGATGAAGGTGATCCAGACAGCACAGAATATCAGCATGCTGAAGGTGATGAATTTGGCTTCATTAAAATTATCCGGCAACTTCCTGGCCAGAAAAGCCAGAACCAGACATAGCACTGCAAGAATCCCTATATACCCCAGCACAGTGTAGAAGGCGGCCTCTGAGCCTGTGTTGCACTCCAGAACTATTTTAGTGTTGCTGTACGTGAAGACCATGTCGGGGAACGGTGGCTTGAATTTCAGCCACAGCACACAGATCACAATCTGCACCACAGTGCAGGAGCAGACGATGAGCCGCTGCTGTGGAGGACCAAACTTTTCTGCCACCTTCTGTCCAGGGAACGTGGCTTTGAAAGCCGTCACGACGACAATAGTTTTACCCAAGACACAGGAAATACAGAGGGCAAAGGTCACCCCAAACGCTGTGTGGCGCAGCATGCACGTCCACACTGTGGGCCTGCCGATGAAAGTGAGAGGACAGAGGAAACACAAGAAGAGAGAAAACAGGAGGAAACAGCTGAGCTCAGAGTTGCTGGCTTTTATGACGGGAGTTTCTCTGTGCTGGAGGAAGACCATCATTGTTGCCAGAGACAGGGAAGCACCCAGCAGGGATACGACGGTGAGAGCAATCCCCATCGGCTCTTTGTATGTGAGGAACTCAACAGTTTTAGGGATGCACTGATTTTTCTTTTCATTGGACCAGTATTCCTGAGGACATGGAGTGCAGTCCACTGCCCCTGTGGAACATAAACAGACATCAACTTTAAGTGTTGATGGTTTTAGAAAATGTGACCTTATTCTTAAATGCATGAAAAGTGAACTGAAGTTCAATCCAGAGAACTACTGAGTGCACTGTTGAAAAAAAGAAAAATATATTTGTGTTTAACCACAAATTTGCTTTGAATGTGTGAACCGCTCTTTCATGTTTAGTTTTTCCTTTAACTGAAGAATTCTGATTCCTTGCTATTTTTTGATAATTGTATATATTTATCAAGGGATGGATGGAGCAGCTTAAATTTTCCTCATTGTCCTTGGCACAGTCTTGGCTGGTCCCTGACAGGAAAGTGCTTGGACCTGCCCACACTCTCAGCTCTAGAGAGATTAGGTTTGCCACCCGTCCTGTAAAATATGTCCCATATTTCACTCTTAAACATTGCATCATGTTTTGAATCGATATGGGGCGCGGTTTGTCCTGTATTTCCTATTTGCCTTGAACGCAGCACCATTCCGCCCAATGTCAATACCCGCTAGCTTCTGCCTAATCATAGCGGCACTTGGTTTGGTTGGTTGATTTTCTGCATGAAGAATAAGTGCTCATCATTGATGGGGTGAGAGAAAGTCATGGAAAATCAGAAGCAAAGGTGCCTGGGCCTGCAGCTGCATCTGGTACTCCACACCGTGCCCCATTGAAACGGAAACGGATGCAGAAATACAGACGTGAGTGGGAAAGTACAAATGACTGGCTTGACAGCGTCAGTGAAAATGAATATATAGGAACAGATGCTCTGTGGAACTTATGAGAAATGAGGTCTTGATCACTCTCAACTTGAGCAGTCCTGTTCAGAAATTTCCTGCAGTGTTTTGAAAGACAAACAGCTACTCAGTGTTTCAAGAAGTGACCAGAAGTACACATCGAAAAAAAAGTAGCACATTTAGTAAGAGAGAAGGCTGTTGACTCTTTGGCGTGGACGACTGCTCCACACATGAAAGAAAATAAAACCCTTTTGGTAAACAGATCACTTTGTAAAACAGAGATGTGGGCAGAAGGATAGTTGTATAGTTTTAACGTTTGTTATTTGCACAATTTGTTTGGGGTTTCTTTCATTTGTGGTGAAACAGGAAACAGAAATGATATAAAACTATTGACATGAAAAGTCAGGTGTGCACAAGTTGCAACGCCATCCTGAGATGAGATTATTTTCTATAATTATTCCTACTTTCTGAAAGTTGTTGTGTTCTCCTGCACCACATATTTTTTCAAAGTGTCAAAGCATTTGTTGAATTATAATTTAATGAATTGATGCTAAGTTAATGAGTTATTTTAAGCTACGTTTTAAATTAACGAGCTTGTATTTACTCAAGTTGTTATTTAATTGTATTATCTGCTTAGTTTTACGTTTGCAGGTATTTGCTGAAAAACTGTGAAATAAAGTACATAAAAATTTAACTAGTACATCATGAAAACAATGTCTTACTATGATTTACCACAATTGATGCCCCACCCCACTGTTAGGCCATTGGCGGTTGGGCCCTTGCAGTGTGGCATCCCGGCTGCCAGGGGGTGTCCTTTATTTTTCTGCTTGAAAGGTGGCAAGCCTAAGTGAGATCCCCATGATGATGTGATAAACCTATGACCCATATTACTTATATTTCACATACAAGTAGGAAAATTTAACTAAGCACAGAAATGACAGCAGAAACAAACCTAAAAAACAAAAAAAACAAGTATTTAGATATTCGTTGGCTGGACCTCGGCTGGCATTTGCTGGTAGGGGAAATCTGAAGTGGCTGCTTCATTATCAGAATCAGAATCAGAAATACTTTACTAATCAAGGGGATTAGTAAAGTATAGCAGTAGGAAAAGCATATAAAGACATTCTTAATGATAAAATTTTCAGAGAATGATTGGTCATGGCACACGCAAGAGGTAATTTGTTAATTTTGCAAGATAGGTCAGTTTTCCACATCTTCATTTATAGCTCAAAAACTTCTTACCTTGAGATTTTCAGGTGATGTTGGTCATGGGACAAGGAAGAAGTAATACTATTCAGGTGGTGATTTACACCCCCAGATACGGATCCAGAATTTTTTTTTTTTTTTAGGGTTTATTGGCTTTGCTAGAGAGGGCAGTTTTCCACATTTTCACTTGTAACTCAAAAGCTTTTCTAAATACTTTGATTGGATTTTAAGCAAACGTTGGTCACGGCTCAATGAAGAAGTGATATGATTTAGGTGGTGATCTGAATCTGGATGCATGTCCAGGAATACTTTTATTAGGATTTGTATGTTTTGCGAGAGAGTGCAGTTTTCCACATTTTCAATTATAGCTGAAAAACTCAGGTCCCCTCAGTTTCCACAACAAGCTCAGCTGTTTTTCATCAGTTTGAGCCTGTTTCTCTTTCTACACTTATTGAAATAGTGGATCACTTGCGTTCTGCTAACTGCCCATCCGACAGCATTCCATCCTGGTTGTTTAAGGAGGTTTTCAGCTCAGTTCAGTCTTTCATTTTGCTTCTTAAAAATCAGTGTCTCAGCTCTGGTTGGATTCCATCTTGCTTCAAACATGCCACGGTGCAGCCTCTGTTGAAAAAGGAAAAATCTGGATCCTTTGGTTTTGTCTAACTTTAATCCTATTTCCAAACTCCCTTTTATTTCCAAGGTTTTAGAGAAAATCGTTTTTAATCAACTCAAAGAATTTTTACAAAGGGCCAATGTTTGTAACGTGTTTTAGTCTGGTTGTAAGCCTCTTCGCAGCACTGAGACTGCTTTTAAACGTTTTTAAAGATCTTTTGTTAAACCTTGATTCGGGTAACTGTGCCCTTTTAATTCTTCTTGACCTGACAGCGGCGTTTGACACAGTTGATTGCAGGTTTTTGCTATCACGCCTTGAACACTGTGTAGGCATCAAAGGCACTGCTTTAAGCTGGCTTAAATCATACCTCTCTGAGAGGTCATTCTCTGTGCACATGGGCCAGTTTTCCTCCACCGTGGCCCCTCTGACATACAGAGTCTCCCAGCGACCAATTCTGGGCCCTCTACTGTTCTCCCTTTACATGCTACCTCTGGGGTCAATTTTTAAGAAGCATGGTATTCTTTTTCATTGCTTTGCCGATGATGTGCAGGTTTATTTGTTAAAGGTCCCTACCAAAGATGCTCTTCAGGCCATGCTTAACTGTATGAGTGACATTAAAACATGGATGGATTTAAACTTCCCAAAATTAAATGAAAACAAAACAGAGATTGTCCTGTTCGGTTGCGCTGATCTGGTGCAGGTCCCTGCCAGCTCTCTTGGCCCACTAGCACCTTACATTAGATCCCACGCCAGGAATTTTGGTGTTATTATTGATGGTGCCTTTAAATTGGACAAACGGGTCAGCTCAGTGGTCAAGTCTAGCTTTTTAAAGCTGAGGCTCCTGGCCAGAGTTAAACCTTATCTAAGCCAGAGAGACCTTGAAAAAGTTATCCATGCTTTTATTACATCTCACTTAGATTATTGCAACTTCCTGTATGTCGGCATCGATCAGTCAGAGCTTAACCGCCTGAAGCTTGTCCAGAATGCAGCAGGTTGTCTCCTAACTGGGACCAAGAAACGCATGCACATAACTCTGGTGCTTTCTTCCCTTCACGGGCTTCCGATTAGGAACAAGATTCATTTTAAGATTCTTTTGTTTTTAAGTGTCTGAATGGGCTGGCCCCAGAATACCTGTCCGACCTTATTAAATTATGACAGCCCTCCAGAGCATAAATTCACTGTTGTTCAGAAAGCACCAGAAAGGAAGTCAAAGGTGTGGAGTATCCGGTGCTTTCAAAAGAAAACACAAAGCATGGCCTCCTGAACGTAAATTTCTTCAATAGGTTGTCTTTACGTCAAAACTGTGGGCACGAGCATCAGGTCAACAGTTGGTCAGAGGGTCCCAGAGGCAACACGACACCATGGACGAAGAAAAGTGAATCCTGGAGGTACAGAAATATATAACATAATATATGACACCAAACATCTCTTCTTCAAGGATATAGGCAGATAGAAGTGAAATAAATCACAAAGCTTTATGGTTGGGACCAGCAAAGCGACCTTGGAGAAGCGAAGTGAGGTGTTCTTTATTTCTTTTCTCAGATTTATGACATGTTTTGTTGCCATGTGAAATTGCTATTCACAAGAGAGCTTGTGGCTTTCCGAAGATCAGCCACCCCCCATGGGGCTGTGCGGCGCATCCAGTGAGGTCTGTCGGTCAGAGCAAGACCGCGGCGCAATCTTTCGCATTGTGAGGAATTTGGGGGTTAAATGTGCTATATTAATAAAGCTGACATTGTCTTTGACAATAAAAACTTCTCAACAGATTGTGATTGGATTTTCAGAGAATGTTGGTCATGGCACAAAAAAAGCCGTGATTAGATTTTGGTGATATTTGTTAGTGTCTTTGCTGTCTGTCTATCAGTCTCTGAGCAAGATTACTCAAAAAGTTATCATGAAAGTTGGTCATGGCACAAGGAAAGGGAGGTTCAAATTTGGTGGTCATCTGATTATGGATGTGGATCCCTGAATTTTTTACAGGACTCTGAAACATTGTGCCATGAGGCAGTTTTCCACATCTTCCAAAATAACTTGGCTAATAATATCAGAAAGGCCTTGGTAGAGGTTTGTACTTTTGAAAGACATGCTAATGAACACCAAAATCAGCCTCTAAATTTCAAGCATTTTGTACCATCTGAGCCCTTCTAGTATTCTTCCTTTTTATTTTGTGTCTTTCTCAAAAAAAAAATCCTGCCTGATGTTATTTGATTATTGTGAAGATCATAATGTAAAAAGATTTGTTCTAATAAAAATACACATGGGTTACAAACATGTTCAGTGCGTTATGGACAGGGTTGTGACACCTGTTGAGTTCGCTATAGTCCCATCAGCACAGGGGATACAGTCAAAGCAGCAGGTTGGTTTTCCTTTTATTCTGGCTTTTCTGGTTCCTTCTGGACAATCTGTAGAGCACACTGATATTGGAACCTGGAGGAAAAGTTGAAATAGCACAATTATTACAAAGCAGTTTCAACAAAATCTTGTTTTTCCTTCAGACAAACACAAAGTGCATAAATCCTAAGTTACACAGAGAAAAAAACCTGATCACCGTTTCCTCTGTCCTCCACACAATGTCTTGATCCCTGATGCTGAGCTCATGGTCACCGTTTGCAGATGAAGCAAAGTGACCCACCGTGACATGCTGCACGTGTCCATCTTTCAGCTGCCAGTTAATAACATCATAAGAAGCAGGAGGGTCACCATTGATGTCAAAAAACACATCATCCCCAAACTGATTCCTGAAATTCACCCCTTTTAGATGATGAGTAACCTGAGGAAAATAACGATATAGAAAAGTTTATTATTGACAAAACACAGCGACTGTTTACTCCCAGTCAGCCACAGACTGCTTCATTATTTCTCACCTCTTTGGGTTTAATGTCTGACACACTCAAACAAGGCTTCACTGATTTTCCACCAGCTGGTTGGCAGAATATCAGCTGATGAAGGGCATGAGCGATGGCGTAAACTGCTTTATACACATTATAGGACACTCTGAGCTGTGTGACATTGAAGAACACATCCTGGGAATTCTTGATGCTCTCGTTCCCTGTGCACACTTCAGCATCTGTGTGCTCAGATGATGCAGGTCTGCAGCCCAACATAAGCCCCCAGAAATCCTCCACAAATGCTGCTTTTGGATCAGCATGAGGACTAATGTGTTCCAGAAATGGTTTCAGTTTTGGAATAGCCATCTTTTGCACCACAAACCCCAGAGCCTCGCCAAAAGCTTGGTACATTTCAGTTGTCGAGGGCCAGGCTGCTGTGATCCAGCTCTCACTGGCTAACCACTGGATTCCAGTGATGTTCTGTTTCACAACCTCTTTCATTAAGGGGTAGAAGTCTCCCTCAGAGAAAAAAGCAAGGATGACCTTAACAGTTGACTTTTTGATGACTTCAACAGTACTGAGAATTTTATCCATTGTGTATGTGCGTGAAATTGTCTCGACAAATGCAATGCATGCTCCATGATTTTTGACCTCTTGAGCGAAAGCTTGGATCCCATTCCTGCCGTAATCATTGTCAGAGTGTATGGCCCCGATCCACTGCCAGCCAAAACGTCTGACCAGGGCGGCCAAAGCTTTCGCCTGGAAGTAGTCGCTGGGTATTGTGCGAAAAAATGTAGGATATTTGCTGTTATCACTCAGGCAAGCACATGTTGAGAAGTAACTTACCTGCCAAAAGAACAATAACATGGTCTAAAAAAAACAATCACCAATCAGCAGAAAAGCACCATGTAATAAGAGACATGAATCCTGAAATATACTCCATCTAACTCTCTTACTATTGGCAGTTGAAACGGTCCCAGAGCTCCAGCAACAACTAAAGATTGAGTTGATCCTGATTCTGCTATTAAGGCAGATATAGACGGAGGACATGGAGAAACCTCCTCTGCTGTGCTCGCCAATGTCAGTGCAGCACGCAAAGCATTTGTGGAAGAGGAACAAGAGTCAAGGATCCTGTAGCCGAGAGAGATATTTGGCAGGAGAGCGGGGTCATTATTGATTTCCTCAATTGCAAATATCATCACTTGGGTCCAGCGAAACGGACGCAGGTCAAATCTAAACAGATTTTATTGAAAGAGTTTAGGCTGCAGAGCTGTTGTTGCAAAAAAGCTTTCATGAATCAAAACATACAAAACAAAAGCAGATCATTTCAATGGTTTATAATGTAATGAAACTTACCCCTCACATTTAACTCCAGGAGGCTCACTCATGAATGTAGAGGTGCTGATTATCCCTTTGTTAAAAACTGGGAAAATCCCTCCGATCATCACGTCTCCCAGCCGGAACAAACTCGGCATGTTAAACCTACCAAGCAGTTCACAGCCAGGAGCTGTGTGCAGACAGAGGACTATCAGTGCTGTGATAATAACTCTGTGCTGCTCGTGCATGTTTGCACATATATATTTGAAAAGGGACGAGGACACAGCTTTTATAAAGATCATGTCAGGTGTAGGTAGATGAGCTGCTGACGAAAGTGGATTTGTTCCCCACGGGATAAAACAGTATCAGATAGGCAAGTTTAGGGCTGCTCAATAATGCTGTATTATTTATTTATCTATTTATTTATTGTACATGATGCAGTCATTTCCACCCTCACATTAACTGTATTTTTAATGTCTTTGAATGCAATAAGCATATCTAAAAAAACAAGCATTTAAGAGCCACTTGTACAGCATTAAAACAAATATTTCTTTACTCATATTAATATGTAACCTGAACCTAAAAAACAACAGTAGAATATCCCCATAATGACATCACATTTTTGTATTTACAGTCTCCCCATGATGTATTTCTTGGTATTTCTCTCTGGCTTAATCAATATGATGTAACACTTAGGTGTAAAAATGCTTATTAATAAGCCAAATGCTGAGGACAAAATAGCAAATATCTCCACAGCCACAGTGAACTTCCCAGGAGAGCTGACGTACGGTGGGATGAAGGTGATCCAGACAGCACAGAATATCAGCATGCTGAAGGTGATGAATTTGGCTTCATTAAAATTATCCGGCAACTTCCTGGCCAGAAAAGCCAGAACCAGACATAGCACTGCAAGAATCCCTATATACCCCAGCACAGTGTAGAAGGCGGCCTCTGAGCCTGTGTTGCACTCCAGAACTATTTTAGTGTTGCTGTACGTGAAGACCATGTCGGGGAACGGCGGCTTGAATTTCAGCCACAGCACACAGATCACAATCTGCACCACAGTGCAGGAGCAGACGATGAGCCGCTGCTGTGGCAGGACCAAACTTTTCTGCCACCTTCTGTCCAGGGAACGTGGCTTTGAAAGCCGTCACGACGACAATAGTTTTAGCCAAGACACAGGAAATACAGAGGGCAAAGGTCACCCCAAACGCTGTGTGGCGCAGCATGCACGTCCACACTGTGGGCCTGCCGATGAAAGTGAGAGGACAGAGGAAACACAAGAAGAGAGAAAACAGGAGGAAACAGCTGAGCTCAGAGTTGCTGGCTTTTATGACGGGAGTTTCTCTGTGCTGGAGGAAGACCATCATTGTTGCCAGAGACAGGGAAGCACCCAGCAGGGATACGACGGTGAGAGCAATCCCCATCGGCTCTTTGTATGTGAGGAACTCAACAGTTTTAGGGATGCACTGATTTTTCTTTTCATTGGACCAGTATTCCTGAGGACATGGAGTGCAGTCAGCTGCCCCTGTGGAAACCAAAAACCCAAACAGAATCTTTTAATTGTTCATAGTTTTAAAAAAATTTGACAGTCACCATGAGTGTATGAAAAGTAAACTGAAGTTCAAACCAGAGAACTAGAGCATACATTAAGAAAAAAAGAAACAAAAAAAAATAAAAAATTATTGATATATTTTCTGAAAGACGGTCAGATGCAGTGGAATGTGAAAGACAAACAAGTAATCAGCCTTCGGTAACTTTGGAGTAAGCAAGCGGCAGCATGGAGGTCAGGACGGAGCATAGAGTTCAGTGGGGCAGGAGTTATTCTGGCTGAGGAGGAAGGATGAAACAATTGAATATTTGAAACAGCCACTATGAGTAACAGATTTGTCTGAGGATGCATGAACATGCAGAAATCAGCATTAGCTGACCACCAAAGTGTACACAGCCACATTGAGGCTTCAAGGGTGCTCAACCAGAGCGTGGCTATTATTAAGCATGTGGAGAAATCACAGAATGCCTGAATGAAGCATTAGAAACACAACTTAAGGTTGTGCTGCATATGGCTAAAACAAATACCCCGGGCCACCTGTATCCTGACCTGATAAACCTCTTACAGTCTGCCAGCTGTCCAAACCTTAACAGTGCACACACATATACCCACCATGAGACAGTCAGTCAGATGGAGCATGCCTTAGCGAAGACCAAAACCAGCAATATTGATGACCGCATCACCAACAGCAGGTACACTGCCAGGCCAAATAAGAAGTGGCCACCTGGACTTAACTAAGCAAATAGGTACGAGCCTCCTATTGGATAATTACTGCATGGGCGATTATCTTTCAGTTCACTACTGACTGCATCACAGCAAAAATAAAAGATGTGCTACCGGACCGTGGGGTTGCTATGGCTCCGTTTGTTGGACATGGAAGTGATGGAGTGAATGTGATAGTGGCTTGGAAGGCCGGAGTTGCGCAGCAGTTGCGCCAGAATGACTGTCCTTTCCTCGTAAACATTCACTGTGGTGTGCACAGGACAGCGCTTGCTTCCCATGATGCCTCCACGGCTGTAGTAAGTGCATATGTCCCCACTGTTAATAACATGCACCTTCTACAGAATTCCCCCATACAAACATAAAGACTAAATGAATTTGAAATGAAATGGAACACAACTTGCTGAGCCTAAAACAACAATCGGCTACACGCTGACTGCCACTGGACAGGGCAGTTAAAGGACCCACGTGCCCACTGGGCTGCTCCAATGTCGGAGTTGGAGGAGGAGCAAGATGCGAAAAACTGCCAGGTAGCTTAGGGCATCAGAAAGTGTCTTCAAACATACACGTTCTCTGCTTTGACTCACTTGCTGACTGACGTTTTGGCCGTGGTCAACCGCATGAACCTCACCTTCCATAAAGAAGACATCAACATCTCCATCTCACCTGTCATGAGCATGACTTTGGCCAGTCTGGAAGACTTGATGAATGGGCCAGGTGAGGTGGAGAAAAAATTCAATAAGGTCTCACAAGATGGCAAGTTCTGTGGCATCACACTCACACATGCAGATGTGCAGACATTTTCAACTTTATGCACAGAGTACATTGCAGAGGTAACCAAATCAATCAAAAAATGATTCCCATCGGAGCATCTGAGCATCATCTCTGACCTGGACATCGTACTGAATGCATCTCGCTATCCGGGTGCTGATGGCACGTTTAAGAGTTATAGACAGGAGGTTTTGGAGCCTGTCTGTAACCACTACAAATCAGACCGGTGCAGCTGAACCACTGGTGCAGAAGGAGCGCATGCTTCAGGATTTGCTCCCACTGAAGCGAGTGCTTGTGGGATCAGGAAACCCCTCGTTCAGAGAGGCTTGCCTTCTTCTGATCACTTCACTTCGAGAAATGTTTCCTGATTTCAAAATTTTGGCTGAAGTGGTACTTGTAATTCCAGTCTGCATTGTAGCAGCAGAACGTGGTGGATTCAGCCTCCAGAACATCAAAACAGTCATGAGAAGTTGTCTGTGTGAGGCAAAAATCCAAAACCTCATGACAATGGCCTCTGCAGCAATCCCACTTGAGACATCTGATTGCACACAAGCGGGCATGCAATTCAAGTCCGTGTGGACCAGGAGGAAGATATGAAACTGTGCGTTCAGGCCACAGCAGGTGAACTGTTCATATGAGTGCAATCGTTTAAAGTAACTGCTCATATGTAGCTACTGGGGCCACAGTCAGTGTTTTTTGTCCCAGCAGAGAAAAAGTTACATGTATTCATCTGCTTAATGTGTGATGGCATGTTATGGATTCTCTGTCCAGCTTGTTCGGACTGAATATCAATTCAAATGAATGAAAATTAAATGCTCTTCAGTATGTCATAATCATTTTAAAAATTAAAGTGATGGGTAAAAATAGATTATGATGGGATTTTTATGACCCTGTCAGTCAAAATGACAGGCAGTGAAAAAGTCTAGCACTCTGCTTGGCATAGTCTTGGCTCGTCCATGACAGGGAAGTGCTTGGATCTGCCCGCTCTCACAGCTCTAGTGAGATCCTCATGTTGATGTGATAAACATACACATGTGGACAAAATTGTTGGTACCCTTCCATTAAAGAAAGAAAAACCTACAATGGTCACTAAAATAACTTGAAACTAACGAAAGTAGTAATAAATACAAATTTACTGAAAATTAGGTAATGAAAATCACACATTGCTTTTGAATTGTGGTTCAACAGAATCATTTTAAAAATCAAAATAATGAAAGTAGCCTGGACAAAAATGATGGTACCCCTAGAAAAGATTAAAAATGATTTGACCATAGGGACATTTTAAACTAAGGTGTGTCCTGTAATTAGCATCACAGGTGTCTTCAAGCTTGTAATCAGTCAGTCTGTCTATTTAAAGGGTGAAAAGTAGTCACTGTGCTGTTTGGTATCATGGTGTACCACACTGAACATGGACCACAGAAAGCTAAGGAGAGAGTTGTCCCAGGAGATCAGAAAGAAAATTATAGACAAGCATGTTAAAGGTAAAGGCTATAAGACCATCTCCAAGCAGCTTGATGTTCCTGTGACTACAGCTGCACATATTATTCAGAACTTTAAGGTCCACAGGACTGTAGCCAACCTCCCTGGACGAGGCTGCAAGAGGAAAATTGATGACAAATTGAAGAGACGGATAATACAAATGGTAACCAAAGAGCCCAGAACAACTTCCAAAGAGATTAGAGGTGAACTCCAAGGTCAAGGTACAGTTATGTTCATAATAATAGCAGTGTGTTTAAAAAGGTGAGTGAACCTCAAAATTCTTCAAATAAATTTTCTTTTAATGCACACAAATGCATTGGGGACACTGCACATTCTATTTCAAAGCAAGAAAATGGGAAAAAGGAATTGAATTTGATAATATTTTACAGAAAGTCAAGAAATATAATGTTCAAAAAAATAGCAGTGTTGACATCTTTATTTACAAACTCAAAAATGTAGTGTATAAACTAAGAATTGCTTGATGATTCAACTTTCCTGAGAATCATAAACTAATATTTAGTTGCATAACCACAGTTTCTGATAACTGCTTCACATCTGTGGTGCATGGAGCCTACCAACCTCTGGCACCGGTCAACAGGTATTGAAGCCCAGGACAATTGTACTACGCTCCACAATTGCTCTGCATTTCTTGGTTTTGCCTCATGAACAGCATTTTTTATGTCAGCCCACAAGTTTTCTATGGGATTAAGGTCCGGGGATTGTGCTGGCCACTCCATTACTTGAATTTTGTTTGTCTGGAACCATGATTTTGCTCGCTTGCTGGTGTGTTTGGGGTCATTGTCTTGTTGAAACACCCATTTCAAGGGCATTTCCTCTTCAGCATATGGCAACATGACTTCTTCCAGTATTCTGATGTACTCAAACTGATCCATGATCCCTGGTATGCCATAAACAGGACCAACACCATAGTAGAAGAAACATCCCCATATCATGATGCTTGCACCACCATGCTTCACTGTCTTCACTGTGTACTGTGGCTTGAATTCAGTGTTTTCAGGTCGTCTGACAAACTGTCTGTGGCCCTTAGACCTATTTTACTGTTTGTCAAGGACAAATGCATAGCCAGCATGTGCAGCGTCAGTTGCCTTGATCCTTAAATAAGGGCCACCTGTTTAACACCTATTTTTTTCACACAATCAATTACCTCACTAATTGAACTCAGCACTGCTATTTTTTTGAACACACCCCTTTCAGTTAATGATTCAGTTTCACAGAATCAACAGCATGCACATCATGCCTGTGGGGTCTGTGGGTTTTCTATACCTTTACTAAACCTTCTAGAAACTTACTTGCAGTGTAGAAGTTGAAATTCTAACAAAAACAGTGATTTATCTTGCGAGTGATGTGGGACTGCTATTATTTTGAATACAACTGTATATCAGTATCAGATCGTACCATCCGTCACTGTTTGAGCTAAAGTGGACTTAATGGAAGATGACCAAGGAGGACACCACTGAGCAAATCATATGATCAGCTGCAGAGCTTTTACTCTTCAGAAAGAAATGTTTATGAATGCTAAAAGCACTCTCTCCAAATTTCAAGTAAAATAATTTTAGAAAAAAAACTTGGATTGGTTTGGTTTGTTTCCTCTGAGCCTTTCTAGTGTTCTTTTTTATTTTCTTCATTTTTTAAGAAAAAAAAATCCTGCCTGATGTAATTTGATTATTGTGAAGATCATATTGTAAGAAAGATTTGTTGTAACAAAAATACACATGGGTTGCAAACATGTTCAGTGCATTATGCACAGGGTTGTGACACCTGTGGAGTTTGCTATAGTCCCATCAGCACAGGGGATACAGTCAAAGCAGCAGGTCGGTTTTCCTTTTATTCGGGCTTTTCTGGTTCCTTCTGGACAATCTGTGGAGCACACTGATATTGGAACCTGGAGGAAAAGTTGAAATACTACAATTATTACAAAGCAGTTTCAACAAAATCTTGTTTTTCCTTCAGACAAACACAAAGTGCATAAATCCTAAGTTACACAGAGGAAAAAAACCTGATCACCGTTTCCTCTGTCCTCCACACAATGTCTTGATCCCTGATGCTGAGCTCATGGTCACCGTTTGCAGATGAAGCAAAGTGACCCACCGTGACATGCTGCACGTGTCCATCTTTCAGCTGCCAGTTAATAACATCATAAGAAGCAGGAGGGTCACCATTGATGTCAAAAAACACATCACCCCCAAACTGATTCCTGAAATTCACCCCTTTTAGATGATGAGTAACCTGAGGAAAATAACGATATAGAAAAGTTTATTATTGACAAAACACAGCGACTGTTTACTCCCAGTCAGCCACAGACTGCTGCATTATTTCTCACCTCTTTGGGTTTAATGTCTGACACACTCAAACAAGGCTTCACTGATTTTCCACCAGCTGGTTGGCAGAATATCAGCTGATGAAGGGCATGAGCGATGGCGTAAACTGCTTTATACACATTATAGGACACTCTGAGCTGTGTGACATTGAAGAACACATCCTGGGAATTCTTGATGCTCTCGTTCCCTGTGCACACTTCAGCATCTGTGTGCTCAGATAAAGCAGGTCTGCAGCCCACCATGAGCTCCCAGAAATCCTCCACAAATGCTGCTTTTGGATCAGCATGAGGACTAATGTGTTCCAGAAATGGTTTCAGTTTTGGAATAGCCGTCTTTTGCACCACAAACCCCAGAGCTCCACCGAAAGCTTGGTACATTTCAGGCGTTGAGGGCCGAGCTGCTGTGATCCAGGCCTCACTGGCTATCCACTGGATTCCAGTGATGTTCTGTTTCACAACCTCTTTCATTAAGGGGTACAAGTCTCTCTCTGGAGCAAAAGCAAGGATGACCTTGACAGTTGACTTCTTTATCACTTCAACAATATTCAGAATTTTATCCATTGTGTATCTGTGTGAAATTGGCTTGACAAATGCAATGCAAATGCTGTGACTTTTGACCTCTTGAGCGAAAGCTTGGATCCCATTCCTGCCGTAATCATTGTCAGAGTGTATGGCCCCGATCCACTGCCAGCCAAAACGTCTGACCAGGGCGGCCAAAGCTTTCGCCTGGAAGTAGTCGCTGGGTATTGTGCGAAAAAATGTAGGATATTTGCTGTTATCACTCAGGCAAGCACATGTTGAGAAGTAACTTACCTGCCAAAAGAACAATAACATGGTCTAAAAAAAACAATCACCAATCAGCAGAAAAGCACCATGTAATAAGAGACATGAATCCTGAAATATACTCCATCTAACTCTCTTACTATTGGCAGTTGAAACGGTCCCAGAGCTCCAGCAACAACCAAAGATTCGAGTTGATCCTGACTCTGCTATTAAGGCAGATATAGACGGAGGACATGGAGAAACCTCCTCTGCTGTGCTCGCCAATGTCAGTGCAGCACGCAAAGCATTTGTGGAAGAGGAACAAGAGTCAAGGATCCTGTAGCCGAGAGAAATATTTGGCAGGAGAGCGGGGTCATTATTGATTTCCTCAATTGCAAATATCATCACTTGGGTCCAGCGAAACGGACGCAGGTCAAATCTAAACAGATTTTATTGAAAGAGTTTAGGCTGCAGAGCTGTCTGTTGCAAAAAAGCTATTCATGAATCAAAACATACAAAACAAAAGCAGATCATTTCAATGGTTTATAATGTAATGAAACTTACCCCTCACATTTAACTCCAGGAGGCTCACTCATGAATGTAGAGGTGCTGATTATCCCTTTGTTAAAAACTGGAAAAATCCCTCCGATCATCACATCTCCCAGCCGCAACAAACTCGGCATGTTAAACCTACCAAGCAGTTCACAGCCAGGAGCTGTGTGCAGACAGAGGACTATCAGTGCTGTGATAATAACCCTGTGCTGCTCGTGCATGTTTGCACATATATATTTGAAAAGAGACGAGGACACAGCTTTTATAAAGATCATGTCAGGTGTAGGTAGATGAGCTGCTGACGAAGGTGGATTTGTTCCCCACGGGATAAAACAGTATCAGATAGACAAGTTTAGGGCTGCTCAATAATGCTGTATTACTTATTTATCTATATGTTTATTGTACATGGTGCCGTCATTTCCTCCCTCACATTAACTGTATTTTTAATGTCTTTGAATGCAATAAGCATATCTGAAAAAACAAGCATTTAAGAGCCACTTGTACAGCATTAAAACAAATATTTCTTTACTCATCTTAATATTTAACCTGAACCTAAAAAACAACAGTAGAATATTCCCAAAATGACATCACATTTTTGTGTTTACAGTCTCCCTATGATGTGTTTCTTGGTATTTCTCTCTGGCTTAATCAATATGATGTAACACTTAGGTGTAAAAATGCTTATTAATAAGCCAAATGCTGAGGACAAAATAGCAAATATCTCCACAGCCACAGTGAACTTCCCAGGAGAGCTGACGTACGCTGGGATGAAGGTGATCCAGACAGCACAGAATATCAGCATGCTGAAGGTGATGAATTTGGCTTCATTAAAATTATCCGGCAACTTCCTGGCCAGAAAAGCCAGAACCAGACATAGCACTGCAAGAATCCCTATATACCCCAGCACAGCGTAGAAGGCGGCCTCTGAGCCTGTGTTGCACTCCAGAACTATTTTAGTGTTGCTGTACGTGAAGACCATGTCGGGGAACGGCGGCTTGAATTTCAGCCACAGCACACAGATCACAATCTGCACCACAGTGCAGGAGCAGACGATGAGCCGCTGCTGTGCAGGACCAAACTTTTCTGCCACCTTCTGTCCAGGGAACGTGGCTTTGAAAGCCGTCACGACGACAATAGTTTTAGCCAAGACACAGGAAATACAGAGGGCAAAGGTCACCCCAAACGCTGTGTGGCGCAGCATGCACGTCCACACCGTGGGCCTGCCGATGAAAGTGAGAGGACAGAGGAAACACAAGAAGAGAGAAAACAGGAGGAAACAGCTGAGCTCAGAGTTGCTGGCTTTTATGACGGGAGTTTCTCTGTGATGGAGGAAGACCATCATTGTTGCCAGAGACAGGGAAGCACCCAGCAGGGATACGACGGTGAGAGCAATCCCCATCGGCTCTTTGTATGTGAGGAACTCAACAGTTTTAGGGATGCACTGATTTTTCTTTTCATTGGACCAGTATTCCTGAGGACATGGAGTGCAGTCCACTGCCCCTGTGGAACATAAACAGACATCAACTTTAAGTGTTGATGGTTTCAGAAAATGTGACCTTATTCTTAAATGTATGAAAAGTGAACTGAAGTTCAATCCAGAGAACTACTGAGTGCACTGTTGAAAAAACATATTTTAAGAACCATAAATTTGCTTTGGGCTTGTCTTTCAGGTTTTGTAACTGAAAAATTCTGATTCCTTACTTATTATGAGCTAAATTTTCATAATTGATACATTATTAAATACGTGTGTATGGATGGAACTTTTCCTCAGTGTCCTTGGCAGAGTCTTGGCTTGTCTGTGACTGGAAGGTGCTTGGACCTTTATGATGATCAGAATCTGAATATGGATCCAGGATTTTTTTTTTATGATTTGTTAATTTTAAAAGGCAGTTCTCAACCTTTTTATTAGTAGCTCAACAAATTCTCAACAAATTTTGATTGGATTTTCAGGGTTTGGATAATCAGATATTCTTGGTTATGGCGCAAGGAAAAGGTGATTAGATGATGGTGATGTTTGTTAGTTTCTTTGACGTATTTCTATCTCTTAGCAAGTTAAGTCCAAAAGTTTCCATCAAAGTTGGTCATGACACAAGGAAGTAGTGGTTAGATGTTGGTGATGATCTGATTATGGAAGTGGATCCAGGAATTTTTCCAGGATTCCTTAACGTTGCACCATAGGAAAGTTTTCCACATCTTCCAGAATAACTTGACTAGTAATGTCAAAAAGACCTTAGCAGAGGTTTGTTCTCTTGAAGCACTTTTAGTCTGTCAAAGTTTTGCATCAAAATGATGCTAAAAATGTGTGTTTAAGGAACACAGTGGTGTCATGTTTCATTGATAAAGCATCAGACTTGTTTTTTTGTTTTAGTAAATTGTACTTCCTCAATGATTTTTTTGTCTTAGTTCTACAGCTTTTTGTATTTCTGCTAAAATCTTCCACACTATCAGCTGCAGAGCTTTTACTCTTCAGAGAGAAATGTTTATGAATGCTAAAAGCACTCTCTCCAATTTTCAAATAAAATAATTTTAGAAAACACTTGGATTGGTTTGGTTTGTTTCCTCTGAGCCTTTCTAGTGTTCTTTCTTATTTTCTTCATTTTTTTAGAAAAAAAATCCTGCCTGATATAATGTGATTATTGTGAAGATCATAATGTAAAAAAGATTTGTTGTAATAAAAATACACATGGGTTACAAACATGTTCAGTGCGTTATGCACAGGGTTGTGACACCTGTTGAGTTCGCTATAGTCCCATCAGCACAGGGGATACAGTCAAAGCAGCAGGTCGGTTTTCCTTTTATTCGGGCTTTTCTGGTTCCTTCTGGACAATCTGTGGAGCACACTGATATTGGAACCTGGAGGAAAAGTTGAAATACTACAATTGTCACAAAGCAGTTTCAACAAAATCTTGTTTTTCCTTCAGACAAACACAAAGTGCATAAATCCTAAGTTACACAGAGAAAAAAAACCTGATCACCGTTTCCTCTGTCCTCCACACAATGTCTTGATCCCTGATGCTGAGCTCATGGTCACCGTTTGCAGATGAAGCAAAGTGACCCACCGTGACATGCTGCACGTGTCCATCTTTCAGCTGCCAGTTAATAACATCATAAGAAGCAGGAGGGTCACCATTGATGTCAAAAAACACATCATCCCCAAACTGATTCCTGAAATTCACCCCTTTTAGATGATGAGTAACCTGGGGAAAATAACGATATAGAAAAGTTTATTATTGACAAAACACAGCGACTGTTTACTCCCAGTCAGCCACAGACTGCTTCATTATTTCTCACCTCTTTTGGTTTAATGTCTGACACACTCAAACAAGGCTTCACTGGTTTTCCACCAGCTGGTTGGCAGAATATCAGCTGATGAAGGGCATGAGCGATGGCGTAAACTGCTTTATACACATTATAGGACACTCTGAGCTGTGTGACATTGAAGAACACATCCTGGGAATTCTTGATGCTCTCGTTCCCTGTGCACACTTCAGCATCTGTGTGCTGAGATGATGCAGGTCTGCAGCCCACCATAAGCTCCCAGAAATCCTCCACAAATGCTGCTTTTGGATCAGCATGAGGACTAATGTGTTCCAGAAATGGTTTCAGTTTTGGAATAGCCATCTTTTGCACCACAAACCCCAGAGCTCCACCGAAAGCTTGGTACATTTCAGGCGTTGAGGGCCGAGCTGCTGTGATCCAGGCCTCACTGGCTATCCACTGGATTCCAGTGATGTTCTTTTTCACAACCTCTTTCATTAAGGGGTACAAGTCTCCCTCCGGCACAAAAGCAAGGATGACCTTGACAGTTGACTTCTTTATCACTTCAACAATATTCAGAATTTTATCCATTGTGTATGTGCGTGAAATTGTTTCGACAAATGCAATGCATGCTCCATGATTTTTGACCTCTTGAGCGAAAGCTTGGATCCCATTCCTGCCGTAATCATTGTCAGAGTGTATGGCCCCGATCCACTGCCATCCAAAACGTCTGACCAGGGCGGCCAAAGCTTTCGCCTGGAAGTAGTCGCTGGGTATTGTGCGAAAAAATGTAGGATATTTGCTGTTATCACTCAGGCAAGCACATGTTGAGAAGTAACTTACCTGCCAAAAGAACAATAACATGGTCTAAAAAAACAATCACCAATCAGCAGAAAAGCACCATGTAATAAGAGACATGAATCCTGAAATATACTCCATCTAACTCTCTTACTATTGGCAGTTGAAACGGTCCCAGAGCTCCAGCAACAACTAAAGATTGAGTTGATCCTGATTCTGCTATTAAGGCAGATATAGACGGAGGACATGGAGAAACCTCCTCTGCTGTGCTCGCCAATGTCAGTGCAGCACGCAAAGCATTTGTAGGAGAGGCACAAGAGTCAAGGATTCTGTAGCCGAGAGAGATATTTGGCAGGAGAGCGGGGTCATTATTGATTTCCTCAATTGCAAATATCATCACTTGGGTCCAGCGAAACGGACGCAGGTCAAATCTAAACAGATTTTTATTGAAAGAGGTTAGGCTGCAGAGCTGTTGTTGCAAAAAAGTTTTCATGAATCAAAACATACAAAACAAAAGCAGATCATTTCAATGGTTTATAATGTAATGAAACTTACCCCTCACATTTAGCTCCTGGAGGCTCACTCGTGAATGTAGAGGTGCTGATTATCTCTTTGTTAAAAACTGGGAAAATCCCTCCGATCATCACGTCTCCCAGCCGGAACAGACTCGGCATGTTAAACCTACCAAGCAGTTCACAGCCAGGAGCTGTGTGCAGACAGAGGACTATCAGTGCTGTGATAATAACTCTGTGCTGCTCGTGCATGTTTGCACATATATATTTGAAAAGGGACGAGGACACAGCTTTTATAAAGATCATGTCAGGTGTAGATAGATGTGCTGCTTACGAAAGTGGATTTGTTCCCCACGGGATTAAACGATATCAGATAGGCTCGATTCAGGCTGCTCAATAGTGGCAACAATCCTGTGATAATTTTAATGTCTATACAAATCATCACTGTAAAACATCATCACTCACTGATTTATCAACATGCTCAGGATGATTTGATTGTGAGTTTTTATGCCATAATTGCCATCAAAAAAATAATCTTGGTTTTGCTATCATTTGGATTATTTTGCAATATGCTAGCCTGATTGTAATTGCTTGTTTTTCAGCTTTTTTATTTTTATTTTGAAAGAAAATATTAAAATGATATTTCATTTTACCATTTCTAGAGATATTTTTATTATATTACTGATGCACTGAAACACTTTGCCATTCTTGAGATTTCCTTTATGCAGGTATGTGACATAAATTACAGCGATAATCTTATCCAGAGCAAAAAAAACAAAAAACAAAAATGAAGAGTGATGGCTGATGCAATAATGATTTAGGGATTTTGATGTAAGATATTTGAAAACTATCATTATTAAGTTAACTCCAAACTAACTTTGTTGATTCAATAATTTTCTACTGTGGTTTTCCAACTGAAGTGTTTCTTGATATTTATAGTTGTACAAAATTTGTTATGGTCTTTGCCAGTTGCAGAGTGCCAGGAGTAATGTCTCAGTCTCTTTTTTTTAGTAAGGGTAAAAAGTTCACCATGACACCATATAATCGCCCTTTCCCTAAAACATGTACTTCACATAATCTTTAAGCTAAAATGCTATTTACGCTACCATTTTCAGCATTAAAGAACAAGTAATAGAAATTTAAGTGAAAAAATACCCAAAATAATGGTAGACAGAAAAAGAAAAAAAGAAAAGCAACATGTCATGTGACACAGTAATCACTGCATCCCAGTCATTCAACTTTTGTAATGGTAAGAGGCAGTAACTGTAATTAAAATTAAAAGTCTATTTTTTGCCCTCTACACAAACAAATGCACATACACACAAATGTAGGTTTCGCTGACAATATGGCAAATTTAAGAATAACAGTTCAAGCTTTACCAGTGGAGATATTTGGAGATATTTCTTTAATCTGTAGACTTCTGTGTAGATGTTTAATCTATAATGCCGACCAGGACTGCGTTGAATCATTTGTGACGCACAGTTTTTGCCCTCGTGTTCATTAGTTCATCCCCACCACTGCAGAGTACTATATTTACCTAATAGGATTTTACGTTTTCATTTAGGGATTGGAGGTCATGTTTATGCTGGCATTTTTCTGCCTGTAACCGGGATAACTTAAAAAGTAATGACCATAATTTAATACAATTTTCTAGGTTGGTCAAACATGGGCCAAGAATAGATTTTGGTAGTGATCCAAATCCAGATGCAGATCAAGAATTTTTATTTCAAGGACTTTTTAACATTGTGGCCCTCATAGGGCTGTTTTCCACATTTTTCTAATAACTCAATAACATGTCAATGAATTTGGACAAAATTTTCATGTAGTGTTGGTCATGGCACGAGGGACAAGCGATTAGATCTTGTTGGTGATCCAAATCCAGATGCAGATCCAGGATTTTTTTCAAAGGCTGGTTAATAGTGTGAGATAGGGTAGTTTCCCACATTTTTTATAATAACTTAAAATTGTCTTTAATTTGTAGGTTGAAACAAAAAATTCTATAGTTAAACATGAGGGTGGGACAACATATAGACCAAATATATAATTAATATATATATATATATATATATATATATATATATATATATATATATATATATATATATATATATATATATATATATATATATATATATATATACATAGGTGTGTGTGTGTGTGTGTGTGTATATATACACACATATATATGTATGTATATGTATATATACATACATACATACATACATATATGTACATACATTTCAACAAAATCTTGTTGAAATATATGTACACATACATTCACGTATGTGTGTGTATGTGTGTGTGTGTGTGTATGTATATGTTGTGTGTTGTGTCTTCATTATTGCATCAGAGTCAGAGGTGAACCAGTGAAAAGATGGACTGACAACTGTCTTGGTCCGGGAGCGACTTTGTCAATTAGACCAGACCAAAGTGTCTGATGGTCAACGATAACACATCATTTACAAATCCTAAATTTATCTCAACCCACCTATACTTGTATTTATTCACTTCTTAGCCTAATTTCAAGTGTAAGAAGTTGTAACATTCCTGTGTTGTTAGTAGTGATGGCAAAGTGATCTTGATCTGTGAACGGTCTCAAAGAAACTGCGCTGCAAAGGGATCATCTCTGATTTTGCTAATATGCTGACACCTGGTGGGCAACACGTGTTTGCACATGAGCAAACACGTGAAGCACAGGCGCATATATCAGTAACTTGGTAGTACAGAAACTTTTGCAAGTTTACAGTGACCTGTCCTCTAAATATGATTAAAGTACATTTGGCTGAATGTCTATGTTATGCAAACTTTAATGTTTAGATTTTATGATAAATTATATGATACGAATGAGCTGAATTACTGTCATTGTCCCCAAATGACTTCTTATTCAAAACAAAGATTGTTCTTTAAATATTTTATGTTGTTAATTAAAGTATGAGCGAAGCTGCCATGTGAAAAACATTTTAATATGCAGAATAACAAATAAATTAAACTTATGTGTTTTTTAACAGAGAAATGGCTGGTTTTGTAAGGAAGTAATATGTTTTATTTTCTTATATGATCATATTTTTGTCAGGCAATGAAGCTTTATTTACAGAAGACTAGTTTCACCTACAGCTATTCATCGTGCTTTACAGAGTTAAAAACAAAGACATTATGACAATCAGAGCATTAAAACATAAAATTAGCGAAAGTAGGACTGTATCATATAAAACATTATAGAATTTCAAGGATAATATGACAGAAAATGCAAGATAAAAATTAAATTCATATTTAAATAAAAGAACAGAGAGGATAGATGAGAAGTAAAATAGAAAAATCTGAACTACTGAGAGGGCAGTAGGAAATAAAAATGTTTTAAGACCTGTTTTAAAAGGTTTTACAGATTAAGAGTGTCATTAGGTTTTCTAGTAGTTTGTAAATGGTAATATACATTTAAGCATCCTGAGATAATAAAGATGAATCAGTCAATCTTTATTTCAGACCCAAACAGATAAAATATAAACACACATAAAAATGTCCATGTCCACGACATAAAATTTTTAAGAAGCGCATCTAAGGTAGTAACGCCACTATGTACAAACAGTATGCTGGCACTCGTCCACCTCGGGAGTTTCAACAAAATTCTGAGCGCATCTTTTTTTGCCACCTGTAAATATATGCCGATAAGTTTTGTTTGAAAATTTTCCAAAAAATATTCTGCAGTATCGAACTTCCATCAACATGAATTTAGTGGCTTGACATTCAAGTGTCAACAACCTGAATGGCATCATTTGTTTTATCAAATAATTTAACCATAAAAGAGCAGATATCCCTGGTGTGTCCGAGGCTCCCAAATTTTTAATGCCCTTCATTGATTTTGTGTAAAAAGTTATTATCTTGAACCGACTGTGGAGATGTCAGGACGATCAAAAAGTCTGCTAAATGTTTGAAGACCCCTGAACTATCTGTTTCACACTGAGGCTGTTTTTTATAGAGAAAATCTACAATCCCTAATTAGGAAGAAAAGTGTTCAATTGCTTGCTGGTATTTTCCCCATCAAATGTTTTTTTGAGTTTCTCTCTGGCCTGAAGATTATTATATAACATTTTGGTACAAAAATACACACCAGTAAACCATAACTGGAGGCTAAAATGGCAAATATCTCCACAGCCACAGTGAACTTCCCAGGAGAGCTGACATATGCTGGGATGAATGTGATCCAGACTGCACAGAATATCAGCATGCTGAAGGTGATGAGTTTGGCCTCATTAAAGCTGTCTGGAAGCTTCCGAGCCAGAAAAGCCAGTATGAAACACAAGAGAGCGAGAAGTCCAATATAACTCAGCACAGCCCAGAATCCTACTGCTGAGCCCAGAGCACACTCTAAGATGATCTTCTCCTTGTAGTACTTCATGTTCTTCTTTGGAAACGGAGGGTTGACTGTCAGCCAGATGATACAGATCAAGACCTGGATGAGGGTGAAGGTCAGGACGCTGAGCCTCTGCTGTGTTGGCCCAAACCATTTCATGACTTTGCTCCCAGGGAGTGTGGCTCTGAAGGCCATCAGAACCACGATGGTTTTCCCCAGGACACAGGAGATACAGAGGACAAAGGTGATCCCAAAAGCTGTGTGTCTGAGCATGCAGGACCACTCAGAGGGCCGTCCGATGAAGGTCAGGGAGCACAGGAAGCACAGTTTTAATGAGAATAATAAGAGGAAGCTGAGCTCGGAGTTGTTGGCTTTAACGATAGGCGTTTCTTTGTGATTAAAGAAAATTAGAGTAATGAAAATTGACAAAGATGCACCAACACAGCTAAAAACAGTCAACAGTACCCCCATGATCTCTTTGAACGTGAGGTACTCTGTGGGTTTAGGGAGACACTGGTCTTTCCTTTCATTTGGCCACAAGTCAGGAGGACAGAACGCACAATCTGGAGAATCTGTAAAAGAAATAAATCAAATTAAAGCATTAAACTGATTAAACTGTGTATATACAACACGTCTTTCTCATCCTAATAAAGTAAAATTTTCCTTCAGTGTGTCCACAGAACAAAATCAATTATGAAATAGTTTCTGACTTGTTATGTTACTCATTGTTCCCTCGGGGCACTCGAAGCAGTCAAAGCAGCACACTGATTTGTACTTGTCTATGGCCTTGCGGGTCCCTGGTGGGCATGGCTCTCTGCAGACAGACCTTGGGGCCTGTTGAGGCAAAGCATAGTGTGTGCAAACTCCACATGACAACAACATATTTCAGCAGCACTGACAGTGCATTAAAAATATGTAAAACCATGACTAGGAATTTTTAATTAAGACACTTTCACGAAGGTGTTGTCACTGCTTACTGCCCTTAACAGTCCAACTACCCGACCGATATCCCATTACTCAGTGGTCCCCTGCCATTTTTGTATCAAGAATAGGTTTAATGAAAGACATTCATGTCATTGGCCTGTTACAGACAAATACACATGCTCTGCATATTAACCATGGCATAGGATCAGTGGGAGCTTTCACCCCCATGGGACACTATTAGTATATCATTTCAGCCAGTTACTGTTTGATTTGGTGACTTTTAGACGATTGTGTGGCTTTGTTTTCCACAATTCATAACTTTTTTTAAGTCATACATTATCTCATGGGCGTATTTTGACAATACTTAAAAGACTAAAACAAAAAGAGATTCTCTGTGACTTTCCTGTTTCAACAATCGCCAAATCAGTAAGATTCAGGAACGCAGTCACACGTTTAGCACAATAATGCTGTGTTCACACTGCAACCAAATTTGCCTTTATTGCTCGTATGTGACCCATACCTGATTTTTTATTCCAGTCTGAATGGCACAAAAAAATCAGAAATGAGCATGAAAACCTGCCATGTGAACAAAGCCTAATGAAACTGTCATGCCTGAATGTTAAGTCTTAGCATTGAAGATGTCGAAATATAACGCATATGGTGCTGTTCGTGTGCTGTCATCAGTCTGATCTGAACTAAAATGTTTTGGTGATTATTATGTTTTTTTTCTGATCTTTCAATTATGGTAGTTGTACTAGGCCTGAGCACTCTCATGTCCCCTTTGTATTGCCTGGTTATACACTTTGTGTCACGTCTGCATGTGCAACTGTATTTATGATACTGCTGAATAAGAGCTTGAATACGCAGTTTGGCAGGTTTATCCCCGGCCTTATTTTTGTGCCGTTATTTCTGTGACAAAGACAGGGAGCTGTCTATGTGTAAGGACTTGACAGCAATCCAGATGGATGTGTGAGATTTCAGTTGTTATTATGTAAAAAAAAACATGCATTCTCTGTTGGTCAAGAAGTAAACCGGTGTAATTTTAATTTAGTGTGGTCCAGAGTTAAATGATCTATCTATCTACGGCCCGGTATCACTTTGAGGCCCAGTGGTTGGTACGGATGGGAATCGAAAATCAGCTCTAGTTAAGAGCCAATAAAAGCTTCAAGAATGGATATTCGCAGTGCTTTTGTTTCACACTTCATTTATCAAATCCTTCTGTTAAGATGAAAAAATCATGGTGGCAGGATACAGAAGTGTTGAAAATGAAATTGCAGCTTAATTTCCAAAAATGAACTGCACAATATCCCGTGTCTGTGTTTGTGTGATTTTAAGCCAGTATGAAACACCAGCAACATGCTGCAGGATTTGTCGTTGCAGGACAGCACTGAATTATCAGCACTGCCTTGTTTTTAGTGTTGTTGACACTGAAAGCTGCCAACTTTTCCCACCAAGAATCCATGAGAGTTGATAAAGAATTGATTTGATAGGCAGACTCTACAGTGGTGTTGGTGTAAATAAAATCAACTGCCATCACCTAGTTGTTGGAGACCCCTGCTTCAGATGTAAATTGTAAACACACATCTCTTGACAGTTGTGACATTTTCAGACCAGGTTTGTGTGGTGGGCTCAGTCCCCCCCCCCCCCCCCCCCCCCCCCCTTAGGTGTGAAATGACAAGAGTCCAGTGGTAGTTTGTCTGTTGAGAGAACGAAGTATCACATGCAGTCTCCTCCTCTTTTTCACATTACCTCTTTACTGTTTCCTCCCCAAATGATTTTATTTTCCTTGAGTTTGAACTTTTCCCCCGCAGGTAAAGAGGGGTCATATTGACCAATATTTACAATCTTCACAGAGCCGTCATCCTCTATCTGCCAGTTGACAAAGTCGTGCTGGGCAACAGAGTCTCCGTTTTCATCGAAGAAAACTTTGTCCCCATTTGGTGTCGTAAAATTCACATACTTCATGTGTTCCAACACCTAAAGGACATGAAGAACCACAATAAACTTGGCAGCAAATTAAAATTAAAAAAAATCAACACATTAGATGGTGTTTTTGATTGAAATCTTACTAAATATCACATGTTCAGTGTATCAGAATGATTCCCAAATAAGCAGAGTATATGAGAAACCAACCATCTTAGGTCTGACTTTGCTCTTGTCCACACAGGCCTTTCCTGTGGTGGGATTTGAGCTGTTTCTGCATTGTAAAAGTGCATGCAGGGCATGAGCCACAGAGTACACAGCTTTATAGACATTATTCTCAACCCTGAAAGATTCCACATTAGTATAGACACGGTCCACTGTTCTCAGATCCTCTGCACCAGTGCACAAGGTAGAGGATTTGGATGGAGAGAAGCTGCAGTTGAAGAACCTCTCCCAGAAAGCTCGAATTACATCACTCTGAGGTTCATCAGAGGGTTTCAAGCTGAGTAAGAATTCACCCAGACCTGGAATGGGTGCCCTAGGGAAAGCAAAGCCTAATGCACCTTGTAAAATGCTTTTCCTCTCAGCAGAGGCCAGGTTCTCCTGCGTGATCCAATCCACAGTGCCAATCCACTGCTTTCCAGAAATGTTGTATGGCTCTACTTCTGAGAGGAATGATCTGGTATAGAACAAGGTCATAATCAACAGGACCACCTTTGATGAGGACTTCCTCAGTGTCTCAACAATAGCATCTGTCTCAGAGGTGGCTTTAGATGGCTTTGAATAGAGAAGACTATATTCAATGCATATTCTCTCTTTTTTTGCTTCCATGATGAAGTCAGCTGTAAATTCCTGAGAAGGCAGGTCTTTAGAGTAAATGATTCCCACCCAGCGCCACTCAAAGTATTTCATCAGCTCTACCAGAGCGATGATTTGAAAGTGATCACTTGGCACAGTTCTGAAGAATGATGGGTAAAGTCTTTTGTTGCTCAGACTAGCACGTGTTGCGAGATGGCTCATCTTCCATTAAGCAGGGTTCAGAAAATAATATGACAAAATTAGACATGCTCATAAACAAACACTGTCGGATCATGTCAGTAGTTCCCATGGTTTCCGCATCAGCTCTGCTTACCTGTGGAATTGAGAGTGCACTGAGTATTTTGTTAATGTCTTCACTTGTTTTAGAGGTTGCATGGCCATAGAGTGCTTGTATTTGAGTGCTGCAGCCTTTTGATTCCCCTCCAGTTACAGCTTCCACAGCTGCTCGTATCACATTATCCATCCCACAACTGTTGTACAGTCTGTAGCCCAGGCTCACTCCAGGAAGGAGTTCAGCATCTCTGTTTATTTCCTCAACAGTAAACATCACAACACAGGCATATTTTAGTTCCCAGTCATACAACCTGCAAAAATAGATTTTTAAGATCTCAATAATCTCATAATATTGCATGTAGTACTTCCAGTTATTTAGCATAATGGCTTACCCAGTGCAGAATGAGTATGGAATTGCCTCATAGCCAGTATCAATCCTTCTTTGTCTAACAGTCATAGAGAAAACTCCTCCTATCATCAGATCACCCTCTTTAGAAAACTCCATGAACCCTGTCTGCCCGATCAGCCTGCACGTCTGATTCTCTGACTTTGCTCCAGCAAGAAGAATCAAAACAATAACTGTGATCCAACCCATCATGAGCTACCCTCCTCCCTCACAGACGCCAATCTGCCATATGAGCTGAGCTTTAAACATTTTTCATCCAAAGACAAACATCACCAGCCAATCCAGGCTCACGTCATGCCTCTTACACTGCACTCAGCCTTAGCCTGCAAAAAACAACCAAGTAACTGGTCAACAAAGTTCACTGTTGTCTTAACTTATGTAACAACTCTGCACCAAGGGTGCCCAAACTATGGCCCGAGAATCAGTTGCTGCTCAGGGTCCACTTTAAGTTGACCCTCAGCAAACTACACAAATTAGCCAGTCTACAACATAGACTCTTCATTAAAACATTTCACTTTTTACTTCTCCTGAGGCCACACTGATGGGCAGCATGTCCTTGCTTATGAATTTTGCACAGTGCTGGGAACTGGACGAGGCACCGCTGGACACTTTGGTAGAAGGCCGAGGTAGATTAGGAGTGGGCCTACCTGCTTTTCACATTATAGACACACAGCCTAGTCTTTGTTTTGCCAGCGGGAGTGTGGAGCCCACAGTGCTTCCATGCCACACTCCTCACATGTTTCGTTGTCCGCTTGGAGTGGCATTGCCTGGCCTCCTTTTTTTTTTTTAACTGTACTTCCTTGTGGTTAAGGTCAAGAGAGGAGTGGATGGTCCAGTTGTGCTTGGAGCGCCCCCTGCTGGATCTGGCAGTTCACTGCTCGGATATGTAGTTTTCAGATTTTCGATTAGAATGTTTATTTACAGTTTGAATTTGGATTTTTACTTTTTTAAGTTTGAACAGACATTTGAATAGTGAGCATACGGCACATTCTTTAAACTAGCTTTTTTTTTGTGTTTTGTTCTAATATCGAATAACATCAATTCATCGTTTCAGTCTTCTAAGCTTTTACCTTGACTAATTTTCCATCTTTTGGAGCTACGCTTTTGCATGTAAGGATTTTTAATTTAGGACTCCTGTTATAATGATGCCACTTGGACAAAATTGTTGGTACCCTTCCGTTAAAGAGAGAAAATCCACAATAGTCACTAAAATAACTTGAAACTGACAAAATTAATAATAAATAAAAAAAAAATTACTGAAAAATAACTAATGAAAATCAGATATTGCTTTTGAATTGTGGTTTAACAGAATCATTTAAAAACACAAAATAATGAAACTAAAGTTAAATTCTAAAGTTATGTTCTGGGGCTGCTTTGCTGCATCTGGCACAGGGTGTCTTGAATCTGTGCAGGGTACAATGAAATCTCAAGACTATCAAGGCATTCTGGAGCCAAATGTGCTGCCCAGTGTCAGAAAGCTTGGTCTCAGTCACAGGTCATGGGTCCTCCAACAGGATAATGACCCAAAACACACAGCTAAAAACACCAAGAATGGCTCAGAACAAAACATTGGACTATTCTGAAGTGTCCTTCTATGAGCCCTGATCTAAATCCTATTGAACATTTGTGGAAGGAGCTGAAACATGCAGTCTGGAGAAGACACCCCTCAAACCTGAGACAGCTGGAGCAGTTTGCTCATGAGGAGTGGACCAAAACACCTGTGGACAGGTGCAGAAGTCTCACTGAGAGTTACAGAAAGCGCCTGATTGCAGTGATTGCCTCAATAGGTTGTGCAACAAAATATTAAGTTAAGGGTAGCATCATTTTTGTCCAGACCAGTTTCATTAGTTTGTTTTTTAAAATGATTCTGTTGAACCACAATTCAAAAGCAATATCTAATTTTCATTAGTTAATTTTCAGTAAATGTTTATTACTACTTTAGTCAGTTTCAAGTTATTTCAGTGACGACTGTGGGTTTTTCTTTTTTTAAAGTAAAGGTACCAACAATTTTGTCCACTTGTGTATGGCCTTAATTCCACACACTGTATACTTGATGGCTTTTATGATTAGAAAACATTAAAAAAAAACACAGTTTATATATTCATTTAATTTAACATGTCACAACAACAAGAAGAAGGTTAACAAAGATGACAAAACCGATTAAAATGCACATATTTTAATCACACCAAGACAGATGGAAATAAAACAGACATACAAACACTCTCTCCAGTTCCTCCAAAAACTGGAGAAGTACATGGTACTGCTCTCCTTAGGCATGGCTAGAGCCATAATAATTTCATATGAGAGTTCTTAAGCCAGGTCATAAAACTATAAATGAGATTTCTAAGAAGAGGATCTAAGGTGGTAACGCTACTATGCACAAACAGCATGCTAGCACTCGCCCACCTCAGGAGTTTCAACAGACTTCTGAGTGCATCGTTTTACGCCACCCATAAATATATGATGAAAAGTTTTGTTTGAAAATTTTCCAAAAAATCTTCTGCAGAATCAAACTTCAACCAACATGAATTTAGTGGCTTGACATTCAAGTGTCAACAACCTGAATGGCATCATTTGTTTTATCAAATAATTTAACCTAAAAAGAGCAGATATCCCTGGTGTCTCCGAAACTTTTTTATGCCCTTGACTGAGTTTATGTAAAACCATAGTTTGAAAACCCCTGAACTATCTTTCATACTGAGGCTGTTTGTTATGCAGAAAAACTTTAATTTTTGATCATTTAGGCAGGTGTTCAAAAGGTCCTTGCTGGTATTTTCCCCATCAAATGTTTTTTTGAGTTTCTCTCTGGCCTGAAGATTATTATATAACATTTTGGTACAAAAATACACACCAGTAAACCATAACTGGAGGCTAAAATGGCAAATATCTCCACAGCCACAGTGAACTTCCCAGGAGAGCTGACATATGCTGGGATGAATGTGATCCAGACTGCACAGAATATCAGCATGCTGAAGGTGATGAGTTTGGCCTCATTAAAGCTGTCTGGAAGCTTCCGAGCCAGAAAAGCCAGTATGAAACACAAGAGAGCGAGAAGTCCAATATAACTCAGCACAGCCCAGAATCCTACTGCTGAGCCCAGAGCACACTCTAAGATGATCTTCTCCTTGTAGTACTTCATGTTCTTCTTTGGAAACGGAGGGTTGACTGTCAGCCAGATGATACAGATCAAGACCTGGATGAGGGTGAAGGTCAGGACGCTGAGCCTCTGCTGTGTTGGCCCAAACCATTTCATGACTTTGCTCCCAGGGAGTGTGGCTCTGAAGGCCATCAGAACCACGATGGTTTTCCCCAGGACACAGGAGATACAGAGGACAAAGGTGATCCCAAAAGCTGTGTGTCTGAGCATGCAGGACCACTCAGAGGGCCGTCCGATGAAGGTCAGGGAGCACAGGAAGCACAGTTTTAATGAGAATAATAAGAGGAAGCTGAGCTCGGAGTTGTTGGCTTTAACGATGGGCGTTTCTTTATGAGTTAAAAAGATTATTGATGTCAATAGAGACAGAAACACGCCAACACAGCTGAATGCTGTCAGCAGTGCCCCCATGATCTCTTTGTAAGACAGATACTCTGTGGGTTTAGGGAGACACTTGTCCTTCTTTTTATTTGGCCACAAGTCTGGAGGACAGAACGTACAATCTGGAGAATCTGTAGAAAGGGAAAAATCACACATGGGCTACAATTACACTGAAAGAAGGAGATCTGTGATTATTCTTCACATGTTTGTTTGTTATCATTGCAGCAGAAATACATAATCGTCTCTGGATTCTTTACTGACTTGTCTGATTACTTATTGTCCCCTCGGGGCACTCGAAGCAGTCAAAGCAGCACACAGGCTTTAACTTGTTTATGGCGTTGCGTGTCCCTGGTGGGCATGGCTCTCTGCAGACAGACCTAGGAACCTGAACAGACAACAGAATAAACACTTTACTTTTTAACAAGTCTTTATTATACAGATATCACAAAACTCAACAAGGCTCCTATGAAATAAACCTTAGTGTAAATATCTATATCAGGGATGTCCAAACTAGGGATAACTCTTTCCTGTGGCTCGTTTTTATTTTGCCCCCAGCAAAATTAAAGATATTATTTGATATGGCCCACATTATAACTAGAGGCTTTTTCTAGACAAGTAGTATATGCAGCATTTCACAGTCTGGTTCACATGCATTAATCATCTTTACCCTCAAATAATCCTAAAAATTTGGCCATGTTGTTTGTTTTAGCATGTTTGGGCATGTTTAAATGAAGAGACAAGCCCTCTTCCTTACACTAGGTCAGTGTCATCCTTTAAAGGTGCTGATTCACTGCTAGGTCTGACCAGGGATCCCCTAAATCTGATGTGCCACCACAAATCCCTGAACTTTAATACACTTTAGGTGAAGTTTGTCAAAATGGACCAGTCATTTTTGTATTTTTCTACCCCCTATGAAAAAAGTTTGGACACCCCTGATCTATCCAATCCAATCTGATCCACTTTATTCATATGGAACATAAAAAAAAAAAAATCAAGTTTACCAAAGTGCTGCATGGTGACTACCAAGTAGAAATAAAATAAAATAAAAATACAATGTTCAAACTAAAAGTTAGAACCAAATAATAAAGTACTAAAAACATATTAAAGCTCATTAAAAAATATTATACAACTTTCTTGCTGAATTAAAAGCCAACAGTAAAAGTAGATCATTTATTTCAAGAGGTAGGTCGTTCCATGATTCCCTGCCCACCACATAGAAGACTTGGTCACCTCGAGTTTTTGGTCTGGACCACACGGAGAAGCTGCTCTGCAGACCTCAAAGGTCCTGATGGGGCGAGATTTTACACCAATCTTCAAATGGTGTAAATCCATTTGAAGATTTTTTGGCATTGCAAAGTAAGCTGTGAAATGGAGTTACATAGGCTTTAAAAACGCTGATTTCAGGTTGCAAATAAACTACAATTCCCATAATGCGTGGGATTTGCCATTATAATCTTCTTCTTTTTTTTTTTTTGTGATGTCAGTCTGGATCGAATCAGCACTAAAATGTTATGGATTCTTCCTTGGACCAAACCACATCTCTGGTAAAATTTTCATGTAAATCCATCCAGTAGTTTTTGCGTAATCTTGTTACCAGACAAACAGACAAACAAACGTACAAACAGACAGACCCTGGCAAAAACATAACCTCCTTGGCAGGGTAATAAGATGGAAGATCAAGATTGCAGAGAAGACTGAAATAAATTCTAAAATGAACGAGGAGCCAGTAGAGAGGTCAGGATCGAGGTGACATGTTTCAATTTTTTAAAGATGAGCTTCAGATCAATCATCAAGATGTGAAGGCGTGTAACTAAAGCCTGGTTTATGCTGACATAAAGTGCATTATGGTCATCCAAATGTGAAGAGATGAAAGCATGAATCACTCACTTAAAGTCATTAAATGATAAAAATGTTTTTATCTTGATTAAAAGCCTCACGTGATAAAAACTGGATTTAACAACAGAGTTTGTCTGTTGCTCCAGTTTGAAATCACGGTCAACTTTTACACCAAGATTTGTGATTTTGGGTTTAATTTTTAGAATAACAAAAAACACTTTTATGCCAAGTCTTTGTTTTCAGACAGTCTGTGGACGTCTTTTCATTCACTGCAGGAATAAAGCGCCCAGAGACACAGTTCAACCATGAGTCAAATCCTCTGTATGTCACAGAGGAGCACCTAGATTTCTCTAAATTTATACGCAAATGATGCAACATTTACGTCCAGTTTACCTGTTTATTGTCTCCTCCCCAGACTGTTTTAGTATTTTCTTTGAGTTTGAACTTCTCCCCCTCTGGAAATGAGGTATCATATTGTCCGATATTTACTATCTCAACAGAGCCATCATCCTTCATCTGCCAGTTCACCAAGTCATACTGGGCAACCGAGTCTCCATTTTCATCAAAGAAAACCTTGGCCCCATTTGGTGTCGTAAAGTTCACAAACTTCATGTGTTCTAACACCTGCAGAGTGACAAGTACCACATTTTAACACCAAAACAACATGGAAGATGAAATAACAGAGCAAATGTAATACTCACTAGCTTTGGCTGGACCTGGTTTTTATTCACACAGGGCTTCCCTGTGGTGGGATTTGAGCCATTTCTGCACTGCAGCAGTGCATGGAGTGCATATGCTACCAGGTAAACAGCTTTGTAGACATTATTTTCAGGCCTGAATTGTGTCACATCAGTGTAGTCACTAGGGACAGTCTTCAGATCCTCATTGCCAGTACATAATGTGGAGGTATTTGATGGAGAAAAGCTGCAGTCAAAGAACTTCTCCCAGAAAGCTTGAATTATCGTGCTGTTGGGTTCATCAGAGGGTTTCAAACTCAGTAAGAATTCACCCAGACCTGGAATGGATGCCTCAGGGAGAGCAAAGCCTATTGCACCTTGCAAAATGCTTTTCCTCTCAACAGAGGACATGTGCTCCTGCATGATCCAGGACTCACTGCCAACCCACTGCTTCCCAGAAATGTTGTGATTTTCCATTTTTGACAGGAACAGTTTTGTGTAATAAAAGGACATGAACAGGAGGACCACCTTAGATGAGGATGTCCCTAAAGTCTCCAGAATAGTTTCAAACCTTTCAGTGGATGTCTTGGAGAAAAGCAGCGTGTATTCAATGCATATGCCCTCTTTGTTCGCCTCCTTTGTGAATTCAGCCACCCCCGTTTCAGCATACAGACCCACAGAGTAAATAACCCCCACCCAGCGCCAGTCAAAGTATTTCATAAGCTGCACCAGAGCCATGATCTGGAAACGGTCACTCGGCACGGTTCTGAAGAATGTAGGATAAAGTCTTTTGTCACTCAAGCAAGCACAGGTTGAGAGATGACTCACCTTCATGGAAAAAAGGCAAAAAACGAGTTCAATACAAAGAATTTATGAAGGTCATATTGTTTTAGAGAGAGAAATAAGGCTGCATAATATTATCAGAGTAATATCAGTATCAGAAGATGATTGCATATTGAGGTGATTATATTCATTATAGATATTAATGTTAATATTAGATTGATCTCGCTTTCCATAGTTGTATTGATTATACATCCATCGTAACTATCTTTACAGCCATATAGACATGAAGAACCTCTTGAAAACTAAATAACATATTTAATATATTTATATTTAATGAATATGGTGCTGTATGAATAACGATTGATTGATTGAATCTATATTCAGCAGAGACAAATGTGATTTTAGTCCCTTTGTCTCTGCCTGGATGGATACATCTCTGGATGTACTGTATGTATGTACAAATATATATATATATAATTATATGTATTTGTATGTATGCATATATGTGTATCTATAAAATTAAGAGTTTGTCTTCATCCTGCTCTGTTGTAAAGTGCCTTGAGATAACACTTGTTATGAACTGGTGCTAATAAAGACTGATTGATTCATATTAAAAGGCAGGAATTTACAGCCAATATATAAGCTGTACAAATTGTCCATAAGTGCACTACAACAAGTGACCTCAACATCCCTGGATATTTGCTTTTGTAAATCAAACATGTCATTTATTAAAGAATAAAATTTCTCTTCCTTTGTATCTCCTCCTAACACAAGCAGACCCTCTCCATAAAAGCAGCAGGTCAGTTTTAGTTAATTTTAGGCTTAAAAAAGTACTGGTACACACTGGTATCGGCAATAACAAGTTTTGAAATATTTGCATATCAGATCTCAGTGTTGTGCATCCATAAATTTGACCCCATTCTCTGCTCACCTGTGGAATAAACAGAGGGCTGATCATGAGGTTAATGTCCTCACTCACACCAGAGGACGAATGACCCAGGAGGGCCTGGATCTGACCATCACAGCCGCTTGTATCCTCTCTGGTCACGGCCTCCACAGCCGCTCTTATCAGGTTTTCACTCCCACAGCCGTTATACAGTCTGTATCCCAGAGTCACTCCAGGAAGGAGTTTGGGATCTCTGTTGATCTCGTCCACAGTAAAGATCATTGTGCGGGCAAACTTCAGCTCCCTGTCATTTAGCCTGCTCACACAAAGTTAGCATAGCTCCAGTTATCATAGAACAAACAGCACTGACATTATAACACTGTAAACAGATTTTACATTTAAAGCATGGTGACTTACTTCGAGCAGACTGAATATGGGATTTCCTCGTAGTCGTTGTCTATCAGTTTGCGTGTGCTATTCATAGAGAAAACCCCTCCTATCATCAGATCCCCGTCTTTAGAGAACTCCATGAACCCCGTCTGCCCGATCACCCTGCACGTCTGATTCTCTGACTTCGCTCCTGCCAGCAGAAAGAATAACATAACCATAATCCAACCCATCATAACCTGCCCTCCCCCTCACTGAAGCAAATCCATCGTAACAGCCAACCTTTATACTTTTTTAACCCATTAGAGGAATATTGACAGCCAATGTGAGCACACTTCTCAATTCTCAAAAGATTATTCCGTTTTCCTGCCTTTTGCATAAACATGACACCTCATGCTTCGACAATTTCTATAATACACGTTCATAAGAAATACTAAATTTACTCTATTTCAGATTTAAACAATACTTTATAAAGTAGTATGTAGGGATGCATGATTGGATTTTTTCCGATATCCGATATGCTGATATTTTTTAATTCTTTATTACCGATACTGATACTGATATTTGTGGTCAAGAGCACAAGCTCTGTACCTAACAAAAATGGACTTGTTTCTTTCAGTGTTACAGTATATTTTTGCGAGGAACAAATTTAAATCAAGAAAAACAGCATTTAACTCTTGCAAAAATGAAACCCTTGATTTTTAAATATACTCATGCAGTGATGAGAAGGTGCATCAATATTGTACTTTTGTGTAATTTGCCTATATGTGTGGCCGATATATTGGCTTTAAATAGCTGCAAAAATGTCAGTATCTGCCGATACGATAACTTAACATTTTAGGCTAATATTAACCAATACTGATATCAAACCAATGATATTGTGCATCCCTCGTAATATGCTGACTTCACATATAGAGATATTGGACTTTTGCTGATATTAGCTGATACTGATACCATAGAGGGTTTGCACTGACGTCACAGTTCGTGCACCAGGCGGTCAGTTTCATCCACTGAGTGGCAGAAAGTACCATATTGTAACCAATGTTGTTGGAGAGAAACACTTAAATCTACCTGAAAAGTGCGTGTTTTTAGTCATTTTAAGTCGGTTATTCTTAATGATCTTTCACTATAGAATGGCAAATTAGAGTCAGATTTATGTTTAAAAAAGGACTAAATAAGCATTTAGAGCCAAAAAGTAACATTTGTGGTTATAGATGTCAAAATACTGTATCAGTAAAAGTATCAGATTGAACCTGATTTTGGCCTTTTCTAATGATGAGGATTTGGATTTTTACCGGTCATCTCCCCCCCTGATGGCTGAAGACAGTTTCCATAAGGCAGGCCGTAAATGACCAAGTGACATTGCAATAGCAGCTCTAAAGCTAATATGTCATCTTTGTTGAAACACTTAAATTTACATAACAGTAAGTGTCCAACAGCCACTCTGAGTATAAATCACTCTGACTATAATTTATGTTGCTATGAGTTTTACAAAGATGCTAGTCAGACTTGGTTAAAAGGAATTAAACAAGAGCCTCTTTTTTTTACTTTGTTTACTTGTTTTGGGTAACAAACAAAATAATAAAAACAAAAATCAACATGTAGCTGTATTGTCCAGGTAAATGTAAATATCAAATCAGGACTCAGAATCAGTTAATAGTCATTTAAAAATCTTATTGGGATTGGGGGCCAAAAATGATGATCAGGTCATCCCGATTTATAGTACAGCAATTATTCACCTGAATAGGATGAAGCTTTGTGTTGACTATAACTCTGTAACTGTGGGATTTTGACCCAGGCTTCCTCTGAGCATACAGCTATAGTATCTTTAAACTTTACACAGATACTGACCATCTGTGTCAGGTTTCTACTTAACTAAAAGTTACCTTTTTGTTTCATGAATATAGTCAGTTTTTGTTAGAAATAGACGTGAAGCAAGAAAAACAACTTTTCTTACTTTTAGAAATTATTAGTATTGTGATATTTATGCCTAATTTGGATGGTCGAAATATATGCAAAAAAGTTTTATAGCTGCCTCCTGATATTGTTCATGCATCCTTATCCCGTTTAACTGAACTGGTTTGAAACCTTTATGTTATGAAAATGATGTGCAAAAACATCAATAATTGCCCAACTGGAAGTCGAATTCATTTAATTATTTCACCAATTTGTGGAAAAATCAATGGACTTAATTATTGATTTTTAATCCTTTATTGTCAAACCAGTTACTGTAATTGGACTGCTCTGGGTTTTATGTGGCAACAGGCATAAAAATATGATGTCCTCGAAGCCTCGTCATTTAATACATAAATGTTTTATTTCATGAGTGACTTGCTGAAATTTAAACTCTTTATTTTTCTGTAAAGTAAAAACTAGAAAAGTGACAAAAAATGGCTGCCTTAGTGGATAGGGACTAACATCACTTTTAAAGAATAAGAACAACATATAATTAGGAAGAAAATAAAAATGTATAAATTATAACAATGTAACTGGACTAACTCATTTCCAATATTTCAATTAATTTTAAATCCGGCCCCCACAGCATCTATCAAAAACAACCCTGGCCCCTGTGCAAATGTAGTTGAAGATCAACACGCTAAAGCATAAATAGGACATGTAGGTTAAGTTTAATATTATCATCCAAAATTATATATATAAATATATAAATTAAGAGATTATCGTAAACTGCTGTTTTCTTCCAGTCCTAGGAGACTAGAGGAAAGACTCTGAGGACTTTTACCAGTCCTGGAGACCCTCCCTGTGGGTCAGGCCTGTACTTTGAAAATTAAAAATCACTTAACTAGTCTACAGTCTCAACAGTTTACCTTTTAAAACTGCTTGAATGAAACGAATGAATGAATGGTTGTAAAACCATATTTCACTGTAAATACGAGTAATTTTAGTTAAGTAGTTAAATTAGAGAGTGTGATTTATATTTCAGTTAAGTAACTATTTTATTTAATCCATCATGATCCAAATCTGCTGGGATAAATGTCGATATTCAAAGTCCTTCCTGAGTTGTCCATCCACCCAAACTCTTCTGCTTTTCTGGGGCCGGGTTAAAGAGGCAGCAGGCCAAGCAGATCAACTCAGCCATCCCTCCCTCCTGCACTTTTTAGTTTGACAGGATATTATAATCCCTCCAGCAGGTCCTGGGTCAGCCTCAGGGTCTCCCCGAGGAAGGAGGCAAATGGGGTGCATGTATGCCAGATGACCTTCCTGAGCTGTGTGCATTAAACTTTTACAATATAATGTAGGGATGCAGGATATTATGGGAACATTTTTGACAATATTTTCTTCTGGTATTTTGGCCACACATATATTTGACATATCCATCTGGTGAATTGGCTGTATTACCGGCAGAATACACAGATTTGCCATCCATCCATCTTCTTCCGCTTATCCGTAGTCGGGTCGCGGGGGCAGCAGCCTGAGCAGGGAAGCCCAGACTTCCCTCTCCCCAGCTACTTCGTCCAGCTCCTCCCGGGGGATCCCGAGACGTTCCCAGGCCAGCTGAGAGACATAGTCCCTCCAGCGTGTCCTGGGTCTTCCCCGGGGCCGCCTACCGGTGGGACGTGCCCGGAACACCTCACCAGGGAGGCGTCCAGGAGGCATCCTAACCAGATGCCCGAGCCACTTCATCTGGCTCCTCTCAACGCGGAGGAGCAGCGGCTCTACTCCGAGCCCCTCCCGGATGACCGAGCTTCTGACCCTGTCTCTAAGGGAGAGTCCGGACACCCTGCGAAGGAAACTCATTTCGGCCGCTTGTACTTGCACAGATTTGCCATAATGGCTTATCTCTTTATCCCTAAATATCCATTAAAAAAATAAAACATTGTTTTTCTCTCTTCACATCTGTTTCTAATAGAATGTCACCCTGAAAGGAGCAACTTTAGGAAACTGGAGGCTGTGAGTTTGTTAAAAAAAAAAATGTCAATTAGAAATATATCAGCATATTGAATACCAGGGGAAATCCAATATTGTGCATCCCTTATATAATAGATGAAGATTAATTTAAATATCTGTTGTGTCTTTCTACTTTATTATTAAATGAATTATGTATTTCCAAACAGCACGATGGACACATTTCTTTAAAAATTCATCTTTAATACACTTACAAATAACTCTGAACAGACTGGGTTGATAAAAATGAAGGAGGAAATAACAGAACAGAATTTAATATATCAGGAGTAGTTTTTTTTAATGTGGTATTTGTTTAGATTATCCTGCTTATTTTAATAACCAGCACACACTTTGTTGGGACCCTTGAGCTCTGTTGACATGCCGCAGTGAGAAAAACACCTAAAATCTGTATTTTTGTCAGGATGGATTGCAGAAGACTCAAAAATGAGACAAAAATACAGAAGAAAGTAGCGAATGACTGCACCTGCCCTGACGCAGACCACGACTCCAGTGTTGGTCCCTCTCCAGCCACAGCAGGTACACCCCTTAACCAAAGTCCTAAACACTTACTGACGAGAAAAGGACTCATAAACCATAAAAACAACATCACAGCACACAAGCTCCTTAGCTGCTGTGGTGTGATACCAAAAAGTCTCAGGACAGTCAAAGCTGTCCTGCAGGCGACCATCAGCTGTACGGTTTTCCCCAGGGCAGAAGAGAGCGAGACCACAAATGATACCCCAATATCGATCTGGGACCACCCTGGAGGCTGATGGGTGGCCTCTGACGGGGGATAAGGGTGCCATGTCATTGAGCAAAGCATCATTACTGTGGAGGGACTTGTAGGAGAGGGGCTGACTATGTTTGGGGAAACTTTTAACCCTTTAATGTAGACCCCAACCAGGAGTACAGCAGCCAGGACATATCTAGCAGGCCATGTGGAAGCTTCTGATGGCTGCAGTCTCTCCATCCTGCCCTTGTGCATGTTGGATTTAACTTCATCTGAGATCAGACAAAAACAGATTATTACCATAGATCATCTTTTCATACAAACCAGTGAGGCATTCAGAGTTATTAAAGGTATAAAACTGTGTTACCAGCTTGCAGGAGGTTGTCTTTAGGACAGCGTGGTGCATAGAAACTTGATGGTAACTGTAGACAGATTATTAAAAAATCTATTGTCAGAAAGAAATGAGCATCATTTACAGGTTATTATAACAGTCTGCAATATTCAGTGTGAGATAAATACATTTCCCATCCATGTCTACAATACTATCTCTATAGGTCACATTTTAATGTAATAATAAGTAACTTTTAAAATCAATGGCTTAAAATTGTTAAGTACAATCCTGTGTTACTATGAAAGGTCTGTTAGAAGTTTAAGGACTTAAAATCACTTGTTCACACACAAACCTAAAGCTTAAAAAAAAACAGTGAGCCCAACACATCTATCTTCATTTCAATGGTAGATCCCAGATTTATTTTTTAAAAAATGACCTGAATAACCATTTGGAGAGATAAACTTAGGTTTATAATGCATTATTATTTTGCATAAGCCACATGATGAAGCTCTGGAGTGACTCTTACTCTGTGTGATTTTGTGTTTATCCACTATGAGATTGATGTGCACAGGCTTTTTCTGAGCATTCGTCTTTAGCATTTGTTTGAATGTCGTTGCCTCCAGGTTCAGAATGAAAAGTTCAGAGATAAGGATCCTGCAGTGACACTTGCAGTTCTGATTTCCTGCAACATAGATTTCAAATTTGTTTTCAACACCAAGTTTTTCAGCTGAGAGCAAATTTTCAGGGATTTCACACCATCCAGAGAAGAATTAACTCTGCACTTATGCACTCCTCAATTTGCTTTGCACATCAACATTTATACAAAAGGCATTTCAAGATAATGCACAAGGTTAACAGAATATTTAATACATGTAGCACAGGGTTGGACAGCTGGGGGCCTGGGATCCTCATGCAGCCCTCCAGCTCACTTAGTGCAGACCAACACTAATTTAAAAAATCAAGAAACTTATAAGCATGAAGAAAACAGGACAGAATCTGTAAAAGTGGTTCAACCTGAAATACCAAAGTCATCCATGCATAAATTAGGATATTTATGCATGGATGTATTTAACCAAAGTTTGCTGGTATGTTTTGTTATAACAGATCTTTGCTATACTTGCTCCTCAAACTCCCTTATATGAAACATTAGAATATAATATGAAGTATTTGTGAATACTGTTGTTGGAAAAATGCAAAATAATAGTATAGTATATCGTATATTGCATTATCATTTGTGTTTGAGTTAAATGTGGTATACATAACCTTTTAGAAAGCTTTATGTTTGCAAGCTTTCTTTTGTTTTGTTTTTTTCCCATTATGAAAGACCAGCATTTTTTAATAACATGGCCCTCAGGCAGTGGACATAGGTAATCAGAGTTGTCCATCCCTGATGAAGAGCACTTAAAGACAACAAAAAAGGAAAGCACAAGAGAGGTATTCTTGAATATACAATAGGGGGAATAAGGAAAGTAAATAAATAAAAATGAATAAATAACTAAACAACAAAAAGCTGTGTATCTGCTGTGTGCACCAAAGTTCCAAAAAACAGGGTCTTAGTTTCCCATCAGGCTCAGATTCCCCCTGCGGTCCTGCCTAATCATGACTCTGATCATTTTCCCAGAATATCTTCATCATTGCCTCCCACAAACACACAGATACAATCCATTACTTTTTGCATTAAACCAGAGTAATGACCTGGGAATAGTGAGGGTATCAGACAACCAGATGAGGCACAGATGCTTTGGAAACTCAAGTGTGTGCTGTGATATTTAGACTTCGCCTGCGTCAAGGGAAACTAAGGACAACTGCATCAGTTTTAAACAACATTTACTGTGACTTCAAATAATCCAAACCTAATATCTTTACACATCACACCTGACGCTCACCTTTATAGGAAGTATAGTGCAGCTTCTTCGAGACAAGAAATGCTTCACCAGCTGCTGACTTTTACACTTACAGACATTTCTGTTCTGCATCTCTACATTCTCTGTTTTCATCGACCTCTGCGGCTCATCCATGCAGACAGAGAAGAGCATGCTGTTTAATGACACACAGGGAACAAGCCTGCAGTCTTTTCTGATCCTTGAGTGATAAAAAGTCCTCCTCAGGGCGGCACTCACTTCTTGGCATCTAAAGAGAAAAAATATCAGATTCATTTCTCACTGAATCTATTGCAGATCTTAGCATTTAAGTTAAACATCAGTACAACAAAGAATCAGTTTCAAATAATTCAGAGCAGCTGAACCGTTTGTAATTACAGTAAATTGACTTCAGATTGTGATCGACCCATACAAGCTTCTCAGGAGATCGTCTAATTATCTTTTGAGGGGTGCCTCAATGTGGTGTTTAGTCTCCCATAATTCAGGCTGAATCCCCACTGAGGAAATCATTTAATTACAAGCTAATTGCTAAAGACTCTGTGCGAGCCTTACACATGAGTATCCAGTTGAACAATGAAAATACAAATGAAGCCACACACAAGGAGAGAAAACAGAACATATGTGATGGTTATACTCACCCCTGACATGTCTGAGTCAGTTTAGCTTGCTCATTAATTACAGCGTTTTTTAACGTTGGACTGAAGCTGAAGTGCATCGTTTCCTCAGTGCGCCGGTCCCATCTGAGCCACGAGCCAGACGACACCGTCCAAGTGAGCAGAGCTAAGATGAACAGGACTGCTGTCATCTCAGAGCTTCGCCTTTGGCACAGGCTTGCCTCCTGGAAAGATGAGTTTTTATAGAGTCGTATCTGCAGCTCAGGAGGCGTAGATTGTCCTCAGAGGTGTATACAAACTTACTTCACGCAAGAACTCAAGGACGTCATGCATGAAAAATGAATTGACAGGAATACACGGGGGGGGCAGCTTTTTCTAAGCTGAAGTTGATTTATTTCTTTAAAAAGTGTCTTTCAACAAGTTTATAAAATCAACTTTAAAGTTTGCAGAAAAATTATACTCATTAAAAGTATGGCAATGTTATAATGAAGTGCAATAGAATTAATATTTCACAAATGACAGCAGTAAGAGTGGCTGTGTGATTCTCAACTAGGGATGAATAATATCAGTATAGTATCATTATCTGCAGATAATTGCATCAGAAATTATTTAACAGGATCAGATTTCTGCTTTAATATTTACTTCATAGCCTCTTACGTCATCATTTAGTTTGTGGTGATTTTAATTTGAAAGTTTATACCAGAGACGGGCAAAATGTGGTCCTAGAGCCACATATGGCCCTCATTCTCACTTAGTGTGGCCAACAAGTTAATTCAAATACCAATAGATAGTAAGCATGACGGAAAAAAGTCAAAATCTGCCATGCAAGTATTAAAACAAGAAAAAAAAATCCAAAATAATCTTTGGTATTTCAGACATACTTAGTTCTGTGCAAGAAACTTCTTGTGTAACTGACGTTTTTCTTTTGTAAAACTTGTATATACATCTCTACATATATGAATAAGAAAAGGTATGTGCAATATTAGGGATACACATCAGTAGAACATTGGTGTCGGCCATTATGCAGCTTTTTACAAACATGAGCTATCAGCAAATGAAAATTAGACAAACGGATATCAGTTTCAGGTGTTTATTTGTTGTTTCATACCAATTCATCACTAACATCTGGCATCCCGAACTTCTGATTAAAGATTCTTTATTTAGGGCATAAAAATGACCTTTTGGTCAAACTGATCTGGTCAGACAGGTGCTGTTATGAGGAAATACATAAACACATAAAAATTTAATTAAAAAAAAAACCAAAACACTGGTACTGGCAGAGAAATTGTCTTAAATTATCTTAACTATCAGTATCAGCATTTGGCCAAATTTCCCAATCAGTACACCTCTAGTATGTATGCAAATATATCAGAAAAATAGTGAATATTTTGTTTATTGTACAAAGTACTTTCAGTTGCCTTAAATTCAATATTTAACTTATTTTACGGGCTTAGATTTGCATATTGATGTAAAGTATGATTGTTGGCATGGTTCATTTTTAGAAAAGCTATATGTGTTTTTTTTTTTACATTGAATTAGCTAAGTATGTTAAACGATGAGTATTTTGCAGTTTGGTGTTGGCCCTCCAACTGTGGATTATATAGATGAGGCCCTCTAAGTGGTCCATCCCCGGTAAAAACTAAAGGTGCCCCGATCGATTGACCATCAATCAATATCGGCTGATATTTGTTACACGATTGGTTGATGGAAATTAATGCCTATAGTCACTCTTCCCTCCTCTTAAATAATCTGATGTTGAATCCTCAAAAAGTTGCCTTTAGCCCCTTTAGTCAAAATATTAATTCAGTGTTGAAGTCTGTGCTGAAATTCACGCTGAGACCAACAGGATTAAAGCTACTGAGCTACGCTAAAGGAGCTACACAACATGTGTTCAGTGAAGCGCTCGAGGTCTGGTCTGTAACATTGTGATGCATTTAGGTTGGCTTGATTAAATGAGCTTTTGACAAAGTTGAGAACATGATGTGTTTTAATGTAATTTATAGGAGCTGGAGATTTCGATTTTGGCTGAACAGATTTTGGCATAGCCATGCTACCAGAAAGTTATTAGCAAACCTCTGCAAGTACTTTATGTGGGCATCTCTGTGTAATTCCAAAAAATGTTCCAGAAAAGCCAAATTAGGTAAAGAAACAGTAGAACAGAGTGCTTCCTGAACTCTTAAGATTTTGTTTGAGATTTTATTTTGGTTGTGTTTGATCATATTTGTAAAAATGTAGTTCACCTTGTCATACACTCGATTTCTCCATCGTAATGCAAAATGTTTCACATCCAGGGCTCATGTTCTGTCGTTAGATCAGTTTAGGATTATTTAGAAGAGCTGGTGTTAAAGTTTGAAACAAAAAAATGACATAAACCAACATAAAATTGTTGTTGGCAGCTTTTATGCCATCACCACTTTCACATAAAATACATGTTCATGTTTCTTTAAACTTTTTATATTGGTGTATTACAGCTATCTTTCAAGTGTATGTTTCCTGCTCAGTCAGTTATCACTGTCACAGGCAGTGTAACGAATGCTGTAAAGGATATTTTCTGTACACTTTTAAAAGCAAAAAAAATACGATTATTGGTTCAACACCATGAATATAAACAGAGCACACATCCTCATCATTTCTTTTTCTCTTAGAGCATTTCCATCTGTCATCAAACCTCTCCTGCACTCAGAGTTCAGTAATAACAGCAAATAAGTTTCTCTCTGCTGACAGCACAAAATCAAAACATACTCACTTAGGTTCACATTTAATGTAATGTTATTTTAGTCTAAACAGGAGCTTTAATAATTATGTCTTCAAGATCAAAAAAGTGTTACCTGTTGGTTGTAGAATATTGTTGGATTAACAGTCTTGAATTGTAATGTCTGCATTTTTATGACGTAAGTAAATTATTGTTCATACAAGTCATTAGGACACACAACAGTATCAAAAACAGTTCATCAAGCATGATGCCTGTCCAGATTATCACCCTTATTGCTTCAATGTTAAAGATCAGATTAAAATCATATCTGGGATTATATATTTAGTAAAACCTCTGTCATTGACATCTGCAAAGCCAACAGGATTTCCCTCATAGTCTGACCAGTTACAGAGAAATTTTTGTCCATCTCATGCAGCGCTGTAATCTCTTCTTCAGCAGGATGGTCATAAACTCTTTGGTCATCTGATGAACATGAGAAATGAACCAAACGCTCCACATAAATCATACTAACACCATTTCTCTCCTGAAGTTTCATGTGTTTCTACCTCAATGCAAAGATCAGATGGACAGAGACTCCTCTTCATTTAATCACACAGAGTGATATGCCAATGAATTTCAGCCACAGATTTGTTAATTTTCCAAAATAGAGGAAACTAAAATAAAATGTTTGGCCTTTTTGTCCAGAGTTGTCGTGCATTTTCATTAGAGTTCAGTTCTTTTATATCCACTAGGATGGCTCAAATGAGGCAAACAAAAAGTGATTTACAAAAGCTTAAATTGATAAAATAGGCTTCACAGTCTGCTCATTCAGCCTACACAGTGTCCACTTGTAGAGCTCCTCATCTATCAGTCTAGACTGCCTAAATCTGACTCCATGAGGTTTCACATCCTGGCAAACATTTCTTGAAGGAATTTGTCAAATTTGATGAGGCGACTAGGCAACTTCAGAGCAGTGTATTTTAAGATTTTTTGTCCATTGCCAAAAGAAAAATCTGCAAAAATTGAGTAAGAATTCTCTCCATCCTCAAATGCAGCAGAAGAAAGTGTCCCTTTTTATGTCCCTTAAAGGTTTAAAGATACAAAACATGCATATGTACATGAAAATTAATGCACCTAAAGTATTGCTATACTAGCTGTTATAACTGATACTTCCAAGGTACACCTACACTTGTCTCAATGACACCAGCATGCCTCGTCACCGCTGGTCTAGAATATTCTAAAAGCTCATGAAACAATGATATCACACACAAGTCCTTTTGTTCTGATATTTACGATAATCCTTCACTCCCAGAGCAGAAAGGTTTGTTGAAAAGAGATATCCAGCCTTGGCCAGCTCTGTTGACTTCATCCTGCTCTCCACACTCAGACAGGCTCCCCCCTTGGATCAGAAGAACCAGGAGGATCAGCTCCTCAGACTGACCTCCCTCTCCCAGGCCTCGTCTTTTTAAAGCCAATCGACGCCTAACGCTGTCGTCTACCCTCCTGTGAACCCATGACAGGAGTGAAGTAGTGACCCCAGGGAAGAAAGCTACTGTTTGTGATTGTAGTGATAAAAAAGTCAGACTGAAGGCCTTTACACACCGAGGGTGATGCAAATAAACAACACAAAAGTATGAATATTTCTTAACCTGTGGGCACATCTGATTTTGTTAGCAAGCAAGTCAATAAAATGCATTTCTATAGCACCTTTCCCAGATAAAAGATCACAAAGACTTTACAATTAAAAGTGAATGAAACCGGCTAAATCACTTGAATACAGAGAGCAGAAAACAAGCAACAGTACAAACTTTCACATCACTCAGCTTGAGCTAAAAGCCCGTCTAAATAAATGTGTTTTCAGCTGTTTCTCAAAATCATCAGTAGGTTCAGTGCAGCGTAAAGACAAAAGAAGGTCACTCCATAACCGAGGTGCTCCTGCCTGGAAGGAGCAATCTGTGTTTTAAAACATGTGTGTGGGACCATCAGGAGTCTTTGGTTTGACGATCTTAGAGACCGTGCAGAAGAACAGGGACACAGGAGGATGCATCAGGGTGCATGTCCATAAGGCCCTAAAATCTCAAAACTGACTCTAAAATTGACCTCGAGTGAGGATAAAAGCAAGCTTATGTGAGCTCTTCGCCTGGTGCCAGTTAAAAGTTTCACTGCTGCTTTCAGTACAGTCCACAGACGGGCAAGGGACGATTTGTAAGAAGAGGAGAATTTGATGTGTTTCCCTTTTTTATCCAGGAGCTGAAGCTGCACCACCGCTGCTTCAGGACCAACCGTCCACAACAGTCGAAGTTTGAGTTTACACCAGGCCTAAACATCCAAGGCTGAAAAATTGAGGCCCAGTGCTTCAGTTCCTTGAGCGTCCATTTGAGGCTCACTGCAGAAACCCTGGAGATGTTTTGATTGTGTGGCCTGAATAAACGTCTTTACTACCTGGATCAAACTAATGGTTTCAGTCTAAATATATAATTCATCCATGTGCTCTCACTGTAGAGGGGTGAATTTTTAGATTTTAACATAACTTTTGCTGCAACTTTTTGAAAAATCCAGGTGGCCAGAAGGACTGGCTGTTGAATAAAATGGTTTAAAACACACAGGAGTGAAGTGTAGAGAGATCAGTATTTCACTAAATAGATTTTATGTCAGTGAGGACTCAGATTTTTTACTGTAGTTTTGGCCTGTAGGGCTCAGAGTCTCCTTGACTTGACCCTAATGACTTGTCCCATTAACATGAAAGATAATGTAATGACTGATGCACATTCGATATAGAGCCTTCACAGTCCTCATATGTTCTGCAACAAAACAGTTTTCAATTGAAAACTTTATTAACAGTTTATTTTTGTGTTTTATTCTAATTTGTTTAAAGACAGTTAACTTTCATATTCTTAATTATAAATGTATTTGAGGTCTGCTTCCATCCTATGTTCTGACCTACATCAGTCAGAAGAGCACAGGATTTAATAATAATAATAATAATAATAATATTAATAATAATAAAAATAATAATAATAATAATAATAATAATGATAACGTTATGACTGCGTGTGTTGGATGTGAACTGTTGGATGTGCTGCCGTCTCGGCCAGGACACTCTTGAAAAAAAGTTTTTTTAATCTTAATGAGGTTTTCCTGGTTAAATCAAGTTCAATAAATAAATAAACTTAGACTGCTAACAAGAAGAAAAGTGAAGCTTGGCTCTGCAGAACAAAGGGGGGGGGGGGGGGGCAAAAAAAACCACTAATTGATTTGCAGCGTAACACTTGCGTGTTGTGACAAAAGCCTTAATTGATTTGGACCCATCCTTTCAGCTCGAGGCGACGTGCCACCTGTTCACCCTGTTGTTGTTGTGTGAGAGCATGAAGTGCCCTTCACTGTGTTCGCGGTTCGGGCCGCTGCTGCAGCTTTCCCACCGGAGTCCAGCCGCAGGGTAATAGAGTCAAGAGTGCAGCAGATGGGGACTCGGTTTTCCTCCACTGTTTTTCTCCTGTGCTGTTTTTGTCAATGCACGAGTGCAACCTTGAGTGTGTTGTTGCATCATCAGGGGTGAAGTCGGGCGTAGTGACAAGCATAATGAGCAGAATTATGTTTACATGGTTCAGTCTTAAAGTTTCTCACCCATGAAGTTTTTCAAACTCTCCATAAAACTTTCTTCTTCTTTTTTTTATTGAGGGTGTTTTTACAGTTGTGTTTAACTTGTCTTTTTAATTATACCTTTATGTCATAGTTGTGTTCTGTTAGAGCCAGGCCTGATGATCTTGTCCACATTTTTTTACTATAATACAGGAGCATGTGTGATGACCAAAAAACTCCCCCTGACTACTGAAATCTTAAAACTTAGATTTAATCATCGTGTAGAAACAAGGATGCTTGATATTCACATGTCATCATGTTGATATTTTATGATGTATTCAAATTATGATCTGATATGTGCAGAAAAGATGATTTAAGGACTGAAAACTCTGTTTAGTCTGCACTGAACTCATGAAAACTATGAATATAGCATCCTGACTGCATTCTAGAAATCAAGGCAAGAGTTCTTGTGCTATGAAAAGCATTAAGCAATAGATTTAGGCTGCACTGCAGCATACTTGGGTGTGGGTCATCAGGGGTGCAATGGCTTGTTGGCTGATGCTGGTGCCAACAAACCATCATGTTCACCAGAAATGTTACACTTTAGCACTGATATAAAGTAAAATAATTGAGTTTTATTGAGTTAAATTGAATAAGATAGATGTATTACTAGATAAAAAAGAAAAGGATCAGATTCTTTTCTACATGTTATAAAAGTCTGGATAATTAGTGACACTTTATAACTGGAGAGTTATTCCAGATGGCAGATTTCCACCATTTGAATCTCCTTTTCATAGACCATACCTGGGGTCCTAAGACATAATAGTAATATAATAGTAAATAGGCGTTGATGATAACCCCGAAGTCATGTTAAAGCATTTAGATAGGTGGATGTAGCACTGTGTTTTCTGAATGGATATTAGACTTGAATTGCAATATGCATATTTTATATTTAATGAATTTTTGCCAAAATGTTTTGCTTTTTAAATTTGCAGAACACTTTGACTCATTTTACATATGAATAAATGTCTATGTGTAGGAAAAGTTGTTTTATAGACCAATATCTAAACAGTGAGTTTTGTTTTTACAGATTTCAGAACTGAACTGTAGCATAATGAGCATAGTGAGCATCAAAGGTGAAAGTTGCATTAAAACATTAAAAATCAAATATCAATGTTGGATTGATAAAAATGAACATAGAGATGTTTGGATTTTACATTCAACAGGCCACTAGACTCATCATCTTTTAAAAAGCTCAAAGCCAATGTGTCTCTTCTTCTCAGATCTGTATTATTAAAATGTATTTTTTTAATATTGATTGAAGCACAAAGTTAGCGCCTGGCAGCCTCAAAGAACTGTCCTGATGGGTTCATTTTTCCTCACAGTGCAGACCAACCTTTTGTGGGTGTTCTCATAGCATCTGATGTATCTACAAATCAGCAAATCTTTTTTTCTTTCGGGACGTCATGGCCCCAAAGTTTATTTTACCAAAATCAGTCAGTGTCAGTTAATCAATACTATTTAAATGGCAGTAAAAGATCAAGATGTTGAACAATTTCTTTGGCTGTGTTAAATTCAGGCAAACTTTTGCACTCTGTTTGGATCAGCCAGAATACAAAAACATTTAAGGACTAATTCACTGATATAATATACCTCAGCCTTCATGAAGGTAAAGATTTATTTGCAGAAACAAAGTTATAAGCAACAAAGCATGCTATTACACACAAAAAGAACCACAGATTTAATTATATTAATAAAAACACTGGATCAAGAGTTAGTTGACTCAATATTGAACTTCATTATTAGTTGTCTTCCCCATGATGTGTTTCCTCGTGTTCTGCTCAGGTCTGAACAAAATGATGAAACATTTTGGCAGAAAAATGCAGAACAGGAGCCCATAACTGGAGGCTAGAATAGCAAATATTTCCACGGCCACGGTGAACTTTCCAGGAGAGCTGACGTACGCTGGGATGAAGGTGATCCAGACAGCACAGAAAATCAACATGCTGAAGGTGATGAATTTGGCTTCATTGAAATTATCCGGCAACTTCCGAGCCAGAAAAGCAAGGAAGAAACACAGGAGAGCGAGCAGGCCGATGTATCCCAACACGGCCCAGAAGCCTACAGCTGATCCCAGATCACACTCCAGGATGATCTTGTCCTTGTAGTGCTTCATATTTTTGAATGGAAAAGGAGGATTTATGGTCAACCACAGCACGCAGATCAAAACCTGAATGAGAGTGAAAGCCAGGACACTGATTCTCTGCTGAGCCGGCCCGAACCACTTCATCATATTACTGCCTGGGAGTGTCGCTCTGAAGGCCATTAACACGACGATGGTTTTCCCCAGCACACACGATATGCTGAGGACAAAGGTGATGCCGAACGCCGTGTGCCTCAGCATGCAGGACCACTCAGAGGGCCGGCCGATGAAGGTCAGAGAGCACAGGAAGCACAGAGTCAGGGAGAAGAGCAGGAGGAAGCTCAGCTCAGAGTTGTTGGCCCTCACCAGCGGTGTTTCTTTGTGACAGTAGAAAACCAGCGTTGTCATTGTGGTTAAGAAAACTCCGAGCAGGGAGAAGAGGGCCAAGAGTGTTCCCAGGATTTCACTGTAAGCCAGGAACTCAATGGCTTTGGGGGTGCAGGCGTCTCTTGGCTTGTTGGACCAGAACATTGGTGGACATTTCATACAAATGATTGAATCTGTGAGATAATAGAGAATATATTCAGATAAATAAGGATTTTATGACTTAAGATCAATGCGATTGTTACATACATTTGGAAGTTTGATTTTTATTTTGGTTTTACTTTTGCTTTAAATCAGTTTTTAAAGCTTTTTTATTTAAAACACTTTTAGTTTTAGTTGACAATCATTTATAGCAGGGGTGGGCAACTTTGACTACCAAGAGGGCCACATTTAGACTACTCTCACTGCCGGAGGGTCAAATTTAAAGGGCAGTCAAAGGAACAATTGTTAGTATTTGTTAATCATATTGATATATTTCTATAATCAAGTACAATGAATGATTCTTTATCTAATGAGCCAAACAGACCCACAGCTTTTGGAGCTTCTTCAGTCTGTGACTGGGTAAAGATCGCATTTGCCTGATGTGTATGTTTTAAGGTTTAGAGTCTTTTTGACCCACTTGCACAATTATATCTGCAGCAAAAGCGACAGTCCTGTTGTGAGTTGACGCTTTGAATTACGAAACTTTAACTTTTGGTGTTGTTCTACCCATTCTTTGAAACTTACAATTTTACAACCCAAATAATTCATTAAACATACAATTTAATAAAGAAAAAAATATCATTTAACATTGATATCATGTTCACAGTCATCAAATCTGTGCATCGAGTCAAAAGTCAAAGTCAAAATGATGGAAACTCTCCAAAACTTTCTGTTATTAAAAAAAATCAATGACACAGCCCAAAGTGTCGCTCTGACTTTTCTCCCTTCCTGCTTTTCTTCTTCCTACTTTGTTAAAAACAAACATTGAGATTCATTCAAGTCAGCTTTGTAAAAATGCACAACATAGACTTAGACTTGTTTTTCTTTTTTATTCAGTCCAATTTTTTTTATAAAGTTCAGTCCTCAAAAGTAACTTCTGTCAACAATTCTAAGGTTCATTCATGCATTTTGTTTTTTTTTCACTTCAATCATCAAGTTAAATATAATATATTGGGTTTTCACAGTCAGTGAAACACTTGGATTATGTTTATTTACCTGTTATGTTACTGATTTCTCCTGCAGGACACGGTATGCAGTTGAAGCAGCAGACCGGCCTTCCTTTCTGGAGGACTTTGTGAGTTCCTGGGCGACAGCTCTCACTGCAGACCGACTCTGGAGCCTGCTGCACACATGAGCACAGGTACTGGGCATCAATTAATTTAATTTTACAGAGGACACTGAGTCAAAGAGGCATTAGAAAGATGTAACTGAAGACTTAAAGAATAGTTTTTATTGGGGATGCATATTGCTGGTACTCTGCCTGCACTGTTTGTGTCGTACATCCTATGAAGCAAAGACAAGGAAATCAGACAGAAGTGTGATGTGGATGTGATATGATGTGTGGAAGTTCAAGTGATTGACAAAAGGCTGTGCTGGATATACAAGGATTGCCTGAATTTGCATGTATTGATCATTCAATAGAACTGGAAAAGGCAGATCAAGCTTGCTTTTGCTGGGCTGAAGTTTCACTGAATTTTTTCATGAATATCATGTTTAAAAGAACACATTTATAATTTGTTGTTGAGCCAGTTTTTGTCATTTTATGTTTAAATAAGTAGTCACAATAAGAGTGAAGGATAAATTCTGGTTCAGCCTTACTGTTGTAATCCTGTACTCATAGTTCTTTACTATAAATAAAAGTAGATGTGTTTGTATGAGTGTTGATATTTGTTTAAATTGTTTTGGGAATATTGGTATATCAGATATTGGAGCAAAATCAGTCTTATGCATCTCTATCTTGGGGAGCTAAATGAGAATAAATAAAGAGTTTATTTTAAAAAAAAAACTCACAGTAAGTGAGGGTTTTTAGACAGCTGTACCTTGCTCTGCCCATTTCCCCACACAACTGGGATGTTATTTGTGATGAACTGATGACTCTCTGGCAGAGAAGCATCATAAAGTCCCACGGTTACTCCTTCCATGGGGCCTTCATCTGTCATCTGCAGATTCACTAGTTCATATCTGGCAGGCGAGTCCCCGTTACTGTCAAAGTAAACTCTCTCTCCTTCTTTAGTGGTGAAGTTCACAGAGTCCAGATACTCTAAGACCTTCAGGGAGGAATCAAACACCATTAAAGTGCTGTTTTCTCTGAGTTTGTCTCTACTAGACTTGAATGTTCGATCCTCACCTGCCACGGTTGGATGTTTGTTCTGTCGGCACAGCTGCCGTTTGCGAAGGGCCCTTTGCCCTCCTCACATTTGATCAGGTTGTCAAGAGCGTGAGCCACTGCGTAAACTGACTTGTACACGTTATTAGTGAATCTCAGCTCTGACACGTCAGTGAACTGCAGATTGACGTCCTGCAGGCTCTCTGTGCCGGTGCACGGCTTTTTCTGTGTGTTTTCGCTTTGATTCAGGGCACAGTCAAACACATCCTCCCAGAAGTCCCTGACAAACTGACTGCTGGGAAACTGTGAGGGGTGGAGTCGCCTCAGGTGCTCCTCCAGCCCGGGGATGTTTGCTCTGCTGACGGTGAATCCTAAGGCACCCACCAGGATGCTGTGTCCTGCACTGGCAGTTAGGGAGTGATCCGTCACCCAGGCGTCGCTCCCGACCCACTGCAGCCCCGTGATGTTCTGTCTGTACAGCTCTGTAGCCAACAGCTTGATCTCTCTGTGAGACATGAATGCCATGATCACTCTGGACGTCGCCTGTTTTATCACTCCTATCAGCTTCTGTAGTCTCTCTGGTGGATCGGAGGATGAAAACGCCTCAGTATATTCAATGCACACTCCCAGTTCTTGCGCAGCCTGGATGAATGCTGCTATGCCGTTGAGGCCGTACTCATTATCAACGGCAATAGCCCCAATCCAGGTCCAGCCGAAGTGCCTGACCAGCTTTGCTAGAGCGCGGCTCTGGTAGAAATCACTGGGAATGGTTCTGTAAAAGGTGGGGTACTCTTTCCTGTTGCTCAGGCAGGCGCAGGTTGCAAAATGGCTGATCTGCAGAAAAAGATGCAGACATGAAAAAGACATCAGACACTGTGATATTTGATCAGTGGCTCTCAGATGGTCTTAACAAAGGACCCACTGCCACCTCCTTAATGTGAAATTTTAACCCAGATTTCAGGAATTTTTTAAAAACTCAGCTCATTTTCTAAAAAAACAAAATCATTAAAAAAGTTCAGACCGTGTTTGGAACAGAACATGTAAGTTAAAAAAAAACAAACACCCTGTTTTGACTAGACTAAACTTTTCAGAATGTAACACATCATCATGAATTTAACTGCATTTTTACTTAATATAACAAGACAGATATATCTCAATCTCATGAACAAATTCAAAATATACTGGTCACAATGAGATAAAGGAGTTACATGAAATAAATCAATATTCTGCCTAGTGATGCACGATTTTTGATATCTGACATGCTTATATTTCCAAACTTATTATCACAGTTACCATTACTTTTCATCAAAAGCAAAAAGTCTTCACTTTACAAAACCTGACTTGTTGCTTTTATTGTGATGGCCTATTTGTTTAAAGAACAGATGTGAAACAAGAACAACATTTTCCTCTTGAAAAAACAAAACTACAGGGACGATAAGGTGAAGCATTATTTTCCATTTGTGTGTTTTGCAGATATTACAGCCAATATCAGGGATATGGATAGTATGGCTGATATATCAAATTTGATAACTGCAAATACTGATAATATCCTGCATCCCAAATTCTGCCCCTGAAATAAAAAGGTTTTTTCTTCATCCAGAGCAGTTTTGAGTTGTGGGCAACAAAGTTTTGTTATTAAAATGTTTTGTCTTGTAGATAAATGTCAAAAAATGAACATACAACACCTGAAACTGCCCTATTGTGCAACGTTGATGAATATAAAAAAAAGTCCTGGATCCACATTTAGATTTGGATCACACCGAAAATCCAATCAGTTCTACCTTGTGCCATGACCAACATTTCCTGAAAATTTCATCAAAATCATTTCAGAACTTTCTGAGTTATCTTTCTAACAGACAGACAAACAGGTACAATATTACCGCCAAAAACAACTTCTGTGGAGGAAGTGATAAAGTCATTAATGTTGTCATCTTGACAAAAAATTAGATAAGAACTTATTTTTCCAAAAATGCTATGTGTCAGTTTATACAAAAAACAATTCCTGATGAGAATCAATGACAAATCTGACAAGGAATCACTATCATTAGTCTTTTTGCCAAACAATTCACTGATCAGTTTCTTCCAATTTGTTCTGCATGCTCTGCAAATCAAGGACATCTCACTCTCACCAGTCAGCAGAATCATTAACACATCTGTTCATGGTGAACAGGAGACAGAAGTGGTCAAAGTCGTGCCTTGATTTTTGTCAAAAGAAATGTTCTGCATGTTGATTGAGTGGAAACATCAGAAACTTGCAGAAGCATTCGTCTATGCAGCCTGGCATTAAATATCTAGAGTGAGATATTTTTGACATTTTTGTCACAGATAACTTGTGTAGGCCAACTTTTGCACACTCAGAAAATCCTCAAGAGTTGATAAGGGACTCACCAAGGAATTGGTTCAATAAGCAAAATTATTAATGCAGTTAATATGAATAAAATCTTATCAGTTCCCATCCCTAATCAAGAGTCACATTCCAGACAACATACGTTCCCTGTTGTTACAGGATAAAGCATTTATTTAGTTAACTTAGTCACAGTAAAAATGACACACAGAAAGAGCAAATTTATCGCACTTATCAAGACTCAAGTATTGTATAAATTACCCCTTAATATGCAGGAAAATTGAGTAAAATTACAACCTAAATTTGAAATAAGCAATGAAACAGTCCATGTGCATCATTACTGATATGAGATCTCAAGATGATCACAGTGCCTGATATAATCCCAGTCAAATCAAGAAGTACAGACACATTAATTTAATATCAGTATCAACTGATATCAGCCCTTTTCACAAACATCAGTCATCTGCCAAAAGGTGCTGAATAAACATGTCAGTGCCATGTTTGTCTTTGAAGCATCAGTTTAATGCTGCCATCAAGTATGTCTAACAGCTCCTTCAGAGTGGCGACTTTTACTGGACACAAGATGTTACCTGTTGGACAAGTGCTGATCAGTTTTAGTGGGTCAGAAATTGAAAAAAAGCATCAGCAAAGTTTGAAAAAAGAAAAAAATTATCTGTCCTTGTCAGCTTGTTATTTCAAACATCAGTACCAGTATCTGCTCTGATCTATACAATCAATATTTCCAATCATTTGAGAGCGCAAAAGTTTTTCTATTCACATTTTGCAATCACATTTTTTCCCCAACTTACCACAGGTATATGAAACTTGCCAACAACTGGTGCAAAAGCAATAGTTGGTCTCGATCCTGAGTGCCCCAAAATAGCCTGCACCGTGTCAGTTTTAGTGCAGTTTTCATCTCTGACCTCTTCCCTCACTCCGCTCACCAGAGCCAGAGCAGCTCTCAGTATGTCCATGGTGCCGCACTCTCCATAAATCTTATAGCCCAGTGTAACATTTGGGAGCATGTCAGGATCTTTGTTGATCTCATTTATGGCAAATATGACAGTTTGAGCAAATTTAAACTCCCTGAAATTGAAGCTTTGTTGGAAACAGGATGAAAAACAAGATTTGCACATTAGAGCATTTAAAAACACCACAAAACACACATAAAACATCAGCATTTCATCAGAATGACGTACTTCTTGCATTTCCGAACACCTGGAACCGTTTTAAATGAGTTAACTACATAATCTTGCCCAGTGCGAAATGAGAAAATGCCCCCGATCACAAGGTCACCATCTTTTGCCAGCTCAGGCGGGTGTGCAGAGCCTCTCAGTCGGCACAAGCAGCCTCCTTCTCCCATCAGCAGAACCAAGAGCATCAGCCTGAACACTGGCATGGCTCTGCTCTGCAGCCGAGGCCCAGCCAATCAGCCCCAGAGCTCACTGCGGGGCTTTATACACGTTCAACAACAAACAGGGAGGTCGTCATGCTTGGACTCAGGCCACAGGAGACCTCAGGAAAACCAAACAAGTTTAGCCAAAGGGCTTTTTGGCCGTGACACTGGAGTCCATATTGGTTATTAGTTGCAAAAGCTGGATTAGATATCAGATAATCAGGAAGGGATTTGGTATTACCAGCTTTCTTCTGTGCCATGTTTGTCACAAAGCTGGGATTTAAACTTTTGTATGATTCAAGTGAGAATAAGAAAAAGATACATCCTTACCAGGGCTGGACGATATAGACCAAAGTTTATGTTTAGATAATTTTTTGCTAAAAAATGATACTTGATATGTATCTCAATTTATTTTCCAGATAAACAGCTCTTCAAAACAAAAGTTATTGAAGCTTAAATTAGGATATTTTAAATGCAGAGGGCTACAGAAGCTTGAGTTTTAGGGCTACAGCTCACCATCATGTTGGACTTTGTGGCACATCAGTTTAATATGGAAAAACATTCATCATGCTCAAGCTCTTTTTCTTTTTGCCAACTCTTCAGGCATTTTCAGCATTTCTATTCCCAATGGTGGTGCAGTTGCTGTGCTATTTTAGCACATTAACAACTACATTAATACAAAGAAAGTTGTCTAAAGTTATGTCTTGTTTAAAAAAATCTCTATATTTTTCAAAAACTATATTTTCCAAGTTGTAACCCATACCTGTTTGTCACCTTGGCAACAAATTAAGTCCTAGGCACTCCATTTTGTGTACTTTTATTTTTATCATCAAAAATACCTCTGCTACTGGAGTGTTTTTGAACATATCAGACTGTATTTAAAAGTTTGTCTGCAATTTTAGTTGAATTTAATACTGCCCTTTATACCTGCTAATAAGCTAGATTCAGCTTATCAAATAGTTTTAACTGTCTAACTTTTTCATAGCTTTTCATGACACTAAATTATAAGGTAATAATTTTGGACAAACAAATTTTGTTAGGTATTAAAGATATAAGAATAACAGCCAATAGCTTATAACCCGGCACAATTAATCACATTTTCATCCACATTACAACATGAACGTTAGCATCAAACCCATCGTAACAGTCTTAGTTTACGCCTAAAAATACAAAAAGTAGATTATTTGTGCAAGCAAGGCCCTCCTGTCAGCATGGATATATTTTAGCCTTTTGATGAAATCAGGGGTATAAAATCTGTGCTTTCATGCCATTAAGATTAAGGGCCTCATCGTATCCCCTGTGCTGTGCATTTTGGTGTGAGGCACAGGTGTCTTCTTTAATCTCCACCTGACTCAGATGTCATTTATACGCCGTGAGCTCACACTGTTTAAATGGCAAATGCTCATGTGTTCCCGATTGTGCCCAGGGGTGTGTTTGACTGAAAATGAGCAGTGTTTAGGCTCACAGATAATAAAATAGGCCGTCCAGTGTGTTTTGCATGCAGTAGAGAGCAGAGCCCAGAAATTCTGCATTACTAAATTGTTTAAAGTCAGCATGTGAACAGCAAACCAGTCCATCATAAACATCAAGAAGTGTGATCCTTTTTGTTTTAACAGAGATTTTAATAAGTAATAAGCTGAAAGGCTTTAATTTGATTCTTGGCATTTTCAGAAGGATTTTGGCCCTCCCTTCTCCATCATGTTCTTTTTCGTATTCTTCTCTGGTTTCAGTAAGATAATATAACATTTTGGAATAAAAATACAAATGAGCAATCCAAAACTAGAAGCCAGAATAGCAAATATCTCCACAGCAACGCTAAACTTCCCAGGAGAGCTGACATATGCTGGAATAAAAGTGATCCAGACTGCACAGAATATCAACATGCTGAAGGTGATGAGTTTAGCCTCATTGAAATTATTCGGAAGCTTTCGAGCCAGAAAAGCCAGAACGAAACATAACATGGCCAGAAGTCCTATATACCCAAGAACAGCCCAGAAGCCTACAGCTGAGCCAAAAGCACACTCCAGTATGATCTTGTTCTTCATGTCCTTCAGGTTCTTAAAGGGGAAAGGGGGAGAGATGGTTAACCAGAGGATACAGATGAGAATCTGAATCAGAGTAAAACCAAGAACACTGAGTCTCTGCTGCATGGGTCCAAACCATTTCATCACATTACTGCCTGGAAGCGTCGCTCTGAAGGCCATTAACACGACGATGGTTTTCCCCAGCACACATGATATGCAGAGGACAAAGGTGATGCCGAACGCCGTGTGCCTCAGCATGCAGGACCACTCAGAGGGCCGGCCGATGAAGGTCAGAGAGCACAGGAAGCACAGAGTCAGGGAGAAGAGCAGGAGGAAGCTCAGCTCAGAGTTGTTGGCCCTCACGATCGGAGAATTTCTGTGTTTAAAGAAAACAATGGCGACAACAGCAGTCAGTAATGATCCCAGCAGAGAGGCTGAAGTGAGGAGAGCTCCCAGAATCTCCTGATATGACAGAAACTCGGTCTCCTTCTTCACGCAGGCGTCTCTTCTCTCATTTGACCAGTATTCAGGCTGGCATTGTTCACAGGTGATGGAGTCTGAAAAATGATGTGGAAGAAGTTGTTAGAGGTCGACAAGCCATTCCAGCCTTAAATAAGACCCATGATTACCAGACACTTAATCAGGCAGAAACCTCTGGAGCTGAAAATGCAGGCCTATGTGAAGTGCCAAGACCTGTAGTACCCCAAGTCTCCACTTGAGGCTGGTTGCAGAAACCCAAATGATTCTGAGCTGGAAACAGATGTTTTTATGGCCTAAATACTCATCTTTACAGCCTGATTCAAAAAGGCTTTGGTCTAAATAAATAATACATCTATGTGCTCTCACTGTACAGGTGAATATTTTTATATCGCTCCTGTTTTTTGTAAAAATTATGACCTCTGACAGGTGAAGTGATGCTGCATTCCAGTTTGGAAATTTCATCTGGAACGCCCATGGAGGTCGGAATATCCTACTAGGAAGTTGGGGGATCCTCAACCCCCTGAGTTGACAATCGAAGATGGCTGCCCTGGGTGTATACAGTTTTTAAGCTCCTGTTAGATTAAATTTATTAGCACTTCTGAATAGTGTTTGTCACACTACATCAGCTGTTTACATAGTATTGTTAGATATTTATATATAGAAATGGTGCCATAGTGTTATTTACATTCTTCATGTGGTATGTGCGAACTACAACACAGGGTGTGCTAACAATGGCTAATAATAGCCTAGTAGATCGGCAAGTATTATTTCCGACTTCGTAACTGGAACGCTGATAACTCAGATATGACGTTATTCCCACTCCCCTCTTCCCAGGTCCGATGTAAATGGACCGCAACACAAAAAAACACCATCTCTTCATCACGGCACCTGTTGGTGGGTGGGATTGATCAGGTCTCATTTTGCTCTCAAAGTTGATATTTAAAGCAGGAAAAAAGGGCAAACATTAGGATTTGAAGGAGTTTGAGGAGGGCCAAACTGTGATGGCTAGTTGACTGGGTCAGAGCATCTTCAAACCTGCAGCTCTTGTGAGGGTCTGCAGTGGTCAGTGTCTATGTAAAGTGGGGAACAGAAGCTGGTTACTGTTGCTCAAAAAAATGAAGAAATTAATGCTGTCTCTGATAGACATATAGAGAATCACAGTGTGTTGCAGATGTGGCTGTATAACTGCAGACCAGTCAGGGTGGCAGGTGGTCATAATGCCTGATCAGTGTAAGGGATAAACAGTAAAGGCCGATATGTAGGACCAATATATAGGCTGTAAATATCGGCAAACATTTCAATGTCTTGTACCGATAATATTGTGCATCGCTAATAATCATAACATACTGTACCTGCAGTGTTGCTTATCTCTCCCTCTGCACATCTCAAGCAGTCATAACAGCAGATAGGCTTCCCTCTCTGAAGGACCTTGCGGGTTCCTGAGGGGCATCTCTCGCTGCACACTGACCGAGGCACCTGCATGAAATAACGTAGATATATCTATGAGTTTTTTTTGACAGGTCATTTTACCATAAGTGCACCAAATACTTTAATTTTCCACATAGTTACAATAATTTATAGAGTAATAATACTTCAACACAATGTTCACGACTGGATGTTACCTTATGTGAGTTTTGTGCCCAGATTAAAGATCTGTTATGCAGAATGAGCTGCCTGTCTTTGGGTAATGACGCATCATACAAACCAACAGTTACAAAGTCCACAAGGCCGTTTTCTTTTGGCTGCCAGTTTATAATTTCATACTTTGCTGGTGGGTCTCCGTTCTCATTAAAGTAAACCTCATCTCCCTCCTTTGTTTTAAGGTGAATCTTTCTTATATGCTGCAAAATCTAAAAAAAAGTCATAACAGCTCATTAACATCACGACAGTAATTCAGATAATGTAAAATAACAGTTGCTCATCTTACCATATATGGATCTAGCTGCACTTTGTTGTTGCACGTTTTGCTGCAGTTCAGAACCCTATGGAGAGCGTGAGCCACAGCATAAACTCCTTTATAAACATTATTAAAGATCGGCATCAGAGACATGTCAGTGAAGCTGTTCTGCACCCCACTCAGATCTTCAGCCCCGCTACATTCTCTCTGGTTTTCTGCTGATTTCTTGAACTTACACTGGAATAAGATCTCCCAGAACTCTGTAAACATCTCATTACTGGATGAATTCAGTGGCTTCACATCCAGCATGAACTCCCTCATTCCACCTACATGTGCTTTAGGGATCGACAACCCGATAGCTCCATCCAGGACGTGATGCCCACCTGTGGCTGCAATTTGGGAGTCAAAGATCCAGCCTTCACTGCCAACCCACTGATACCCAGTCAGGTTGTGCTCAGACAGCTTCTGTGTTAGCATATTCATGTCTGAGGCAGAGAGGAAGGCAACAATCACTTTAGAAGTGGAGGCCTTGATTGTGTCTATTACTTGTTGTATTTTGTGAGGTGGATCCGTCCTAAAGACGGACACGGAGTACTCCAGACAAATGCCCAGCTGTCGAGCTGTGGCGGTGAAAGTGGCCATGCCATTGTTGCCATAATCATCGTTTGTTCTTACAGCTCCAACCCAAGTCCAACCAAAGTGTCTGACCAGATGGGCCAAGGCTCTGCTCTGGTAGAAGTCACTGGGTATTGTTCTGAGGAAGGATGGGTACTTTGTTTTATCACTGAGACAGGCACAGGTAGCTGCATGACTGATCTATAAAAGAGGAAATAAATCCAAGATTACAGTATTATTTTCATCTATAGTCTATTTTAAACCTATTTAACATGGAAACCTAACTAAGAATCTCACTTACAAAAGCATGATCGCCAGGCAGAGGCATTGAACAAAAACATCAATATACAAACTTAAAGATCATGGATGTAATTGAATATGGTCTGCGAGACAATTTAAAACATCTGTCACTGATGGCCCTCTGATAAATAGTACTACCACCAATCATACTGCAAATCCCACAATGCAGTGGAACAGTTGTCCTGCAGGACCTGTGCACCAACCCCGTCTTGCTTTAATATTACACTAATCCGGGCTTTTACTGTGACTTTTAGGCTTCATATTTCATATTTCTGATTAAAATACAGTCAGTTTTACACCATTTAATAAATTTCAATCCTGTCTGACCCACAACCTAGACTGAATTTTAAATTTAGGCCCTTTCTGTTATTGAGTTTCACATCCCCTGGTTTAGGGATTAACCAGTGTTTTGACACAGGGCAGACATTCAAAAGTCAAAGTACAACCTGATGCATATTCCTTCAACACTTTTAATCTCCTTAAAACAATAATTTAAGAAGGGATGCACCGTATGCTGGTTTGATGGAGTGGGTAGCAACCATGCACACACCAATGGGCTTTCACCGTCTATGGATCTCCTCAAAATCAAGCCATGACTGAGAGACTGAAGCAGTAAGAAAATGCTCGCTGGCATTGCAGGTTGAGTGGCTGATGTTGACAAAATACAGTTTTAAATGGCATCTGCATTTACAAATTTAACCCCAGGACCTAAACTAGTCACAGGGTTAAAATACTATCTGACATTATTTTTGGAAGACCATAAGATGATCTAAAACAGAGTATATATGATAATCCAAGGATAAAACTAACAGCAAAGCAGTGTACATGAATGGTTGACAGAAGAGGAGAAACTGGCACAGAGTGCATTATGTTGTTGCCATGGTAATTTTTAATGGTTCTGTGAATGCACTGAAATACTGATGCCCATGCTCTTTCATAAGCTTGTGTCACAAACAAAGAAAAATAAGATTTTGACTGCCTCTAAAATTGTTTGACCTTCTAAAATTTCCTGTTTCAGTTCCAAACCTTTTAAAAACACAAAGGAGTTGTCTCATAACCCTGCATCCAAAGATTTAAGGCTTTACCAAGACGCATCCACACATAAAATATCACCATATGCAGTCAGAGGCAGAAAGTGGCAACAGAGCTCATTTTTTACAGCTAAAAAAAGAGGAAGATGAATATCTGAGATAAAACTCCAGCTTCAGCTCTTTTTCCTTACAAGATGTTAACATGAAGCTGAAAAGAAAAAGACTCATCTCTTAAGAATTTAAAGTATTCATAAGATGATATTGACTGAATCACTTCACCTTGAAACGTGATAATTAAATCTGAAAAATTAAACACACTCACTGTTATTATTGAGCCTCTTTCCAGGGACACATTCAGAAAATCCTTCTCACATTATTTTCACAAATTTAATTTCAGTTTAACTAATTGTACCCACCAGTGGGATGTGAAAGGGCCCAATGACAGTGGCTATGGCCATACAGGGAGAGGAGAATGACTCTCCCATGATGGCCTGCACTTTGGCAGGTCTCGTGCACGGTTCCTCCGAGGGCGCAGACGCCATTTCATTACCGTTAACCAGAGCAAGAGTGACTTTCACAGCTCGAGCGATAGATCCACACGAATCATAGATCTCATAACCCAAAGAGATCCCAGGGAGAAGGTCTGAGCTGTTGTTGATCTCCTCGATGGCAAAGCGCATCGCCTGGGTGAACTGGAAGCCTCTGAAATTCAAGCTGATGCAGACAGTTAGAAATAAACACTTGGAAGTTAGATGATAATGTAAGTTTGATGTAACAGTCTTACTCCTACAGCAGACACTTCTCATTAAACAGTTTGAGAACAATTTACTTCCTTTTTGGTTTCACTACCAACTTTCCTGTAGTCCTGTTACACCTCAGTGGATTAAAAACTCACCTGATGCACTGCAGTGTCGACGGCTTCTTCGAGTAGGCATCCCCTCCTTCCACCCAGCGACTGTGGAAAGAGAAGACTCCCCCCAGCATAATGTCCCCATCCATGGACAGCTGAGGGTCCTCCACATCCCCCCTCCGACGGCAGCCTGACCCCTCTGTCTGAGAGACACTCACGACCCAAAACACCTGTAGCACTGCCCAAGCCCTCCCAAACCACCTCTGAGGAGATGTCATACTGTCTGAGTCTCCAAATTAAGGAGTCTGTATTTGTATTTATACTCTAAATGGGAGCAATAAAAAAATGATTGTAGAATAGTCACGTGTAATCTCTGCTGACCTAGTGGGAAAATTCAAGAAGGAAACCAAATTATATTATATATAATATATATATATAAATTATATTATATTATATTATATATATATATATATATATATATATATATATATATATATATATATATATATATATATATATATATATATATATATATATATATATATATATATATATGTTATATTTCAAGGACTTTATTTCATTGAAAAGCTCAGTTTTCTATATAAAAATGATAAAATGTCAGGAAAAAGTCCTGTCCAAATTCACAATGTTTAAGAATCAAAGAGCTAAAACAATTCAGGATAAATGTGAAAATCAGTTTAAACATAAAGCTTTTTGTTGTAAGAACTTCACTGTCAGTTTGGTGTCCGTCTGTGGCCACTAGTTAAAATAACCACTCTGGCTTTGGCTGTTACTTTTCCCAGCCAAATACAGATTACTCTTTTAAAAATATTGATGATAGAAAACAGCCGTATTATTCATATGGCGATGCTTTCAAAACCAATAAAGACTGAACCCCAGTTTCCTCATAGTCCGCCATAGTCTGTGACCCAAAATAGGAAAACAAGTGCCCAGAGTTTCCAGAACTCTAAAATACAGCAGACATGGTGGAAATGATATCCATGTGAACAGCAGATTTCTCATTTACCTTGTGAAATAAATGAGAAGCTTGTGATGGTAGGTCTTGTCATTTTATTTACATCTTTGGTTTGATCAAGTGTAGGGTAAAAAGGATCAACTCATGTTTAGATATTATAATATTTATTGTTATTTCTGAGTTCATTGATACAGGGAATCATACATAATCATCTCTGTCCTGCACATTATTTTTGTGTTGTAAAATAGTTCCCCTTGGCTCTTCTATTTCTTTAAGGTTATGTGAGCCAAGAAAGGTTATTTTCCATACTGGAAACAAACAAAAAAAAAAACAAATAGAAGAACACATTTTATGCATTACTTACATTGTCACCTTAAATTTTCTAGAACAGAGGTGTCCAAACGTTTTAAATCAGTGTCATTTACAGAACAAACAAGGATGACCAGGCCACAGTGATAAACACGACCTTGATTATATTAAAGTTAGGGATTTCAGGGTGGCCAATCAGATTTCAGGGGCCTTTGAAATCACTTGATCAGAATGAGAGTGATGCTTTCAATAGCAGAGAGAATGGATGCAGATGGTTCATCTCCACACTCAGAAACAAAGCAAGAGGGAGTAGTGCTGAGCTACCAAACTTTATAGAAGTTTTCTGCTTAAAGACGATGAAAATGAGGAGCAGAGTATGCTTGTTAACTTTAATATGGAGAAGATGACAGAAAATGAGCTTAATTCATGATTTTTCCTGCTATAATTCATGTCTGTCCCAGTCAAGCTTCAGGTTCATGTTCTCTAATAAGGGCTTGATATTTTCTGCAACCTCTTAAAACAGCACATATCCTGATACTGAGGCCTCATTTTGATGCATAATGCAGTACTGTTGATTGTGGACCTTGACTAGGTTTTACACAGAATTCCTGCCATCTTCTGTTCGTTTTCACAAGTACAAAGACGAGGTTTAGAGGATTGTACAACTCAATATGTGACATTTCAGGTCCTCAAATATCTTAACGGAATTTAAAGTGTTGGATGTCTGCTGCATCGTTCAGTTTGGCTTCTATTGCCATTTTTTTAACTGCACCATTGACAACTTTACCAAAGGTGTATTTAACAGCTCTTGCCACTGCTTTTCAGGCCTAATTAATTATGTAGAATCCATATCGATATACATATCGATACACACAAGGAGTGTCAAGGAGTACGTGACAATATTTTGCTGTATTGATTTTTTTGTTTCAGTTCACAAAAATAGGACCCAAGTGCAAAGATAACTCAAAGTCTTTATTGACCAAAAAGCAGGACCAAACAAAAAGGTCACTGCAAGACTTATGAAAATCCAAAAATTAAAGACCCAAAAGAACTTACAAAATAAAAGTAAACTGAAATGAAACAGAGGGAAACAGGTTAAAACATACAGAAAAAGGAAACAGAAACAAAACTACTGCAAACATGATGTTTTTGAGCACAGGCCTACCTTTAATTATGTCCATTTTTATAGGTAGCTGTTAGGGGCTGATTAAAAATGTGCCACGGGCCACAGCTGGTCCCCAGACCTTGGTTTGGACATCCCTAGTTTTGAAGCATTCATTCATATTATAAGATTTTTTTGTTTGTGCTAAGTTAAACTTTTACTCGATCTGCAGAATCATCCATTTGATCTCCATTTAAAACGTAAACATGATAAGTAAATATGTTCAAACTCAGATTGTTTTTGGGATCACTTTCCCCATTAAATGCTTCCTAGTATTGTGCTCAGGTTTTAATAAAATAATGTAGCACTTGGGCAAAAAGATGCAAAACAGCATCCCATAACTGGAAGCCAGGATGGCGAATATCTCCACGGCCACGGTGAACTTTCCAGGAGAGCTCGCATATGATGGAATGAACGTGATCCACACAGCACAGAATATCAACATGCTGAAGGTGATGAATTTGGCCTCATTGAAATTATCCGGAAGCTTTCGAGCCAGAAAAGCTAGGACGAAACACAGGACGGCTAAGAGGCCGATGTACCCCAACACAGCCCAGAACCCTACAGGAGACCCCAGGGCACACTCCAGGATGATCTTGTCCTTGTAGTGCTTCATGTTCTTAAAAGGAAAAGGAGGATTTATGGTCAGCCACAGTATGCAGATCAAAACCTGTATGAGAGTGAAAGCCAGGACACTGATTCTCTGCTGAGCCAGCCCAAACCACTTCATGACTTTACTGCCTGGAAGTGTTGCTTTAAAGGCCATCAACACAACTATAGTTTTCCCCAGCACACACGATATGCAGAGGACAAAGGTGATGCCGAACGCCGTGTGCCTCAGCATGCAGGACCACTCAGAGGGCCGGCCGATGAAGGTCAGAGAGCACAGGAAGCACAGAGTCAGGGAGAAGAGCAGGAGGAAGCTCAGCTCAGAGTTGTTGGCCCTCACAATCGGAGTCTGCCTGTAGTGGAAAAATATCAGGGCTATTGTCATCGCCAGGCAGGCCCCGAAGACAGAGAAAGTGACCAGGAGAATCCCCATCAACTCCCTGAAGGTGAGGAACTCGATCGCCTTCAAGTCACAGTTATTTCTCTCATCGTTGGACTTGTACTCTGGAGGACATTTGTCACATTTCACTGCATCTGAAAGCAGAGACACGTTAAGGCTGTACAGCACGCTCATCTTCAGATACACCAGTAAAGTGCTGATGGTGATTTTGCCCAAAAGAAACACGATGAGCGCCACAGTAAAGGCTAGGAATCCTGCGGTCTCACTTGTACTGTTGCTGAACTCGCCATCGGCACAGGCGATGCAGTCAAAACAGCAGATGGGTTTGCCTTTGACAAACGCACGACGAGTCCCAGGAAGACAGCTCTCACTGCAGATGGACCGCGGCACCTGGAAGACAGAATGACCAAAACATTCAAGCAAGACATTGAAGAGGGGCATTTGCCTTTGCCCTACTTAGTTTACTATTTGATATTATACCTGATACCAAGCAGAGAACACCTACTTGTATCAGAAACTCTCCCAAATGATCTATGTGTGAAAATAACCTGGAGATACCACTGCTTGGGAATGTGAACCTATCTGTGAAGTCTATGATCATGAGGTTGCTGATTCACCTGGAGATTCTGGCCTGCCCAGATGGCGCTCACTCCCTCTTTCATCTCAAACTGCTGACCTTCAGGCTGCGAGGCGTCATAGTAACCAATGGTCTTAAAGAGTATGTAGCCCGTTTCATCCATCTGCCAGTTCACCAGAGCATAGCGAGCCACAGGGTCACCAAACTCATCAAAGAAGACATTTTCACCAATTTTAGTGGTGAAGTTGACCCGGGTTAGGTAGTGTAAGACCTGCAGAGAAAGAGCAATGCTTCAAAACAGCCCCTCTCAGAGTCGATAAGATTGTTTTTAAGGATGCATGATAATATCAGCATGGATCAACATCACCAGATAATTGTGTAGTAAAAAGAGTGATTACTAGATTAAAGAATTTCATGATTGGATTTTTATCAGATGTCCAATGTGCTTATATTTTTTATTTTTATATTTTGTAAAGAACACCTAGTCTCTGATACTCAAACTGATCTGTCTCTCCTGTTGTGCATCTTTTTGTTTTTAGAAACAATAAAAATAAGAAAACATATTTTACTTCTTCACAGAGCTCACTGTCTGTCAGCAGGGTGTCACAGTTCTGTTTGAAGCTCCAGAAAAAGGCAGATTGAGTTTGGTTCCTACTTTTACCCTTCAAAATATGATATAAATGTAATCCAAATAATTGGTTTTCTTTGTCGAACTCAAAAAGAAAAACATCCAGATAGATAGAAAGATAGATAGATTCTTTATTGTCATTCAAAATATACACCACAGGTGCACATGTGAATGAAATGTTGTTGACAATGGCCCAGATAGCGACGCTTTTAAGGCACAAGTATTTAAAATTAAATAAGTGTTGAGAAACAAAAAGTATAAAAACAAAAGGTATATAAAATCAAACAGTAAACAGAGAAAACATATGAGTGATAAAAGTATAGAACTAAATAGTAAACATCCATCGTTTAAAATATAATTAATCGCTGTTTGTCTCTTTATGTCTTTTCTTTTTTTTAAATCAGTCTCAGCTCAATTTCTGAAAGACTTGGTGTTCTTAAAAATAAAAATAGATGTCTTTGTGTAATGGTTTTGGTTTAAGCAGAAATACGTTTGAGACATAGGCATATTAGATGCTGATAAAAGTCCAATATTGTGCCTCCCTCTTTGTCTGATATCATTTACCTTCCATGGTTGAACATTGTCCCTGTCAGCACATGTGTGGTTCTCAAAAGGCCCCTCCCCGTCTTTGCACGTAAACAGCATGTGCAGCGCATGGGCGACCGCGTATGTCGCCTTGTAGACGTTATTCATCAGGCTGGCGTCTGAAACATCTGTGAAGCGTGTGTTTGTGTCCCTCAGAGACTCTGTCCCTGTGCAGGCTGAACTCTGAGCCCCGGTCTCTGTGCGGGGAGTCAAAGTGCAGCCGAACACCGTCTCCCATAACTCCACCAGTCCCCGGTCTCCTGGAGCGGTGGATGGCCTGCTGTCTGCCAGGAACTCCTGCAGCCCGGGGATGTGGGCGTTCAAGGCCGCGAAGCCCACGGCCCCCTGCACTACAGCGTAGTTCACCTCAGAGGCTATGTAGCGGTAGGTGATCCAGCCCTCGCTGCCCACCCACTGCAGGCCGGTCACATTCTGAGCGTAGAGCTCCTTAATGAGAATGTCCAGGTCGGTGCCATCTGCAAATGCAACGATGACCTTGGAGGTGGATTTCTTTATGATCTCCACCACCTCCAGGAACCACTTCCTCGGGTCGGTTCTGTAAATAGCTAAAGAATATTCAACACACACTCCTTCTTTCTCTGCTGCTTCCAGAAACGTGGCCATTCCACCATTTCCGTAGTCGCTGTTTGTCCTGATCGCCCCGACCCACGTCCAGCCAAAGTGTTTGACCAGCTTGGCTAAGGCTTGGCTCTGGTAGATGTCGCTCGGTATTGTTCTGAAGAAAGAGGGGTAGTCTCTCCTGTTGCTCAGACATGCACAGGTGGCTGAATGACTGATCTGAAACAAGAAAAACAGAGAGCTCCATTTATAAATGTATCAAAAATAAGATTATAGGTGACAGGAAAAATGTGAAAGGGAAGATATATTTTTAAATGAACTGTATGGAAATTAATTAAACAGAAACTAATCAAAGCCTAAATATGATGTGATGCAGCTTTACCTTTATTATAATTTCTATTGTTTTTCATATCACTGTTAAAGAGGAAGGAAGTGCCCAGTGCAGGTGAAATCATAAACTGCAGTAAAAAAGGGAGAAAAACTGCAGATTGCTCTGTAACTTTATTTATGACAAGCAACATCTTGATCTTATGCAGAGTTGGGAAACTGGTGGAAAAAATCTGAAATGATGACACTAAAAAGTGCAAAACTTTACAGGAATTAGAGCTATTGTCTGCTGTAATTGTTTTATTCATAACTTAATGCATTTGTAAAAATAAATGTAAGTAAAATATACTGTAATAATCAGTAAATGTTCTGTAACTTGGAGCTTAAATTGGCTTGAATACCATATTTAGCTAATTAATTTAGGTATTATCACATGCATTTGAGTTCAAATTTATTGATGTTGATATTTTATATTATTTTCTTATGGATAAATATTTGTGTACATATATATACATATATATATATATATATATATATATATATATATATATATATATATATATATATATATATAATATGTATATGGATATTTAAAATTTCTTACAGCTTTATGCACAATATAAAACACTGAAAGTAATTCAATACATACAATAGCATTACACTGACCTTTGATTACTATAAAAAAATCATAAACCCACATAAATGCTTTGAACTATGATTATACAGCATGAGACACACTATAATTTTATAAACATGTTAATAATGTGATTATAATGCAGTATATTGAGGGGCTTCATTTAAAGTGTTTTCAAAGGAAACGGCAAAGCGTTTTTACATGGATAAATTCAGATTGATTGTTGTCTGCAGCATCAGTTTTGCCATTTTAACCTTTTTCCGCAAAGTGTATAAAATAATAAAAACCTCCTCTCTGATTGTTGTCATGCTGGAGCTGTACCCCTCAGCACATAGGATAATGCATATCATCCATTTTTTAGCATTTATTACTTATGATTCGACCATCCAGATGATGTATACCTCCCTGCACTCACCACAGGAATATGAAAGGGCCCCATGGTGCGAGCGATGCCTATGGTGGAGGTGGATGTGGTCTCCCCTATGACAGCGTGCACGTTGGAGGGTTTGCTGCAGCTGTCTTCTCCGCTCTCGTACCTATTCATGAGGTTTAGGGACGCCCTGATGGACAGAGGGATGCTGGGACATGAATCAAAGATCCTGTAACCCAGCATGACTCCTGGCAGCAGCTCCGTGCTGTTGTTGATCTCCTCGATGGCAAACATCATGGTGTAGGCGTACTGGAGCTCGCCCGGGTCCAGCCTGTGGATGGGAGATGAAACAAATCGTACAGTTTTATTATTGACAGTAATATCAGTTTTTATGAATTAAGATGGAATTTGTAGCAGTATATGTTATTCTAAACATGAAGAAGTAGGAAAATATCTCAGTTTCATCCATTTCCCAAAGGCACTAACTATAATAACGTAGCATCTGAGAAGACAGTACACAGAAAAAAATAAAGTTTTATAATCAGAAAGGACTCATTTTTGACATTTAAGCTGCAGGACCTAAATACAGAAGCTGCTAAAAGAGTAAGATGAGCCTCAGGGCCCCTGGGAGTGGGCATCAGAGGAGGTGACAGATATGAATGATATGTGCATGACTGGTTTGTTTTTAACTAATGCTTTAAGTTGCATAAATACAGATTAGGGCTGGGTGACATGGACAGAAATTAATGTCTGCATATTTTTTAAGCTAAATGGCAATATTTGATAATTATCTTGGTATTTTTTTCTGGAAAAATTAATTTAAAATCACAATAATGGAACTCAAAGCTCAAGTTTTTTTATGTAGAGGCTTGTTTTGATGCAGCCTTAAATCTGTTTTTACGCTGGTTTTAGGTACTTTTACATAGTCATCATATTGTACTTTTGTTGTAGATGTAAAATTTGATAAAAGATTCATCATGCTCAACTTTTTCTGCCACCTTTTCTGCAAAAAGACATAATTCTGCCCCCCATCAGAGATCTTGAAAACGAAGAGCCTCTGTTTTTCACTTCACACCCAGCCTCTTTCTAATGAAATGATATCTATTTCAATATAAACAATATCACCTTCACTTAAATCTACACTTTAGTCTGAAAATATATCAGTATTTGTCAAAAACTGAATATATCCCCCAGCCCTGATACAGACGTGACAACCCTGTGAGTTAACAGTTCTTTGGATGCTATAGTGCATATTAATTTTCTCCATGTTAACTTTATAGTAAATGCAAACAGACATAAATGAGCACAAAGATTCACATTGAAAACACAAGTAAAAAAAAAAAACAATTACTCAGTTTGCATGTTTCTCGTCCCCGTCTTACCCTTCACACTGGATTGTTCCCGGGTTGACATGCAGAGCAGGATTGACCCTGACCGGGTTCTGATGAAAGGAGAAAATGCCCCCAATGTTGATGTCTCCCTCCTTAGAAAACTGAGACAGTTCTTTTGTCCCATATGTTTGACACATGGGCTTTCCTCCTCTGATAGCCAGAAGGGAAAGAAGCAACAAATCTACGACCAACAGCATAACCACACACCTCAACATCACCTGCACTACCAAAGGCCCAAAGATCAAACCGCTCTACTCGATCATTTATAGGATTTTTCTTTGACTGTCACTAAAGCAGAGGTGCAGCCCAGATGAATATTGAGTTTCCTCTCAGCCAATGACAGCCCATTGTTGTTACCTGCAGAAATGGGCCAATAAGGAGGACTTTTAGAACATGTCATAAACAATTCCTGACGGTTAATAATTCAGATATCTGCACGTCTTTGGGGAATTCTGAGCTGTTGCTGCACGTTCAAGCTGCTCATTAGTTTTTGAAGCATACGCTAGATAATCAAATCAATTATGGACATTGGAACAACATACAAAAATGATCTTTTAAATCATATTTTACCCTATAAAAGCAAAACGATGGGGTTTTTTTCGAGAGAGAAAAATTATGGTTCGGTATGCGTCAGGGAAATTATTGTCATGTTGATGGGATTTACCTTTTAGCATGTTCTATATTAATTAGTAATATATAATATAATATGAATTTACCTCCAGTGATTTGAATACAAACAGTAGGGCTGAACGATTTTTGGAAAAGATCTAATTTTGATTTTTCTGGCAGATATTGCAATTTCAATTCAATTCCCTATTTTCTTCAAATCAAGCTTCAGTGCAATATTCACTATGTTACGGTATAGACATCAGTAAGGAAATCAGTGATCAAAAGCACATAACACATTATTCATCATCTAATATTAATGATAAATAATCTGTTTTCATTATTTAAGGGATACTCCAACTTCTACTCATAAAGAGAGGCTTTGTATTGTTGACCTGATTACCACCACTTCTGTGGTGGGGATGTGACGTTCACGTACAAGTCGACTCTTTTGAACTGCTCTTCTAAGTAAATAATGAGAACCGATTTGTGAGTAAGCTGATTTGCAAGCCATTCTTAAATGCAAATTGCCTGGAAATTTGTGAAATAGTATGTGTAAAATAGTTGACACAGCAGATCCTGGGTAAGTCAGGAGCGCAATCACATGATTGTGTTGTCTGAAATTGCGATTTCGATCCGAAAATGATAAATCTTTCAGCCTAACAAACAGCATCCTGGTATGAAGCGGTTTGAAATCAGTTAGAATAATTTTGTGGGGTTTCTCCCCATCATGTGTTTTTTCATGTTCTTCTCTGGTTTCAGTAGTAAAATGTAACACTTCGGTACAAATATGCAGAAAAGCAGCCCGAAGCTTGAAGCCAGAATAGCAAATATCTCAACAGCCACTGTGAACTTCCCAGGAGAGCTGACATACGCCGGGATGAAGGTGACCCAGACAGCGCAGAATATCAACATGCTGAAGGTGATGAATTTGGCTTCATTGAAATTATCAGGCAGCTTCCGAGCCAGAAAAGCCAGAATAAAGCACAGCAAAGCCAAGAGCCCTATGTACCCCAAAACCACCCAGAATCCTACTGGTGAACCTAAATCACACTCCAGAATGATCTTCTCTGCAGCATGAGCTGTGTTACTGTAAGAGAAAGGTGGAGCGAGGACCAGCCACAGCGAACACACCAACACCTGCAGCAGGGTGCAGCTCAGAACACCTGCTCTCTGGAGCGCAGCTGAACACTGAGGAGCTCTACGGGACGGCCTGTTGGCCCTGAAGGCATTCACCACAGCTATGGTTTTGGCCAAGACACAGGACATGCACAAGGCAAAGGTGATGCCGAACGCCGTGTGCCGCAGCATGCAGGACCACGAGGAGGGTCGGCCGATGAAGGTCAGAGAGCACAGGAAGCAGAGAGTCAGGGAGAAGAGCAGCAGGAAGCTCAGCTCAGAGTTACTGGCTTTGACGAGAGGTGTGCGACGGAAATGAAAGAAGACACAGGACACCACCAGAGTTAGGCCTGCTCCCAACAATGAGAAAGCAGCGAGGAGGGCCCCCATGGTTTCCTCATAAGAAAGGAACTCAGTGATCTTTGGGACACACTGGCTGTGATCCTCATTGGACCAAAACTCGATGGGACATCGTGAGCACTCTGCAGCACCTAGAAAACAAAGATACAGAAACGCCATCATTCGTAGGCTGAGCAATATGTTGTGTACTGCCCTTTCTACACGTTCACAGGGTTAGACAGCCAGATAACAGTTTTTAAAAGTCTCCAATAAAAACACAAGACTTGACTTTTCTTAGGTTTACTGAAGCTTGATGTGATAGTTTTTGACTTTCTGTCAACTGCAAAATGCACAGAAAATAACACTTAGTCAGTACATACATGAAATATATGTACCAATACTATATAATCATCTAAAAGAGGCATTTTTAAGCATGAAAGTGTTGCTAACTTGGTAAGCTAACCTAGGCCACAACACAAAACAATAGCTGCTACCATTAGCATTAGCAAGCAAGTGCATGGGAAAAATCCAAACAACCAAAAGGACTCTAATGAATATTTTATTAAAATTCTTGGACATATTTATAACTATATGTTGGTAAAACTTACAAGACAGATGTTCTCCAAAGCCGAAGCGTTATAGAAAAGGACTCGGCAACATTTAAAGATTTCCCTGCCTCCTCTGTTAGACTGCAGCATATGACTGAAAGAAAATGAAACTTAAGCCTTGGACCTAAAGTTTAGTTACTGACTGTGCCCCCCCGACGGCACTGACACTATGAACTGATACAAAGAATGAAATGTTATTACCCTTTAACTTAAACTTTATTTAAATTACTTTTTAACATATTTATCACAACTTTTTAATGACAACTGACTTTATATTAAAGGCGCCACATGTTTTACTCTCACAATGATACACATAGACAGTCAACCATGTGACCATTACACCAATAGTGTGGTCTGATATCAGCAGCCTTTGTCAGTGAAGCGACCCCTCTGTGTGAGTCTGTGTCACACAACTGCATCAAATAAAAGTGATAATCATAGGATGTGGTTTGGCTTATAAGGTTAAAAAGATTTATAAATCAATTTAAAAATATCTTCTTTTTTTAAATGCTCGTTTATAACACACTTTTTGCTCTTAAGTAAGGTCTAATTTTTGGGTGCGTGTTATACACAAGCACAAGCAAAATATGTCAAATATTTCGTCTTGCCAACATCATTTGGGTCATAATTAGTTTACCTTTGTGTAATGATCGTGTAATTCTCAAGTGTTACAATACCACTCACATGCACACACAGGGCGCTGCCATCTTGTGAGCAAGGGGACCAAAATAGCTGCACTGTGATTGGTCGAAGACATCGACATGTTGATAGCTGCTCTGTGATTGGCCGGTACACTACGACTGAGCATGCTTGGGCAGAAATTGGATAAATTGCGCATGCGTGAAGCAAAAGGTGTTTCCGCATCCACCTGAGAGAGAAAATTGTGTACGGTATTTGTAATGAAAATACTGAAATTTCATTGATTGATTGAAAAAAGGTCATTTTTGAGTTTTCTGAGAGAGTAAGGTTTGTGCAAAACGTGGGTGTGTTTTATATCAAATACAGCGTTTTTCCAGGACAAAAGCATGAAAAAATGGGGTGCGTGTTATAAATGAGGATGTACAAGAAATTACGGTATGTTTCTATTGAAACACACTAAAAGACACTGCATTTATTTGGTGCGGTTTACATTAAAAAAATTGCAGTCTACATCAAACAGGAGTTAAATAGTTGCGGTATCATTTGTTCCAATCCCATTGGAGAGCTACAGTTTGTTGGAGTTTAAGCCGGAAATTATTCTGTCAAGTCTCCAAAATAACTGATGTCAGGAAAGCTTGTACTCACTGCTAGAGTTGCTGATCTCTCCAGCAGCACAGGCGATGCAGGTGAAGCAGCAGATGGGTTTCCCTCTAATCACAGCCTGTCTGAAACCAGGCAGACAGCTCTCACTGCAGACAGACGCCGGCCTCTGCAACAACAACACAACTCCTCAGTACATATTTAATGCTCTGCAGACCTGGAAATTAGCATCTGGCTTAACCTGGTGCAACCTTTTATACAAACATTTTCTTGTATATTTTATCTGTTGCATGCACCCATGCCTGAATAATAAATAAATGAAAACAGTTTGTATATACAGATTTAGAATGGACTGTCAAACTGCAATTTTCTAGTTTTGCTATCCACAGGTCTGTGGTGAAACCTCTAAATGGATTTTTTTCATGTAGGTTATTTATTTTTCTAGTTTTTCAACAAAATGAAACTTAAAGAAGACTAAAAGATAGAATATTTGTTAGACAACATTAATGTTTCAAAACAAGTTGATACCTATATTTTCACAAGCAGAGTCAGCAGGTGGGAAATTTTTTAAACCTGCTGAAAACAAATTGAATTTAACAAATGTGACAAATTTAACTGCTCTCAGAAAATTGTTTCAGTATGAGGCTTGCACCACAAGCCTTTGGTTCTCCTCTCAGATTAACATTTATATGATAATTTCTGTGCTTTATGTGGTCACTCACTGCTTTGGTTAAGTGTTTATAGATGAATACAACCTAAAGCACCAAAATTCAAAACTCCATTGTAGATCAGACTACTGTCAAGCCATGCTCTTTCTATACGACGTTATCAATGGTCTTTGTTTACAACTTTTTTGTTTGCAGCTTTCATTAGGTGGAGCCAGATTGGTCACTATTAGAGGGCTGCTGTTTAGACTTTAGACAGAACATTGACCTGGATTTTTGCCTGTATTGATAAAAGAAAGATTATTTTGTCCCACTGGTAGATCTGGCGTTGGATGTTTTGTTATTTGAATTTAACTGTTCTCACGCTATAAGCAACAGAAAATTATGTTTTTACTCAGGGAAAAGCTCAGAAATCGTACATTCTAAATGACTTATTTTGGGTTTTGGAGAGATTTTTTTATGCATAAAATATTTTCATACATTTTCAAACAAAGAATTTATGAACTGACCATTACAGAAAGTATACCATACATAATGTTTTCATCACCTTTTGGGATCCTGCAGCCCAGGTTATGTTGATCCCATTCATGTTGAACTGCTTTCCATTGGGCAGTGAGGCATCGTAGCTCCCCACCGTCACATACATCGTATCTCCTGCGTTGTTTCTCTGCCAATTCACAAGCTCATACGTTGCGGCAGGGTCCCCATTTCCGTCAAAATGCTGCCTTTCTCCTGACTGAAGAGTAAAATTTATATGTTGGAGGTGCTTCACAACCTTCAATAGAGAACAGTGGTTTAAGTTCAGGGGATTGCTGCTCGAGTATTGTTTCTTAATTATGGAGGCCGTCTTTTACCTCTTTTGGCTCAAAATCCTCCTTCCACTGACACTGAGTCACAGAGTTGCCACTTTTTCCACATTTTAGCATGCTGTGTAAGGCATGAGCCACAGAATACACTGCTTTGTACACATTATTAGAAATCCTCAGCTCTGACACGTCAGTAAAAGGATTCTTTATATCCTGTAATTTCTCATAACCAGAGCACAGGGTCTGACCAGGCTGACTGGAATGGAAAGTGCAGCCAAATGTGGCCTCCCAGAACTCTCTCAGCAGGTGATTCGGAGGATCCTGACTGGGGTTGACCTTCAGAAGAAACTCTCTTAGGCCTCTTATATTTGTCTTTCTGATGGTGAAGCCCAGAGACCCCATCAGGACTCCTGAGTACCTCTTATCGGCCAAATGACCTGCTGTTATCCACGATTCACTGCCCACCCACTGAAGCCCGGTCAGGTTCTGCTTCAGGGCTTCTCCGAGCAGAATATTCATCTCGCCCTGGGCAAGGAAAGCGATCAAAACCCTCGCAGTGCCGCTCTGGATCACTCTGACCACCCTGGCAATCTGCTCGCTCCGGTCAGCCGTCCTGGAGATTGCTTCTGAGTACTCGATACAAACCCCTTCCTGATTGGCTGCTTTGATAAACGTGGCCATGCCGTTGTTCCCGTAGTCATTGTCACTTCTGACCGCCCCGACCCACGTCCAGCCGAAGTGCTTCACCAGCTTGGCCAAGGCTCTGCTCTGGTAGTAGTCGCTGGGTATGGTTCTGAAGAAGGACGGGTACTCCTTCCTGTTGCTGAGGCAGGCGCAGGTGGCAAAGTGACTAATCTGAAACAGAGAGGAGAAGAAGAAAACAAATAGCTCTTTGCATTTGAGATGTCAGTCTTAGCAGTTCAAGGCAGTAGTTTTCAATTTTTTTTGCTCAAGGTGCACCAAAAGTCAAGCCAAAATCTCAAGGCACACCATGTTTACACTCCTGCAGAAGAGGCTCTTTAACACGAGTCACAGTATCTGGATATCCTGTATGATTTTGATTAAACATAAAAATGAGAAACAACTTTAGCACTGAAGAAGTATCTTAGACGTTAAACATTGAGGTTTTTCACCAAAGCTGATTTTCTCTTGAGGTGCAATTGAACACATCATGATGACATATTATTTAATTATTTTGGCAGTCATTTGTCTGAGCTGACCTTGAACATCACATTTTAAAAACATGTCAGCTTATTAAGTCAGAAAACTAAGATTTACTCTTCCAATTTAACATTGTATTTTTATTTTTCAACAAACAGCACCTTGAGTTACTTGATTATTTTGGAACTGACAGTCAAAAGGCATGGCATCTAGTTTAATTTGTTTAAATTGCACGTATTGTACATTTGATATTAAAGTCATAACATCTGTCCGAATGAGAGTATTCTGCAGTCTGTGGGGATTTTGCCCTTCAGCAGTATTAATGTATTGAGACCCTCTTGATAGCCCAAGTTGCCCACCCCTGAATTAAACCATTCAAAATCACAACACAATAAAAACAAATGTACCATTGGTATTTGGAATATCCCCAACATCTGCAGCATCACGATCGTAGAGGAGGACTCAGAGGCTCCAATGACGGCGTGAGCAGATGCCTGGCTGGAACAGTTTTTACCCAGACTCCTCTCTCGTCCGTTCATCAAACCCATCGCTGCTCGTGTGGAAGGCAGCGTTGAGCCACAAGTGTCAAACAGCTTATAGCCAACGGTGATATTTGGAAGCAGAGAGCTGCTGTTGTTGATCTCCTCAATGGCAAACATCATTGTTTGAGCAAAATGAAATTCTCTGAAGTTGATCCTAAATTGAGGAAAAACATTTTCAACAAAAAGTCTAAAGACATGATGTGTCACACAAATGATGTCTGAGGCAGAAAAATACCTTGAGCACGTGAGTGGCTCTGGGGTGTCTGTGAAAGAGAGTGAAGGCTGTGAGGTCTGGGTATGGATGGAGAAGGCTCCTCCGATGATTACATCTCCTTCCTTTGACAACAGAGGGGACACTGGGCTTCCCAGCATCTTGCAGACTGCAGAGTCTTCTTCAGCTCCAATGGCTCCAAGAAACAGAACAAGCAGGAACACTTTACACCCAAAGTCCCACATCTGGTACAAGAAAGGAGACCTGCAGTCTAATGCACTAATTAACATCAAGTTGCTTAACTCCTCTAATGGAAAGAGCTCCTCTCTTCTTTAGCTTGTCAAAGTCCTCTTATCAAACTACTGTGTGATGATGTCAGACCAATCAGCTCTCTTTCACTGTTTTTTTTTTAATCCAAGGTCATCAGAGAGGAAACTTTGATATAGTAACTAAGGATCCCAGAGTAAATCCAGTGCATTCCCTTCTTCTCAGTTGTGGCGTGACAAACAGTATATTATATAATATGTAATCACATTAAGTCCTTTTCGTCTTTTTCTATTTGTGTAGAGTCAGCATTTTGATTAACAACTCACCCTCTATGGCATAAAGCTGTGATCAGAATGTAAAAGGCATGAGATAAAAAAAAAAACACTCCCCGTACAGTGAGAGCCTTTGGATTAGGGCTATCACTTATCTCATCAGTTTTAAAGCATACATGCAAATAACCAAAGATACTGAGCCCTCTCATCCCCCAACAAGGTGCCACTGGACTGCAAAAGGACGACAAATGAGCCTGTTGCTTGTCGTGGATGAGGAGTGGGCCAGCTGTTTGCACATAATCGACACACAGCCCAGTCTATGATTACTATTTTGCCATCGGTGCTGTGGAGCCCAAAGTGCTTCCATGGAGTAGCTTTGCCTGTCCTAATAATTTTTAGAAAAGTGTGAACCCTGTGGACTGGCCCTGATTTATGTCAGAATTATATTGATATGACACGACTTTAAACATAAGAAACTGATGTCTGCTCATCTAACATTCACTTGCTGATGGCCTATGATTGTTGAATGGACTAATACCAAAATAAAACTGATGCATCTGTGCTTTTCTAATAAAAGTCTCCCTGTGAACTCTATCCCCAATCATCCAAGGATCTACACCAAACATCACTTTAGTTTGAAGACCTTTTTTATTTACACAAAATCAAGTAAAGATGACATTAATCATTATTGATAAACTTTCTGCTACAGTAAAATAATAAGTCTTGATTATTCTTAAAGGAGAATGATGTGAGCCTCTAGTATGATACAATGTTATTTGAAAAGTCTTACATTGCTGTCGACATTATAACTTTATGATAATATATACAGTTACTTTAAAGCTCTCATATAGGTGACCAAAAGACACCCACAAACACTTTAATATCCACAGTTACGTGCTTTTATATGTTCAGTTTAAATACTTTTATTAAGCATTTTGGGGCAAAGGTAAGAGCAAGAGAAAAGCTTAATCAAATGCAACAAAAATTATTATTTGTTGAAAGTTGGCTAGAATTGCACATCATTACTGGACGCCTTGCCCATGATGTGTTTCCTCGTGTTCTGCTCAGGTCTGAACAAAATGATGAAACATTTTGGCAGAAAAATGCAGAACAGGAGCCCATAACTGGAGGCTAGAATAGCAAATATTTCCACAGCCACTGTGAACTTTCCAGGAGAGCTGACATACGCTGGGATGAAGGTGATCCAGACAGCACAGAAAATCAACATGCTGAAGGTGATGAATTTGGCTTCATTGAAATTATCCGGCAGCTTTCGAGCCAGAAAAGCGAGGACGAAACACAGGAGAGCGAGCAGGCCGATGTATCCCAAAACGGCCCAGAAGCCTACAGCTGATCCCAGATCACACTCCAGGATGATCTTGTCCTTGTAGTGCTTCATATTTTTGAATGGAAAAGGAGGATTTATGGTCAACCACAGCACGCAGATCAAAACCTGAATGAGAGTCAAAGCCAGGACGCTGATTCTCTGCTGTGTCGGCCCGAACCACTTCATCATATTACTGCCTGGGAGCGTCGCTCTGAAGGCCATTAACACGACGATGGTTTTCCCCAGCACACACGATATGCCGAGGACAAAGGTGATGCCGAACGCCGTGTGCCTCAGCATGCAGGACCACTCAGAGGGCCGGCCGATGAAGGTCAGAGAGCACAGGAAGCACAGAGTCAGGGAGAAGAGCAGGAGGAAGCTCAGCTCAGAGTTGTTGGCTTTCACTAAAGGTGTGTCCTTATATATAACGAACAAAATCACAACAATCAACGTGAGAAACACACCAAAGAGAGTGAAGAATATCAGTGCTACACCCATAACCTCAGTGTGGTGGAGGAACTCAACATTTTTCAGTACACAAGCATCTCTGTTTGGGTTGGACCAGTACTCCTCTGGGCACTTTCTGCAGTCAATAGAATCTGCAATAGAAATATCACACTGTCACTTTAATTCAGTGAGTTAAATCAGAATTACACCAACAAGAGACTGCACCATAAAGAACTTTAACATGATGCACAGCGTCTGACAGAGAAACAATGTCACCCAGGAGCTGTATTCGATGTCTGCGGCACATCTACCTGTGCTGTTGCTGATTTCTCCCTCCGCACATCGGACACAGTCATAGCAGCAGACTGGCTTCCCTTTCTGGAGGACTTTATGAGTGCCTGGACGACAGCTCTCACTGCAGACTGATACAGGTAACTACAGAGAGAAGATCACAGATTTAAGTTACTTCTGTCACTAAGCTGACATTTTGTAACCTTGCAGTGCAGATGGACCTGCCTGATTCATCGTCTGAACTCACGCAGATCCATCTTAACAAACTCCAGTCTCCAATGACTTCATCGGCCCAATCAGGGAAGAGAGGCGGAAACTGAAGACATGACGACAGCAGGAAGTGACTGCATGTTTGAAAACAATGGCGGCTTCTGAAGCGGTGTCCATGGATACGGTAATATCTGCAGTTTTATCAGAAATTAACTCAATTATTCTCAAAAGAGGAGCAACGAACGTCACGTAAAGCTTTTCTTACAAGAAATCATGTTTTTGCTCTTCTCCTGACCGGGGAAACTGGGAGGGAACGCGGAAATCCTCCAACTGCTGCCGGTTAGTCTATGGTAGTCATGGTTACTCAACGATACCCGGCGAAATCTGCTCTCCTCAGAAGTTTACCGGGAGAACTTGGTGGGGATTGTCGAGGTTGACCAGGTTCATGTCACATATAAGTGGTAAATGATACATCTGTGTGGTATAATTTAATGTAAGATGATAGTCTAAGGACTGAAATATAGTTTAAGCTAACGGCTAACAGCAGGGTCTAGCTGCTATGTCATACTGTGGCTTGATATGGATTGGTCTGTGATGAGTGTGACTGGCAGAATGATCGTTCAGTCACCAGTTGCAGTTGTTTTTGAAGGTTCTGCCTCTGAAAACATTTTTTTGGGCTCTTACCTGGCGTGCTAGGTTAGACATTTTGGCCAATTTGTGCCAATGTTGAGCTAAGTCAGGCCACATAGAACCAAGTTAACGTCAGTTGGCAGTGCTTTTGTTCATTGGATGCCTTAAATTTTTTTTACACATACCTAAAAATTTCGTCTTTTGATCCAGCCGGCTTGTAAACACCAGCAAGAGTTGACCTCCATTTACATTTGCTACCTTCAGCTCTGCTGGGTCCAACTGCTTCCTCCTCAGGACTGGACTGCTGAGGCAATCTTTTGGGGACAGCCATATTTTGTCGTCTAGCCGTGGTGCTGGAATACTGAGAACAGCTGCAGCTGCACGTAGTGAAATGGCATAGATGTCCGCTTTATATGGCGTTTGTTGAATGATGTCACAACATGTTCCTCAGTGTTTAACTCATGCATTACATCTGCATTAGGGAATTTTTAAAATCTGTCTACAATTAGTTTGGGAGCCATTGGGAAGCATTATACACCACTAGCACAACATTTCTCTCTGCTTAAGATACATAATAATGGTTTGGCACATACTGGGTTGGCACTTTGGCACTTCACTACCCCTAAAGTTAACCCTGCGTCATTCATAAGTGACGATAAAGATTGAGAGTGCAAGGGTTCAAACCCTTCGCTCTGGGCTCCAGAGGCAAGTGAAGCCAACCCTTCAGCTGCGTTACCAACTGCTGTAACTTGCGGTAGTGCCTGAGAAACTGACCACGAGAACATACTTTCACCTTAATTTTGATGATTCCTCAACCTTGGTCATCATCAGCTACTACACATTGATGTGTGAATTGGCCTTTATACTATACTTTGGTATAGTCAGTGTTAAGCTGGAGATGTACTTGATGTTAACTACAAGAAGTGGATGCATGATGGGCGCCATGTCGATTCAGCGTGAAGGATATGCTCGTTGTCAAGAATTAACGAGACATGAGCTGCAGTCTAATATGACTGCATGACTGATAGGATCAGTGTATTGATAGAGGAGACATATAACTATTTTATATTATAGTATAAAACAAATCTGTGTTTACTTTATTAAATTAATTAAAGCATAACTACCAGCATTTTAGTTTAAAAGGGGTTGATACACATTCTGAGTAGAGGTATATATTTATCTCTGATTGTGAATTATAAGTCATTTTAATTGTCTTTTGAGGGTATCCTATGTATGTTTTTTTTTGGTTACAATAGGGCCTTCTGTCAATGGGGAAAAAAAATAATTGTAGCCTTATTTTTAACCGATTTGCCCATTCTTGCTCTAGAAGTGATGAAAAAATAGTAGTAATAATAATGATTATATTTGCCTCTTTTTTCCCTCCAGGCCACATGATGGCTTCAGTCTTCAGGACAAACTTCTGCCCAGGAGGGAGGGAGGCGTCGTAGTAGCCCACTGGTCTAAACTGGACCGAGCCGTCAGTTCCCATCTGCCAGTTCACCACCTCATATCGAGCAACGGCTGCACCGCTACTGTCGAACCACACCTGGTCCCCGTTCTTAATGGTAAAATTTACCTTCTTTAAAGACTCCACCACCTGAAGAAAGATTGGATGAATTGTCAGAATTAATAGGTTTAAATGCAGAGAACATTTTCACAAACAAGGATTTTGAGTTTTTGGTGCAAAACTATTGACATAGGAGAAAATAAAAAGTAAGAACCAGGAAAGCTACAGTGCTTCTGATAAAAAGTGGCAAAAAAAAAAAATATGAAAGCAATATTAAATTAAGGATAGAACATGAAGACCACATAAATGTAAGTACAAAAGATGCAATGGAGCAGCTTTATGTGCAGGTATGTTAATCATTAAGTGTAAATATACTTAATAAATTACTGCAAAAGTCTAAGTCCTAGATTTGTTTGAGGTTTGAGAGGCAAAAAATGAGAAAGGTAAGATTTTTGCAGAATATACTTCAAAAATATAAAACACAATCTAAAAAAAAAAAAATCAAAAATAAAGTCCATATAACAGGAGTTGCATTAATATCATAGGAAACAAGCTGAAAGGCAATTAACTGATTTAAATACTGAAAAAAAATCTTGCAGTTGCAGAGTACAGTAGAAATGTTGTTAAAAAGGTTGAAGTTTCAAGAATAAAATTGAAATATTTCAACATTTTAAGACTGAGGTCAAAATGTTGATAAAAAGAAGGCTAAATTTGAGGAGTATATGTAAAATACACCCTCAAGGATAAAGTTGAAACACGGAGAAAATGGCCAAATATTATTGAATTCTGATGAACTTTTGATATTTAAAGTACATTCCTGATGTTGTCATTATTCTTAAGATTTTGGCTTCTGCCTTTTCATTTGACTTCCTTTTCAAAGTGCAGAACACAAAAAAAGTCCCTCATAAATTCTGTCCTCTGCCTCCCCCTCAAACTCTTTGGTCAGTGTGGCCACCATTTTGTTTTACCTGTTGGTGAGTAACTTCCACAGTCTTGTCACATCCTTGGTTTCTTGAGCATCCCATGATGCTGTGCAGAGAATGAGCCACAGCGTAGATAGCTTTGTAAATGTTACTGGAGTACCTGAGTTCAGCCACGTCCTCAACATAATCCTTAAACTCCAGTAAGTCCTCATTTTCTGTGCAGGGGGATATTTCTGACTCGGCGTCCTTGCACTTAAATTCAGTTTCCCAGAAACCTTTGATTAAGAAATCATCCATGCCACTGATGTTCGCCTTCTGCACAGCAAAGCCCAGCGACCCTCCAAGCACGCTAAAGCTCGTCGGGGTCACGAGGCTGTTGGCCGTGATCCAGGCCTCCACGCCGATAAACTGCCTTCCTGTGATGTTGTTCAGGCTCAGCTGCTGTAGAAGATTATTCATCTCCACATGGGCGAGGAAGCCAACGATGACCTTCGCCGTGCTCTTTCGGATCACCTCTACCACCTTCATGAGCTTCTCCGGCTCTGCTCGGTGAAATTTCTCGATGAACTCCACACACACTCCCTCGTCCTGGGCCGCAGCGAGGAAGATTGCCATGCCGTTGTTGCCGTAGTCGCTGTCGCTGTTGACCGCGCCAACCCAGGTCCAGCCAAAGTGCTTGACCAGCTGGGCGAGAGCTCGGCTTTGGTAGAGGTCGCTGGCAATGGTGCGGAAGAAAGAGGGGTACTTGTTCCTGTTGCTTAAACACTCACATGTGGCTGAATGACTAATCTGAGAATCACAGGCAGAATGATAAAGATTTACAGCATCATGTCACTGTGTCAGCAGATAACAACCAAAAAGTCAGTTATTAAGCACAGATGATCATTTCTGTGGTTCCTTAAAGGAAAAATATCAGCCTGTCACATTAGAAAACAAGGGTCTTAACTGGCATTTGATGACTTTTGAGTGTGCTTACATCCGTAAAAAAAGTCACCAACTCTTTTGGGTTGTACGGCATTAGACTTTTGCCAATATCTGATATTTCCAAACTTCTTCTTGCAGATATTAATAATAATATTTTTAGTCAAGGTTATAAAACCTCTTTTGACTAAATATGACCTGTTCTGTTAATGATGACAGCCTGTTTGCATTAAAATCAGATGTGAAGCAAGAAAAACAACATTTTATTCTTTGATAAATTAAACTTTTGATTTATAAAAGTGGACATTCAGTGATGATTTGCTAAATTATTATGGTACATTTGTAAATTCTGCCAAGATTACAGCCAATACATGGGATATTCATGGCCAATTTGTACCAATTGAAATCAAAGAAAATAACAGCTGTAAATATCAGCAACAACAGTCAAATCTGCAGATACAGATAATCAACTTTTAGGCTCATTTTAAGGCTGCTGAAACTGATATTCTTTTTTTTGCATCCCTGCAAATTTTTGAGGTTTAAGATTAAATTAAATAATGACTTATTTAACCATCTAGAATTCAAGCTGTTGAAGCATCCACAACATTAAAATACATTACATTTTATTATGTATTTTCCTCTATGTCAGGTTTATGTACCTAACAGAGTGGAATCTAAAAGAAGGAATTTTTCAGACTAAATCAGCCATTGTTGTGTAGTGTATTTAAAGAAACAAGACAATGATTACACTGATTATTTCATGAAAAGAATGATATTATTTCAATAACCAAAGATTAGTATAGAAGTATTTCAGTTCTTATTTATTTAAATGGCTTTTTTTTTTCCTTTTTTTCTTCATGTTGTAATTTTTTGATATTTGAAAATAATTTAGGGCCTGCATTTGGTGGTTTTCCTATCCCTGTTCTATGGTATCAGCCTTTTGTTGATTTTTGTTTAAACTGTAAGTTAATACTAGGACATTTGTCTTGGGAATGGAAACATAAGTTATCAAATTATAAGTTTTAGATTGAGCCAGCAGACCTCATCAACTAAATTTTCCTCTTTGTCATCATTCCTGAAACTCTTAGTGTGCTTTTCACAACTTAGATTTAAATATTCAGAGACTTTGAGTAAAAAAGACAAAAAAAACATGTTCATGTGTCAGTACTGGTACCAGATGAATGAATTTGGTATCAGCATATCAGATATGAGTAAAAATCCATCGTTGTGCTTCCTAAAGAGGGGTTCACATCCAAAATCACTTATCGTTCTTACCACTGGTATCTTGAACGGCCCTGTAGTGCGGGACAGCACGATAGTCGAAGAAGACTCAGACTCTCCAATAATAGCATGAACAGCTGACTGACCAGAGCAAATCCCCCCCACAGCCAACTCATCACCATTCATCAGGCCCATCACAGCACGCATTGAGGATAACGTGGAGCCGCAGTTGTCATAAATACGATATCCGATGGAGACATGAGGGAGCAGAAGGTCACTTCTGTTTATCTCCTCAATGGCAAAGATCATCGTCTGAGCAAAGCGCAGCTCCCTGAGGTTGACCCTGAGGTAAAATCGACATGTCTTATATTCACATCTGCAGAACCTAAAACAGAGGTCACTGACACAGATCTGAAGGTTACCTGGAACATTTGAGACGTGAAGGTGTCTCTGTGAAGGAAAGGGAAGGTTGTGTGATTTGGCTGTGGATTGAAAAGGCTCCCCCGATCATGACGTCTCCCTCTTTAGACAGCAGAGGGGGCTCAGGATCCCCCAGTACCTGACAGAGGGGAGCCTCCTCCCTCTCTGCAGCGACGAATGCAAACAGGAGCCCTGTGAGCAGCAGCCCTGTCATCGCATGAGGCATCGTGCCCTTCAGTTAATGACAGGGCAAAGCCAGTCAGGACTTATACCCTTACTGACCTCATGTCAACCAATCAGAGAGGAGGATATATTTGTTGTACTACAGCACATACTGTAGCCTTTCGCATGTAATACAGTTTTTTTTTTTTAATTAGACTGCCAAACAGCAAATAAAGATGTGTAAAAAAGAAAGTATGTTTATGCAAAATTAAATTACTTCTATTAAAGCACTTCGACACAGTAATTGAATGAAGGTTGTATTATAATTAACAAAATATAAAGCCAGAGCATTTATTAGACTCAAAAGTGTATGATTATGACATGCTTTTTTAAACTCAAGTAAACTCTCTTTTGGCCCTGATGCCTAGATTTCCATGTCATGATTGCAGGGTTAGGGTTAGGATGATATTTAGCTTTGCCTGACAATTCTTCAGTGTGTTTGATCAAATAAACGTTTTAATGCATAACTCCTTTCTTAAAAATGTATTTTTGACTCACTTTTAGTATTTTTTTTCCTACCATCGACTGAAATAGAAAATAATAGGCATCATGATCTTACTGAACCCTGCCTCCTAAATCCAAAAGTGTTGCTTTTCGGATCAGAAAATTAAAAAAAATGTACAACTACTGAGTAGATGAATATTATATTGTCTTGATTACGTATTTTTTGTTCTTTTATTTTGTAAAACATTTCTAAAACATACTTACCAACATAAAAGGTAATCAGTAGCACTATTTTATGAAAAAAAAACATTAAATTGTTAAAAAAAAATTAAGATAGTGGGTTTGTGCCCAACAGCGACAATATGGGGGACACACTTGGGCATTGCTGGTGTGATTAATTGGTTATGGGGTCGTTCAGGCTGAATGATGGTCTGTTTCTGAGCAGCAGATGTTCCTCGTTCTGTGGTTTGATGGATGAAAGAACTTTAGTTCACTTTTATTGACAAATTCTAATGCAGCTCTTTTCCCATTGTTTAGAATTTAAGCATTAATTTCAACATTCTTTAGACATGCCCTCTTAAAGTGAAGGAGGGCTGGACAGTCAGTGCCAGTGCACTCACTGTATCTGTAACCTTTTGACCTTTAAAACAGTTAACACCTTATCAGCAGTGCTATAACAATATGAAGGCAGGGCAAGAAAATAAGCTGGCAGGCCTTTTGCACCTCTTTGTTGAATCAAAATGTTCTTGTCTTCCATTTGGTTTAAAGTGACCCATCAAATGCAAACTGAGTTTGAGGAAAATGCAAATGGAGGAGCACTTCAGGCCTCATGTCGCTCTGACACACAGAGACAAACAGTCTTTACACCTGGAAGACACAACAGCACAGCTGCATTTTTATAGGAGTTTACTTTGTTTATACACTAACTCAAAAACTCTAAAATTATCCTGACTTTACCCAGGTGAGCTGCATGCGAACACAACCAGCAGTTTTTCACCCTGAAGTCAGCCTGAAATGTACTGTACCTGCTGCCCCACCTGCGCCTCCATTATGACATGAAACCTGCAGAGGAACTTCCTGCTGTGAGGGCCAAGTGTGAACAAGGAGGAACTTTCCTCCTTTGTACCACAATATTTTCCAGATAATATCAGGGCTGCATGAGTGAAAATGGCTTTGTTATGGTTTTTCCAGAGTTGCTGACAGGATGCTAAAAGACTTGATCAGAAGACTTTTTGCCTCTTTTCCAAAAGGTAGAGCGAAGAATGTGCACCGATCAGGCTGACCTCAGACAGGTGCGAATAACACCGATCAGAATCACTTTTTATTGCCAAGTATGCAACACATGCAAGGAATTAGATTCCGGCAGTTTTTTTCTCAAGAACAAGTAAACAAAATAAATAAATAAATAAATATAAAAATCGAGAACTAAATTAAAATGAAATATGAATGAAAATAGCTCTTAACAAATGCAGCGTGTATACAATTAATACGGTTATCTCTGTATCATGGCTCCGGTAAGTAGGTGTGATATATTAGGACGCAAGTGTACATTTTATCTTCGAAGTTGATGTTAGAAGCAGGAAAAATGGCTAAGCGTAAGGATTTAAGAGAGTTTGACGAGGGTTAAAGTTTGATGGCTGGGTGACTGGGTCAGAGCGTTTCCAAACTGCAGCTCGTGTGAGGTGTTCCCGTCTGCAGAGGTCAGTATCTATCTGAGGTGGTCCAAGAAGGCAGCAGGGTCATGGGAGGCCAAGGCTCACTGATGCACCGTGTGGTCCAATCCAACAGATGAGCTGCTGTTGCTTAGACTGATGAAGGAGTTCATGCTGGTTCTGATAGAGAGGTCTCAGAAAACACAAAGAAGCTTGTTTTGTTGTGTGTGGGGCAGTCATAACGTTATGCCTGATCGATGAAGTCCTCTGTTAAACCGTGTGTGTGAACGGTCTCGTGGTCACCTGAGGGTCGTTGACCCAGATTCATCCCCTTGGTTTTTTCCCAGGGTCATTTGAGTCACATGATCTTGTGTAAACTTATCACAAGTGAAAGTGTTGCTTGGATTGTTGATGAAATAAATCCAAAAGTGTGTTCTATGTACAGTAGATGATAAGTTTACTCTCAGCCTGCCTCCTCTGTCCGTCTCAACATAGGTGACTTTCTTGAGACATAAATGTCCTGATGTCTTAATTTACTGAATTTTTCAAATGCATAGCAATTTTTGTTTTTAATTTCTCTTGTGGTTTATGTTTAAAAATGTATTCAAACTAGGGCTGGGCAATATATCGATTGAATTGATTAATCTGAATTATTTTCTGCATAAAATATAAAAAATAAGAACCTGGATTTTTTCTTGACTTACTTTAATCGTGAGTTTTTGCCATTTTTGAAAATATAAGTACTGAAAACTTACAGTTTTCATAATGGTCGGCCCTTTCAGATTTTGCACAAGCACATGGTTTTTAATGTTTGTTTTTAAATGTGATTAAATATTGATCAGAGAGTTCAATGTGGAAATACAGTGAAAATATCTCAAATTTCAGTATTTATGTAGACAAACCTGCCTACGTTTTAACTACATAATCAATATTTATTACATCCACTTTAACTTTAAGATGAAAATTCAGGTTGGTTTGGGAATGTATTTTAATAACATAAAGGCAAAACTTTATTCATGTAATTTTTCTGTCACTTTGAGTTTTTTGTTTGTTTATTTATTTATTTATTTATTTATTTTTAAATCGAGTGTTAAAAATCTGGGATTTTGTTTGTTTTTATTTATCGCCCAGCCTTAATTAAAAACCATAGAGTTTTTGTTTTCAAATACGTCACTGTCATCTGTTCTTTTCCGTATATCTAACTACTTTAGTTTAGTGTTTTTCTTTATGAATACCTTTGGTGCACCAAACTGACTTGTGATTAATGGAACACTTTGCTGCAATAAGCACAAACAGTATTTAAAAATATTACATTTTCTATTTTGGGTAAATTGAAGTTGCCATTATGTCCTTGTCATCCATGCTGAAACATCACATAAATAATCTTACTTTGTGCATAAATTACAGTTAGAGACCTTCAAACATAGACATTCAGCTCTATTATCCTGTCATAAATGTCTTATCATTTTAGGAAGTCAGCCATTTTGATTTAACATTAATGATGTTTTGACAAATAATCCAAACAGACCAATCATCACAGCTGACTTAGCAAGTCATTGATCCGTGTGATATTTAATTTGGTTTTCTTGTTATTCATCAGTCTTGGACATGTTCAGTCAGCTGATCCCCCTCACAGGCCCATTTAAGTAATAAAAGGAGCTGTTTGTTAAGATTTCTGTCAGTGATGAAACACATAAAACTCTCCAGAGGGTTCATCCTCCAGGAGCTGGGTTTGCACGTTTGGGGAAGTGCAGGAGCTTCAGGCCTGATCATGACTTTAACCTCAGGCTCTTCCCTCTCACAAACAAACTAACAAAGTCCCTCTGGGTGTCACAGCGTCTCCCGTCTGCCTCCAAATCTCTCGTCTCAGTGTGAACTGGAAACTTCCCTTCAGGGCTGTTGCATCATGATCCCCAGATGATCTTTACCGGAGAACTTGAGGCCTCTAACAAGACCGTGCCCTTCAGCTACAAGCCTGAGACCTCTGTTTGAACATGAGGATGGCTTTGGGAGTAAAAAAGGAATCATCACAAGAAGGAAGACACCAGATAAACTCTATGCCATATACAGAGAGGTTTAAATATGTGGAAAAGGTCATTTAATGTAAACAACATAGACAAAAAACTCAAACAGGAAACATATCTCCTGTTTCAGACCATGCCTTTAGTCTGTGAGTGTGCCCATAATATGTCCATTCGTGTTGACAGCACACAAATTTTCTCAATATTTTGATATCAAATATGTAACCTAGTGATCAACAGGTGATATTTTTCTTTCAAAATTTTGATATATTATGAAAATAGTTTCTCTGCTGTAAAAGGGAGTTCATTTTGTGGAATTTCAGAGCTCAAGAACATGCAAGGATGTTTTCAATGAAGATATACCTACACTTATAGTTGCTCTATTACGGCAAATATCACATTTTGGATTATTTCAGTGTTAAAGGAGTAGTGCAGTGTTTCTAAAATGGGGTTGTTCAAGACCAGTGGCACAAGTTAACGTAACTGCCGATAAAGCAACTGGCCAGCTCTGACCCTGAGGAGAGATAGCTTGACACTAGGTGAAACATGGCAGAAAGTGATGCCACTGAAGGCTTCATAATTACCCCACTTTTGGGGTAAACTACTCAGTTTTCCTACTAGATGCTACAGTAAGATTTTTTACAGCATTGCACTGTTCCTTGACAACAGATGTATCCCTCTGCCAGAAAAACGCTGCTTTCCTCTCATCAGCTGTTCACGTCTTCATCCTCCAGAATAAACAACAAACACTAACTTCACAAAAACTGAACGAGAAATTAGTGATTTTGACTCCAGTGATGACGATATGCCATGAATCATGGATCTGAGAGGATGAACTGGAGTAAACAGAGGAAGAACTTTGACAGATGGAGTCACAGAAGGATGGAGAAACTGTTGTGGAAACTGAGGAGCAGGCGAATCATAAGTTACCTGGTGGTGCAGTTCAGTCTTCATTTTGACAGCATTTTTTAATTTAGTTGTAGTTATAGTCTTTTGCCTAAAATATCTTTCAGTTTTAGTCATAATTTAGTCATCTAGTTGTTTTAATTTTAGTCTAGTTTAGTTGATAAAATTTCACAACATTTTAGTAAATTTAGTAAATTTAGTCCACTAAAATATGAAGTGTAAAGGGTAAGGCATTTTTTATGTTTCCTTGAATTTGGATAAAATGAATCATCTAATAACCCTTTACTGAAAGTTTAAATGTATAAACGAACAGAAACAAATTGAACTTTTGTGTGAAATGCAGTCACCTTTATTTAGGCTACTTGGCAGAGCATCTCAGTTACAATACCAGAACTGACAACAAACAGTGAACCTGCTCTACATGAATATATCAATTCATAAAGAGAGGAGCTCTGATTGGATCGCTCCACAACTTATCCCACCACCACCAAGCTAAGGCAGCTGTGATTGGATGTCCCTCTGAACTCATCCAACCTTTCCACACAACCAAAGTATCTGTGATTGGATATATTCCTAACTTGTCCCTACTTTCTACATGACCAAATTAGGTCTGATTGGTTTAAGTCTCTAACATTTTAGTCAAGTTTTTATTTGTTCACGAAAATGTCAGTTAATTTAGTTTGAGTTTTTGCCCATGTGCACTTGTGTTTATTAGTTGCTGTCTAGCTTGGTCAGGGGTAAAAAGGTTGTTGATGAAAACTATGACGAAAATAATTAGTCAACAAAATTAACGCTGCTGCAGATGCATGAACTGTGAGCCCAGGAACCAAGAGGCTCATTGCTGTCAAAAGTGGGACTTTTTCTGGACCTTTCTGGTGATGATGGTAAACTGGGGCACTACAAACACGATGTTCTGTCTCTGCAGAGGGAATCCTGTTGTCAATATTCAAAACAGAAAACCAAAGTTGGTGAAGGCCCACGTCAAGAGACAGAAATCAGTACTGTGACCATTTGTTTTGCCTGGTTTTACATTTGGGATAAAAACAGGAGCATCTTCTTAATATTCAGGAAAGTTAAATTTATATCAGTTTGTGCTCCAGTGACCTCTAACTGACCCCGCTGTAGCACTTTGACCTGAACAGCTGATGAGAGGAGAGCAGCATGTTGCTGATGGAAGGACCCATAGCCCAAGTGTGTTATCACAGGTGGCCACAAACTAACAGAAATCTTATATTCTGCACAGTTACATCTTTTAATGAAGCAAGTGATACGTTTATTTATTACTTAATTTTTTTCTTAGGGGTAAAACATTTGGTGAATCCAGAAGCTTTTTGCTGTGGTTTCTGAGTTGGATCAGGACTTTTGTGGATGTTGAACGTTTTATTAAATGTCTTCTTGTACATGTGAAATCATCACGCTTGAGAATTTTAATGTTATTAGTGTTTTTTCATTGTTATTTCAAAAGCATTAGCAACTCTAATGATTTTTAGTACTCCCTAGAGACTTTTCAGAAACCATTAAGCATTTGTTTTAAATTAAAGCAGTTTAACATTTAATTTAGAGTATTACAATTTTTTATGAAAGCAAACTAAAGATGATCAACGTGAATACTTTTGAGGACCCTTAGTGGTTTGGCAATTTTAAATACAGCATAAAATTATCCATAAGGGCTATAAGCTGCATCATCAGTTATTACACAGGCATTATTTGATTTTAGTGCAACAGAAGTTAAGTTTTATAACTACAGTAGCAGTAATATGATTATGATGTAGTGCAAGAGCTATAATTTTTTTTATCAAGAGACTTAAACAATTTCCAAAAGAGTAGGGCTGGAAATGATTTCAAAATCTATGATATAAATAGGCTTTTTTTGCTTTCTACTGTTGATAACAAATAAACAGACTCTGAGACTGAAGACTTTGTCTAATTAACTGTACCATGACTATACAGTGAGCAATGCTGCCATCTTGTGGTTACATGCTCCTATAAGTTTGAGGTGAAGAATTAGTGTCTATAAAAACACAGCAGAAATAAATTAATATGCTAAAAACTCCAATCAAAAGACCTTCATGGCCACACATTAATGTGTGAAAAGCACAGATGAGGCCTGAGGTGCTTTTCAACTGTTCAGAGATTAGAGCTTTGGAAGCATGTCATGTGCCTCTCAAGCCAAATGAGACTAAATGTCTGAAAGGGGAGAACCAGCTTGTTGATTTGTGGCAAAACACAAGCATCTATAGAGAGTAACCTGTTTCAACCTCTCATCATTTTTTACCTTGTTCAGCAGATTTTATCCTTGTTTGTTGTCTCTTAACATCAGGTGGCTCAAGGCCTCACACAATTCATCCAATAACTTTCTGCTTCGCCTTCACTCTTGTTGCCATGGCTACATTTGATTCCTGCTACAGCCAGCTTGCTACCTAATAGTTTTTTTCAGTTTTATGTAAAAAAAAAAAAAAAAAAACAATACAAAACAAAAAGAAAAACAAAGGACGTGCTCTGCTGTTTTCTGTGTATTTTGCACACATCAGGATTACTGATCATAGATAATGAACACATTTATTTTTTACTATTTCAGGTCACGGTGTCCCCAATCCACTCCTGAGATGACAAAATGACTCCCAGCACCGCAGGACAAACAGGTAAGATAATCTTTAGGACCAACAGGTTTCAGGCCTCTGCTGACTTTGGTCGGCAGTGGGTATCAATGCCGAAACTTGTGCCAATTATCTTGAAGTTTGCACCCGGCTAGAAAGAAAGTTATTTTATAGGGATGCAATACCCCGAACAATATCCATTTAAGCAGATAATTGTCTTGAAGCTGAATATTGTTCTTCACAGATATACAAACTTTGCTAACTTATAGCCAATGTTTTCCCAAAACTGACCATATATTCGATGTTATTTTGGCAGAATGGACAAATGTACCATGAAGGTTTACCTCATCATCACTGAATGTCCACTTTCATAAAGCAAAAGTTTAATTTATTAACACAAATAGTCTGTCACCATAAAAGAAACAGATATATTTAAGTTAAAATTAGACATTGTGCTCTTGACAAGAAATACCTGTATAAATTTAGGTATTTGCGATATCAAGTTCAGCAGCATGTTGGATATCAGCAAAAATTCAGTATCCTGGATCCCTAGTAGGGCTTAAAGATTTATAGTTTTCGGGATTGAAATCCCAGTTTCAGACAACGCAATCATGTGATTGCCAAAGCTGCTGTTGTCTGCAGTGCTCCTGACTGACCCAGGATCTGTTGTGTCAACTATTTTACACATACTATTTTACACATTTCCGGGTAAGTTGTATTTACAGAAGTGCTGGTAAGCAGGTCAACAACACAAAACCTCTGTTTAGGAGTAGAAGTTGGAGTATCCCTTAAATAATGAAAACAGATTATTTATCATCAATATTAGATGATGAATAATGTGTTATGTGCTGTTGATCATTGACTTCCTTACTGTTGTCTGTACTGTAAACATAGTGAATATTGCACAGAAGCTTGATTTGAAGAAAATCGTGAATCAAGTGAAATCGCAATATCTGCCAGAAAAATCGCAATTAGATCTTTAAATTGTTCAGCCCTAATCCCAAGTATTTTATTAAAAAAATATATTTTTAATACAGCAAAACACAAAGATAAAAGACTGGTTCTGCCAAAAAAAAACTTTTCTTAAATGGACAAGCCAGTTAAGTGAGTGTTCTCATACTTGGAAAAGAGGTGCTGCTAAAGAGTAAAGGGTCAGAGTTAAATTAAGTTGAACTTGTGGCGGCCCACCTCATGGAGATCTGTTCACTGAGCGTAAATTGACTGAATTTGTATGAAAATATTCGCTTATTAAACATATTCACTTATTAAACTAGAGGTTTTCTTCAGTGGACATCCTCACGGGTTAATTAAAAGATGTCCAGGACTGAGGGGGGAAATATCTTGACCTTTCAGAAAAAAGACCATCTCACTTCCACTCGGGCACACAGAGCTGCGTTCACCGAAGAGCAGAACCATGAGGATTTGTGAAAGGTCATCTTTTCACTCCGCCTCACACCTAGTTGTCTCGTGGTCGTATGAACACCTGGAGAGGCCCAGAGCCTGAGCACTGATACTAGGACATTTAAAAAGCTTGTTTATTTTTTCCAGAGCATGTATGACGTGCATGCATTTGACATGAAGTAAATAAATAAATGTATTTGAAAAGGAATTTGATCAGACCATGGCTCCAAACTGCGATGTGAATCAGGGCTGAAATAAAATAAACTGACAGCAGCGGAAATTACAGAGAACTGATAGAAAAAAAGCATTTAAACTGAAAAAAATGATACACATATAACTCTTTGAAGTCTTTTTTAAGATCATTTTTTGGGCATTTTGTGCCTTTATTGATAGGAGAGAGAGTCTGTGGATAGGCTTGTGAAAGGGGGCTAGAGAGAGTAGGGGAAGGACACTCTGCAAACTGGCCACAGGCTCAATTCAGAAGCATATTAGGGATGCACAATATTATCGGTTTACTATCAGTATCGGCCAATATCAGCCTGAAAAGTTAAGTATCGGTATCAGCCGATATTGAAATTTTTGCAGATTTTTACAGCTGATATATCAGCCACAAATATCAGCCATATATCAGCTGGAATACCATCAAATTACACAAATGTACAATATTGATGCACCTTCTCATCACTGCATGGGTACATTTAAAATCAAGGGATCGATTTTTCAGGGTTCGTACGGGTCCTTGAAATCCTTGAAAATGCTTGTGTTTTAATGTTGTGTTTTCAAGGTTTGAAAAGTGCTTGAATTTTGATCTAAGTGCTTGTAAATGCTTGAAATTTTAATCATATAAATTTTACAATTAACAGCAATCTGGCTCAACAGATCGATCTAAAGGAGAGAATAAAAATAGTGAAATGGGGGGAAAAAAACGTTCTCCCTGAAGGCCTTGTGTGTTACACGCTGGTCAGTTGTCATGTGCGACGTGACGTCCCCCCCTACAGTGCGCAGCCCAACATGCCGGGAGGCTGTCGGTTCAATGAGCGGTGGCTGGATAATGAAAATTATAAACCATGGATAAGACGTGGCGCAAATCCACAAATAGCCTGCTGCAAAGTCTGCAAAAAGGAGATCAGCCTTTTCGCCATGGGAGAGTCGGCACTCTCCAGTCATATGAAAGGTACCCTGTTAGCCCTACACGTGAATTAGCCTACTATTAGTTTATGCTAACTACCTTTTTATATGCTAGGCATGCATGTGTGATGCAGAAGGGCACTGTTCCATGTAACATGTAGGTGGTGTGATGATTCCCACCAGCCGTACCGCTGTCACCTGTGGGGTGTTTGTTGTTCGAGGCAGATTATCACATGGCCGCGGTCGGTCAGTGACAAGTCTTGTCTAAAAATACCGAGTCGTGCCTGGGCCGACGGCCGCGGAGTGGGAGGCTCTCCCGCTGGATACGAAGGCACGAGACCCTACAGACAGACCGCGGTCATGTGATAACCTGCCCCTAGCTACAAACGCCCAGCGGTTGACAGCAGTAAGGCTGGTGGTTATTAATAACATTATCAATAACAATGTCAAGAAGAAAAGATGTGAAAAAAATGAATGCTTAGAAAAGCATTAGGCTGATGTGTCCTGTTAAGGTTTAAAACTTACATGACTACACCTGATATAATTTAGCCAAACCAGTGCAAATCATCATGCCTCTCTTACTGTTTGATGTCTTAATACAGTGTGTGGGATGACACATACTAGGGCTGCACTATTCTGGCAAAAATGTGAATCACAATTCTTTCGCTTGGAACTGAGATCATAATTCTCTGGCACGATTTTATTCACAAAATGTTTATTGCATTGATTAACTTTAAAGAGCGTTTTGCAGGTTATTTTTTGTAAAGGAACACTTAGAATTGTCTGATAATGGCTGTAGTTTAAGTCAGTCATTGATTTTATGTGTTATACAACACAAAAAGGCTCAAATTTAGAGGACGAAGTGTCTGTTTTCAGTATAGCTGTTAAAAACACTCTATTTTTCAACATCTCATCATATAACGTAGCATGGGGGACTCTGCTTTGATCCAATGTGCATAATAGGTGGTGGTGAGTGAGGGCAGGCATTTTGGGATGTGTTTTTTGTGCTTCTTACAGTGTGTTACATTTAATTTGACCATTTGTTAAGATTGTTCAATACTGCGTTAGTGCTTGATGCAGAAATACGAGCTTAGCAGGACATCGAAGCCACTCTTTCCCCAATAGGAAGAAAAATTGAATTAGCTTTCGTGCTTGGGTTTGTTTTTGCAGGTGGAGAGATGGGACTTTATTTCTACATTGGTCACCAAAAACACGGTCGTTTGTGGTGAAATCCGTTTCACTCTCCTTACTGCAGACGTTTCTCCGCCGTAACTCTCACTCACTCTTTCCTCACTCATCTGCAGTAGGCAGCAGCAGGAGCAGGCTCACGTGTTGTGAAGACACTTTACCATTGGTTTAGGGAGGAGGCAGCGGTGATGCTGTGTTTGGGAGCAATTGCTTATATTGCAGCCTGTGAAATAAAATGCTTAAGAATCGTCTGTGTTTAGAAATGAGATCACGATCTTTTAATGATTAATCGTGCGGCCCTAACACATACACACAATATTTTCCACATCTTACTGATACCTGAAAATAAGTTTGTGAAACATAATTTCTGCTTATTTCTGGTGGTAGGGAAAAAGCATCAAGATCTACTAAGAGCATTTCGGAATCCAGGTCCTACAGTGGAGGATTTTTTCCAGCCAACAAGCCATGCAGCAAACAAAGCTACAGCAACAGCCACACCAGCAACAAGGCAGGTGGAGAGTGCAGGGGAAGCAGGCAGTGGAGTAACAACTACCCATCTACCATCCTCTGGGTCTTCTACTCCACATCAGACAACCAGCAAGACCTCAAGCAACCTAACGTCATATGTTAGCTCTAATCCAACACTCAAAGCAGAAATATGTTGGGCAATAAAAGTTGTGACCAGTCACTATTCCTTCAAGTCATGTGAGAACGCAGGAGACATTTTTCAGACCATGTTTCCTGACAGTGACATTGCTAAGCAGTTTTCTTGTGGAGAGAGAAAAGTGGCATACCTCGCCACATTTGGGATTGCTCCTCATTTTTCTTCCCTAATGAAGACCATAGCCAAAAAAGAGTCTAGATATGTACTTCTGTTTGATGAAAGTCTAAATCAGGAGCTGAAGAAGTCCCAGATTGACATTCATGTGAGATTCTGGAACAATAAAGTACATTCAAGGTACCTGACTTCATTTTTCTTAGGTCATCACACTGCAGAGCAAATTTATGAGAAGATTGAAAAAGTGTGTTCAGATATAGGCTTCCAGAACCTGATTCAGTTATCAATGGACGGCCCAAATGTGAATTGGAAGATCTTCACTCTGGCCCAGCAGAACATTGAAAAGCAAACGGGGAGGAAAATGCTAAATGTTGGAAGTTGTGGTTTGCACACATTACATAATGCCTTTAGAGCAGGCTGTGCATCCACAGACTGGGACCTAGGAAATGTCCTGTCCAGCCTTAAGTGGCTATTTAAGGATGTCCCCGCTCGTAGAGAGGACTACACCGAAGTCACTGGTTCAACATCCTTCCCTCTTGACTTCTGTAGTCACCGATGGCTAGAAAATGTGGAGGTGGCTGAGCGTGCTCTTCAGATTTTGCCCTCTCTGAAAACATACATCAGTGCTGCCAAAGCAAAAAAAATCACAGAACCGTGTACAAAGTCTTTCAAGAAAGCTGAGATGATTGTGCACGATGACCTCTTCCCAGCAAAACTCAATTTCTTTGTAATGGTGGCCAGGGAAATCACACCATTTTTAAAGCTATACCAAACAGACAAACCCATGCTGCCATTTATGTGCAATGATCTCACAACTATGCTGAAAAGTCTAATGGAGAAGTTTGTCAAGCCGAGTGTGATGAAGAATGCAACTAACACTGTGAAGCTTCTCAGAGTGGAGCATGAGGACAAAGATAACCACATGGATGTGACCAAACTGAAAGTTGGATTCTCTACAGAGCGAGCCTTGGAGGAACATGTGAAGAACTCTGGAGATGAGAGGCTGAGGCTTGTGTTCAGGCAGAACTGCAAGCTTTTTTTGATGAAGATGGTGTCTAAGCTTTGTGAAAAAGCACCAATTAAATATCCTCTGGTGAGAAGCCTGTCTGTTCTAGATCCAAGGGTGCTCCTTAATGACAAAGAGTTCAGTGTCCAAAAACTCACCACCATTCTTCGATTTCTTGTGGAAACTGGCCGCATTGAGGAAAAATGCTGTGATGATACTCGTAGGGAGTTTGGCTGTTTTTTTGACCACAACCTGATGTCAACCTCAGATGCTTTCAGAAAGTTCGATCCACAAAGTGAAAGGTTGGATGAGTTTTAACATGAACTTTTATCCAACAAAGATGAGTTTCGCCATCTGTGGGAGGTAGTAAGACTCTGCCTACTCCTCTCGCATGGTCAAGCCTCTGTTGAGAGGGGCTTTTCCATCAACAAGGAGGTGATGGTGGAGAACCTCAAAGAACACTCACTGACTGCTCAGCGGATCATCCATGACCATGTGCACTTTATTGGGGGGCTGCAAAACATTGGCTACACAAAGGAATTGCTACTGTCCGCGTCTGCTTCCAGGCAGAAGTACCACATGTACCTTGATGATGAAAGACGTCAAAAGCAAGATCAACAGAGGCAACAGAAGAGAAAACCATTAATGGATGAGATAACAGAGATGAAGGTGAAAAAGAAGAGGATGGAAGAGGATGTGAAAGCCCTGGTGAAATCTGCTGATGGCAATGCAGAAAAAGCTGAATCAGAGGGCAAACTCTACCTCATTTCAAAGTCAAATGGACTGAGAAGAGCAGCAAAAGAAAACGAGAAAAATCTTGAGGCGTTGGAGAAAACGTTGGCAGAGAAGATGAAGGAACTAAATGACACTCTTTAAAATGTCCTAAGACATTTGGCTTACCTTGAAGTACTTATGTTATATAGAGCTGTTTTTTTTCTCAACAGAGAAGTACACTATTGTTACGTGAAGTTGATGTATTTCATCTGCACTTGTTGAGCCACCGAGAAGTAATGTGATGGATGCATGTAATGGAACATTTTGACTTCCTTTTTAGTATTATTGCTAAAGAAGACAATATTTGGTTGTACATGCATTTTTGTTATTTTTCCCCTACTGAATGGGATGGGTCACACTTGAGTTGACTTCAGCTGATTTTTTTTTATTTGCACAACATACAACTGAGTTAATGTGTTAATGTTCAGTTTGGTTAATAAAACAGTGAAATCGCCATTTTGAGTGTGCATGAATTCTATCACATTATGCAATTTACAACTGCTTACAGTACTTGAAAAGTTTGAAAATTGACCTTGAAAGTCCTTGAAAAGTGCTTGAATTTGACCATGAAAAAAGTGTACGAACCCTGATTTTTGCAAGAGTTAAATGTGCTCTTGACTAGAAATATCGGTATCAGTATTGGTATTGGTATCAGCGATAATGAATTAAAAAATATTGGCATATCGGCTATCTGCAAAAATCCAATAACGTGCATCCCAAATATATATGGGACATGCCTGGTTGCATACCACTCTGCCAAACCAGCACCCCATGTTTTTGTATTAATTTGAGTTCAATTTGTCACGTATAATTTCAATCTATAGTCAAGTGTCATCGTTTTAAAAGAAATAAAACTGGAGAACTTGAACAAGAGATCAGTAAGAGTCAGATAATTCTTCATTCTATCCAATGTCAAACTAATTAGTGTAGCTTGTGCTGCATAATGATCCCTCCCTGTGATTGCTAATTAAACTGTTTTGAAAGAGACAGTCTAACCTTTCATTAACACTCTAAGTTAATGAATTTCCAACAAGACACCTGGTGAACTCGTGTTTCACAGCCTCAGGCTCAGATGTCATCAGTCTTGTCGGAAACTCCTGCTTGTCTTTGCTTGCCTGGTGGTCCCCTTGTTCCTCCTCTAAAAGCCCTCGGGGTAGAAGTTAAATTGGCAGGTTTGGGATGACGCCACGACTCCACCTTCCTTTCACAATGAACACAATAACAAGTTTGTCCCAAGTGTGACTTCTGCTTGGATGCCTGTTGTTTTTCATGCCTGATTTGAAATTACAGCTAAAACAACACATGCTCAAAGGATATCCCTATGTATGAGTTAGCAAACATTTAATTAGGCCTTTTATTCTTAATCTGTGAGAGCTTTATGAAGAAGAGTTAGTTTGAAAGTTGGCCTAAATTAAGATGGGACAGGCACCAGTGTTCAAGATATATGTTTTTCTACAAATCAGTTCAGTTTCTTCCTTTGAGAAATAGTTAGATCACATGAATGTTACGGAAATTTGTGAAGTTTTTGCCATTTTAAAATTGTACAGAGCGTTAAATCACAACCAGGACCCTGTCTTTTACATATTTGTCCTAATTCTCACCCTCAAATAAGGTAAAGAAATAACATCCTCATGCTTTAGTTCTTGTATAACAGATATGATCTGTTTATTCATGGCCTATTTGTTTTCAAAAATCTAAATAAACTCTTAAACCAGGTAATAAGATTTATGCTAGAATTCGCCTGCACAGTTCTTTCATCTGTTACGATGGTCAAAGAGTCGTGAAATTTTGCAGTTTCTTGACCTTCAGGCATGACAGACAATACCAATGTATGAGACTAATCATTTTGACCAATATAATGACACTGGCAGTTTCCCTGCAGACTCTTACACAGGTGTTATGTTGTAATAAGCTACTATGCCATCTGGTGTCCTCTACAATACACTGTTGACACCAGGGAGCATTAAAAGCTCCTCTTTGTGCACCATACTGCATGTCCAACAGTTAGAGATATGCTAATCTGCGTAACTTTACATAAGACATTTAACATCTGCTATTATTGAGTGAGTTGTTTGGTGGGTGTCCTAGCCTGGCCTGCTAGCTTTGTTCCCATATACGCAGCGTGACTTGTAGTCATAGCAATGCTGTCTGTAATCACGTAAAGGCCTTTTGTGAGACCAGCCTGGACTCTGCCCTATTCTTTTCTTTTTTTCTTTTTTTTCTTTTTATTGGACATTTTAACAAACATTCTGCATACACCTGGCACACTTTGACTACTGTCCCTCCAAAGTGACACCTTTAAATCAAACATGACACTCCTCCTCAGTCTTTCACCTTGAATCAAAACAAAAGAATAAACTTACTTATTCATATACACCAATAAAATTATGCCCCTGACATAGAGGCCATTTACTGTTTCCCATACATTATGACCAGTTAAACTAAAAGAGTTTTACCGTGTTGCCAGTGTAGCAAAAATAGTGAAATAAAGTAAAACTAGAAAAGCACTCAGAGAGCGCAGACCTCCGCCAAGCAGCTCAGTTCTGGCAGTGGCTTTTCCACAACCCCTGAAAAAGATCCAATTCTGGATCAGTAGATCCAGAATTGGATCCAGACCAAACTCAACACATACATGGAGGTTGTTATCCTGTATGAACACAACATGTTTTGGGAACATCACTTAATATTTTGATTTTATATAAATTATTAAATGTCATCAATGGGATTTTCCATTATTAAGTTCAGTGTTTTTTTGTGATGTAAATCTGGATCAGATCCAGATAAAATTTACCTTGATGATAGAGACATGAACCCCATATTATCCTGTAAAATTGGAAGCAAATCTGTTAAAAAATGGCAGAGATATATATTTTTTAAATTCCACCCAATGTTAACTTACAGGGTATTAAGAAACTTTGAGAATTTTTTCGCATCTAGACAAATATATGTATCACCACCAAAATCTAATAATTTCCAAGTTGGACCATTACCAAAATCTCCTGGAAATCTCAGCAAAATCCGTCCAGTATTTTTTTTCATAATGAGGAAAGAGTTTCTTAAAGGAGAAGATGCTTCAGCTTTTTCACAAGTTGATTTAGCATCTGGCTTAGACTGTGTGGTTCACTCTTTGGCAGCAGTGCCCTCCAACCATGACTGTTTTTTTTTTTTGACCAAATAGTCCTGTGAGAATGTGACAGGTTGAAAGTTTGTCCAGTCAGATTCTGAGGTCTTTTTCTGGAAAGTTTTGCCCTTTCAAACAGCGTCTATGGGGCACAACCTGAAGGTGGCAGCAATGCAATGCTATAGATGCCAGCTGCTGTTAAAAGCCAAAAAGAAGAAGAGAACTATTTATACTAAATGCTAATCAGGCATAACATTATGACCTTCTGACTGGTTTGCTGCTATGCTGCTCCATAAACAAACTGCAGTGCTCTGTGTATTCTGACACCTTTCTATCACAACCAGAATTAACTTCTTCAGCAACAGTAGGTCATCTGTTGGACTGGACCACACGGTCCAGCCTTCTTTCCCTACATGCATCAGTGAACCTTTGCCACCCATACCTCTGTCGCCTTCCTTGGACCACTTTGGATAGATACTGACCTCTGCAGACCAGGAACACCTCACAAGAGCTGCAGTTTTGGAGATGCTCTGACCCAATAATCTGACCATCACACTTTGGCCCTCATCAAACTCACTCAACTCCTTAAGCTTGGCCTTTTTATCTGCTTCTAACATCAACTTTGAGGACAAAATGTTTCAGACACTGAAAGAGTTTCTTAAGGGAGACGATGCTTCTGCTTTTCACAAGTTGATTTAGCATCTGTCTTGGACTGTGTGGTTCACTCTTAGTGCCCTCCAACCATGACTGTTTTTTTAGGACTGTGAGAATGTGACAGATTGAAAGTTTGTCCAGTCACATTCTGAGGTCTTTTTTCTGGAAAGTTTTGCCCTTTTCAAACACAGTCTATGGGTCACTGTCGAGATGGACTTTAAAAGAAAATCTCCCATTGATGGCAGTCCATTTGATACATCAAGTGAATACTTACAGTGTCACAGGCAACACAGGTTACCTCTGGGGCCTTGACCCTATGGAGCTACTCTGACCAAATTAATTGACAAGGTTACTGTGTCATAATGCTATGTGGAGGACTCAATTGCATTTCCAAAGTTTCTAAAATAGTTTTGCCACATCGTACAGCAATATGTCCAGCCAAGTCAGTGGTGATCCTCTCCTTGCTCACTAAACTTTGGCCTCATTTCTGTCTTTTTTGATGGAGACATGGTGGATTGTCACATCCACTGGTGGTCTGAGATAACTCCCATCATCAGTGTTAAAAGGGGTCTCTGTCTGTTGAAATATTGCATAGCTTGGCAGTAACTGGAGTATAAGCCAGGGTTCCAGTTTTTGTTTTTGTTTTCCAGTTTATTTCTAAAGTCCATTTACCACGGCTTGTCAGTGTTAATGCCTGTCATGAGAGATTGCTCATGTCGTCGTGCCTCGAGGACTTGGAGAACACTTAAATCCATGTCTCTTCCTGTGGGGCACTGCCAGCATTCTTGGTACTTAATATGAGTCATTCTGTCCTCACATCGTTGGAATGAGATCAGTGCCTTCATGCTTGGCAGGATTTCAAGCACATTCTTAGTGGAAACCGGGCACTGCCAGGTTTGAGCCTTGTGATTGATTCCTCTGCCAAGGTTTGGATAATTCCCTGTATTATAGTTTCAGGATTGCATTTCTACTTTTTGCTGAGGCAAGGTGTTTGATATATTGGTCAATCTACATTCCATCAGCGCTCATAAGCAGGGCCTAAAGACTGAGAAAATGGGACTGTGGAGACCAGCTGCAGAAATGTCCCTTTGTCTCTTTGCTGGATGCAGACCTGAAGAAAGAAATCGGACACTTGAAAAGAACTTTAAGTGGTAGCATTGTAAATACACTCTGACATGTAATTTGCCTGTGCAGGTAGTCCAAGAACATGCACATAAGGAGACCTCAGAGCATTAAATGATTTCACATTTTGACCTTAAGTTCACAGGTTCTGTTCTCAGAGATGAGACTGAGTGACAGCATTGACGGCTGAGGCAGAGTTACAGCTGAGTTTATCCAGCTGAGTCATGGTTGAGACAGTCACATCTGGCTAAGTTAAGGCTCAGCTATGGCAGGGATAAATCTGGCCCAAGGGTAGAATCTGATACTCTGCTGCAGGGATCGGGCCCAGCAGGATTCAAGTTTAGTTATGGCAAAGACAGATCCCTCTGACTTACTACTGACTTCCACCACAGATGGATCTGGCTTGGTTAAGGCACTGGCACATCACTGATTGATTTGCTTGAGTTAAGGCTGAAATACAGATGAGCTGTGGCACGGATAGATCCATCTAAATAAAATGTCCCGTATTTTAGTCCTTTTCTTTACGTTTACACTGTTTCTCAGTTGTTACCAGAACAAATTTAAAGTTTCTTGACACCAAACCCACTCTTATATTGTGTTTTGAGGGCACATCTGTATACTCCTCTGTTGCAGCCCTGCAGAGAACAGCCTTCAGTGTAAATCCTCATGAGCTGTGTCAGGCCATGCCCCTCTCAAGAAGTAGAGGTGGCACCAGATTTACAGCACTGTGCTCTAATGTTTACTATGGCTGCACAGACTTGACACTGGCATCATAAGGATTTTATAATGGTTTGTGATTACTCTGAAAAAGTATTCTAAATGATCACCAGTGCTTATAACTATGATTATACAGCATTATAAGAACACTACAAAAGAATGTGTTACCAAAATGTGTCTTAAAATCCCTTATCTCATAACAAATAAACTGTTTATTGTGTGGCCATTGTCAAGAGAAGGAAAAGTTGAACATATTCTTATACAGGATAGACAAGCATTTGGTAACAGACTTACACCAAATAGGACAAATAGAGACCAGGACAAAAAACATGTTGGCATATGGGGAGTGTGCAGAAGGGAAGGAAAGGGATTATTAAATTATTGACCATGGCTGGACTTTTAATATGGATCTAAACAAAAGGTCTAACTGGAGAGTATGGAAACTGAAGGTGGCAGCAATGCAGTGATATGGATGCCAGTTACTGGTCAGGCATAACATTAACATTACATTATTACATCATGACCACCTGACTGGTTTGCAGCTTTACAGGTGCGTTCACACTGAACGCCTGTCTGTAAATGGCTCATTTGGTCGCCGTCGCCTTTGTGTCGTTAAGTGATGTCATGCCCGCTCGAGTTTCACTGTGATCATATCATATCATATAATAGGGTGTGTTAGCTGACATTATTCCAACTGTATCCTTTTCACTCACCTACAAGACACAAAACACTGCAGCTGATGGCCCTGCAGCAGCAGTAGGATTAGGAGTCCTCTGCAGTCCCGTCTAGGCGGAACTAATGTACTCACGAACTAATGTTCCCACAGGGACATGGATTGCCACTCTGTGATCCCAATGAACACAGTCCGTCACGGGTGTCGTCACACACCCACACAACACTGATTGGCTGTTGCGGCACAGCCATACGGGACATCTCCTGAAATGTTCAAATTTTAAACTTTGGCGACCAAGTGACACGTTCAAGCGATGCGACCTGGTAGGAGGGACAGGGGTGCCGCCATATGTCTCCCAAGTCTAGACCAAGTTGCCCGGATTGCGTCCGTCGCATTGTGTGAGATCTGGTCGCAGCTGTACTTTGTCTTTGCATGGAGAGTGTTTGCCCAGGTCTCGTCAGTCGCGTTCAGTGTGAATGCACCTTTATATGCAACAAACTGCTCTGTGTATTCTGACATCTTTAATCGGAACCAGCATGAACTTCTTCTTCAGCCTGAGCAACAACATCTCGTCCATTAGATTGAACTACACGGTCCAGCCTTTTTTGCCCACATGCATCAGTGAACCTTTGTCACCCATGACCTATCATCCTCCTTAGACCACATCAGATTGGTAACCACTGCAGACTGGGAACACCCCACAAGAGCTGCTGTTTTGGAGATGCTCTGACCCTGTTATCTGGCCACTTTGGCCCTCATCAGTCTCACTCAAATCCTTTTGCTTGCCCTTTTTTTCCTGGTTCTAACTTCAACTATTCTACCACCAGGCTGCTGAACAGCTTCCTGTCACAAGCTGTCCGGCTGTTAAAGACACCAGAGCCTTAAATCTCTGCACCGATCTTACTTGAACTATTTTTAAATGTTGCACTTTTTGTATTTTTCCATTATTTTAAAGTGGGATGTATAAATGAATGACTGTGATTTTGTTGTGATCCTGGACAAACACCTTCTCGTTCTGTTGTTACCTTGGTGTTATCAGAGTGACAATAAATTTGAGCTTGAATTGAACTTTGAGGACAAAATGTTCACCTTCAGTCTGATATATCTCCACCACTAACAGGAGCCATGATGAAGATGATCAGTGTTAGTCACTTCACCTGTCAGTGGTCATAATGTTTTGCCTGAGCAGTGTGTACTATTGTTAATAAGTTGGTCAATACATCTATCATATATTTTAGGTACCTTTTGACTTTCTTTTCCTCTATTCTTGCTAATTTATTTTTCATGTGTCTGTGTTTTATTAGATTATGAATAATGTGTTATGTGCTCTCGATCATTGATTTCCTTACTGATGTCTATACTGTAAACATAGTGAATATTGCAATGAAGCGTGATTTGAAGAAAATAATGAATCAAATTGAGATCGCAATATCCGTCTGAAAAATTTAATCTTTTCCTGAAATTGTTCAGCCCTAGCCCTTGGTGCAGGGAATGGATGTTTTTTATGGCCAAAATAAACCGTTTTTCTTTGCAGTCTGGTTTTAAAACAGCTTTGGTCTAAAACAGCAAAACATGTTCTCCCACTGCATAGGGGGAGAATATTTTTGTATTGTGCCTATTTTTATTTTGGAAATTCGCACATGCTTATCATAGCTGCACATCCACACAGAGTTGATATTGGTAAGATGGCCTTAAGTCCTGCCTCGATATGACCTCTTTGTGTGTGAGCTAAAGTCTGGTTGAGATGCCATATGCAGGGTGGCAGCATCCATCACAGGTATATTCATGTTTCAAAGGCTCCTTTGGCTTCATCCAATTCTTTCTATAGTCTATGTGAATAGCTGTTGAATTGCCCTTAGAGTTTTTATTTTTTATATACTTATAATTGGTCAAAATCTATAACACCCACTCAGATGCATAGAAGGTTAGCACCTGCACTGTTTTAAAAAAAAAATAAAATAAATAAATATTAAAAAATGGAAATAAGAGGTTTTGGCCCAACATCAATAATGTGTTTTTACTTCCCTGTTCAATCATTTCATTTAGTCTGCTCCATCTGTATCCCAGAAGGGCAGTCACCTTTTCTTTTCTTTTTTTTGTGCATTTCTATCTCCTTCTGTTATTTTCGCCATCGCACATTTCAAAGTCTAACAGAATACAGTCCAGTCTTCAGGGAATAAATTACCCTGAATTCCTTATCCCTGAGAGTGCCACTAAGACACACTTGCAATCTTCTTAATGTTCACTTCTAATCAGCTTGTTTTCAGAAACAATGAGGGGGACACCTTTCCTCCTGAGAGCTTTAGATCCTCCGAGTCCCCGACTTTGTGGAAAGGGCTGACTCACAAGAAAAGGAAATCACTGTTTCATAGCACAAACTTTCTGTCCTAAGGCCCCAGTCCTTCTGTCTGAGTGTCACAGAGGGACATATTAAGTGAATAAGGAGACCTACATGACCCCAGGCATGACAACATGGTGCAAATTTTTCTTTGTGACTCTCTGTAGTGCTGTGTTTTGTAGCCTGTGGGTTAGTGTTGCTAATGATGTGCACAAAACCATAACAGCTTATTATTTTCACCATAATGCACCTGATTAACCCCTCAGAAAGACATTTTATGCAAAGATATGAAAAATGGAGTACAATCTTACTGTTTTGCAGTAGGAATTAAACATTTAAAGCCCCTTTTAGAATTTTTTGCCAGTTATAAAACAGACTGAAAGCAATATTAACGACTCTTTATGATCTGCAGAGGCACTGAAGACCATCAGAGGCAAGATTTATTATTTGTACGCTTAGTCTCAAGCCTGTAGAGTCTGCTGCAGGGTGTCTGTCAAATGAGACAATTCACAGCAGGCTGTCCAAAACAGACATTTTCTAAACATGATTGATTTATTTAACTATTAAAGCAAAGTGTCTGCTTGGGGTAAGGGGTGTTTTGCAGCATTTCCCTCTCACTCTGTACCTCCCTGTATGCATTAGGGGTGTATGATTGTGTTTGAAAGCTCTGTAACTGAGTTAAGCAGCCCCCCCCCCCCCCCATGACACAGGGCTCCTGTCTGCCTCTTCACATCACTGGAAGATGACTTAGGCCTAGTCAGGCATGATGATGCCACATGACACAGCTCATGTCTCCCTCCATTACAGTCAAGCATTCACTCCAATGACTTGTTGTTGTTGTTACTTAAGTTGAGAGAGAGTGGGCTCTTTTTCCATCGATCTGGAGCCCTGGGGAGATCGAGACATTCAGTATATATATCAGCCACTGGGCACCATCTCTTACTCATCACTGAAGGCTGGCTAGCTTGTCTGTGCAGTGCAAATGAAAGGAGGACGGTTTACAGAGTTTGATTAGCCTTGATTTGATGCTAAAATGTGCCTTTTAAATTTGTTAATTGATTGCAAAAAGAAAATTCTTGGATCATGATTATCATCTTATATTTACTTCTTTTTGCCTTCTGCGTGATAACAAATTATTTCATGCTTTGTCACAAAGAGAACTTGTTTGGCTCATTCCAAAGCATTTTTACAGATTGTCCAAACATCTTCTTTTTGGCGTACAACTGCAACCACAAACGCTTTAGAACCAGCAGAGTGAAATGATGACTCCCTTTTGGATGAGGCCAAAACGATGTTGTCCTCTGTGGAGGTCACATCTTGTTTTTTTGAGCTTCCTGTTCATTTCTCCAAATGACTCATACCAAGACCACTGCGAGATTATGCCAGGGTCAGTGTCCTTACCTGTGCTGGAAAAACAGGGGGACATCATTTTGGGGGGACTCTTTTCCCTTCATGATATGGTGGTGGAGCCGAGTCTATCCTTCACGTCAAAGCCCCCCCCAACACAGTGCACCAGGTAAGATATTTCCTGACTTACCTTCAAATTTAAGACCAAAACATTTGGATTAAACAGCTATAATCTTATATTAAACTCAACTTTAACCTGCACCCTCCTCCCGCCTCCCTTAGATTCAACTTTCGAACGTTTCGATGGATGCAGACGATGATCTTTGCCATTGAGGAGATCAACAAAGAAGGCAAACTGCTCCCCAACATCACACTGGGTTATAAGATCTATGACTCATGCAGCACGCCCCATCAGGCTCTGAAGGCGGCTGTGGAGCTAATGGGGGGTGAGACAGGTGTGGGGAGTGAGGAGGTGGTGCAGGTGGATGGCACATGCCATGGTACCGTACCAGCAGTGATTGGAGATGGAGGCTCTACACAGTCACTTGTTGTGGCCCGGTTCTTGGGAGTTTTTCAGGTTCCACAAGTAAGTTAGTCACATTTATTTCCACTTCTGTGAAGCAGGAGTTACCCCAAATGATGCCACAAAATGTGCACCAGACTCACACTTCTATTGTCTGAGTAGCAGCAAGCAACGTCTGATCACTGAAATCATTGGGGAAAACCAGGCAATGCTATAATTCACCTGAGAAGTGCAGAGTCTTTGGTAACTTTAAGAGGGCCTAGTTCAAGCGAAATGCAGATTCTAAGCTGATTTATGTTTAGAAATGACTGAAAACACTTTTGAAGCCACAAAGTTCTGTTTAAAAAGCAGCATTTATCAGCCTGAGGCACAGGATGAAGCCTTGTAGTGACTCTAACTCTGTATCTGTGTGATTTAGTGCTTTTTCAAAATAAGATCAGTGAGCATACGGTTTTAGCATCTGTCGTTTCCTCCCATTTATTTTTAATGTGACTCCCAAACTGGTAGGACCTTTTCATGTCATAAAAAATATGAGAAAGTAATGATTTTTTGGCCAAAGAAAGTTGTATTTATTGAATAAATTTGTTAGTTTGTGTTAAATGTATGGACCTTACTATTTATTTTAAATGTTTATCATTAAACCAGCTCTTGTAATAATGTAATGTCTTGGTTTGCCTTTAAGGTGAAAACTACAGGACAGAGAGAGAAGTTCTCAATTGACTTTAAGGACTTAGCTGCTTATTTTCTACTAAATTCCATTGTTCCTCTTTACTTTTGCTACTCAGTTGCACTCGCTCATACTGACTGTGGGGTCATGTGCATATGCTTTCTTTGAAAGGCCCTTATTTTGGCCGCCAGTCTCATAGGTGAACGCATGCTCATAATCTATTCCGGCTATAGTAGGGTGCTCAGTGTCTAATTGTGCACTGGTTTGCCTGTGCCCTAGTTAAGTCACTGCTCATAGCTCATCTTGGTATGAATGTCAACTTAGTAATACTTCTGTGTGTGGTTCTAAAAATAGTGTAAAAGCTTTTCATCAGTCTAATTGCAACATAGGAGGTAACCCATTAAATGAACTTAAATTGTTCAACATATTAAACCAAATCCTCTATTTTAGAGGGTTTTCTCTATTATTAAAACTGTTGCTGTGCTTCTCCTTCCAGTTTGTCCATGCTGCATAGAATACAAAAAGTTTTGCCCCCTGTTAAAGGGATAATTCATTTTTTTAATTGCTTGCAGCCTATGGCACTAGTAAAATAACTAAGGGTAAAAATGAACTCTTGGTGGGATGTTTCTAACTGTGAAAAACTTAAACTCCACTGAATTTAACTTCCATCCATCCAGGTCAGTTATTTCTCCAGCTGTGCCTGCCTAAGTGACAAAAATCAATTCCCTGCATTTTTAAGAACCATGCCAAGTGACTTTTTCCAGGTAAGAGGCAGAAAACGATGAGTGATATCAATCGATGCGTAAACACAGCTAAGCATCCCTTCCCCCTTTCTGGATCTGTTCACTTGCAGGTAGACGCTCTTGTACAACTTGTTCAGCATTTCGGCTGGACCTGGGTGGGTGTGATTGCAGGAGATGATGCCTATGGCCGTGGTGGGGCAAACATTTTTGCTGATAAGGTGGGCCACTCTTCAAATGAAGAAAACATATTTTAGATTAATATATGATGTAGGGCTATATCAGTGGTCCTCAACCTTTTTTGTATGATAGTCTGATGTTATGTGATACAATTTAGCTGCTGATCCACCTTTACGGGGGAGGACCTACTGACAATGTGCACACATCACGGCCACTTGGGATCAGGGGGAGCTCTGGGCTTGTTTCTAAACCTCAAATAAAGAGAAATTCACGAGCACTTGCTCTGATTTCATTAGCTGCTTCAGTTGGCTGTAAGTCACCTGTTGACACAGTGACTAATTAAACCGCTACATCTTTTGAGCACAGAAGGAAATGGTTCAGGACCTCCAGTTTATACACACAGAGAAAGCCACGGAGCTCCAGCTCGTGTAAAGTGTTAAAGCTTAACAGGGATGACCTCTGTGAGTCTTAATGCTCAAGTGTTTAACTCCATATTTCACAGAATGAGCCCTATTAAGCTGTTTTCTACCTTTAAATAATAATTTTAGACCCCACTGTTGTATCAGTGCAGCTCAACGTCAGATATATAATTCTGTGTTTTTATTCAGAGATGCTCCAAACCTCAAATAAAATTCAGAATTCTGTTTTTAAATGCAAATGATAATAGATTAATTTGCAATTAAAACTGAAATACCTGCAACTAACTGTCATAATTTACCAATTTAATGATGCAATTCTTTAATACACAAGTGATTGTGCATGAGTTATTATGCATCTTCTCGATCACTCTTTCAGGTCAGGGAGCTCGGTGCTTGTATTGCTCTGCATGAGATCATCCCAAAGAACCGAGCACAGGCTGCCATTTCATCTGTCATTTCAAAGATTCGCTCCTCTGGGACTCGGGTGATTCTTGTATTTGCAGTGGAGCAAGACGCAGCCGCTTTGTTTGATGAAGCACTCAGGCATGATATTTATATTTAGAATCCATCTCCTCATATTCATACCATAACTTAAATCCTGTATCAACATTCTGCTCTGTAAACTACACACTGATTTGAATCTCTTCTATTTTTCATTTTCAAAAGTTGTCTGACAAAGTGTCATCTGCTTGTCTCTTGAATTTAGAGAGGGGCTCACTGGTATACAGTGGTTAGCCAGTGAGGCTTGGAGCACAGCTGCTGTCCTCTCCACACCAAAGAAGTACCATCACATCCTCCAGGGTTCCATGGGATTCGCCATCCGGCGAGCAGAGATCCCAGGATTGCAGGACTTCCTTCTTCGCCTGCACCCCTTGAACCCAGACGCTCGGGATGATCCGTTCTTGATTCCTTTCTGGGAGGAGGTGTTTCAGTGCAGCCTGGACGTGGGTGTTGAAGGTCAGGAGAGTAAACCCTCGTGCTCTGGAGAGGAGAAGCTGAGGAATGTGACTAATATCTATTCAGATGTGTCCCAGCTCAGGATCTCCTACAATGTCTATAAAGCCGTGTATGCTGTTGTGCATGCACTGAAGGCTATGAGGAGCTGTGTGGAGGGAAAAGGGCCATTTCCTCTGCAGGCCTGTCCTGATGTGGACAACATACAGCCATGGCAGGTAACATTTTACTTCAGGATTCGGAAACTGTTGGCCCAGGGGCCACATGTGCCTCCCTAATCTCTAAATGCCGCCCACCATTCAATATGAAACTGTCAAAGAAATAAAAACATAGAGAACCTGTGAAAAAATCGGCCATGAAATCACTGAACAATTTTTTTTTGTTTCAAGAATACTGAGCTATAATAATAAACTGAGATGTGATTGTGTCTGTAAATTTTTATCTGCCACTAAATGTGTTAGTGAAAAAGAAAATAGTACAGAATAAATATACTCTAGTATTCAGTGAACAGGCCAATACTTGAATTGAAAAAGTAAACACAACTTGTTATATATTATCTGTTTCATTAAACAGTACATATCTAAATATTTATATTTATTGTCAAAGTTATTAATTCTCTTTTTATTTGAATTAGGATAACAAGGTTTCCTACTAGATTTACAAGTTGGTTAAACTATTTTGTGACATCTCTAGTCAACAAAAGGCAGAAGTTCCAGTGAAATGCTCTGTCTAAAACTTTAGCACAGCTGCCTGCCACAAGTGTCCCCTGTAGTCCTTCATGATGGCCGCTGCCCAAATGCCCTCTACTTCTTATGTCCTACAATCTCCATCAATGAGGCCCTGACGCAATGAGAATCAAGTTGTTGTGGCCCTCTTAATAACCAAAGTTGCCCACCCATATTCAATGCACCTGATTCCATTTCAGTTAACTCTGAATGTGCTTTTTTGGCAGGGCCCCCCACAGGAGTAGCTGGGCCCCTGAAAGATGCTGAACCTGTAGCATTAGCGTTGCTTTCCTTTACCTGGCTCCAATCAGTTGTGGCGTTTACTTAAAGAATATGATATAAAGAAGAAGACTGATAATACCATCCTTAAAGCTAACTGCAATAGGTCCACCAACAATGTTAATATAACAAAATGAAAGGCTCCTTCTCATACTAAGGGGGCCTCCATTATGAAACATGCAGCAATTAGAAAAATATATTTAATGGTTTGAACAAGTAATGGTGGCTTTTTTCATCAAACAATTGCTAAAAACAAATACATGAGCCTTTTCTTATATCAGGCAGCCTTGATTATTGTCATAAAAAACATGTTACATTTCCAAAGCAAATTGTTCCTGTTGATAAATGGTTCAAGTTGTCCCTTTTTCCTTCCTCCTCAGCTTCTTCATTTCATTAAACAAGTGGCGTACACAAACTCATTTGGAGATGAAACCAAGTTTGATGAGAATGGTGACCCGGCTGCCATGTACGACCTTGTCAACTGGCAGCTGAGGCCAAATGGAAAAATGGAGTTTGTCACCATCGGGACTTTTGATGAATCTACTGTGGCTGGAGAGCAAAAACTCCAGATCCAAGAGCGGGACATCCTGTGGAACGGCAACCAAACAAAAGTAGGACTTCAGCTGAGTATTACCACAGCAGATGGCACTTTTTTGAGTCCCATTTTCATCATGTCCTAGTATGTATTCCTGTTTTGCTCAGGTTCCCTTGTCAGTATGCAGCAGCATTTGTCCCCCAGGTACACGGAAGGCAATTAGACCTCACTTCCCTATCTGCTGCCATGATTGTGTGGTGTGTACAGCTGGGGAGATTAGCAATCAGACAGGTGAGGAAAAGACAAGTCACCACATAATGATTCAAAATGAGAAGAATGTTCACTGCATAAAAATATCCCAACAACCTCTTTGCCATTATGACAACAGCACAATGACAATCTTAAGAAAATCACAACAATGGAGTTTCAAGTTTCAGTCAATCAATCAGTCTTAACTTGGATTGCACCAAATCATAAGAAATGTTATCTCAAGACACTTAACAAAAGAGCAGGCCAATGCCATACTCTCTCTCTCTCTCTCTCTCTCTCTCTCTCTCTCTCTCTCTCTCTCTCTTTTTTTTATTTAAGTTTCTCTATTTTTTGTGAGATGTAGAAAGATGGAGAGGCAAGCAGAGTTAAAAGGACATCAATTAGAATTTTCTGATAGTGTAAAATCGATGCAGAGACTGTAAATTTGTCCGTATCAGTGTTTCTTTGTTAAATATAAATTTATTCAAGGTTTGTGCCTTGAGATGTGGCATCTCATTTTCAAGAGGATTCTCCTCTTCACATGGTTTGAAAGGTATTTATCATGGAGGCAGAATTAAAAATAACAAACATGAATGGAGAGATTGTTCTAATATTGTCATAAACAGCTACATGAAGAGGCGAGGACAGTTAAAGTTAGTCTGCCAATAAATTAGGTTTATTCAATTTTAAAATGAGATTTTATGTTAAATTATGTTGTTTTTGATGCTTGTTGATATAGGATAAAGCAGTTGGAGTCAAGTGGCTAAAAAAGGCCAAATATTTGCAATGTAGTTGAGGCTATGTAGGTCCACACCAGCGATCCAGAAAAGCATACAAGAAAGAAGTGAGAGACAAGTACAGGAGCAAAAACAAAAAGAGGGACAAAGAGAGAGAAAGGGAGAGAGTGTCACCTGGCAGCTTAACTTTGAGCTGATCCAAGCCTGAACTAAAAGCTTCATCAAAAAGGAGGTTAATTTTACCCTTTAAGGTAGAGAGGGTGTCTGCCTCCTGAACTGTGGTCGGTAACTGGTTCCAGAGAAGAAGAGCCTGATAACTGGAGGTTCTACCTCCCATACTACTTTTGGAGACTGATGGTACCGCGAGCAGGTCACCATTTTGAGAGTGTGACAATATAGAGGGGTTATACAGCACTACAAGCTCCTTAAGATAAATTTGTACCTGACCATTGAGAGCTTTGAGAAAAAGGGTCTTGAATTCTGTTCTGATTTAACTGGAAGCAAATGCAGAGAAGCTAATACAGGAGTGATGTGATCTCTTCTAGGTCTAATGAGTACAACTGCTGCAGCGTTCAATGAAAATGTCTGAGCAGCTTTGTCCAAAGAACGTGTCAAACTGTAACTAACGTGTATTTGTTTTGGAGTAAAAACAGAAGTCTCGTCTCTCCCTGTAGATGCCATAGAGTGCACTCGCTGTCTGCCCGAGTTATGGTCCAACGATCAGAGGACAGCCTGCATCCCCAAACAAGTGGAGTTCCTCTCCTTCAGTGACACCATGGGCATCACCCTGATGGCTATTTCCCTCATCGGTTCCTTCCTCACATGCGTCGTCGTCTTTATATTCTCCTGCCACCGAAACACCCCGATTGTCAGAGCAAACAACTCAGAGCTGAGCTTCCTGCTGCTCTTCTCTCTGACTTTATGCTTCCTGTGCTCCTTGACCTTTATCGGACGGCCCTCTGAGTGGTCCTGCATGCTGAGACACACAGCTTTCGGGATCACGTTTGTCCTCTGTATCTCCTGTATCCTCGGGAAAACAATTGTTGTCCTCATGGCCTTCAAGGCAACACTTCCAGGCAGTGATGTGATGAAATGGTTCGGGCCTGCACAACAGAAGGCAATCATCACTTTGTGTACGCTTGTCCAGGTAAGAAATGTTGGGGAATTTAAGTAGCTACCAATAATTCTTCTGCTGAAAAAGTAAAATTATTATGTCTTAATTGCAGGTAATCATCTGCACAGTCTGGCTGGTTGTTGCTCCTCCCACTCCACGTAAGCTCATGCCTCCAAAGAGCGCTGTCATCATTCTTTTGTGCAATGAAGGTTCTCCTGTCGCCTTCGCTCTGGTCTTAGGCTACATTGGCCTCCTCGCCTGCCTCTGCCTCCTCCTGGCCTTCCTCGCAAGGAAGCTTCCAGATAACTTCAACGAGGCCAGACTGATCACCTTCAGCATGCTCATCTTTTGTGCCGTGTGGGTGGCCTTCGTACCCGCCTACATCAGCTCTCCGGGGAAGTACTCCACGGTCACAGAAGTGTTCGCAATCTTGGCCTCAAGTTACGGACTCCTGGGCTGCATCTTCGCCCCAAAGTGCTACATCATCTTGCTCAGGCCGGAGAAGAACACGAGGAAGCATCTGATGTCTAGAGGCTCCTCTGACAGATTTTAGGAAAATGCATTAATCCTGTGCTTTTGCATGGACTTCTTCTCTTTTGTAATTTAAAGACTTAAACTGGTTTAAAATAACGGTTCATAGTTTGTGAAACTGGCATTGGTGAACTCAAAAGAGCTCCAGCAACACTTGTAGATCAGGAAACAACTTTATTCTTATTATTATGAAGTTAGCATTGGTGGCACTTGAATATGAAACAGCAAACACAGATTGACAACCCTCATAAAAAGCAGGGGTGGGCAATTGGGTCACCACAAGGGCCAGTTTAATGTCATTCTCAGTTTCAGAGGGCCACATCTTAACAAGCAAAGGGGTTCCATCAATTAGATACCCATATTTTTAATTTTTCAAGCTCAAAACCAAACAGTAAAGCTCAAATTAGTGAGCTAGGCATAGAAATAATGCCAATTAAAGGCACCTTTTAAATGAAATAAATGAATATATAACAATTTTCTTGTTTGTATTCACATATATACATTCTTTTCCAGTTCACTGATAATAAATGTTAATTTTTCAAAAGTATAACAGCCAAGGTAGCAGTCATAAAAACCTTAATTACTGATAGTTTTAAGTGATAAGTTTATTGATTGGTAAGTTTATTTGACTTCCTTTATTCCCAAATTCAACAATAATTTATAAAAACAGAGCCACCTCAGCTTTACTCAGTTTCCTTAGCAGAGTCTTGACTGCATAGAAAATGCTGGTATGTACAGAAATTTAGAACAAAAACAAACAAAAACACTTACTTGGACTTCCACTGGCTGGACGTTGGCTGGTTGTGGGCTGATAACTGGCTGGAGCTGAACTGACATTTGGCTGGGAGGGGAAAATTGAAGCGGCTGCTTCTCTTGTAAAAAAATAAAAAAATAAAACCAGTTTTAAAGACTATAAGGGACATATTCCTCATTTTGCATGTCGTAATGCATTTTGTCTGTGTACACAGTTTCATCTGATCAGATTAAAATACCTTGAGGTGGTTTATCTCTATGTTAACTGCTGCTATTCTTGCAAATGGGAAAGTGACTGCAGGGCTACATTAAGAGAGGTGGAAGCCACCATTTTCCCAGCCCTGATATAAACCAAAGAGAGACTGCAAACAAAAAGAGAAAAATAATTGTGTTCATGTTGTAATAAAAGTCCAAGGTTGTGGATTTTTCCATGACAGGTTAGTTTTGGAGTTCATTTATCAGCCTCCTGTCCTTGTGAAAATATAGATCACTCGTATTTAACCACCAGATGGCGGTAGTGTGCTTCTGATGCTGCCGTCTGTCATTAATCATTTGCAGTCGGGGAATAAGCAGCCATGCTGTCATGTTGTTTTATTCCTGTTCCACATTTTCCCAGTGTGTTTGTTTATTTACCACTGCTGCTAGATTGCTCATTCACTCGTGCTCCAAATCTGCTTTTACTGTACTACACTGAAAGTTTGATGGGAATGATAACTGGCTGCAATGCCTTTGAAACTAGGGATTCTGAATATTAAATCTTATTAATATCTTACATGAGATATTTTCAAACTTCTTTTATTAAACGTGGCTAGAAATACAAATATAAGACTTTTACATCATGATGTCTTTTCTTCACCAAACTGTACCTGTTAGAGTCTGTTTTAGAAGCAGACATAAAAAATACAAACCATATTTGATCCTACAAGAAATTATAGAATAATCATTTCAAATTTTCCACAGGCACTCAATAATATTAATTTCAAAGTCTTAATTTGAATTATATGTAACTACATGAATAAGCAAAATGTACCTTCAACAGAAATGGCAAAAAAATGCTTCATCCTCTGTTTGTCTGGTTGTTCCAGTCCAGGAACAACCAGACAAACAGAGTTTTTGTCTGCAACTGGTGAATTTGCTCAAACTGTCAGCTACAGTGGCTGGTAAAGGAGCAGCGGAGTAAACTGACAGTCAACAAAAATGTATTTTCACACAGTCACAGACCAAAGGGCCTGAATTCCCTTTTGTCAGTTCAGGTGTCACTATCAGAGACGGGATTTGTACTAGAAAAACTAAGGAGATGTTTGAACCAACTCCATCCTTAAAGGTCCATATTCCTGCGAAATCACATTTCTTTGCTTTTAATGTTGTTGGAGGGTCTTGGGGAACAGAATAACATGAGACCTTTAACTAAACTCCCAAACCAAAGAGAAATGCCCCTGAAAATGCTCTGTTTCTACTTTCTGAGATTTATGATGTCATAGCTATACAGCCTCCACCTACATGTGTGTTTTCTGCTCATTACAGGGAGGTGCTACGACAGTTTTGACAGTCTACTCTGTGGGCCTATACCCCCCCCCCCCCCCCCCCCCCCCCAAAAAAAAAAATCAGGCTTTGTGTGGGCAGCCAATCAGAGCAGAGCACATTATCATAGTCTCCTGTAGCCCCACCCCCTCAGATGAGAGTGTTTCCAAAGAGGAGGAAAATCAAGCTGCATCTGATCCTCTACAGAAATTAGATATTTCATGATTTTGTTCAACTTGATTCTTGATTTGCAACACCCTAGACATATGAACACTCAAACAAACCGAGACATGGAACCTTGTTATAAAAAAAATGTGTTAACCCTACTCCTGAGGGTTCAGAGGGAAGGGGCACCACGCCAACCCTTTCAGATGTGTGAACAACTTCAGCGCCTCAGGAGGTCAGCTGGCTCCTCCTCAGCAACAAAACCGACCCTCCAAGCATGGTTTAATTGGGCCTTGAGTCCTATCTGTCTCTCTAACATTTTCTCTCCATATCTGCCTCTGCCCCTTTTTCTTTGCTCCTGTACTGGTCTCTGGCTCTTGTCCTGTAGGTGGCCTGGGATCCTTGGTGTAGACTGCCTGCTGCTGTGGAGTCACGAAGCCTCAATAACTACAATTACAGTCATAACAAATATTTGGCCATTTCTTTAGCTCCATTCCAGTTCATAATCATTATAGTTGTTAATGTAGACATTAGCATGATCTCCCTATCCATGGTTGATTATACATCCATAGTAACTATCTTTAGCACATTATAGACTAGAGATGTTCCGATACCATTTTTTCCCTCTCGATGCCAATACTGTTACTTGTGCTGTGGGTATCGGCCGATACCGAGTACCGATCTGACACCAGTATGTTATAAAAAAATATCATACTACGCCTACATGACTGTGATGTGATTATCATTCTGGTAAGGCCTGGCTCAGGTTAAACCCTTTGCAAAACATGAATAAATACAGCAAATTCACGCCATTTATTTTAAAGTTTATTTTTAAATAGAACAGTATAAAAAACAGTAGTGAAAATGCAATTTGATTAAATAAATCTAGGAATAATTATTTTAAAAAATTAAAGTGCAGCTACAATAATTTTAAATAAAAAAAAGCATTTAAATAGAACAGTATAAAAAAATAGGTGCTAAACGGTAAATAGATTACTTATTTAATAAATTACGTGGTATCGGATGGTGCCTGGTGTCCAGTAGTCGCCGATACTGATACCAGCATTTTTGGAAGTATTGGAGCAATTTCTGATACTGGTATCAGAATCGGAACAACTCTAATATAGACACGAGGTCCCTCTTGAAAATGAGATGCCACATCTCAAGACGCTTACCTTTAATGAATTTATACTCAACAGAGAAAAATATGGTAGGGACGGATTTATGGTCTGGGCATCCATGAGTCTGTCACTATCATAAATTCTTATTTTCAGTCCTCTGTCTCTGCGTCCCCCAGCCCGAATTCACTTATAAATTCTCATTTTGATGCTGTTGTATTATACAATGCCAGTCATCTTTACCTTATAATCGTTATAGATGTTAATGTAAATATTAGATTATTGCTCTTTTCATTATTATTATTGATTAAACTTTTATAAAAACTATCACTACAATCATACAGACATGTGGTACTTCCTGAAAACAAGATGCAGCATCTCAAAGGGCTAACGTTTAATAAATTTATATTCAGCGGAGACAAATATGATGAAGACAGGTCTATGATTGGCCCATGGATCTGGAACTATAGCTTTAGTTCTTACTTTAGTCCACTTGTCTCCGCCCACCTCCCGTCCTTCACCCACACACCCAACACAGCATCGTGTTCATCATGAGACCAGGATCCACATTCAAGATTTCTTACTGCTAATCAGAAGTTTTTTCTTGTCACCATGATGGAGTCATGTTGGGTGCTGGTTATATGTATTTGTATATATATGTATATACATATATGTGTATCCATAAGAGAAGAGTTTGTCTTCAGCCTGCACTATTGTAAAGTGTCTTGAGATAACACTTTATGTGAACTGGCGCTATACAGATGAAGATTGATTGATGATTGACTGATAGTCCTAAGTCCCTACAGACTGACCTACCTCCCACTCAGAGACACTCAAGCAAAAACTGGACAAACAAAAACACATAACCTCTGATATTTTTGCAAGTAACAGGCAAAAATGTGCACATCTGTCAATCTAACTGTCATGGTGATGATGACGTCCGTCTCTAACAGAAACAACTGTTCCCCAAACAGCACTGATGTCCTCTGAACTGAACATCTGTTTCAGGCTTGATTCAAGTCTCAGCAGAATACTTTACATTCAGAAATAACCAAACTTTTCCTGAATTAAACTGTTTTATTGTTCCAGCGCTGTGGCACTCCCTTGACGTTCTCAGCTCGAATGTGAAGGGCGGCTAAATGTGAGATCTGATTGTGATTTGGCAGCGTTGTCCGTGCTGATTTGGCCCTGAGGTAGAGTGATGAGGCCCACAGTCTCTGAGGTATGCTGTGGAAATCCCAGCTGTCATTGCTTAATTAAATCCTCATACTCCAGAGGCCTTTACATACAAACATCACGCCTGGCTGTTCCCTACAATAACAAACTGAAACGTCACACATTTTTCTCCACTCTGGGCTCCGTGCAGCTGCTTCCAGCCCGACATTGATTATCCTGCACTGATTGATCTGTTGTTCCTCCAAAGGCAGAGGAATAAATTGGAAGATGGAGCGACGTGGTGTCTGTTTCGTCCATCAGGGACTGAGGGGAGGGAGAGAGGCTTGGTGAGGTTGCAGATGGACAGCGGTGTTTTATTGACACAGCATTTCTCTATTTACATTGTTTTCAAGCCTCACTCTTAACCTTTGCATTTTCAACACTCCTGTCCTCTCTCCCGATGGAGAGGTGGCATGCTGATTGCTCTTAAAAGCCCACAGTGCCTCCTTGTCTTATCTCAAAAACTAAGCTTTCATAGCACTATTTATAGATCATATTAATGAGTCATCTCTTTTTAAAATGGGCATAATCTGAATAAAAGACAGTGAGAGATTTTTTATTGGCTTTTAAAATCCTCATGGCTTTTTAAAAACACATTAAAGGAGCCGGCTTTGAGAATAAGTCAAGAGAGCACAAAAGAGATGCTTCATCAAGATGATATACTGCTGATTTTCCAACAGTTTGAGATAAAACCTGCTGTCCTCTATGCAGATGAGAAAGCATGATGGCTGCCATGTCAGTTTTTATGTGTTGCTTGTTCACCTTCACCAGAATCAACGTGATGTTGAAGTGAGACTCAGTCCAGAGAAGAGTGGCAGGATCATTGTGACACAAATGTCTGTCAGACAAGCAGGGATGGATAAATCCTGGTCCCGAAGTTGAAGTTCAAACCTCCAATGCCCAGGTAAAACCTCACAATTTAAGCAAGATTACAGCCTGACCTGACACTCGGGTTTCAGGACCCTTCAGCTTTGAAAATCTGTCATTTTATCTTGTGTAGTGTGTCATAGTGAATGAAAATCAACCCACAACTTGGATGCCTCACAGCTTACCAGCAGGAAGGCTAGCATGCTGAATTTTTTGTCCTGCTGCTTAGAGTTTGTTCCCTCAATGCACAGACAGTCACCGATGTACAAGAGGTGGTATGTTCTTACTCAGATTCTCTTTGGTCCATCTTCTCATAAGACAGCAGGGTTCGGATGGGCTTGTGTTTACTGTTGCACCAGGCAAGATGCATTTGCTCCACATATTGATGAGAAGTAAATCACTGACTTTCCTTCTCTGACCTTCACAGACAGCATTACATATTGCACAAGTGAATTTAAGTAACAAAACTGACATAAAGGGAATCCAATTTTAGCTAGAATTAAAAGATTTGAAGGTTGTTTTTTTCACATTAACTCCACATTAAGTCTTAAAAAAATGCAAAATCCAATGCATTATTATTTATTCAATAACAGACCCATGCTCAGCTGTGTTAGCTTACTTTGATGCACCAAATTTTGCTATTATATTTTTGAAATTTAAGGTACTTTTTCACCTACAGCTTGATTGCTTTATTTCAATTAAGTTGAAAAATAAACTCAATTATCATATTGCCTTTATATGTTCAAAAATGTGCACAAAGACCAGAGCTGGCCTTATTTCTTTATGTCACAGCCAGCGTTGCTTTTGCTATGAAGTAAGTCAGCAGACTAAGCCACCCACAAAACAATAATGTAATAATAACAACAGTGGAGGTTATTTCCTGTGTAAGACTTAACAGATTAGCATGTTTATTCGTGTGGGACATGCCTTGTAAAATAACTGTGAACAAACTCTCTGCATCAAGATGAGGGGCTTTCAGTTCTTGCTGGTGTCTACAGTGGACCATAAAGGACACCAGATAGCATGGTAACTTTTTACAACGTAACACTTAGCAGAGAAATTTTCAGTGATGCTGAAAAGCAGAGATCAGCTTTTAAAGGGATAAACTCCACTGCTTGGACTAAACCAGTTCTTAACTCAGTCCATGTTGTTGAGTCCTGTGATGATCTGCTGGGAGACGCTGAGTGATGTTAACATGTTGATATTTACATGTATGTTGTGCCTGAGCACAGAAAGTGACTCTGAGGGATCAGAACATTATTATTTAGTTTGTCATCAGCCTTGTTGCCTGGTTCCTGTAATAGAGTATTATTATAGAGTTATTATTACTGCTGCTTTAACTACTACAGCGGTGTGATGAGGTAACTCGTCACCCTGTTTGTGTTGGTTGCTGGGTAGATTGTGTCCTCATTGCAAATAAACCGCTCAAGAGGTTGATTGGAAGCAAGTTGCAGCCAAATCTTTCAGTCGAGCTCGGTGTGATTGTTCTGAAGCAGGGATTGATTGCTGTATTCATGTATATTAAGACAAACCATGTCAAACATGGAGCGCCCACTTGTATCCAACCAAATCTCCCAAGCAATCATGATGTGAAAATAACATGTGATCGTGTGAAAGCTTTTGCTTACAATTTTAGGAGGATCAAATCTACTTCCTGGCACCTGTTTTTTGAAAAAAAAAAAGAAGGGATTATTGGTTTTCAAATATTGAGGAATGTATTATTTAAAAAACTGTTATTGAAAAGAATTGAGCAATCTTTGTCAGGATACCTAAAGCAGTGATAAGTTCATGACTTCTGCACACATACAGCTTCACTCAATCTGCTCATCGCTGTTGTTTTCTTTTTTATGAAGCAAATCAACACCATATGTGGTCCTGTGATAATACATGGGTGTTTACACCAGTAATGACAGCAGCAGAGGATGTAATACAGAAACTGTCTCCTATTTATGAAGTGATGATATGCTAACTTGGGGTGAAAGCAAGAGCAGGCAGTGATTGGAGCACAAATAGATAGAGGAGGAAATTACACAAACACTTTTCAAAGAAATTCAACAGCTATGTTGTAAGTGTGGATTATTTGCTGCTTCTAATGATTGGATTGTTTGACAGCGCTCAAAGTGCTCTTTAATCCAAAGAGTCTGTCTGCAGATGGAGTTTGTTCTGTTTTATTCATTTTTCTGTTTGTGCTGCTGAGAATCCACTTGAGGATTTTGTTCAGTAATTATGCTTGAGCTTTTTTTCAGCCTCTTTATTTTCAATGTTTGACACAAACATCAGTAAGAGAAGTCGACCCTTTCTCTGTTTTGGCCCGAAAACTAAAATCAAAGAGATCCAAAGCATGTTGAACATGTGAGAAGCTAACGCAGGTATTTCTGCTATTGTGGCATGTTTATTTTTTTGATTGGGAGCATGTGCGTTTTGTTTTCAGCATGTTTCAGTTGTTTGGGGTCTTTGCATGCACTTATTAAAGCAATAGTTTGGGTTTTTTGGAGTGGGGTTGCTAGAGGTTTATGGCACTAGAAACTATGATGATTGCAGCTGGCCAGCTCTACCTCTGAGGGAAGATAGCAGGGTATGGATGTGAGGTGATGCATGGCAGTCAACGGTGCCACCGAAAGCCTCGCAATAAGCACATTTTAGGGTAAAACTACAGCAGAAGCTGTTTTGACTGTTTTGACAAGACGGTACAGTAAGATTCCTTTCATTGTTTCACTTTTCCTCGACAAAGCACCGCTGTTTGGAACTATTTTATGAGGCAAAATATGGCTCATGTATCCTTTCCACAGCAAAGCACTGTTGTCCTCTCATCAGTGACCGATAACTGACCCGGCCACAGCTCTCTGACCTGAACAGCTGATGAGAAGAGAGCAGCACACTGCTGGAAGAAGGATACGTAGACCATTTTGTTGCATAACACAAAAGTTCTAAACTCAGGGCTTTGTTGAGAAAAAGTGTGACCTACAGGTTACGCTTTGTAGATGCTGGTGTTTTGCCACAAATCATTAAGTTGGTCCTCCATTTCTGACATTCATTCTGGAGAAATGAAGGATAAACTTGTTGAGCTGTGGCAAAACACAAGCGTCTTCACAGCATGTTTGTTCACACTAAAGTTGCATTTGATTGCGAGATTAGCTGTGAGAGAAGAAGCCCCGGTTGTTGGTGAGTGAGTCGGTCGGTGTGTGCTGTGTCTCTCTCTTTGTGTTTCTTCACACAGAAGAGCCAAACTGATAAATGTGTCATTAACTGTCTTCATTTTTGAGGTCTTCTACAGTTTCCAAATTTGTTAAGCATTTAAGAATCTTTATGTGTTTGGCTTTAGGTCCGGTCTATACTGCTTATCCCTCATGGGGCAGGAGCCTATCGCAGCTGAGATTGGGTGGGAGGCAGGTATATCCTAACCCAGTCACCAGCCAATTACAGGGCCACACAGAGAGGCGGACAACAACTCACCTAAGAGCAATTTAGAGTCACTACTCAACCTAGGGATCGGACCAGCAACCTCCTTGTTGTGAAGCACATGCACTACGTGCTCCAGTGCAGTTCATATCAAGTTAATATCAGTAACAGTCAAACTCTGGGTACTTCCAGTTGTTTCAGTGGGACAAAGTATTTCAAAGTATTTGGTCTGGTCTAGGAACAGTCAACAGGGAGAGTGAGGCTTTAAAAAGGTTCATCTTCAAGATGTACAGTTGAGCAGCATCCATTTGATTCTGACAATCTATCAACCAACTTTAACAGCATTTGTAGGACTTTTTAGACATTTTTTATGCAACAACTATGAGCCGCAGAGAGCTTTAAGTGGACAGAAAATCAATCAGCAAATCCATTACTACTCCCTTCCTTTAAATCATGTAAATGTTTAAAACAAAAAATATCTTCCTAACAAAGACCCAATAAAATCTGAACTGATAAACCCAGTAAAGGGACATTTCATGATTTTTTCTTTGCATTTCTAACTTGTCAGACTTAGGAGGAGAAAAATAATGTAGCAAAATATGCATAAATAATTACAAATAAATCCATATGTAAAAGAACACTGATAAATATTCACAACCAGGAACTTGACAACTTTTAGCAAAATACAAACAACTGCAGACTTTTGTAACTAACCAGAGGGGGGGCATTAAGTTCAATAAATTGTCTCATTGGTTGAAAAAAGCAAAGCATTAAGAGCCATTTGAAGCAGCTGTAGGGCTATTGCACTAACCGTTAGGGACAATAACTCTGCAGCACCTGTCGGAAAAACAATGCACGGTTGTTACTGAGAGCACCATTAGAGGGCAGAGCGTAGGAACTGTTTTTATAAGAAGTGAACACATCAGTGAAGACTCTGTAGGCTGGCCTGGTGAGTAAATGACACATGTCCTGCATGAATTCATGAAATTCTCTGCTCATGGTAGCAGAGCTCCTGTCGCCATAATCCCAAATTGGTGTAATTTTTCCTTCTTGAAGGTATTTCCTGCCGTTCAGCCTTTTCTCCAACTTTCTCTCACCTATTATGTGGAGAGAGAGTCACAGACAGGATGAGCAGCATAGAAACTGCAGCCCAAACTAATGGTCTCAGCCATAATAGCACCATTCACACAGATCCATGTGGTTGCCTTCACAACACAAGGCAAGGAATGATCCAGAGGGCTCAAAAGTCCTCCAAAATTGAACAAGCCTCTGAGATGATGGCTTTTTTATTTATATGTGTGTTATGAGTCACTGATCTAATTAAAAAATCAGATTCATGTTTGGGCCTTCTAAAACAAGGGGACAGATAAGAAATGTGATGAGAGGTGGAGAGATGCAGCGATTCTCTGACAGAATAATGAGGGTGAGATTGAACAATTCTCACCGTGGGTGTGAAATACAAACACGCTCTCACAGTGTGATGACTGATTATGATTAACCGTCAGGGTGGCGCCGCAGTCAGTCATGAGCTGTTAGGATGACATATGCTTCATTTCATTAACTGCATGCATATAGATAAATGTGCACTCACTGGTACTAACACAAATAACTAATTAACCAATCTCATGGCACTAACTTGGTGCATTTAGGTCTGTAGACATGGTCAAGAAGTCAAGATGACGTTTAAACCAAGCATCAGAAAAGTGATTTATGCTTAAGATGTTCTTTCTGTTAAAGGGAGATTTCAGTATATTTATTTAAGATTATTTCTTGGGCATTGTAATTGTAGACCTTTATTGACAGGAGAGAGAGAGAGACAGTGGGCTTGTGGAAAGGGGGCAAGAGAGAGTAGGGGAAATTAAATACTGATCAGAGCGTTCCACATTATAATACTTCAAAAATAGCTCAGCTTTCAGTGTTTATTGTAGACAGGCTTATTTACATTTGGATTATTTGATAACATAAAGGCAAAACTTGATTCATGTTATTTTTGTGTCAGTATGAGTTTTTCTTTTTTTTAAGTGTGCGCATAGCCTATGTATGTAGTTTGTATCATACATAGAATATAAATAAATGAAAAAAGCTAAGGTATGAAGTTGGTTATGTGACACTGGAATCTGTGGGTGTGCACCTGCTATCGATGATAAATTTGTCATCATTTCTAAGAGATTATTTCAAAGATATGTTACAGCCATAGACTGCCCATCTTGTAAATCAGACCTCTGAGACAGAAGAGGCATAAACACAGCAATCTGGGTAAATGTACAAAATGTGAGGTACAACTGTAGAAATGGACACACAGTGCAAAGTGTGTGTTTGTGTGTGTGTTGGGGAGGAGGAGGGTGTCCTAGAAAATAATTTCTCGAAAAGAGTGGGAACCCTGAGGATGTTGGACTTATTAATAAAATTTTCTGACAGTTAGACCAGGATATTCTTCATAGTTTTATACCAGGAAACTATCCTTTCTATTTTATCTACATATGACATGCCCACCGACGATGCCCCAGTTTGCGAGCTGGAACCAACTCTTTTTGGTTTTAGCCGCAAAGCAGTATTTTTTCAGTTTAAATACGCCGGTACTCAGACGCCAGTTCAAAATGAGGTTTGAGAACCAGAACGGAGCCATGCCTGTGTGAAAGCCCTCTCCACAGGCGGGAACCCAGGCCGGCAGAAGAATGTTTATGGGTCATGCCTGGTTGCCCACCACTCCACCAAACCAGCACCCCTGAGTTTTCAGTGTGTTTGAAGGACGGTTGGAGCAGGTTCTTGATTACAGTAGGTGAAGTGGCCGTACCCTTAAGGAGAACGAGCTGAGGCCACTGCTGTTGGCAGGTAGTCTTATTTTGTGTAATTGTGTGAGGCTCTTCCCTGCATGATAAAAGTTCTCCAAGTAGTTGCTTTGGCAGTGAGAGTAATCAGAGTGATTTACAGGCCCTTGTGCTTTAACCTCTGATACACCCACTGTCTGGTCATCAGTTGTTTTTAGCCTTTTCCTCAGGCCTCAGAAGAACAATAAAACACTTTGAGGCCAAAGTACAAAACAGAAGACCTTAACTTGAGGCAGGAATGGCTTTAATCTCCTCTGTATCAGTGTTCTTCCAGGAGAGCTAATGGTTTCAGACACAAAAGACACAGGACACAGAGCCAGAGATCAGCATGCTGATGTTGTCTGGGAGCTTTCTGCCTAGAAGGCCAGCAGGGCAATTAAGTCCAAAAAGCAGTGCAAGTCCCAGCACAGAGCCCAGAGCACATTAAAGAGTGATCTGGGGTCCCTGGTCGTCCATGATGCCTCTTCCTGTAGGTTGAGCAGGTGCCTGGGTCAGCCGCAGCTTAGAGATAAGCACATGGAAAAATCCTTACAGTAATGATTCACTTATAAGACACAGGTCCACCTGCCTCAGAGCAGAGAGAGCTCCTGGAAGTCTGCTGCCTCAAAGCTACCATGATGTGAAGGCAGGTGACAGGACTGGGCAGCATGGACCAGAAACTGGGGGTGTTATCTAAAAAATATCTCCATAGGCAGATGACTGCTTCAAAAGGTGATTATCTGGACTGGCAGATGGGAAAATCATTGACAGTTTTTATAGCTGATATTTTAGCCTTACAAAATAAGCCATAATTATCCTGATTATTGGCTGTGATATTGGCAGAATGTATGGATGTACAATAAAAGTTTACCTCATCACTGACTGTCTACTTTTATAAACTGATGATATCATTTATTGTCTCCACCAGGGAGGTTATGTTTTTGGTGGCATTTGTTTGTTTGTTTGTTTGTAAACATGATTATGCAGTAAAACAATTTGACAGATTTTGCTGAAAATTTCAGGAGATGTTGGTAATGGCCCAACTTAAAAGTGATTAAATTTTGGTGGTGATCCAGATAACATCAACATGGTTCTGAGTGTGGGTTTTCAGGGTCATGAATCATATTATAATGGTAACGTTGTCATGGAGCTATTGCTTATAGATATAACAACAATATGTGAGCTACTTTGGCTGAGGTTTGTGCCCTCTGAGTGCTTTTTAGTTAAAGAATAAAATGTTGTTTTTCTTGCTTCATATCTGTTTCTAACACAAACAGACTGTCAGCATGAAATTATCAGGTCAGTCTTAATTAAATGGAGGCTTTGTGCTCTTGACAAAAATCCTGGATAATGAGCTTGGAAATATTGGCACATCGGTTATCTGCAAAAACTCAAATCTTGCATCTCTGTAGTCAGACTTTGCAGTTTTATCCTCATGCACTAAAAGATAAATAAAATTTTTTTGCAGTCATAGGTCAAAGTTTATCCAGTGTCATGAGCACTTTCTGTTTGTAAACCCAATATTTAACATCGCTAAAGAAGAAATACTAAAGTTTTGCACAAATGCCCAATTTGTTTTCTAGATAAAGTGTTAAAATATTGCTGTCAAATGGTCTTGTATCTGATGATTGTCTGTTCCTCACGTTCTTGATGTCTCAAGGGTGGTTTTCACACCTCCATCCAGGACTTGTTCCGGTCCAGGGTCAGGAGGCAGGCAGGTACCATCTCTGCAGACCCCTCAGATCCAGGACACAAACTGTTCAGACCCCTCCCCTCAGGTAAGCGATACAGAGCACTGTACGCTAAAACCACCAGGCACAAGAACAGTTTCTTCCCCCTGGCTGTTGCCATGCCAGACTCCTAACTGCAAACGTCCATCTATTTACCCTTAATATGATCATTCACTGCACATATCATCCTCCCACGTATATGCACCTGTGCACTCTGTTTGTTGTCCTTTGTTTCTTGTTTTTTATCTTACACATATTGTACATATTGTATATGTTCTATGTCTATTCTTACCTTAATGTGAGTTTTTAATTTTTAATTTATTTGAAAGTTTAATTCCTGCTTTGTGATTTCTGCTTCTGTTCTGTTTATAATGTATATACACTCTGTGTGTATCTAGTCTGTGCTTAGAGAGTGAAGTGAACAAGCGTCAAATTCCTTGTATGTCTAACACACCTGGCCCATAAATCTTATTCTGATTCTGATAACAGTCGAGATTAAAAGTTCTATGTAAGATTATAGAGATGAACATATTCATCAATGGGGGACATGCTGTGTCATATTAGTGTGAACAAACATTGTGCATGAAGAAGAGGGGCTCTTAATGCTCTCAGGTGTCTTCAGGTGGCCATAGAGGACACCAGATAGCATAGTAACTTTTTACATTACATCTGTGTGTGTAGAGAAGCTGTCAGAAAAGTAAAGAGCAGCTAAAGAAAGCTACTTGAACTACTACAGCGGTGTGATGAGGTAACTTGTCACCCTGTCTCCACTCCAGGAGTCGATTGGTAATGAGCCAAAGCCACTTGTTTCAGTCGAGTTTGGCGCTGTTGTGACAGAACAGGGATCGACTGCTGCATTCATATTTAGTCAAATAAACCTTTCCAAACAAGGAGCTCCTTTTGTATCTGAAGAACCCTCTCAGATGATCTAGATGTGACAAGGAGCTCTAACTCTCTGAGGGATTTCTGTCAAACTTTGCACAAACGTTCTCTCCCTCTCAATGATGATCTGATTACATTTAGGAAGAACAAGGTCAGAAACCAAGGTCAGCATCTCTGGACCCACCTCTGTACCTCTACTGTCTGATCATCGTGGATGTTGCAGAGATCGCACCCTCAAATCAACATCAGTGCCATCTAGATCTGTGTGCTGCATATTGTTTCATAAACAGAAATATTTTCCCCAGCCCCGCTCCAAAAAAAGATTCACATCAAGTTTACTGAAGCGAGCTCATGAGAGACAAACTCACAGGAAGCCCAGGTTTAGCATCAGGAAGAGCATGAGAGACACCTCCATCTGCTAACGCACACCTCCCATGTGAAGAGTTCACAGTGACTTGTTAGAGCGTGGTGTTGGGGGCGCTCTCCTTTAAATCTGATGTTAATGTATCTGGAAATAGCCCGATCATCACATTATAAGTCTTACAGCGTGATGACACAACACGGTAATGCTCTTTAAAATGTGATTTAATACCTTATGGGATGGTGTGACGCATTATCAGCCGTATGTGTCAGCGTCTGCTCCAACAGCTCTGATGATAAAGAGCCAGGGTCGCTGGGAGAGGGAACAAAAAATCGCACCCTCTCACCTATAGGTGTGCAGGAGAGAAAACTATGGTATCAGAGAGGTCACAGGGGAATCACAGCTCATTATTTACTGTATTTTACCAATGCTTTTGTCTGCTTCTCTGCTGCTGATAAGAGCAGATCCTACATGTCAGAGGAGAACAACCCTGTTCTGGACAAAAGAGACCTGAGAGAACAACAATGGTAGATCAGGAAACACAAGAAGCAACGTATTTCAACACAATTGTATACTCTTCCGTACTTTCATACTATTAACACGTAATGCCTTTCATGTCGTACTGTGTCGAAGCCTGGGGAAATACATATAAATAAAATTTAGACCCAATAATCAAACAGAAAACAGGGATCAGAATAATCAATAAAACTGGATATCTGGAACCCACTGATCAGTTTTTCATTGGATCTTCTATGTTAAAATTTAAAGGCATTGTTTATTTAAAAACACTGGAGATATTTTTGGGCAGTAAATAAAACTCTTCCTGCTTGTATTCAAACACTTTTTAAACTAATAAAAGGAAAATATAATTTAGGAGCTGTGCTTATGTTTGAAACAAGAAAAGTTAGAATAAATATTAAATACAGATGTGTTTCGGTTTTGGGGATGAAATTCTGGAATGAGCTCAGTGATGAATTACAATTATGTGAAACTATCTTCAAATTCAGAAAAACCTTAAAGCATGAATTAATTAATGCTTGTAAGGAATAATGATTTACAGTATTATGATCTTAAGAAGGATGTCCTGAATGTTTTTTTTTTTAATTTATTTATTTGTCAAATTTATCTTGAAATGTACAGAAGAGGCAAAAATGAGCCACAAGATTCAGCCTATACCTTATTCGGTTATTGATAAGTTTGTGTTAAATGATTGTATTCTTTGTTGGTTCTTAACATTTAAGTAACCCAAATAAAAATATTCATTCATTCCTTTATAAGTTTCCTGGTGAACATTTATAACTACTGCCAGGCCTGCAAAAAGAAATGGCTGGGCCCCTGATAGACCCAGAAGGGATTTAATATAAACCAACCCGTGCCCTGGGTTGGAGGCCCGTGTCTGTATGTGGCAGACCGGGAAGAACCTGCACCCTGCAGGGCTGTGAGGGAGTGGGCGTGGTCAGAGCTGATTGCTGCCACCTGTGACCAGAGACAGGAGTGTTTGGGCCCAATTAAGCTAAAGTTTGTGAAGGATAAAACCCTGTGCGCCTGGATTAAAGAACGCAAAGGAAGTACACATGGACACCAAGAGTAGGTGACAATCTTTTGCCCTTTTTTGCTCTGGAGATGTTTTTTGCTTCCTGTGGGAAACCCCAGAGTTTGGGAACATTTGATGCCTCTGATGACTGAGACTGTCCTTTAACACCTCAGGGCCTGGGCCATAGAGAAGGACACTGCCACAGCCCCAGACAGGAAGTCAAACTGTCTGATATGTACCTGCTGTGTTGAACATGGGGAAGAATGGCAATGAGCATGTGCAGCAAGCGTCAGTCTGATTCATGTCATCCACAAAAATGAGGTGCAGGGTGGCCTCAAACGTCAAATATGATCATAATCATCTGAAACAGATCAGGATGATTGGTTGTCCGTCAGGGAAGTCCAGCCGCAGATCACGTTCATAATAAATTAGAAGCGAGCGGCTCTGTCATGCTGGCCAACTTGCCAAACATTAATGAGAAGTATTTTTAACTCGAGCGTGAGCAAGTCTGCGGGAAAAGTCGTCAACAGGATATTGTCATCACTCAAAGTGTTGATAAAACCATCTGTGGATTTATTACAGAGCGGTTTTCAGAGCAAACATTGCCAACAGTTAGCATCTTAAAGATGATGTTTTCCAGGACTTAACATGGTGAGGACTGTTTCAGAGTGGAGATATCTGGACAGAACATCAAAACAGGCTCACGTGGAAGAATAAATAACCTGACAGCACATACATGTGCTCCAATGAGCAGTATGACAGGTGAAGGGCAGCAGGTACCTGCTCAGTTGGATTATAACATGGATTACCCTGGACTAAAGACATCAACAAGTCCGTTCAGAGGAGGGAACAGCCTCACTGCTCTTCTTTCACCATGACCCTCTGCTCTGGTGAGTAAAATCATATCTAACTGTCCTGCTATGTGACGCTGTTGTGCATTTTATTGGACTGATAAAGCTACAGTGGGCTGTGACCTGAGTTAGTGTGTTTATCTGAGAGGTTGTTGCCATAGACTGGGTCTGTAGCTCCAGGGAGATGTTTGTGTGGTTCGTTGAGGCCTTCAGTGGTTTTGAGCTCTGCTGCTGTTGTTGATCCATGAGGATGAAGCCTTTTCATTTTTTAATTTAGGCTGATGACAGAACAAACAGTAGGCAAGCTTTCTCTTCCATCTCACTTCCTCCATGTGCTTGTGTTTGCAATATGTGCAAAAGCAAATAAACTGCTCACCCGTGTATTTATTTATTTATTTATTTTTGTAAATATAGTAACACTACTTAGTTAACTTATTGATTAAGGCTACCAACAGAGAAAAAGCATGTGATCTCACCTGAAAGCAGAGAATCTAAGATGATCGTGGATTTACAGTTGTTGTGAACTTTGTGGATCTGCTTCATTAGCTAACTTAATGTTGAAATAATTCATCATTATCATCAACATCTTTGCTGTTCAGTTATGCAGCTGTCTGAGCTTAGGATGCTGCAGGGCTTAAAAAAGAGAGTGACAGAAATCCTGCCGTGTGTGACAGCAGGTACGAGGACAAATATCGTAGTTGGTTCATTATAGTCACAGAAGCAGCACTAAGTCCAAGAGGGCAAATATTTATTTATTTATTTATATGGTTTTTGAGTTATAATTTGGGGAATTTGGGGTTTTGAATATTATAAACTATTATAGATATTTTGAATTTTTAACCAGATCAAAAAAAAAAATCATTTTTAATCTGTTTTATTGACATTTTGAAATTAATGATCTGTTTGGGATAGTTCTGAGATTTGACTTTGATTTAATTAACTTTTTGGACCTTTTGTTGGAGTTATTGGAGCTTAATTGACTGAACTGTTTGCTCATTGTGTTGAATTGAACACATGAGACGTGTTTTTTAGGAATATTAAATATCACTGAGAGCTTCTCTACGGACTCTTCAACAGGTGATAAGTTTTAACAGGTTACCATGCTATCTGGTGTCTAAAAGGTCCACTGTAGACACCAGCGAGCGTTAAAAGTCTCTCTTCTTTGTGCACAGAGTTTGTTTACACTTCTATTATGGGATGTGCCACACTCTGATAAATATGCTTACCTGCATAATCTCATACAGCACATTAAACCTCCGCTATTAATCAGAGAGTCATTTTGTGGGTAGCTTAGCCTGCTAGCTCTTTTCTTTTTGCTCTAACATAATGACACAATGGCAGCTCATCCTTTTTGTCAACTCTGCCCTTTTCAAAATACTGCTGTGTGAACATAAAAAAAAATGAACCAAGCTGAAGCTAAATGTTTTTATCCATTAAGCAGTTCAGCCCTGTCCATTGGCCAAAGATCCTAATAATTTGCCTTATGTGTGGTTTTCTGCTTGTGTTTTGATGGAGGGTTCAGTGAAATATTTCTGTTGAATTCTTCTGTATTATTCTTATGGTTCATCTATAAATGTATGTAACCTTTTTATTATGTGCATTTTTGACAGCGATCACCTCTCAGGGATAATAGGATCCAGGGCCATACTGTGTTCAACGCCTGCAGTGTGATAGGATATAGATTCATATTATGGCATAACGTATGTTTACATTGATATAGTGTCTGCTCGTTAGAGTATTGCAGGACCTCGTTATATTTTTAATGATGAACTCTGTGTTTCTTTAGGCATTGATTTTTTTTACTTTCCATGTCATGCATGCACAAGAGTTTATTTTCCAGTGCATCCTGAAAAATACAGATTGTTATTGTCGTGGAAAAAAGAGAGGGAAATACTTTCACTCCTCTGAATCAATAACAAGTAGACAAGAGGCAAAATTCAAACTTTTAAAGCTGGAACCATCAAATGTCTGACATTCTGCCTTTATAGATGATTAATCGGTTATCAAAATAGTTCACTGCTCATTCCTGACGCATTGGGGATGTGATTAGTGGCAGAAAATACAGCCAAATTAAAATGTCCTCTCTCTTTGTCACTAATGATTTGTGATTTGAAGTCTCTCTGTATAACAAAACAATTTCTTTCTCAGAAAGAAACCAGGACCTTCTTTCTCATCAAGCCATTGTTCAGTGAGAGCAGGGATCCACCTCCAGGGGGTTGTAGACAGCATGGTTTTAGAAAGACCACACTCACCTGTGTTTAAGGCAGAGACGGTGAGCGCCAAAGTGAGGATCAGACCAAGGTTGAGTCAGAGTACAGTGTTGTTGGGCAGATTTGATTGTGTTTGACACAAGACAAATGAAGTTTGAAGCCGTTTTTTTGTCTTAGTTTATTTTTAAAACTCCAGACACATGTTCAATTGAGCAAAAAGTATACTGAAAACATTTGAAAGTGAATTTTCTTCATTTATTCTGAAATAATTATTAATCTTTTCTCCTATAATGATTAAGTTTGATTTAATATTCCTTTTTGTGACATTTTAAGGTATTGGAGTGAGATGAGACCTGTTTTTGGACATGGGGTTTTTCAGCCCTGGTCTCATATCATGTAATTTAGAATAAAAACAAAATGTAAGACAACATCAAAACAAACTTTCTTGTGCTACCTTTGTCTTGTTTAAGATTTTGATTACTTTTTTAAAACATTGCTTTGCACCTTTTAGTCCAAAAACTGTGTTGTATGCCACAAACATATTACTTGTACTTACATTTAAGTTACACAAAATAGGCCATCATGTGCACGTTGACAGGAGAGGTAACTGTTACCAACTGTTGCTTCATTTAGCCAAATAGATAATGTAGTAGACGGGGGCTACTGCCATGGTGTGAAGTTTAAAATGTGAGCCACTACACAGAACAACCCTCCCCAACACATGTTTGAGGTGGAGCAGAAATATATAATAGATATAAATATACTGCGTTTAGTCTTCTTTGTGGTCCAGATCTTACAAAACTGCTACTGTAGCTGTTAGCATCAGCGCTAATCTCTGTGCGAGCAGTCACTTCCTGCTCATAGCGCCGCCTCTTCCTGCTTTAAAGGACCTTGATTGGGCCGTGCGGCTTTGGGTCGCCAGAATCGTTTTAGATTGGAGCTTGGAGAGACAGACTAATTACAGACATTGAACCAAAATCTTGTTTCCAGACCAAAGTGTTAGGGGTGTTTGTTTTTGTCCTTTTCTGTCTGTACGGCTGTTTGTTGTGTGGAAACTTTAGCTGTGCTGCTGCCTGTCTTGGCCAGGACACTCTTAAAAAAGAGATTTTGATCTCAATAAGTTTTATTTTTCTCTTGAATTAAAGGCTAAATGAAGTGAAAAACCTAAGACACTTTGTCTTAATAATAATAGCCCCTTTTCTTCAGAAAAAGTAATTTTAATTCTTAAACTCGGACCCTCTCATGGAGCCTCATCCTTCTCACTCCAGCTCAGTGTGTGCTGCTTTAACATGAACAGGGATACGGCCACCATGGCTGCATATCTTGCCTGATTACCTCCACCTGGAATAGACTTTGCCATCAGCTGGCAGGGCTCTCCTCCCGCCAGGCAGCACAGGCGCAGAGCACAGATATGCATAACTCAGAGAGATAGGAGCACAGCGAGGGGAATCCAAACCAAAGACAAAGTTTTAGCAGCGCTGATCTGTTAACAGATCCGAAAAAGCCGCAGAGAGACGCAGCCTGTGGTGCAAAAGAGGCGTTGTAGTGTCATTGCCTAAGCAACAGAGGTTATGGCGGGTCTTCTCCCGCCACAGCAAAGGAAGGAAGATTAAAACAATGCAATTGATAAACAGAAATCACCGCCACATGGGAGGGGAATGAGATTGCAAGAGGAGAAAATTAGATTGTTACTGAAGGGAGAGAATAGAGGGTACAGTAATTTGCAGATAACAGTAATGGAGTGAAAACCCAGGTGTATTGGCTCAGATCAGCCGGGATGGCTCTTTGAAAACACGATGCAGATGTAATTGTCCTCGTCTTAATATGAGATAAACTTTTATTTTATTCCTGCATGTATTTTAAAACATCATACAAAACACCAGAGCACGATTAGGATGTTTGATTGTCGTCAGCAGCAGCACGTTCTCCACGGAGAGCGAGGGTTGGCTCGTTCCGTGTAATCACGCAATCAATTTGTGCTCACAGCTCTCAAACTCCGGGACGCCGGCGATGATGGCCGATGCTGATGAATATACGTGGGTGTCTGAGCGAGCATGTGCAGAAGTACAAATAAATTAGAGAGGCCTATTAAATTTGAGAGGGGTTACGGGAGCTGCCATTTCCAGGAGCAGGGCCTGTCAGTGACAAGTGTTCATCCAATTACACCCTGAGTGTCCACTCCTTTCCTCTCTCTCTCTCCCAGTCTGTCTCACTTCCTTCGTCTTCTCTCTCTCCCGGTGCTCTCCACTCTCCAGACCACCTGATCGCTCTCCCCGGCTCCTCTCCTTCAGCCTTTGTTAGTTCTTAAATAGTCTCTAGTGATTGCAGCTCCTTTCCTCTCCTCTCTCCATTCCCCCTCTCTCTCCTCCTGCCCTAATCTTAGCCAAAAAATCAGACGTCTGGATTTCTCTGAGATACAGAGTGCAGCACATTTCATGTGGATTAAGAGCGGGCGCGGGGGCAGAGCCGTTCCCAGGCTGGAGACACAGACTACGTTTACATGCAGTCATTAAACATTTCATAACCGGAATATTAGCAATAACCTGGTTGTGCACAGCCATGTAAACACCAAAACCCCTTCTGAAAAACTGGAATATGCTGATATTCCAGATTTTAAAAACCCGAAAATCACCACTGGGTTACTCCTTTTCTAACTCGAATATTTGGTCATGTATACGCCGATCGGGCAACTTGCATTTAAGAATCATCGCGTCTCCACCACGGAAGTGCTGGTAAGCAGGTCAACAATACAAAGCCTCTGTTTAGGAGTAGAAGTTGGATTAAACATATCATCAATATTAGATGATGAATAATGTGTTATGTGCTTTTGATCGTTGATTTCCTTACTGTTGTCTGTACTGTAACCATAGTGAATATTGCACTGAAGCTTGATTTGAAGAAAATTGTGAATCAAATTGAAATCGCAATATCTGGCAGAAAAATCGCAATTAGACCTTTTCTAAAATCATTCAGCCCTTGGTTTGTGGATGTTTGGAGGTTAATTTTTTTTTTATTTCAGCACTATAAAATAAATATAACAGACATAAACTAAGGGTAATAAAAGAACTAAAAATGATCTTTTTTTCTGTGTTATAACACACTGTTTCCACAATATTTGAGGAAATGGTTAATTTGACTTAAAACTGAATTAATACATTTCTTAGGACTTAAAAAATGTCTTTTTCTTCCAAATAATTCCTCACTGTTTTTAAAATTCCCCTAAACCCCTCAAAATGGAGTATCTTTATGGTGGACCACATGGCTTCCACAGGTTTTTGGACCATCCTCAAGTGGACACTCAGTGGTTTCACTTTCCAACACAGGAAGCTGCTTGTGCATCAAACCTTTACTCTGGATGAATGAGCATGGTGTTAATCCTTCTCTGTAACTTTTGGGGAAAGCAAGCGGGTAAATTCTCCCAGATGTCACCCCACATGATGGATCAAAACCCCCGTTTCTCACTTTATTCATGCCGTCATGAAGCTGAGTAATGATCCAACCCTGAAATTACTTTTATTTGTTTTCCTGGAGCTTTGATATTGACCTCAAAGAAGATGCACTTCAGTCTCCAGAGACAAATTTGCCAGCTCCAGCTGCAGCAGCTCCTCCAGGGGGGATAGAGGAGCTTCGGGGCCCAGTACAGCTGCGACCAGGTCCACAGAGAGAAGGGGATGTGACCAGTGTGGCTTTACCGTCAGAAGATAAGGGGAATGCAAGTTTGTGTCAGCTATAATGCTGCTGATGGATGTCGAGGAGTGAGACATCCATCAGACACAGAAGTGAGATTTGTGCTATGAAGGGTTGAGGATGGATTTCAGGTTGAGTCCAGCAGGACGGTTTCACCCTGGTCTACTGGATGCAGGTCTAAACTCCTCACAGTATGGAGCCTGGCACAGCAGCAGTAACAACATCAAGACCGGCGTGGAGAGAGGCGCTCTGTCCAAGAGAGGTGAGCTGCAAACTCTGCTCAGAGATGTCCCCCAGTTTGACTTTGTATCTTTACTCATCCGTCTTTTTTTTTCATTCTGCAGATGTTGGTCCAACAGCATCCTCCCAAAAACTCTTTCCTGTTCTGCTCATTATTGGATGGATTACTGGATGTGCAGCTGTTGTCTACTTCGTCTTCTTTTTTCCTTGGGATCAAAACTTCATCTTCAAAGTATGTAATGTCCTTCCATACAAATATCTACAAATATGACGTTTGACCATACATTAGAGATGGGCAACCAAGAGGGCCACATTTAATTATCCCAAATTATGATCTTCAAAGGATTTTAAAAACTACCAACATGTAAATCTGTCATAAGAAAACACTGTAACGACATTCATAATACTTGATATTGTGAGCTAATCACAGGACTCAAACCAGCTTCAGCTCCTTTTTTTGATGCAAGCAACAAAGTATGCAGTGATTATTTACCTATATGTTTATCTAAGTTTTGACAAATACATAAAAGGGTGTCACATAAGCAATTAAAGCCAATTATAGCACTATTTTCTCAGACATATTGCTGGGTTTTATGCTGTCACGGCAGATTTTGTCCCATTTTCTTTGTGTTCTTACATTTTTTTATCTTTTTATCTGACTGATTGGCTGCATTTATAGTGTTGGGGGACTGCAGGTGGCACACAGGCTACCAGTTGCTTAACCCTGCTATACATGTATTGAATTATCTAACCTTTATTACTGTGATTCTAATGGATTTTAGCCAAGCTACTAGCACTGCTAGTAAGATGGCCGTTTAGCTCTAAAAGATCATTTGAGAACCAATATTAACCATCCTGGTTTATTCATTAATTATTTAATGCTGTGGTTCTCAGCCGACCTGGCCTCAGGACTCACCACCAGTTCAATTAGGATAAATAGAAGAATGCTTCCAGTAAAACATGTTGCTGCTGGGGCTGTAGGTGTAAGAAAACACGATGATCAAGAAGAAAGGACAAAGCACACAGACCTGAGAGGACATACACACTTTACTTGACTCAATTTCTGGTGAAAACATGTAGTTTTGGTTGTTTATTGCTGTTACTTCAAGAAAATATCTTTGTTTACATGATCGGTTTTTCATCAGTCTGATTGAAATCAATCATACCTACAGGAATTTCCAAATGCCCATTTACATGGACACAATCCGATCATTCATTTAACATTTAATAAATAAAATGAGCATGCTCAGAGCTCCCTTTGTGATCACCTGATGGCCCTAGTGCCACATCAGACCCATCCAGCCCCCATATATGATCAAATTCAGAAAATGTGAGGGGGGATTTCCTGTGATATTTAAAGGTTATTTGTCTTATATTCCCGGTAAAACCGTGAGAACCATACTAATATTTGTGATAGTGGAATTAGTGGATGATCATAAAATATAGACATCAGTTTTATGATCCCATACAATACAGTATACAACAGTACAACATAGTGGGTTACAGTGCTTTAGAATATGATAAAAGTCATACCATACTATACCAGACCAAATGATCAGGTGCTCAGGTGGCTCAAATCTAATTAGTGGCTTCCTTCTTAAATGTCATCCCATACTCTTTCTGCCCCTCAGTTTTAACCTCTATGGCTGACATTTCTCTTCTAAAACTTAAAAATCTTAGACTAATAAGATTAATAAAAAGGGCTTGAAAGGTTATAACATGTTGTTTAGATGTGGAGTGATGTGGAATTGGTCCGTTAGTCCTCAACAGTAGTATGTATAATTTCACATACTTTAAGATAATTACACATATTTTCATCTTTAATATATTCACTGGAAGAGAGATATACATAATTCTCATACTATCATTATTTTTCAGCAATAAATATGTCATACTCAGTTCATATTCTTCCTTTTAGCAAAGCTGGAGCCAACAAGGACCCAAAGATTTGCCTGGCCTTCCCAAAACCCTGTATAATGATTGATGATGATAACACTGCAAATGATATTAACACTTTATTAATGAAAAGCAGTGTTAAGCCTTTTCATTAATGACTTAACACTGCAAATATCATTTGCAGTGTTAAGCCATTAATGAAAAGTTTTTTGGTAGTCTGATTATTTATTCAAGAACATTACTTTACTGAGCATATCATCACCAAATTGGCCTAAATACATAAAAGTGAGGTATATCAGTGTGGCCCTCTATGAAAAGAGATGGGACATCCCAGCTCTGGACTGATCCTTCTGGTCATACCCTTGGCCATCATGCCTCTGTGTGATGCTCATCTCATTAAATCAATAAGCACAATGCTCCACTGAAAAGATGAATGCAATTTTAAGGATCACTGCACAGTCCTTGGTGAAGAAAGCTCAAAAAGCAACAGCAAAGTGCCTCTAATATCAGCCTATTTGAGCTTCATAAGGCGAACCCCACCTGAACTACATCTAATCAAGTCAGTGTACGGCGGCGTGTATTGGAAAAAGACTGGACTGCAACGCTGCTATTATACCAATAAAGAAACACACAATGCTCATTTTTCAAAACTCACAGCCCTGTGATTCTCTTCCACTAATGGATTTCTCTTCTCTTGCAGAAGAAAGGTGTGCGAGGAAGAAACTGAATTCATCACAGAAATTAAGCTCTGACACAAGGTGACACGAAGAAGAAGACGTCTCTGATATGTCTGAATAAGAATTTAGAGTGACATGCATATTGTCAGATAGTTTGTGGATGCTGCTGTTTGTGTGAGGAGGAATCTCTGCTGTGGTCCAATGGCAATGATGGACTCTGGGAAAGTTTCTTTTGACATAAGTAATTATTCGTCCCATTATTCATATACGAAATAGGCATCTCTTAGTGCTTTTACCCTTTTTGATTTATGTAATGCATCATATAATCATGTCTACAAAGTGAGTAATAACTCCTTTTGTCATCATCCATTAACTCTAACATCAAATAAAGGCCCTAATGTGAGCACCCGCCTCCTTTATTAACAATGGCAGATGTGACACACTCAGTTTTTGTGTTTCCAGGCTGGCTCGCCTCACCCAGCAGAGCTCTTTGGAGCCTGAAAAAATAACAGGCCATGTTTTGTAAGGTGGTGCTCTGAGGAATGGATCTAAATGGGTGTGTGTGTGTTTGCTTCCTCGGCGTATTCATGTCGCACTGCCGGGCATCAAAAGTACAGGGTGTTGGGACTGGCAGTGCCGTTACCATGGCTACCACAAGTCTGTTATTTTGTTATTTGACTCGTCCCACACTCTCCCAGGATGTGAGCAGAACAACAATGCACAGAAAATGAGGTGGGACTTGCACTTTCTTAAACACTTTTAATTGTTTTGTGTGGAGACAGCCTGGAGGGATCCCTGACTCATAATTTGTTTTATCAAACCTAAGCACTTGATGAACTGTTTTGCTTCTGGCACATGGCTGAACTCCAGATTAAAGCTCAATCACACGCCACCTCTTAAGATTTTCAACACTATTTGGTTTCCAGCTTGAGCTAATCAAACAACAAATGTTGGCCTGACATGTCAGCTCATAGCACACCAAAGCTGAGGCCCCCCAAAAAATCTGTAAGAGCAGCGCCGTCAGCCATAAGGAGCATTTCAAAGTCTGCATTTAATAACAGGGAATTAGATTGTCTGGTTCTGACTTCAGGTTATGCCACATCCACTTTCCAGTAAGCAGGAGGTGTAAGCTCTTAAGAGACCAAGTCGTCATGTCGAACATGTGCACCAGATGCAAACATCAGTCTGACAGGCTAATGAAGCTTAGATGGAAACTTTCCATACCACAGCAATGTAGCAGGATCAGCAGGAACACGTGTGATCAAACCAATGCTCGCACACACACGTTCATGACAAAACCATCCACATGCTCTTAGCGTGACAAAGGCCCTCCACGGTCGGTTTGTGATGTTGATAGGCGTCTAGGTATTTGATTTTTACCTTCACCAAGGAGGTTATGTTTTTGCCGGCGTATGTTTGTTTGCTTGTTTGTTTGTTAGCAAGGATGCGCAAAAACTACTGAACAGATTTTGCTGAAATTTTTAGGAGATGGTGGGAATGGCCCAGCTTAGAAATGATTTGATTTTGGTGGTGATACATATATTTGTCTGGACGCAAAAGATTCCCAAAATTTCAAAAAAATCACATAAGTTAGCATTGGGCGGAATTTTAAAAAATCATATCTCTGCCATTTTTTAGAATTTCCCCCTGTGGGACTAATAAAGGAATATCTTATCTCTTATCTTTTTAGGGATTCGCTTCCAACTTTTACAGGATAATATGGGGTCCATGTTTCTATCAACACAGTAAATTTAATCTCAATCTGAACCAGATCGTAGTCACAAAAAACATTGAACTTTATAATGGGAAATCCCATTGATGACATTCAATAATTCATATAAGATCAAAATATAAGTGATGCTCCCAAAACTTTTTGTGTTCATACAGGATAACAACCTCCATGTATGTGCTGAGTTTGGTCTGGATGCTGGCTCTGTATCGTTTACAGGGGTTGTGGAAAAGCCACTGCCGGAACTGAGCTGCTTGGCGGTGGTTTGCGCTCTCTGAGTGCTTTTCTAGTTGCTTTGGTTTTTACACGAAGACCAGGCTATTCTGTTATTATTACACCTACAGAAATATATCTTGTCTTCATTTTGCTGCAAAAAAGCATCTCATTGCTGCTTGATTATGATGATGTTTGATGCATCATGCATCTTCTTGATGCCTTAAATCTTTGGAAACTCTTTATCATGGAGCTTAAATGAATCTCAATGCTCTAACTCATCATTGTACTCTTTATGAGTGAGTTGGCTGGCCCTTGTTGGCCACTAAAAGCCTGACTCACTGGTATGCCCTTATATATCAGGCCGTACTTGATCTGCTTCCCTCAAACTTAAGTAATTGTCTTCAAGTGAAAAAATAAAATCTTTGCTCTGTGACTCAGTCAGAGGACTTATTCTTACTATCCAACCCCAAAGTTTGTCTTTATGTGTAAAAGAAGCCTCAGATCTCCCGCTCCTGCAGCAAGAAAAAATGGGGTCTTGGAGAGCTGGTCTCTTTAAATCTTTTTAAGAGCAGATTAAAGGTGTTAGAGGAAGATGGAGCAGGCCGTAGATGCTTTGACTCTTGACTTTCTGCTCTGTGACTCTGAATTGATTGATTCATACATGTTTATCTACAGTATATCTGTAACAGATTCCTATTACTTGGTCTTGTTCTGCTGTTCCGTTTGACCAGGGCACTTGAAAAGAAGATTCTTAATCTCAATGAGGTCCTCCTGGTTAAATAAAGTTTAAATAGAAATAAAGAGGATGCAGTAACTTCACAATCTGTGCACCAGACAAGCAGCTCCACCTGTTAAGTGGCAGAAAGCAACACCTAGTAACAGGAATATGTGTGGAGAAACAGGGAAATGCTTTAATTCACCTGGAAATGCAGCATTTGTAGTGATTAACTGAAGGTGGAGTGGTGTAACAGTCCAATGTGTGACTGTGTTAACTGGTCTAAAGAGTTTTTTTTTGTTTAGTTGTCATTTAGGACATTTAGGATTGTGGATACTGAAAGAAAGAGGTAAGTCTGAGTTCCCATTGCAGGTTTGAACATCTGTTTTAATGATGGTAACCTCAAACAGGCAGCTCATGGTCTCCAGTGAACACAGACACTCTTTTAACTGTAACACTGGGTCATATTAACATAGGCAGCCGAGTTTTAATCCTCAAAGTTTTGTATTAGCTAAGAATAACCTCTGTCATCCAATTTGTAGTGCATCAGTTTGAGTGTTATTCAATATCTGTTCAAACTTTGGGTTAAAAATCTGTATTTAAACTAAAAATACACATTTGAATTGAAGATATGCAGTCTAGCAGCCTGGAGCAGTGAACCATCTAATCCAACAGAGGGCGCTCCAATTACAACCCAACTGGAACGTGGAAGCTCTTTGGGCTCCACACTGCTGATAGTGAAATAATAAACAAAGACCAAGCTATGTGTCGATGATTTGCAAAGCAGCTGGCCCTCTCCTCATCCACGACAAATGTGTGGCCTCATTTGTCAGCCTTCCACCCAAGTGAATAGTGTAGTGTTAAGAGTTAGTAGTGTAATTGTTGATGTTAATAGTGTAAATTCCTTGGCTTGTTCATAGTCTCACTTTACTTTTTATTTATTTCCTTCATAAGGAAGTTGAAGTGTAGCTTTAAGATTCTGCATGTTGCAACCTGCTTTCTTATTTTTACTTAATTTTTATGCTCTTATCTATTTTAATAACAGTTATCCATTTTATCTATTTTAATGTCTTTGATATTCCTTGCTATACTATGTATAAGAGCAACTGAAACAACAGTTTCCTATTGGGGATTAATAAAGTATTTCTGATTCTGATTCTGAAGTGGAAAAGGAGTGCCCAGCCCCGTGTGATCATGTCCTCCTTGGCAGACCTTTATGTGAAACAAATTCCCACAACCTTAAAGCTGAAGGAGATTTGTGTCCCCCTTTAGACCCTCTGAGGCCCCTGCTGGAGGGGCTGGACCCCAGGTTGGGGTTCAAGACTTTGATGTGAACTTTCCTCTTCCTTGATTTTTTCCATACTGATACCTCTGTTAGTTTTAATGGATATTTGCAAAGTAACATGACGTATTTTCAATCTCTCTCTCATTTTTGCTCTTTTTATGAGCTAATCTAGAAGTTAAGACAATGTTCATAAGTATTTCTAATGGGGGGGGGGGGGGGGGGGGGGGATGTTAAGGCCCTGGTTACTCACTCTGGTGTTTTTTTTTTGCTCTCTGGTAAGTTTTTGTATGCCAGAAATTATGAGGACGAATTAAAATGATTAATAAAAAGAACACAATTCTGTAACACAGGAAGTGGCTGGGTGCTAACTTAATCTGTTTGATGAAGGCAGCTTCTGCCATCAGATGTTTTATTTCTTTACTCTCTGATCACTGCATCACTTTGGTCACACTTGGGGCTCTTGTCATGCCAGAGGCTTGTGCTCCCAGGCTGCAGCTGGATAGTGTTGAGGCTCAGACTCTTCTCTGTTGTATTCCTTTGTATCTTAGCTTGTATCAGACCCAGCCTCTGCTCCATTACGATGCATTAGATTTGTTAAAGCTGCCTGTGTAATTATGCGTCTGGCTGTAAACATGCTCAATCTGTTTATAAAAGCCAACAGTGCCCCCCACCCCCCCAAAACCAGCCCCTGTTTAGCATTTCTGTCCTCAGATACATCATTATGCAGGTGCACCACATGGTTGCTGTATAATAAGATGTTTTCCAGGTGTGGTACATTAGCTCTGTTAGTCTACTATTTAGATTATCACCATGCCGCTCGCCCAGTGGAACTGGACTGCAGTCATTTGGTGACATTATGGAAAATATGTGATTTAGACCCGAAAGGCAGATGTTCGTTCCTGGGATGAGGCTAATTGGTGTCACAAAAACTTTAGACTCCGCTAAAAGACAGGAGAATGCAGAGAATTATAGTAATACATGCATAATATGAGCCTGATTAGTGGTTTTAATTCTGAAATTGCTTGTTTTTCCTCTTGTGCCTTCATAGTGGTGCTGGTTTTGGTTGAAGCAGCAGCACCGCAGGTGTTTGCTCTTCCAACAACCTGGCCTGAGGCAGGTTGTTTCAAAGCCCAGCAGTGTTCTCAGCACAGTCGTGTCTCCATCGCTCTTAAAGTTGTTTTTCTTTTTTTTCGTGGCCACAAACGGGGCCCTGCGTGTGAATCTGTTCCTTTTTTTCCTGACTCCCGACGGGGGAGTTCTAGAGTTGGTTAAAACAGTAGCTTTAGGCCAGATCCCTCTGTGCTTTAAAGAAATCAATAAAAAACCTTAAAATATATTCAGATGCCGCAAGCCAAAATTGCAGTAATGTGATTTGTTGTGTAACAGAGCAGCAACATTTTGATGTAAGCATTACAGCTGCCTGGTCCAGATGTCAGAGGATAAATGTAGAAAGTGTTCCACTCTGAAGATTCAAAGCAGATGAAGCTCGCATGTCTCTTTTTAGAAAGCCGACACATCAGCAGAGTGTGACAGCTCCTCACTCCTCCTAACTGCTGCAATTATGGATTATTATACTACTTCTGCTTTAGTATTGGGTTCATAAATTCTGATGGATGTATGTGTGAAATCATCACCAAAAGGCATGAATTTATTCATGAAATATCAGTTCTGTTTTAAGCCTGATTTCATACATTAATGAAGGCACTGACCAAAGTGTTTCAGACATTATTCTTCTTGAGTTATCCAGGAACTCCATGATATTCACTTTGTTCAACAATGTCAAAGACAGATCGCAGCTCCCTGATATCCAAAGGTCCACAGTCATGAGGACGTCATGCAGAAATAATATACATGTTGGATTGTCCTCTGTGTCTGCACGAAGACTCAGACACTGCTGCATTCTTATCTAGAAGGACTTGTTTGGTTGTCTTCTTTTGTAATGTCTGACCCACATCAGACAGAACAGGACAGGATCTGCTGTGAAGGTCAGAACAAAGTCAAAGTTACAGGTATCTTCACATTAAACAGATATATGACGCTTAGGCTGATCTCATTGTTCGCTTTATGACTTAGAGGAACTGGTGAATGTTGACCAAACGGCAACCTCCATTTTAAAATAGAAGGCCCATACGGATGTATCAAAAGCTGTAGTTCCTCCAGTGTCCACTTGAGGCTAGCTGCAGGAACCCTGGAGGTCACATGACTGTGTGCGGGAAAATGATGTTTCTTACTACATGAATAAACATCTTCAATGCCTGTTCAAGAAACTACAATAGATATGTGTGCTCTCACTGTATGGGGGTTAATTTTCATTGCTCTTGTTTTTATTTGAGGATTTCTGGTTTGGAAAATTAGAGGCATGATTGACATGGCTACAAGGCCACACAGATATTCTGTTGATCAGAGAGCCTTAAGTCTCACCTCAATATGGCGTCTTCATGCGTGAGAAAATGAATCTTAGCACACCTCACACTAAAGTGATAATGCGACCTTTGCTGACTTTGTTCTGTAGCCTGGATCCGAGCTGAAACTTGGCTGATTATCTTGTAGTTTGTTCCCCACTTAAGGCAAATCTTAACAGTCAAGCCACACAGATAGATGAAGGAGAATCTGCTCATTTCCCAAAATAAAACACGCTGCAGACTCAGGTTGTCAAAAAAAAAAAAAAAAAAGACAGGATTAGGACTTGGTATTGTTAAGAACCTCATGATTCGATTCTATTTTTATTCTTTAGGTTGCAATTTGATTCAATATTGATTTAAATGCTTAGATGTTGATTCAGTAAGATGTAGAAATACACAAATAATTAGAGTAGCTGTTGACAATTTTTAAATATGTATTTTTATGCCCGTGTGAACATATGTGGTATGGCACGTCACATTTTTGAGCAATAAAACATCTGAAAATAAAAAATTGCACAGTAATAACTTATTTGTGCATATGGAGTACAGAATTTAAAAAAAAAGATAGTTCTGTATAAACACTGTATATCAATATTTTTACCCACCCCGAGACAGAATCATCATATGTTTGTGCAGGCAGGTACCACGTGATCCACAGCATGGTACTGGTCTACGGCCTCGTGGTTAGGGACCCCTGATGCAGCCTAACAAGAAAAATGGAAAGCAAAACCGAAGTACAACCCAGAGAAGCCCACAGAGCAACGACTGTTGTAGCATTGACATTTCCCATTGTGACAGGAAAAGTGTGTTGTATCGGTTGAACCAATTAAGTGCTGTGACCTTCATGGCCGTCTCAGACGAGTAGCAGTTATTTATAATAGCTTAGTCCACCATGTCACTGGCTAAGATGTAAAAGTAATGAAACTGATGTCCCACCTGTCTTATCCTGAGGAGGGGTTAAAGCCTCTGCAGCTCCCATTAAACCAGTTCTAGATAAATGTTGTTTTCATCCATTTGAATTCCCGGCCAAAACTCTAGTTATTGGTATTTGGGGGGATTAATTCCACCTTTTATGGGGGTGTGGTTGAACCTCACCATGATTAAGTGAGAGAAGGAGAAGGAAGGTGCTCGGCAGAAGTCTGGTCAAAACGTGAGGGGAAAAGGAAGTGGGTCCGTCCAGGTTTCTGAATTATACAGAGTGAGCCATCAGAGCAACTACCTGTGTTTTAAAGTGCATTAAAGGGAGGAGATGAGCAGCTTGAGCTGTTAGGAGGATCTCATTGGAGAAACAGATGGTTTATCTGAGCTGTTCGAGGGGCTCTATTATCCTTTTGGGTGTCCAGGTGAGTTCATCATGTTCAGTCAGTCAGCTGGAGAGTCCAGATATGTTAACCAGCCACATGATGTCACTGTTTTACATTCATTATGTACGGAGCTTCTCTGATAGGATATGTTTACACAGAGATGGACAGTCAACATGAGGAGTGTGAGACTTTAAATTCAGTGAATTCTCTTTAAATGTAATGTAATGTTAATTGTTGGGACTCAGTTGGTGCATTTCCAGTGAATGAGATATCTGTGTTACAGTGTTACAGTATGTTCAGTCTGCTGGCACGCTGTCAGGTGCACAGTGAGTCACTTATTAGAAATACACACGGTTTGAGTCAGAGAAGGCTCCTTCCAATTTCCACTGCTGCCTTTTGCTCCCTTGCACTCTCAGCCAAAGTGATGATTTTTAGCCAAGCAGCTCTGTAGCCTCAGGATCTAGCAGTTCTTGTATGGGACATTGTGATCTGAGCTTCCAAAACATCAGCCTCTCAAATTAAGTTCATGATCAGTGTTGCCAGATGGCACAGAAAGGATGTGTTAATGTGAGCGAGCGAAGGGACAGAACAAAATAGTCAGTCATATGAGGTCAGACATCGGGAAGGGTTCAAATGTACAATCTGTCCTGCACTTTTAATTCAGCATGTTTGTTTACCGTCTGTGGTGTCGCCCTTTCTCTTCCAACATCGTCACCGGATGTTAAACCCTGTCGGTTCCACTCAGGTAGTTTGTCATGCTTGTCGGAAAGTCACAGCATGAATTCAAGCTGTCACCTCTTATTTGAGAAGATTCTAGTCAGGTTGGTCCTCATGGCTGTGGCTTTAATTTTGTTGACTAATTATTTTTGTCATAGTTTTTCCCCTGATGAAAACTAGACAGTAACTAATAAAAACAAGTGCACATGGACAAAATCTAAAACTACATTAACTTTTCCTGAACAAATAAAAACTAGACTAAAATGTTTGACAGAGACTTAATCCAATCAGACCTCATTTGGTCATGTAGAAAGTAGAGACAAGTTAGGAAAAATCCAATCACAGCTACTTTGGTTGTGTGGAAAGGTTGGATGAGTTAAGAGGGACATCCAATCACAGCTGCCTTAGCTTGGTGGTGGTGGGATAAGTTGTGGAGCGATCCAATCAGAGCTCCTCTCTTTATGAATTGATATATTCATGTAGAGCAGGTTCACTGTTTGTTGTCAGTTCTGGTATTGTAACTGAGATGCTCTGCCAGGTAGCCTAAATAAAGGTGACTGCATTTCACACAAAAGTTCAATTTGTTTCTGTTCATTTGTACATTCAGACTTTACTAGCATTCAATAAAGGGTTATTAGATGATTCAATTTATCCAAGTGTAAAACATGACTTCAGAAATTCAAGAAAACATAAAAAAATGCATGAAAAAGACTTCATATTTTCATCAACTAAATTTACAGTAGATATTGTCGACTAAAATGTTGTCAACTAAAACTAGACTGAAATTAAAACAGTTTAGATGACAATATCTAAAAGATAGAAGACTACAACTGAAACTAAATTAAAAAGTGCTGTCAAAATTAACACTTGCTCTAATGTATGAATCTGTTTTTCTGACCACAAACTCTGATAACACTTTCCATAACGCCCTTCTGACGTATAATGTGGTCTAAAAAGTAAATGATAGACTCTGCAACTTTTTCTCTTTCTCAGAAAACAACTCAAAAGGGGGAAAAAACAACGTAAAACGTAATATATTGATATTGGCTACTGGGCATGTGGAGAGGACGCTGGCGCTGTCTGTTCGCCGCTTCTCCATTTAAAGCCACTTTTATCGTCTAACTTTTGAAGTTTTTAAGTTTAATTTATGTTTAACAGAACCCACAAACGCCTAGTCTGTTAAATTGGTTTTTACTATCTGTGTCATCGTTTTGTGGACTTCTTCAGATAGTAGGACTGCTATCGAGCCCTGGTGGCCTACCTGTTGCTGCCTGCACAACACCGTCTGGATCCGCGTCCCCGCTACTATCGCGGCTGGAAAATCCTCTCTGGATCCCGTCCTGGATCTCCTGGTCCTGCTCGCCCCTGCCATTGTGAAGTGCTCCTGGGAAAGCTTCACTCAACCCATCGCTTTCTCCACCGCATAGCTGGAAGTTTGTGTAGCTTCTGGTTAGCTTCGCGGCTAAAATCATCTCGCAGCGCACGCCGCTACCGGTGCCACTATGCTGAGATACTCCTTCAAGCAGCTGGAATTCCTCAATAGTTTCTCCACTGCCATGCCTCCTGCTGATAAAAGAACTCGGACTCCTCCGCCGCCCGCGCTATGTCCACAGAAGTTCCCAGAGAAAGTTCCTCTACTCACGGACAAACTCAAACATCCCGGCTGTCTGGTCAGCCGTGCGAGCTGTCGCTCCCCCGTGTCGTCATCAGAGCGCTGCCTACTACTGGAGGTGTAGCTCAGGCGTCTCCATGGCAACCCCCCTCCGGGAGTCAGATGGCAAACGTGGAGTGGATTTCAGCCTACTCCGGCCACTACAAAGACTTGCTGCTTCATCCAACATTAAAATTGAACTGTTAAACGCCCAATCAATCACTAACAAGTCCTGCCTCATACACGACCACATACTGGATAAATGTCTGGATATGATGTGCATTACTGAGACCTGGCACCAACCAGATCATTTTTCCACTCTCAATGAAAGCTGTCCCCAAGGATACAACTACCTCCAGAAAGCCCGCAGCACAGGTTGTGGTGGTGGCCTGTCAGTCATCCACCACAGTGATCTGGAGTTATCCCCACTACCACTACCAGCACTCACTTCATTTGAATGCCTTGCATTTAAATGTAAGCCCCCCTCCCCTCCCCCCCTTGCCCCCTTTTTCCCCTGTGGTGTTCCTCCTTATCTACAGACCACCTAAACCAAACCCAGCCTTCATCCCTGAGATGTCAAACCTCCTCACAATTTTCTGCACCTCCTCCGCCGATGTTGTCATCTTAGGGGACATGAACATTCATGTTGACACCCCCTCCTGCCGCTCTGCTGCTGACTTTCTCCAACTACTGGACTGTTTCAACTTGAACCAACTTGTTGATGTCCCTACGCACTGCCGGGGGCATACGTTGGACCTGGTCATCACTAACTCTGCCCTTCTTACCAACTTGCATGTGTATGACCTAGGCGTCTCCGACCATAAAGCCGTCTCCATGGAGTTGCCATCCTCATCCAGCCTCTCTAATCCCAAACGAAATATATGTTTCAGGAACCTCAAAAACATTAACCACGAGAAACTGGCTGCAGATTTTCAACATCTCTCCTCACATTTCTCATCGGCCGACGAAGCAGTGGATTACTACAACAGCCATCTCAGCAATCTCCTGGACCATCATGCTCCTGTAAAAACTAGGGTGGTCTCCTTCTCCCGCTCAGCGCCCTGGTTCACAGACGGACTTCGGAAAATGAAGGCAGCTGGGCGAGTCCTTGAGCGGCGCTGTATAACCTCGGGCCTCACCGTTCACAAGCAAGCCTACCGGACGCACCAAAAAAATTATTCAGCTGCTCTTAAAGAGGCAAGGTCACTATTCTACTCCGATGTCATCAGAAATAGTCCAGGAAACTCCAAACAGCTTTTCACTACTGTAAACCACCTTCTCAAACCTAAATCCCCTCCACTCACCAGTACTACAGCAGAGCAATGCAATCATTTCATGGACTATTTCACCTCCAAAATTGCACGTATCCGCTCTGCTTTTCCTGGTCCCCCTACACAAGCTGCCTCCCCAATATGCGCCATCTCCCAACCCCTAAACTGCCTTCCCCCGGTCTCATCAGAAGAAGTGCAGCACATCATCAGGAAGATGAAACCCTCCACCTGTGCTCTGGACCCTCTCCCATCCTCCCTGGTAAAAACCCATATCACTGTTCTAAATCCTCTGATCACCTCTGTTATAAATCACTCTCTCCAAGCTGGTCACGTCCCCTCCGTCTTAAAAACAGCCATCATCAGACCACTCCTCAAAAAACCCACCCTTGACCCGGAAGTCCTTTCTAACTACAGGCCCATCTCAAATCTTCCTTTCATATCCAAAGTCCTTGAGAAAGCAGTTGCCACCCACCTTCAGAACCACCTACAACTCAACAACCTCTTTGAAAAATTCCAGTCCGGTTTCCGCTCCGCCCACAGCACAGAAACTGCGCTTGTTAGAGTCACAAACGATCTCCTGTTGTCATCAGACGCTGGTTTCCCATCCCTCCTCATCCTCCTGGACCTCTCCGCAGCATTTGACACAGTTGATCACAACATTCTACTAAACCGGCTCCACTTCACCATTGGTCTCACTGGCACTGCCCTCAGTTGGTTCCAGTCATACCTCACAAACCGGACAGAATACATCTCCATGGGCCACTCCACCTCAAACCTACACACAGTCACCTGCGGTGTTCCCCAAGGGTCTGTCCTAGGCCCCATCCTTTTCATCCTCTACCTGATTCCCCTTGGCCAGGTTATCAGTCGCCATGGCCTCTCATTCCACTGTTATGCCGATGACACACAGCTGTATGTCAACGCCAAAGCTGCAATCCCTCCTTCATTATCATCCCCATCACAACTCACCATCTGCCTGGAGGAGATAAAGGCATGGATGGAGCACAACTTCCTCCAACTTAACAGCTCCAAAACTGAAGCCATCCTGGTCGGCACTCCTCGTCAAACTCAATCATCACCCATAATCAGCATCACTGTCTCTGGCACAAACATCCCCCTCTCATCTACAGTCATAAATCTTGGTGTGAAAATGGACCCCCAACTCACCTTCGAATCCCACATAAACCATCTCTGCAAGACCTTCTTCTACCATCTCCGAAACATCTCCAAACTCCGCCCCACTCTCTCCCTTCCAGATGCCGAAAAGCTAGTCCATGCCTTTATCTCCTCCAGACTGGACTACTGCAATGCACTTCTCATCGGGATCCCTAGCAAGAGCCTGCAAAGGCTACAATACATCCAAAACTCTGCAGCTAGGATCCTGATGAGAGTGCACAAACGTGACCATATCACCCCCATCCTCCGTTCACTACACTGGTTTCCGGTCTCCAGCAGAATTGAATACAAGGTTTCCCTCCTCACACACCAATGCATTCATGGACATGCCCCCCCCTACCTCAAAGAGCTTCTCACCCCACAACACCAGTCACGCTCCCTCCGCTCCACAGAGGACCATGGGTGACAGGGCCTTCAGTGTTGCTGCACCCCGTCTGTGGAATGCCCTCCCTGACACCCTGAGGGCTCCACAGTCCACAGACAGTTTTAAAAGGAACCTTAAGACTTTTCTTTTTAACAAGACTTTTGGTTCCTCTTCTTAGTTGTCGCTGTTTTAGATCTTTTTAACTGCCCTTTTCTGCTTAGTTTTTTTTTTTTGTTTGTTTTTTTTGTTTTTTTTTTTTGTTTTGTTTCATTGTTTTTCTCTTTTTAACTTGTAGCCCTTTGAGATCTTCTGATGTAAAGGGCAATACAAATAAAATTTATTATTATTATTATTATAAAAGCTCCAATGAAGGGATCCACTGATCTGCAGTGAGCTTAAAACTCCATAAAAACATCTGCATCTCTGTCCTGCTCCAGCAAAGAGCCTGAGGGAAAAGCTGCTGCAGAACGATATCAGTTTCTCAAACTCTGGCTGAAGATTTTAAGTGATTTCTAAATATCATCATTTATGAAATATAATGAGATGCGACAACCCAAATGAATTGTACTGCCTCTTCCTATGTGCTGTTGTCTTCATGGGTTGTTTGTGGATATTTCAGGGTCTTTTAGTAACTTGGAAAATTTAGATTTTTAGGTTTATACTAGATTTTAGGATACAAATCATGTGTGTGTCATGTTTTCATTGATGTCTGGGCTCTTACTTACACAGATGCAACCACTTCAGTCTGCCCCTTCCAGCTGAATGCCTGCCAACTTCCAGCGAACTTCCAGCCTCTGGGAGTAAGCACCACCTCTCTGGGGGTGTGCCTTAATTTTACCATAAGCACACTCATTTATGCAGTTGCAGGGTGTCCAAATGAAATAACGCTTTCCTTACCCCAAACGTTCCAGTCATGGACCAATCGAGATTCAGTCAAAGAAAGTGGGAAAAATTTAAGTGGCTCCATCTGTAAGCTCTGTCTAGCTTTTGGGGAGTCCCATTTCACAGATGACTATTTTTTGATATGGTTGTACACAATGGATATCATTATTTCTGAGAATATATTGATTAATTTGAATTATTTAAAAATGATCAGAAATGCTTGCAGGAGGGTGCCCGGCCTTTTTTGTAGTCCTTGTTGACAGTTTGTTAACAACCCTTCCTTTAAAAACACAAAAACAGTTTAAAATTCAAAAGCCAGGCAATATCCGATACATTTTATTCTGTTAAATCAAACATTAAAATCTCGAATCAAATTTGATTAAATTTACAGCAGTGCGTCATTTTGCCCTTTTTCTTTTTTTCATGGGTGGGAGGCTGTCTGTCAAGGAGTTTTATTTTTCTTTAAGTTGGAAGATCTATTCATTTATTTTCTTATTTATTGACATAGATTTGTATTACTTTTTTCTTATGGGAAGGCTCCCAGAGAGGAAACAAACTGATCACCCCTAATAAAGTCATTAGAAGCTGAGTCTAAAAACAAGAGCAGAAATAACAGTTTCATGGACTTTAAATGGGCCATGTCTAAAATGATGTATTTTCCTCCTTAGCTCCTGTTATAGTATAAAGCCATGGTAATTAAATTGCTTAAGTAAGAGTAAGAGGTCCTCAATAATGAGGGAGCGGTTCGAGTGCTCTTCACGAGGAGAGCTCTTTAAGATTCAAGCATGTCGCTGCGTGCACGGTGGACTGGAGACAGTCCCTCAGATATGATCCTGATGTTTCATTTCCATGTGATTCTGTGCATGCATGTGTTGTTTTGTGCATGTGATCTTTAACGAATGTGCATTTCATTGTTTTATTTTCCTCTCTATGCAGCGCACTCACTACAGGGCAACCCCACACACACACACACACACAAACACGCACACACACTTTCACTTAAGCACACAGAGATACCACTGGCACCTCATTCAGGGTCACCCAAAGGTCACATGATACTGAGCCATTTATGACTAGAGAGCGAGGAGGGGCGCTGAAGTTTAAATTGAGGGCAAAGACAACCCAGCGTGGGTGAGTTTCTGAAAAATAAAAGCTCAACGCTGTAGAGCGCTGGGGTGTTAATTATGATTTCTTTTTTCACTCAAATCTCTCTCTCTCTCGTGTCCCCTCAAAGTTCCAAACATCTCATGATTGGCGAGCTACTTCAGGACAAACCTTCAACCATCTTAAGTGTGCAAAGTGCAAAAACACTCTGCTCAACCTCCCAGGAACATGCTGAGGTGTTGTAATGTTAGCTGTGGTGTTAGCAGGCATGGCTGCTAACGATGGGGAGGGTGAGACCACGAGGAAAGTGGGTGGTGTGAACTTTCGGTTGTGTGCCAGAGTGCTACCAGCCAGGGCGAGCTGGAGGGGAAGCCAGGCTGTAAATAAGCAACTGCAACTGATATTCAGCTGCAAAACAATACTGGAATGAGCTCCAGAGGGGAGGACTTATGTTCACAACATCAGACTGGCTTGATGTTAGAATTCAACCGTAAATTAAATGAGAGAAAAAAAATATCTACAGGATATGTGCTGTAACAGAGTGCATGAGAATGTGGTTTGTGTACATACCGTATATAAGACTGACTGAGCAGCAGCCTCCTATAAAGCTGAACTTGATGTCTAATAAACTTTAATTATATCCAGATTCTGACATTATAGGTACCTATGCAAGGAGGTGATGTTTTATCAGCGTTTTCTATTTGTTTGTTTGTTTGTTAGATTGTGAGCAGGATAACTCAAGAATCTAAGGGTGGATTTTGATTACATTTTCAGAGAATGTTGGTTATAGCACAAGGAAGAAGTGATAGGAGTTTGGTGGAGATCCGAATCTGGATGTGGATTCAGGATTGTTTTATGATTTGTTAACATTGCCAGACAAGGCACTTTTCCACATTTTTGCAAATAACTTGGTGAGTTCTTCATGAATATTTATGACAGTTTCAGGGATTGTTGGTCACAGCACACAGAAGAGGGGACAAGGGCTTGGTTATGATGCAGGACTTTTTTAAAGGATTTGTTAGCAGTGTGACAAAGGGCAGCTTTTCACATTTTTTTGCAACAACTTGCTCCAAAATGTTGGAAATGCTTTGACTCAGGTTTGCACTTCTATAGAGTGAAGCAGGGATTACATATATTTGTAGGGCAACACGGTGGTTCGTATCCTGCTGGTTCCTAAATTGAAAGCCTTTGGGATTTTTCACTGTGTTTTTGGATCATTATCACTTCTTGATAATCAGCTCTGCAGCAAACCATTTTATTTTTGATAATCTCGATAATATCTATACGGTATGCATATATTTCATTGCATATTCATATACATATATGCATTTAAAGTAAGTTAGCAATATGTAATCTAATTATTGTAACACTGGATTCAAGACACTTTCAGCTACTTTTTTGAGCAAGTAACAGAGCGTTTTCTGGTTTCTAAAGTAAATTTTCTTTCCTTTTTTATTTATTTAGACAAGAGGCATCTCAGAAACAATTACAACCATTTGTAGCCCTATTTTCCTGACAATACATATATAATGTTGTTATAGCAGATTTGGTCAGGTCTTCTTCAAATAAATTATTTTTATTTGATTTGTGGGCCGTATTGAGGAAGAGTTGGATGTGGCCCCCAGACCGTCGGTTTCCCACCCCTGCTCCATTTTAATACAGAGTGCTAATGAGTTTGTGGTTTGATCTTGTAGGTGTCCATTTGGATCTTTCATGAAATGTAAACTTTGATCTAAAGATGCTTTTCTTATGCTTTATTTATCCATAGATGAACTTAAAGATAGTTACTGCTGTCCTCAAAGAAACAGTAAAGGAACAAGAGGTCACGACCCCAATCTCTTCTGCTGAGTATTTATAAAACTGTGTTTTGGTTCTGGTCCCAGTTTCACTCTTTAAACCCTCCAGATATTTCTCACACTTGGTTGTATTTTTAGTGCTCCGTCTTGACATCCCTTTCCTGTGCTGTTGCGCTTTACAATTCTCTTTGGCTTTCCTAATTTACCTCTTAAAATCACGCAGGCATTTTTTCTCAGTCCCTGTACATCCCTGTCTGTTTGCTTTTCCAGTTAAACTCTGTGTACACGCCGTCCTCGTGCCAGAAAATGTGCTTGGCGGTTCATTGCAGCGTTGGGTATATTTATCAGTAGGCAGCTCGGATCAGCCATAAAGATATTGCACGTTCATTTGTTTGCATCTGGCCTTTGACTAGCCTCACACATTAGCCCCCGCCCCCCTAATGCTTGCAGGTCCAATTAGTGCTGAAGGAGTTTAGGTTAATGCTGCATTTAAATGAACATATTGTTATGTTTATGCCTCTCAGGAAATAATTGCATAGGAGGAGGCTTCTAAATAATTACTCCTCTTAAGTCAATGTAAAGAGACGGTGAGAGTGTCTTTTAAAAGTCATTTACAGACTTCAATCCTGGTAAAAGAGACGAGAGACCTGCTTCAGAACCTTTTTTATGTGAACCCATCTCTTGAAGATTAAAGTCTATAAAATCTGAGCAGAAAGGTGTTGTGTCAAGTCAGCAAGACCAGGATATTATGCATTAACATTCTTATGCAGAGCACAATTCCAGTCCAACATTGAATGTTCCTCATTCTTGAAGCTTGCTGCCTAAAATAACCACCTACGCTCGGGATGTAACGTTGCATTTTATTGTATCAGATTGAAGAGCTGCACTCACGTAGCCTAAAGAAAATCCTCAAAAAGAGAAACCATACACTCCCAAACCCCTCAGGACGACTCACCTGCAGGCTTGGTGTTATTTAAAGATTTATTTTGAAAGAAAAAAAACTCCTCAAGATGATTATCAGTAATTTTTTTATAAAGTATCTAAATACAGGCAACTGAGGTATATCTGTCTCCCTACAGGTGGAGTGATAGAGAGAGAGAGTGAGAGGCAGGAAGAAAAGAAAGCCTGAGGGAGAGAGTGAGAATGAGAGAAAGGTTAAACCAACAAGAGAGGAGAGAAAATACATGGCAGGAAACAACAATGCATAAAGGCTGGACATGGATGGAGAGGGTTTGGAACATCATGATGTATAATTCATCGCTCCACTCTGAAAAAAGGCAACATTTTCAACAAGTAACGATCTTGCACCGCAGCCTTGTTGCAGTTTCCCATTAAAATGAAAGCCGTACAAAACAGTGGATCCCAAACTGGAGCAGGCTGACGTATTTCTGCCTCCTGCTTTCAGAGGAAAAAATGCCGTGACTTTTGAAAAGTTCATTAGGATTAAGCGAAACCCAGCCCACAGTTAAAACAGAGACATGAATCCCTTTGAAAGCTTAATTGTGTCATTGCCTGTGGCTTGACATTCACTCTTAGAAAAAAAAAAACAAGAGGATTCTGGTTTCTATTAAATTAGAAGGAGACCAGACAGAGAAATCTTTAAACCTGCAACATTTTGAGAAATGCTCTAATTGGCTGTCTTGTGAAGAGTAAGTGAAAACTATTGATATCACCGTGAAATCATTCTGCTGCTCAAGTTACAGCATTTGATGGTTGGTCTATAGCTTAGGATAAAGACTGAAACAAGGAGCAACCAGGAGCAAGCTCTGCTGGGCAACTCATTTTATTTCTGAGCAGATAGGATAGGAGCTAAACTGAGCCAATAGTCACAGAATCTGTGGGTAAACAATGTAAAATAAAGGGTTGTATTAAAAAATTAATAGAAAACCTCGACATTGATTATTGGCACTTTTGGTAGAGCTGCCTTATTGCATTCTCACACCCACATCACATGTTTCTTTGAAAAGTTTGGTTGATTTGGGCTGGTGTGAAAGCTCACACAAACTCTGGAGCAGGCCAAAGATCAAATCTCTGGTCCACCTGAAAACAGGGTAAGCAAACCCAGAACCCAAACTCAGAGGCCCAAAGAGTTTGCCAAACCAAAACCAAAGCCAAACCAAACCAACTCAAACAAGGACCCATCAAGGCAAGCAATCCAAAAAAATTGTGGCTTGAATTTGGCTAATATCATTGAGAAGCAAATTGTGGCTAACATTAGCATTGCTAGCACCGTCCTTGGGGAATATGGTTATATATATCACTCCAGTCAATATGCCAGTGCCAACTGACACAGCCTAAATGAAGCTTTATCTTTGTTTCATGGCACAGAAAACTCCCAAAATGCTTTGAGCTGGACGACTTGATTACCACAGACTGTAAAAGAACTGGACAAGGTCATGTGATGTCAACTGTTTGATTATCGAAGGAGCCTTTGGAACATTGTGGATGCATCTGATGGACGCTGCCATACTGCACGTCACCTCAACCGAATTTTACAGACCTAGAGGTCATGTTGAGGCAGGACTTTGCGTAGATGTGCAGCCATGTCCAAACCTGGAAATCCTCAATAAATGAAAAACGGGCAAACAACGTTTTTTAAATCAGGCTTCAAAGATGTTAATTTAGGCTGTAAAAAACTTCCATTTCCTGCACATACTCATAACACCTCCAGGTTCCTGCAGCCTGCCTCAAGTGGACACTCAAGGAACTGCAGCTTTTAGCACTTCATCATGAGCCTCCATTTTCAGCCCTGGAAGTTGCCGCCTGGTTATATTTCAGAGCTGGTTGTGCATCCCCGGCTCATGGTGCAGCAATGAGCCGGAAGGCAGGAGAAAAGACCACAGCTGTAGCTCCAACTAGCTATAAGCAGTTTTCCCTCAAAACTGAACCAAGTCTGCCGAACTTTAGATGTGAAAGAGACCTAAGAGGAGCTTCAGAGGCTGAAAAGAGGGTCAAAGCTCAAACAGAACATTTGACCATCATTGTTGGCCACAGTTATTAAGAATATTAGTAATTAGCTTAACAAACTGGTCACTCTGTTTGGGGCGGAAATGTTTGACTGGTTATCTGGCTAATGAGAGCAAAGAAACTGAATTGCCACATTTAATTTGTTTTACAGTACATGGATGGATTTAAACCACTAAGTACTTATGCACTGATAGGGAGAAACAGCCAAGGCCACTGCAGATGTTCAAAATGGTCATTTTAGTCGATACAGATACTGATTTCTTTCTAAAATCCTGTTTTAATGCTCCCACAGTGCCAGTATTTTCTCTCACATTTGGTCATGAGAACAGATCACAGTTGGTGCAATATGTCATTTTACCAGCCTATAAGGATAATCTGAACTAAATAAGCAGTCGAGTGTGCCAGATGTTAGCATTAAATCGTTCTGACTTATCAATTTAACATCTGATAACCGATATCTATTCCCATATTAATTTACTGATGGCTGATGTAAAAACAGCCAATATCAGCCCATACTGATGCCAACGTGCATCCCTACTTCGAAGACTTAAAGATGTACTGTCAGAATCAGGTTGTTACTGTTTACATTTAGAGAGTCCTATGTTACTACTTGACAGCCTTGATGCTAAGCTAAGCTAAAAGGGCTCTGGCTTTTGCTCTCTCCTCCAACTTTTGACAAGACAGCAAATCAGAGCGCTCATGATGATGTCAAGTTGCTCCATTTATGTTCGATTTCTCTCCCCCCTTGCTCTCTGGCAGATATGTCTTAACTCTCACACGCAGAAGAAGAATAGATAATGTAAGGCATACCAGTTTGCTCGACAAACGGTAGACGGCAATTATAATGAAAAAAAAAGAAAGGAGGACATATGTTCACACAGGGAGACTCGGTGAACGTAGAAAAAAGGATCTGCTATCTGTCGATTGTCAGCTCACCACCAGCTGTCACCATAAAGGCGAAGGAAAATTTATTTTGGTTCATTTTGACAGACTGCTAATGAACAGCAGCTTCCTGTCGACTGCAGTTAAGTCATTAAGATAAATATAGAACAGTATTGTGTAATATGTGATTGTGGTTAAATATTTACTGCTCTATGCAACAAAATAGATCTGATTTTCTGTAATAATTTATCTAGTCTAGTTCTATATATAAACAAAGAGTACATTAAGTGGACACTGTTGAGTGAATCAGCATGTAGATGTAGGCTGAAACCAGCTGAGGTTTTATGAGAGGTATTCAGCTCAGTCCCACATACAGCACAGTGGTTCAGCCCTGTTACACGTGTATAAGTATGAGTGGGCGACTGATGTATTCATATGCCAGTGGGTCTCAGCACATTTGTCTGTCTGCCCCTTTCTCTCCAACTACTTATGCTGGAACTCGCTCACATCCACGGCAGACTAACGAATGATAACAAAACCAGAAACAGAAGGGAAGAGAAAGGAAAATGTCCCCAGTGAGTGGCAGATTAATCAGGCTGATTTAAAGAAGTACAGCATCAGAGATGCAGAGGCAGGGCTCCGTCTGTCCGTGAGGGTGCAGCCCACCACTCCCCTCAGAGGAACTGCACGCTGCAGCATCAGTCCACCGGCCCTGGTCCATCATTTAAAGAGCTAAGAGGAGCTTCCACTTCCACGTAGACCCCCCCACACACAAGTGCTCCAATAGTCAGAGGGGGGAGGCCATTAGGGGGCACTGGGATGGTCTACGCCATTACAGTCCCCATCCCAGAAGTCTGGATCACCACACACGGCAGATGTTGTCGGGTACCATGTAGCTGCTCTTGTTGCAGCTGAACGTTTTGGCAAATTCTGGGAAATTTTGGAGGGAGCCGAGTACTCTGAAACACATACACGATGTTTGTTAGTCAAGGTTAAGTGAGAATATAACGACATAAGACAGACAATTAATGAACAGGAAACACTCTTAAATCTACCTGAATTTCCCCGGACTGTGGACATCTACTTTGATGGAATTAACGGCTTGCTCTGGTCGATGTGTCCCACACCACACCTCGAAAAACAAGGATAAACTCTTAGTCAATCTGTCCATCCATCTATTCATCCATGATACAATGCTCATCCATGCATCCATCCAACCAACCAACCAGGGTCTGAAATTGACTTTTTGCCTCATCGACCAAGTTGGCGTGTAGATACATAAATTTACCACCCATCAGATTTTTTATCAGCCAAAATAAGTAAAAAAAATATTATTTTAGAGTCACGCGCATTTGTGTTGGTGCATTTAATTGAGTAATGTTATCATGCTTCACAGGTTTGAGCACTTTATCAAACCAGAAAATTCAAAAATAACAGAGAAATACTTATTTGTTTGACTTGTTTTTTTAAAAGAGTCGGAGTGCAGGCCAGTCCATTAATGCCGGCCCTGCAGACTCAGTCAATCAACACAACACACTCACAAAGCAAAAGTCCACCTGTATTTTTAATAAAGCTGCTCTATAGAGACAATTCATAGATTAGAATTTTGATATTTCTAATTAATTACTGGTCCCAAATCATCCATCCCACCAAACCACAGAACCATTCAAAAATCCCCTGGTCTGTCCATTTCAGTCAAAATCAAACAATCCAAAACTCAACCAGACATTAATCTTTCACTTCATGATTCTGAGGAGCAATATCAGTAAAGGGTAATAAAGACAAGATGAACACTTGGTATATGAGTTTCCAGTCACCTATCTTTCATCTTCAGTAATCTCTCACTTCATAGATTTATTCATTCATCCATTGATTTATCCATCTGACAAAACATCCATTGACCTTCCAATAACGTATCAATTCAATAAAGCAATCCACCCTACTTGGATTCTTCTATAACCCTTTTTATCCATCCATTTTTCCTGCGTTTCATCAAACCTTTGTAGCAGCAAATTAGAGAAAAATAAGGTCGATACTTTACTTAAAGGAAAAACACCAACCTCTTGGTTTCCAATCAGTCTTTCACCTACCCACCATCCATCATGGTAATCTTCAATTACCTTTCACTTCATCCATCCGCCCATCCATCTGTGGAAGCATCCATTAGACCTTCTCCATCCAGTTGGCGTATCATCCTTCAAATTAATCATCCAACTACCCATAAATCTGAGAAAACTTGGATCCTTCTGTTCTCGGCTTTGCACAGGTATTTAATCATTTAGTTTTTAATGAGTGCGTCTGTGTCCCTCCATCTGAGCAACAACAACTAACAGTTTGAACTGATAAGATCGAGGTCGTTTTCACACCTACATCGTTGGGGACAGTTGTTCAGGTACAATAAGGTGTTTTATGTTTGGCACGGTTTGTTTGAATACATGTGACACAGCAATCGCTCCCTGTTCTCGTACAAACAACTGTGCCGAACTCGCTTGAAATAGGTGGTCAAGGCTTGTTTCCCATCGACCCCTGGAGCAGCTTGTTTGCAGCGTGGACATGATCCCCTCAGGACCAACACAGACAGGGTGACGGCTTAACCCATACACTGCAGTAGTAACCTAAGGAGCTGTGGTGCTCATTCAAGCAGTACAATTCATCCTTTTAAAGCTGCTCTTGACTTTTCCCCATCGCTGTAAGTTTCTCTGCAGATCTTCTGTAGGTGATATGATGTTATAAGTTCCCATGCTATATGGTGTCCTCTATGGTCCTCTGCAGACAGTGGTGAGTGTTAAAAGACCTTCTTCGTGCACAGAGTTTGTTCACACTTATTTCATAAGGCTTGTCTCACATAAATATGCTCATCCGTATAATCTTACAGAGGACATTTAATCCCAGTTTATTAAATAATTGTCTTGTGGGAAGTTGAGCCTGTTGGCTTTCTTCCCACAATGCACATCATGACCAAGCAACGTTGGTTGTGACACAGTGATGTAAGCTGTGGCTTTTTTTTTTTTTTTTTTCAAAATACTGCTGTGTCAACATGAATGATCCAAAAGAAATATGCTACAAGAAACCAAGCTGTAGGTGAAAAAACACCTGTCTTAAGTCCTCCTTCAATCACCTTTTACTTATTCAACTGTCATCAATCCATCCATCCCTTGATGATCAAAAATTACTAATATCCAAAAAGTCCAGCAACTGATTAACAATCAACAGATTTTGCATTTAAAATAATACATCCCTACAACCATTTATCTATCCATTCTTTGATTCATCCACTCATTCATCTGTTTGTTCACACATGAATCCATTCTCTCATCTATCCATCCATCCATCCATCCCTTGTTGATCAACAATTGCTTTTACCCTTTTTATTTTAATACTAAAAATGTATCTAATTTTTTTTCATCCACTCATTCATCTATCGATCTATCGATCTATCTATCTATCCATTTATCCTCTACCTGTGCAAAGTTGAGGAAGAAGAGTTGATCGTGGGAGAGATCAATGCCAGGCAGTGGTGGTTCCTCTCCGTGCTCCTGCACAAAGTTCTTATAAGCCTGTAGCATCAGAATAACAGAGAGGTATTAATCACTGCTGCCTTCAAAGAGACGTTTGTTTTTTAATGAACACTTTTACCTAATTAGCCTCATAATGCCGCTGCTGTCTCATTATCCTGTGACATTCAAGTCAAAGTGGAAAACATCTTACAAACCTGGCATTATCAGATAGCTGTGGTTCTTTAATTGCTGTTTTTATTCTCATATCAAATTTCTAAGAAAACTTCAGAAACCCCTGTGAGCATGGCTGTAAAAAGGCGACATCCTTTTGAAACCGTCTGGCATTTCCTATTCCTGACCAGCCCTAGACAACATTAGGCTGCCTAATGACCCGCACTTGGAACAGTGACAGAGCAATACTTCTGGAGGAAATAAACGTTGTTTATACAGTAAACTATAACACAAATTCAATAATGCCTATTCAACCGATCCCCAGCTCTCACATTTTGGCTGCTTTAAACTATTTATCCAGCAGTTCTTGGCTGAAGTATCTGAAAGTATATGATGTGTGGGGAGCAGATAGCTCTGCAGTTGGGGGAGTGACTTGTTCCAAGCAAGGAAGGCACCAAAAACAACTTTCTGAGTGCCTTTAAATTGTTGGTTTGCTGCTTTCTTGTCCAGCTTGATATGCCCACAGTACTAAAGAGGTGGAAGGCCCTATTTGGTGGCACAATGACACTGTCATGGGGGACTTAAGGCATGTCTGATGACTTTTTACCAGATAAATCATGCGAAATATGAGACATGGAACATTAAGGCGCTGCATTTGGTCACTAATTGTTATATGCAAGTCTTCAGGCTGTCGGCTCTGACTGCATCCAAGAGCCTTGGCACGCCTATGTTCACACAGTAAACTTCATTTTTGTTCTTAAATGGATCAAACTCCAGTCAGCTTGTTTAACATATTTGCTTTCTTTGAACATCTGTGCACAGGACACAGGAGAATGTCTGTTGGAGAATGTGGGTAAAAATCTGTACTCGGACTGTTGGGTTAGAATATCTCCGATTATTAGCATGAATGCTGGAAAAACCAATCAAATTTGATTTCTGGAAGAGAAACAACCTGTGTCGACTATGTGCAAAGCAGCTGGGTTACTCCACATCTACAACAAAACTTCATGCTCATTTATCGGCTTTCACCCAAGTGCGACAGTGGAGGAGGAGGAGGTACTGCAGTCCAGCGGGGCTTGGTCAAATGTCCAGCCAGTATGCAAGGACATGCAGCCCATTGGTGTGGCTTCTGGAGATGGTTTTCAGGATTAAATGGGGGAACTGGAGCCACTGTAAATCATTTTGAGCCACAAGGGACTTGAGGTTAAAGGCCATCTCAAGACTGAATCAAACCGCAGCTAATTTCTGGATCTCTGTCTGACAGCTGCCGAGTAATATTTTACATAAAAGGGAGCTGCACTTGATGGCAGCGTGTCAGTAAGGTTGTGTTTCTGGTGGATAATAATAATATATAAGTCAGTCAGTCTGTATTTTCTGTTAGTTTCAGTGGAAGTTTCAATGCTCTCCTGTGGTTAAAATATCTTGAAATATTAGCCTGTATGTTTGAAACAGTTCAAACTGATTTTTGGAAAAAGTTTAGTTAGTTTTTGTTTTAGTTTAGAACTTTATTTCATTTTATCATTGAATAAAACGTTCAATACGAACAAAAAATTCTAAGACATGAATGAAAAGGAGCAGGAACAAGAAAAATCATATAAAGTCTGTCCCTCTCTCACAAGATATTAATTAACTAAACACATCATACAAATGAACAAGAGCTGCAGGCCAACAAGCCTTTTTACATTTCATTCTTTTTTTCAAAAACAAACAAAAAAGACCACGTTAATTCACATTTTGCCACAAAACAAACACAGCCAGACTTAGATGAACACATTTCCCTGCATTTACTCAACATACTGGCTTTGATGCTTTTTTTAAAGACAAAATTTGTTTTCCAGTCTAAAATTTCTTTGTTCAGATTTTTCCATTTCTTTTTATTATCTCTAATCTATTATTCTATTATTGTCTTTTTGTATTTGTTTTGTTTTTAGCTTTTACTTTGGTCCTCATGGTCTCATTTTCTGTAGCAGGGTTCTTGTATTGTCTGGGTTCTTATGACATATTTGTGTTTTCTAAAATGTTCTTTGATTTTAATTGACCTCTTTTGTTTTTTCCTTTGTATTTGAGCTCTTTTGCTTTGCTGTCTTCATGTCCCTGCCTGCTGTCAAAGCACTTTGTAAACCCCTGTTTTTAAAAGTGCTATATTAATAAAGTTTATTATTATATTATTATTATGATGAACTGATTCCTCTCACAGTGCTCCTTCAGTTTAGCTCTGAATCTTGTTTTTCTATATATTTCAAATCCTTTTTAATTATTACAACTTCCTCTTTTTTCATATTGGTTCTGGATGTTAAAAGTGACAGCCCTAGTGTAACGGTTGGCTTCTCTGCTGCATGAAAATGTGTGAGTGTGTGTGCCTCTTGTGGCTTGTCCACTTGTAGGTGAGAATTTTTGAACATGTAGCTTTTTCTGTGTATTTTGGCCCTTAATTCACACGTTCTCACATATATAACTGAACTCTGAAAGCAACAAATGCTGAACAGATTAAGTTATGAAATCAGTGTTCTCTTTTCCTTTAATTATTTCAATAAATGCCCTCTCCCTCCTCCCCTCGTGGTCAGAAATACATAAATCAGCCTCAACATCGTGTCCTAAGTTGTTGTGTTCCCAACAGCTAATGAGCTAGTCTGTGACCCTGCAAGATGACACATCTATTAATGGGAGCAAGAACAAACCGCAGACTGATGCCATCCTCTGTCATCTTTAAACTGAGCCTCTTAAACCAAGTTTCCTCCTCCGTTTTCAGGCTCATTACCTGATATGCCTGCCGAATCCCCCCATTGTCAGCAATGTTCTCCCCGAGGGTGTCGTTACCATTTAACTAGAGAGGGGACACAAGGAGAGAGACAACAAAGATTGTCAGGAAAATAGAACCTGGGGAGATGGTAATTTCTCCCTCTGTATTACAGCGAGCAGCAGATATCACTCTTTGGGATACAAGCCATAATTTTCCCCGGGGGATAAAAGACGCATTGTTCAAAGCAGTAGGACAGAAGGAGAGACAAACAGTGGGAGAGGGATTGATATGTCAGCGCAAAAATATATATATTTTAGACAAACGCCCTGGCAAATCTGGGGGAAGATGGAAAGAGAGAGGTCGACTGAGGGAAGAAAAAATAAAATAAATGAGTCAAAAGAAAGTTTGTAAAAAGTTTAAACATTCCTATAAAACTTAAAAATGAGGATACATGCAGGACAGAGATTTTCTACCAGGACATACATGAAGTCCATTGGCCAGGTCCCAGGAGAAGTTGCTGTATTGGTTGACGATGCACTTTGACAGATCTAGGAACCTCTGTGTGGACTCAGGGGTCCACCAGTTCTTCAGGTCTCCATCTTTATCATAGTTACGACCTAAAACAAGAGGGACACTGCATGAGGGACCTGGACAACATTTAGAATTGAGTAAATTACATGTTTTTATATCATTAAAGGCACAACATTTCAAGTTTTTGAACTGTAATGTTTTACCAACTAATTTAAATTAATAATATATATAATATATATGATAATATATAGCTAGGCTTTTAACTAGTTTTAACAGACGGCATCACATCACTCCTGTTCTTGCTTGTCTCCATTGGCTTCCTGTCCATTTCCAAATTGATTTTAAGATTTTACTGATCACTTTTAAAGCTCTTACAGGTCTGGCCCCAACCTACATTTCTGAGTTATTGACTCCTTATGAGCCAACCCACAGCCTCAGGCTTAAGACGATAGGTGATCGAGCCTTTTCTGTCAGGGCTCCTTGACTTTGGAACGCCCTGCATGAGGAGATAAGGCGCGCTGAATCAGTGACATCTTTTAAATCGCACCTTAAAACACACTTTTTTAGACTTGCTTTTACGTAATCCTTTTATTGCTCACATACTTGTTTATCATCCATGTTATCTATTTATTTTATCTACATAATTATTTTACAATTACCTATTTAACTTTTTTTAAACTCTTCTGTTCTTACTCTTCTCACTGATTTCTCATCACTGTAGTCCTGTTTTTACCACATTTTCATGTTTTTAATATACTCCATTTTTAATTATTATCATTTCTCTTCTATTTTGTTTTATGTTTTTATTTATCTTTTCTCTTTTACTCATCCTCTATCTACCCTCTCCTTTTCCATCTTCCTGATGTGATGCCATCATCTATCATCTATGATCTATCAACTGCCATCAATTTATGTATCTATAAACCTATTATCTATCAATTGTCTTACTGTCTCCTTATCATCATATATAAAACAAATATGTCAGCTGTCTCCCTCTCATCAGTTTACCGTTTTCTTTCCTTTTGTTGTTTTAAGTAACATGACCCTCTGTGCCTTTTCCTTTGACTCTTTCGGTCTCTATTTGATCTGATTGTTGATTTTATTGTGCTCAGAGTTCTGCCTTTTCTGCTTTTGTTTTGTCTGTCAAAGCACTTTGTAAATGTCTGTTTTTAAAGGTGCTATATTAATAAAGTTATTATATAATACAATAGTTTAAAAACAGGTAAAATCCATAATTTATCTGCCAAGGAGATTGTGTTTTCAACAGTGTTTGTCCGTTTGTCTGTCTGTCTTTGAGCAAGATAACTGAAAAGTTCCCAGTGGATTTGGATGGCATTGTTAGGGTGGACATCCAAAAGCAGATGTGAATCCAGGAATTTTCTTAAGGTCCAAAAGGACAGTTTAACACGTTTTCTGGAATAGAAAGTTTGTGCTCTCTGACTACTTCTATTTCTTAATATTACAGGAACAGCTGCTCCTGCTGCTGTGCAAGTCCTTAGTCCACCAGCTTTTGAAATCTTTGTATTGTTTGCAGTTTTAATTTCATTCTATTTAATTGTATCTTATTGTATTGTATCCCTTTACTTAATTTTATCTTCCTTATTTACACAGTCATAAATGTTATATTCAAGCTTTAACTCCTTAGAGAGCTAGATTCTTGGACAGGAAGTTTTAATTTAGCTCTATGTCTCTTTTGTTGTCATGTGGAGGGAACTGAGTGAACTGATACTTGATGCTTGAATTTCCATCCATCCATCTATGCTTCCTGCCATCCATCTATCCATCCATCCATTCACAATAAATGCATTAGGAATACTCATTAAACTATAGTTGTCTGACTGGATCAGCCCTTCAATGGCTGCTATCTTACTGGTTGGCCAGTAGACCAATCACAGCCAGCAAAGGTTAAATCCATTAAGAATTGGATTGATAAGGATAATCAAAATGAGATTGTTATCAATGAAATTTTATCAATACCCATCCCCCGTAAACAATGGAGGTGGCAGGACAACAGTTTGTCTCATCACATCATCTTTTGTTATTATTTGACTGACAGTCAACATTTCATATTGTGCATTTAAGTTTATATTTTAATTTTTTTTAATGTATACCATACAGAATATATTTCATTAGTCTATTCAGGCAGCAGCTTGTAGAAAGTGTTTGTGAATGGGCAGAACCTTTCAATAGCATATCTGGCAGGTGATTGGATGATTGTTCAGTCAATCACATTCATTATGAGCCAGTCAGATAATGTAAGATGTGGGTGCTAGTGCTGCAGTGTGAAGTACAAAACATGAACCGCTTTATAGAACAAACTCTCACAAAACAGGATGTAAGTGGAGCAAAAATGTTATTTCTGTGGCGAAATGCTTTCAGTGTTGTTTTTCCATTTAGTAAAATTACGTGGTCCAGATCTGGTAAAACTGCTTCTGCAGTTGTTAGCATCTATGCTAATCTCTGTGCGAGCAGTCACTTCCTGCTGTCGTCTTGCTCGTAGCTCCACCTCTCACCACTTTAAAGGACGCTGATTGGACAGGCTGAGCACAGATGGTGTAGATTGGAGCTTGGCACAATGGATCTGCCTGATTACAGACATTGAATCAGGCAGATCCAGCTGCACTGCAAGGTTATACATTTGTGGACTGCTGCATAAAAAATCCAAATGTAGTTTAGACGAGTCAACTTCACTTTAATCACCCCATAAAACAGCTACAGAGAAATGTCATTGGGTTGACTTCACCCTCACGGGGGGCGGATATGGCACTGCAGAAGTCTCTCTTTTCTAAAGCAGTACCAGGTACAGAGGAGGAAATATTCTATTCACAAACCCACAGCTGCCAGAACTGCCTGTGGGAGGATTAGAGAGCAGCAGTGTGGAAATTCATACCATTGTCATCAAAGCCGTGTGTGATCTCATGACCGATTACCATGCCGATGCCACCGTAGTTGAGGGATTTGGGCTGGCCTTTGCTGAAGAAAGGCGGCTGGAGGATGCCTGCAGGGAACACTGTAAACACGGGACAGAGAAAATGAGCTGAGTTTATGTTTACCAAACACAACAAAATGTAGGATCCGGAGTGTTTTTGCTGCTGGACTCTCGCACTCCTACACCAAGAAAACAGCTATGAAAGTAATGTTTGCATCTTTCTGTCCCTTTGGGCACAAACAGCAGCAGGGTCTGTGAGTGAGTTTTTAAATAACTACTATCTAAAAACATAACAAAATATTTTCAGCTCCACCAAACTGCTGAGTGGGAGATTATAGTAAGCATATCTGAAAATATTCAAGAGTGATAAGTTTTATTAAGATTTTTTGTTTTGTTTCTTTGTTGAAGTTTTTTTTTTTTTTAATCAACTTCACTTTTTAACTTTTTGGACGTGATATAAAAAAAAAAAATCATCAAAGAAATTCTTGGTTTTCAAACCTCTGATTAGAGAATTTTTCAGTTTATGACCCTGACTTCCCTTCATGATTTTCCCTTCATTTGAATAACAGTTGGAGTATTTGGTGAGTTAAAAAAAAGCATTTGATCCCCCGGATCCTACAATCCAATCAAAGTCACACTCATGGTGTTAAAGGAGCCGTTCTAAGCTGTTTAAGTCCCCTTCATGACGACAGAAACAACAGGAGCAGCTTTAGAGGTCTCACCTTATACTGGACATTTAAATATATGACTGAACTTGGGGGATTAAATCCAAGTTTGAACTGTAAATATACATTTGAATTAGAAATATACAGTGCAGCAGCATAGAAGGGCACCTGGAGCAGTGAACAACCTGATCAGCAGAGGGCGCTCCCAGGGCGACCCCTCCATCCATCTCTCTCTTGACCTCAACAACAAGATAGTACACTTACATAAAATGCCACGTGGAAGCACTTTGGGCTCCACACCACCGATGAGAAAATTATTTTAAAAAAAGACCAGACTGTGTATCAGCCTTTAACAGGGGCCTCGACCCCCCTCCAGAGGCACTAAAAAACAGCCCCCAAAGACAAGATGGCAAGATTCGTATGCAAGATAAAAACAGGAAAATAAAAAACTAATGAATAGATTCAGATTAAATTTCAGGGAATGCTGGTCATGGTACAAGAAGGAAGTGATAAGATTTTAGTGGTGATCCTTTTCCAGATGTGGATCCAGGAATTCTTTAAATAAGTTGTTGGTCATGGCAAGGATTTGTACAACAATACAAGATAGGGCAGTTTTTCCACATTTCTGACCATTATCATCCGACAATGTTGGAAATGCCTTGGTGGAGCTTTGTGCTCTTGGATCCCTTCTAGTTATGTTTCTGATTGCCTAAATTCATGAAGACTTACTACGCTCTCTCTTTTTAGAAACAACAACCTTTTTTAAGCACTAAAAACCACAGTTTAGTGTTAGAGGAGGCCTAATCAGATTTATACAAGCTGAACACGCCCGTAAATGAGTTACAGAAACTCAAGTTGAGCATGAATTTAAAGGGTTAATGTGACTTCATGTCCGCATGCACGTTATACCTATTTGGTTTTTGCTGGATGAGTAGAAGGCGTTGACAACAGCAGCTCCGGTGACCCACCTGAAAGAGTCAAGGAAAGTGGCATAACAGCATTTTAGAGAAAGGCACGTTGTGATGGTGCTGCACACTGAATGAGAAATATTCAAATTAACCCGTGAATTATAACACCAGGCTAACATTAGAGTTCCTGCCGTGCTCAGTGAAGGCTGAACTGTGTCTGCGAGTGGGAGTGTGTGTGGGAGAAAGTGAATGCACCGTGCTAAATACATGCTAGTGTGTAAGACCACACGCAGAAGAAATCACTTATTATCACAGATTTACACAATAGTGTGAGATTATATAGGCTGTTAATTTAAGATTAGTCTGTCCACTGGGCAGTGATCAAACTGACCCCCCCGCGGGGAAACTTACTCCTCTTTGTTGACCTTGACCCTGAGTTTCCGCAGGCGTTTCTTCTGCATATACTCCAGGTTCACTAAGCTGTTTTCAAAGTACTCCTCTGCACTGTAGTCCAGCTAACACCAACACAAGCACAGAGACGGAGGATTAGCAGTGATGAGGGCTATCAGCACCTGGTCATTTACTCTCTCGCTGAGCTCATGAAAGCCAAAAATTCATCAAGATGTTTCCAGAGAGCGGATAAGCTGGTACAGTGAACCCACTCTGCACTCTGATATAACAGTTCAACACCAGAAAGAAAAGAATTAATGAAATAACTTCAGGCACTCACATCTTTGTACTCATTGTCCAGAAATTTATCATCCATGATGTTGTCGGAGTAGCCGATTCTCTCCCGAATAGCTCTCGCCTTCAGAGGAAGAGGGAGAAAATTCATCAGAGTCACACTGATGCGACACAAAACAGAGTGTAAAACATCATGATAGGGCTGGGAGGAGTATTGAGCTTTAGGACGTATCAATACACAGGGTTCCCACACATCCTGGAAAACCTGGAAAATGATTGACCAATTTTCCAGTCATGGAAAACATATGGAAAATGAGGAAAAAAGTAAAATGTCCTGTAAAAGCTTGAATTGTCCTGGAAAATTATTTATCCTCCTTCTACCTTGTTAGTGAACAAAAGTCAAGCATAGGAAAAGAAGTAAAAATGTACTCAGTAACAAATGCACACTTAGCCATAAAATATGAGTAGATAAATTAATGCAAGTTAAGGACTAAAATATAAAAAATCAAAACAATGGTGACAAAAAGAAATATTAAAAAAAGGCTTGTTAGAGCCCAATATGTAAAAATGACCCGAAATATAACAATGACCCAAAATGTTATTAAAAAAAATGTAATAAAACCCAAAATGTAATAACTGGTGGATAGTGTAACAAGATGCTGAGCACAAACTGTAACAATTTTTTTTGCCCAAAATGTAATAACTTGTTACATTTTACGTCAGTTATTACATTATGTCCCATAATGTAATAAAGTTTTTACATTTTGGGCATCTTGTTACATTATCTACCAGTTACTACATTTTGGGTTTTATTACAATTTTATTTGTAACATTTCAGGTCATTGTTACATATTGGGCTCTAAAAAGGCTAAATGAAATTTAGGCTACTTAAACCGTATATCAGCGAAATGTCTTTATAAAAAAAAGTAAATAAAGATAAAAAATAAGTATACACCATAAATACTAAGACACTACATAAAAGCCAGACTAAATGGATGGCTAGCAGACAATGTTCATGCCTGAGAGTTAAAAATAAATACATTTTAAGTTCAATGGGGGTGAAAACATCCTGGAAAGTCCTGGAAAATGATTTCTAGAAAAGAGTGGGAACCCGGATATCTTTTCAAATAATTTCAGACAAAAATGTTATCATCATTGATGACTGTTGATCCCATCCATCTTCCACACTGATTATCCCTCTCGGGTCACGGAGGCTGGAGCATATCCCAGCAGTCACCCTGTATCAGTCACCAGCCAATCACAGAGCCACATACAGAGATGGACAACCATTCACACTCACACCCATACTTATGGGCAGTTTAGAGCTGCCAATCAACCTAATGAGCAAGTTTTTGGTCTGCAGAGGGAAGCCGGAGTGCCCGGAGTGAGCCCACACATGCACGGGAAGAACATGCAAACTCCACAGAGACTCTGACCAACACAGGGATTGAACCAGCAACCTTCTTGCTTTGAAGCACGTGGACAACCTGCTGTGCCACCATACCACCAACAGTAAAACCAGTTAAAATACTAAAGTTTTTGACTCCCTGCCATCACAGCTCTTATCTCCAAATATATCACCAAAGGAACCTGATTCATGAATAACTGACCTGAAGCCTGCAGAATGAAACATTTAGGACAGGAAGAGTCACTGGATGGTTTCTATCTTTTCTGTCACATATTCTTCCCCTGTGGATACACATACCAGCTGGATGATAGTAAATATGGCTCTATTTGTCATTTTCTGTCTGTTTTGGTGCAGGAACGTGTGCAGCTCCTGGATAAAAGGCGAGCCTCTGACATTTTTCAGTGTTTTGGTTTTGATAACTTAGGCTTTAAGTACAAAATCCCAGCTGTTTAATGGCAGAAATCCTTTCAGATAAGACCCGAATGAGATCATCGTGGGGGCAAATGTGATAAGACAAGTTGAAGTTGCTCAATATCTCGGGCTTTCCTTGGCTCTGGGACAGCGTTAATTCTCCAGATAAGATTTTTCTTTTGACATCCTAAAGCTCCTCCAAGATTCTTGGTGTGGGAGATGCACCTGAGATACACTGTTTGTGTTTCCAGTCTTAAAGCTCTGACTTGAAAACATGCTCACCAAAATGAAAACAGGAACACACTGCTGCCGTTATGCGAGTAAAATGTATCCAGTGTGATACGGCCTTAATTTCAGAGATTATCTCTTTATTACGTTATGTGATGAGGTAACACTTGCATGGACGTAGATGAGGAGCGAGAGAAGACGGAGATTGACAAGATGCAGGAGGGGTTTAGTTAGTTTTCTTACTTTCCTCACTCTCTTTGTTGAACATAGCAGAGATGGTGGATCAAGTTTTTCTTAAAGAGAAATGATTTACTTTCACTTTCAGAGGGAGACACTTTAATTAGCTCACACAGAGCTGTGCACCAACAAGCCTTTGAGTCTACTCCTCATCAATGTGAAACACCGAACGTCTGTTTCTCTACCTGTGCATTCAAAGCACTTGATACACTGTTCATAAGGGGAAACATAGGGTATAGAATTAAATATTTAACAGATGTAGTGTGGACAGCAAGTGTGCGACACTGCTCGATGCGACATATCATTAAACACTCGTGTTCAGTTTGTCTAATTTGACTCTTTTCTACATGTTTTAATATCTTTAGACTCGTCAGCTTCATTATTTCAATTTCCCCAGTTTGAAATCATCCAGAAAATTCCTCATACATGCTGTATTAACATTCAGCAAACTAAAAAAAACACAGTTTGATTCTTAGCCACGATTTCTTAGCCCTATGTTGCAATGAAACCAAGTTTTTATTTAATCAGTACCTTCTCCTCGGCTGCATTCTTGGTCTCTGCGTCCATCCAGGTCAGATCATCCAGGTTGCTAATGAACACTTCCCGAATGTCTTTAATCATCTCCTCCATCTGATGCCCACACACAGACACAAAGAGGCAGAGAAACAGAGACAAGGGTCAATAAATTCACCGAAATACAACAAATGAATATGTCAGAAAACAGTCAGCTCTCAGTAATGTCTTTGAAGCGGATCCAGCTCCAGTCCATAAAAACACTCAAACATGTTGTGCAGCCATGTAATAAAACATAGCTCATGATTTAGATCTCATCATGGCAGAGTTATTCATCGATGTGGAGCACTCAGGGTTACACAAATGTGAAAACATCACCTCATGTTACTGGCAGTGTTTCTGTGGTTGATCCCCCACATGCAGTTTTACACATAACGACCTCATAAACTATTTTAATGCATGAATAAAAGGTAGCACGACACCAACAGACCAAATAACAAGATGTTTCTCTAACACTGACACTCAAAAGTTATCAATACATTCCTGCATCTCCACAGCCTCACCTCGTTCTCACATTTTCTACACAAATTTGCAGATGAATTATTGATCACGCTGCCTGTTCACACTCTGTTTCTTGAGACCTTTAAATATTTAAGTTTACTTAAAGATGCACAGCAGTTTGAGTCCAAATTAGCTTTGTTTAACTAATTCACAGCCTCCTGACTAATACAAAGAGGGACCTCAGTGTTATGTTCAAAAAGAGCCCTGGGTATTAAGATGTCATTTTATCGTCTCCTCGTAAAGCTGTCATACGTTTAGAGAACATTAAATAACACTTACTTCCATGTCAGCTGATATTATTGTGCAAAAAGGCACTGAGCAGTGATGTTGAATGGTTGCACTGATACTTTTTGAACATGTTTTTCTTGTAAGAATATTTCCTGTTGACATTGTATGGAGGTGGGGTATGCCCTGAGTTGGTCACCAGCCAATCACAGGGCTGCAAAGAGAGACAGACAGCCAGTCACGCTCACACTACCTAAGGGCAATTTAAAGTCACCAAATTAACCAAATGAGCATGTTTTTGGTCTGTGGGAGAAGACCAGAGTGCCTGGAGGGAACCCACACAGGTACAGGGAGATTGGCAAACTCCACACAGAAAGACCTTTGTCAAAAAGGGGAGTCGAACCAGCAGCCTTCTTGCTGTGAGGCATGATCACCTGCAGCCTGAGCAGAGTTCAGACTGGGCCCAGAAAGACCAGCCTACCCAAACTCATGGACATTCTCTCTGAGCCGGTCCAGGCCCCTTAACTAAACAGTTTACAGGCCTGAGTGCGAGTCAAACTGACATTTCTCATTGTTTTGGCTTCAATAATTCAGACTTTAAGTGCAAAAACCCAGCTGTTTAAGGCAGGAATCCATTCGGATGGGACCAGAATGAGTGCAACATGATATGAATGTTGCCATCCATATTTTTTAGAGTCAAACGTGATATGACAAGACAAGATGAAGTTGCTTGATGCCTCTGATTTTCCTCCGCACAGGGAGATCGTTAATTCTCAGGATACGATTTTTCTTTTACACCCTGGTGCTGCATTTTCTTGGTAATCTTTGTGTTGTGCAATGAAGTCAAGAGAAGTCAGAGGAAGATGTGCTGAGCATGCACTGTGCACATTCACAGAAGGTAATTTGTTGAAGACTTGCTGTGTTTCTCCTGTATATATTATGGTTTAATGGGCTGCGTGTGAAATAAATATATTATTCATGATTATCATCAGCTGACTCCTTCATGGTCTAAGGCCTGGATGTCCAAACTATGGCAAGGGGCCAAATGAGGCCTGCTGCCCATTTTCAATTGGCCCCTGAAACAGTTGAATGAATAAAGACATTTTGATTACAGCAGCAAATATCATCAATCATGCACATTTTTTTCCACAATGTCTCATTTAAAAAGTATATTCTTGCAGTTTACTCTTGTGTTGGGTCTGAAAGTGAAGGTAAGCTGTCAGTGTCTCCCCTCTCTGCTGCTCAGAAGGACATTCTCGCCTTTACGAGGTGTGATTGCAGTGATAACCCGGGGTTACAAGGGCCACTTGACAGGTGATAACTCACCCCAAACCCTAAAACTTTAACATAAATACATAAAGCGAGGTGCAGCTAGTGGCTCAGTTGTCCATGTGTTCCTCTTTATGTGGCCCTTGATGAAAAAGTTTGGACACCCCATGTCTAAGACCTGAGTGAAGGGGGAGGGACCCGAGGCTTGACCCAGCTCCTGTCACAGGCTGGGTCAGACTGGGCTTGGGGCTCAGGTCGAAGTTTTAAACCCAAGTGCATTGCACCACTATTGAGGCATATGTGTTTTTTGTTCAAATGTAAATATGTTTTTTTCTGTAAAGATGAAGCATATGAGACATTAATGTTAATAATTTAAGGTCAGTATGTCCTGATCAGCAGGATTCTCTTTGACAGTCAATAGCATGTTTTAAACCAGCCCTTCATGCCAGTCTTTCTTAGTGAACACATTTGTGAAGCACAGATAATATTTCTACATCAGCATACTCTCCCTAACATAACATTGGCACAGGCAAAGCTGTAGAGATAAGGGTTACTTCTTATGCAAGCTCACACAGAACAGTTCAGCGAGATCCACATGAAAGCATAGATTGTAGTTGGAACCCGTGGTGTTCCTGCGATGTATTGCTCTCGTGTTACAAGAGTTTACAAGAATGCATTTGCACACAGAGACAGATTGACTGACGCCCTTAGGATGGCATTATGCTGTGCAAACCATGAGCCTTTCCATGGTTAACACACTCTAAAAAGACCATTTATTTTGTCCACGGACAAAACAAAAACTATATTATAATTACTCAGAAAAAAGTACCTGGAAAAGCATGCATCTGAGTGCCAAATAAAAGATGGAAATAAAAGTGTAACAGCGAAGGTTGCCCGTCCAGATCCCACTAACCACAGAGACCACAGCTGACAGGCATTCCAGGGTCTCATCATATCAGCAGACCCCTCGCTAACGCTCCACATGACCCCTCGGACAACACGCTGTGGTTCACCACAAAGCTGTAGAGGCCATACTGATGAGGCTCCTCAGAGCTCCCCGAGTGTGTGTGTGTGCACTGATAAATGTACGCAGTGTGCATGCACACGTCTGTGGTCAGCAGTGAGCACACATGTCTGTTTACATACTCAGTCCTGTGTTATTCTCTGCACGGTTCACATGCGGGTTCTTCACATCCACTGGGAAGCCTCTCGAATCCAAACTCACCATGAGGGCCTGCATTAGACCTTTAATGGTTTACTATAGTGGGCACTTATCCATGACTATTAATCTTTATTTTATTTACCCTGACTCTAACAGTAATTGCTCTGGATGATTTGACAAATGGGGCTAAACCTGTCATTAAAAAAATACATTTATTATCAAAAGTTAAAGTTTTACAATAGAGATGACGTCCCCTGTGAGAGGCACATAAAATATTACGGATGATTTTTATTATTTTGTGGATGTGTAATAAATATTTTACCTTTGTAGGTGGTCTTGTGAAACATTAATTTGATCAAGAGCTGCTGTCTCTGATCCAACAGTACAAATAACGATTAAAAAACTAATTATCAGGGCTTTAATAGACAGATTGACACACAGATAGATAGATAGATAGATGGGGAGGTTTAACAGTGTCATGGGCCCTACTATAAAAAAACAAACTATGCCTTTAACAAAATAATAAAATCCTTGCTTTAGCTTTTATCAGAATTCATATTTTTAAGCTAAAAACCAAACAGCAATGCTAAATTTGCTAAGCCAAACACAGCTTTAAAGATATCTTCTCAATGCGATGAATTATGTAATGATTTTTTAATATTTAATAGTTTATTTTGCCAGCAGGCCCCAATGAGATTAAAACATATTTTACTATAGTTTTTAATATTTGTTATTGTTGGTTCCTAAAGTTATTTTGCCCTACCTTTCTTCCCAAATGCATTAATATTGCTTCATTAAAGGCCATTACAGCAAATTACAGAATATATTCATTATTTCTACTGAGAAATGAATCAAATTCAGATAATTTTAAGAAAAATCAAATGTTAGTGAATAAAATGTGAATGTTTGTGCTCTACTGACCCCACTGCAGCACTCCGACCTGGACAGCTGGCGGAAGGATACGTTGCCCACGTTTTGCATCACAAAATAGTTTCATACACAAGGGCTTTGTGGAGGAAAAGTGAAATGCAAAAGTTTTATTTGAACATTAGCGACTGTAGGCGTACTGTAGCTGTCAACAAAGATGAGCACATGAAGCAGATCTCTTTAATGCTCTCTGTTACATTCCACCCTGATCATACGTGCCATGATCATGTGTGCCGGCTGTTCGTCCACTCAGCACATTTACACCCATGCTCTGTGTATGAGCCCGTCTTTTCCTGGAGACCAGTGTTGATATGATCTCTCATAGGAGCTGCGTGTCACTTTCACACACACTCCCCTACGGGCTAATTTACACCGTGTGTGAAGTGAGATCCACGAGCCTGAGTGGGCAAAGGTCCAGAAGACGACAGAGATTTACTGTGAGAGACGCTCAGCGGAGCTACAGATGTCCAAGGTCACACCAACAGCTCTGATGTGCTGAAGACCGCACAAACGCACATGCTCCAGAGGTACGGCGTAGGTGGTGTGGGCATGATAACAGGCACGCCTTTATCAGCAGCTTTTAAGTCATGCAAGAAAATAATCTGGATAAAGGTGACAGAGAGACTCCATGTGAAGTTAAAAAAAACCGCAGCGTCTCATCCTGAATGATGACATCTGAATATTTTAGCACTGTCACACTGTTGCTGTGAAAGCATATGCAGCAAAGAGTTCTGTGAGATATTTATACACAATAAATATTTGTATAAAATTTTAACTTCAATTTAAAAAGAATCCCTTACCTATGATCAGATTACTTCCTGTACTTGTGTAGAAAACTTAATTATTAATTAGTAAATTAGTAAGACAGGATACACAGATCCACTCTTAATGAGAAAGTGTACAAAACCTCACCTTTACAAACCCCAACCAATGAAGTTAGGACATTCGTTAAAATGTAAATATTTGAATTTGACTTTTTCACTTCGAACATGTGACAAGAAATGAAAATAGAGAATACTATTTATAAACAAAGGAGAAAAAGTATTTATATATGTTCGAAAAGAAGTAGGAGGAAGTAAATACTTTTCTGTTTCCTACCCCTTATTACTATTTCTCATGGGTTGTATAAAACTATATTCTGCTTTAACATCTATGCAAATATATTACAATATGTACACTACAAAACATGTAATCCAAATAAATTAATAGATAAAAACAGAAGAATTGATTGCTATTCCTTTTCAACATATGTTCAATTTAATACACTACAAAGATGAGATATCGAAGTTCAAGCTGATAAACTTGCAAATATTCACTCACGCTCGGACAGGGGCAACAAAAGACTGGGAAAGTTGAGGAATGCTCAAAAAACACCAGCGTGGAACATTTACAGGTGAACAGGTTCACTGGAAACAGGTGAGTGTCATGATTGGGTATAAAAGGAGCATCACTGAAAGGCTCAGTCGTTCACAAGCAAGGATGGGGCGAGGTTCACCACTTTGTGAACAACAATGTGAACAAATAGTCAAACAGTTTAAGAACAGTCCACAATATCTTCACATAAGCAGCAAACCTGATGAACCAACACTGAATGCCTGTGACCATTGATCCCTCAGGCAGCACTGCATTATAAAGCAGCATCATTCTGTAAAGGATATCAGCACGTGGGCTCAGGAACACTTCAGAAAACCACTGTCAGTTAACACAGTTCATCTCTACATCTACAAGGTCAAGGTCAAACTCTACCATGCAAAGACAAAGCCAAATATCAACAACACCCAGAAACACCGCCGGCTTCTCTGAGCCGAGCTCATCTGAGATGGACTGAGGCAAAGTGGAAAAGTCTGCTGTGGTCTGAGTCCACATTTCAGACTGTTTTTGGACATCATGGACGTGGTGTCCTCTGGGCTAAAGAGGAAAAGGACCATCCAGACTGTTATCAGAGTCTGTTAAGGTCAAAAGACAGCATCTGTGATGGGATGGGGGGTGCGTTAGTACCCATGGCATGGGTAACCTGCGCATTTTGTGAAGGCACCATAAATGCTGAAAGGTACATACAGGTTTAGGAACAACATGCTGCCATCCATATTTTTTAGGGATGTCCCTGATTATTTCAGAGATGATGAAGACACATTCTGCTCGTGTTACAACAGCGTGGCTTCAGAGTAAGAGAGTGCAGGTACTAGACTGACCTGCTGCAGTCCAGATGGACCTTGGACTGTTGAGCAACTGAAGTCATACATCAAGCAAGAATATGAAATAGTTCCACCCACAAAGCTTCATCAGTTAGTGTCCTCAGTTCCCAAACACTGAAAGGGAAGGTGATGTAACACAGTGGCAAACATGCCCCTGTCCCAGCTTCAGTCAAAATGAGTAAATATTTGCATATCAAAAAAGTTTATCAGTTTAAATGTTAAAAATATAGTCCTTGTAGTGTCAAAATGGATTTGCAAATCACTGAATTCTGTTTTTCTTTACATTTTACTCAATGTCCCAACTTCATTGGAAACGGGGGTTTGTAGAGTCAGATCCAGCCCACTCACCAGTTCTTTGCTCTTCTCAGAGAAGGCCTCCTGCACGTACAGTCGTCCCACTGCGTTTTCCATGTTGTTATTCACATAGAGTGCACACTGCCGCCACACCGCTGCCTCTGACGTCGTACCGGACATGGCCTGCAGGGGGAGTAAAAAGGCAGATATCACTAGATGGATAGACGTAATCATATTAACCTCATTTCTGAATAGATGATCAGTTTTTCTGATCATTATTCATGTTTTAATTACACACTGCAAAAAAACAGATCTAGGCAAGTGTGTTTATCTATTTTCAAGTCAAAAACATCCAAAACACTTATTCTAATCCACATTCACTAAACCAGTCAAGATAAATCTCACTTCAAGGAATAAAATGCGAAAAAAAAAGACACTGAATTGCCTGTAATGAAAAGAAAATGTATGCCAATGATACAAGGAAGTTTTGACTCAGTGAGAGTCTTAAATTAAGGTTTAATACCTGCTCAAGTTAAATTTGTCTTGTCTCATTGGCAGATTATTTTACTTATTATCACAAGCAACTCAGGCCTTATTTTTAGTTTTTATATCTTCAAATAAGATCTTAATCCAGAAATGTAAGGAAATTGTGGATTAGAATAAGTCTAGTGAGATTTTTTTGTCTTGAAATAAGCCAAATACTCTCACTTAGATCTGAGTTTTTCCAGTGGTTCCATACTCGTATATTTTGACTTGTTTCTTTCTTTTAAGTTCTACTGCTTTAAAGTTTTTAAAGCTGTAGTTGCAACTTGTGCTCATATTCTTCTCTGCAGATTTTCCGTCATTTTCCTCATGTTTACATTTTATTGATTTTTATAACTGACTTAGGGCTACATTAAGAGAGACAGGTGGGTGGATGTGGCCACCCCAATCTCTAAAAGAGACTCAGCATGTTGGTTAAAGAGGCTCATGGCAGCCCTCTCTATACATTTTCATTACGCATTACTTGTTCATTTAGGACTGCAGTGAGAGCAATAGGGCAGGAGGGAAATGACTGAGATAGGATTAGAAAGAGTTATAAATATATAAGAAGCAATATGAATGGAGCAGCGTGTGGGCATCCTGTTTTTTATTAGAGCCAAGGCACCTACGTCTTTATTTTTAGCTGTGTTGGCAGGTCAGCTCCATAAATTGCAACGTCAATATTGATCTTAAAGAATAAATTCTGGTTGCTGCGGGTGTGTTTTTGCAGAAAGGTGCAGTGTACCTTGCGGAAAGCTTTCCTGGTGTCCCTGTATTTTCTGCTCAGGCTCATCACATTGTTCATGGCGAATCGGCCCACCATGTAGTTCTGCAGATCCCTGTGAAGAGAGAAGGGGACGTTCAAAGGCCCTCTATTACTCACATGGTGCTACGATGTATCAGTAATGTGTGAACAGCTGTTTTTATTGTGTGCAACGCTAAACCGCCCACGCGAGCGCACACTCATAAAGAGGCTCCGCTCTGATGCACACATGCAAACGCATACCTCTTAGTGTATCTGGCCAAGATGTGGCTGAGTCTTCGATAATAGTTGGGGGAGTAGTTTATGACCTTCTCAGTGTCAGGAACGTTGATGTTGACTGTGTCCATTATCTTAGCTGTGAAGTAACTGAAGTTGAATACCTTATGGAGCACAAAAACAGGCAGAAGAAAAAGTGAATTTCAGGGGGTAAGAAAAGGAAACCACTCGCAGATAAATGATCTATTTTTACCTGCGAATCAACTTCAAGGGTGAAGTTGGCGTTTAAATCGCCCAGCTCCATCTTGTTGTACAGCAGCACTGGGTTGTTACGGTCCTCTGGTGTGTCAGTGGCCTTGGAGAGGGAGCAAAACAGAGAGGTAAAAACTAAGAGAGCTGTCACAACATAACCCTCCTGTTTTCCCCACGTGTGCACAATCACCGCGCAGGTCCTGCAGCAACAAACATATTTGAAGTCCCCGGGAGGCTTCAGGTCTGTAAATGTCAGAGCTCGAGCGGTGACTGCCTTATAAAATCCAGCAGCCATGTGCAGGGGGAAGTGGAGCGTGGTGGCGGGCGAGGCGAGCCGGCACTGAATGACAAACTGTGGAGACCTGTTGATGTCTGTGAAAAGATGCTGTGCGGGGATCAGGCTGGTTAACGGCTTGTTTTACGCAGCAGCTGCTTCTGACTAAGGAGCACAAACAGGACCTGGAGGGTTGGGCTGCAAAGGGTCAAGCTGAAGGTCATGCACAAAATATTTCTGAGCTGAGATGTAAGACTGGTTAGGAATTGGGCTGCAGGAAAAAAATGTTATCTGTGTTGTCACCTTCTCAAAGATCCTCATATAAAGACCAGGGGAAAGTTTTGATCTGAGGCAGTTCTTTGACATCATCTGGGAGAAGGTAACTCAGGGGTCTTTCATACCTGCTGTATTAGTTTGGACTGGACAACCTCTGGTTTGCTTTGCTGCAGAGTTAATTTGATTTGGGGGAGTGCATAAGCTCAAACCAACTCTGATGTCGACCAGATAACTTCACCCTGGTCCCAGTTTTTCAAAACAACCGAAAGAAGGACTGCATACTGTAATTGGTAGATGTATTTATGACTGCAAAACTTTCATCAATCACCTGCCTGCTTAAGTAACAAGGTATGCTCTTTGCATCAAGTATACAGATGTAGGCCAATTCATTTACTAACCCAAACAGTGAGGTTGAAATCTCAGGATAGAGTGTACATTAGACAAATTGTCTCAGGTAATTCATTAATGATCTTCATGATTATAACTAGAAGTAAAGCACAAACCTTTGCCGAGGCATTTCTGACACTATTTGCTCGATCTCTCAATGTAACAAATCATTCCACCAGAATTGAATCACTCCTTCCTTGTGCCATAATCAACAATCTCTGAGTATGCCATCAAAATCTGTCCTTAACTTTTTGCTAACAGACAAATGCTGGCAAAAACATAACCTCCTTGGTGGAATTTGTAAGTGCCGGCTGTGGCCAGTGGCTCTAATCTTTGGTCCCGGGAACTTTTCTTACCATCTGTCCAAAGTTCAGCTCTGAACTGGAATGAGGCATTAAAGTCTCTTCTGTGTGTGTGTATATGTATGTATGTTCCTTTTATGTATATATGTATGTAGATATATATATGTGTGTATGTATGTTCATATGTATATATATCCTCACCACCATTATCAACTATCTTGCCAAAATAATTCACTACGACAATGTCCTAAAGTTTAAAATTGTAATGTATTTTTTATTCTTATTCAATCATTTGGATTTTCTTTGCTGTTGTTTTTTTTCCCACTTTTTCTTCTGTTCTTGCTTACTTGATATCCAATAAGAAAATCTACCTCCCCAGTAGTGCTGTACATCAACCACTAACTATTAAAACCTTTTCTGTTTGTATATGTCTATATTTTTTCTGTCTGTAACAATAATTAATCTTTTATTTTATTTTTCTTTCTCTGTTCTCTTTCTTGTATCACTGTTACTGCAACTATTTCACCAATAAAATTAAAAAATATATAAATAAAATAATTTTTTTTGCCCCCTTGACCTGAAAACCAATGACCTGTCATTGGGTGCTTTAACAAGGACCTTAGCGAGCGCAGATGAATAAAAAAAGGTAACTGTGGATGCTCTGCAGATCTGAAAAGTATTCACTGAAAGGTCAGTTGTTTTGTATTTTCCTGGTAGTCTAATCATTTATCCTGTCTTACGTTTTTCTTGTTTGGCTGCCTGTTGTCAGAAACTCCTTTAACTGGACCGCCCCCTGCCTTCACCAAAACACTCTTGAAAAATAAATTAAATTCCTGCAGGTTTTTATTTTCTGGTTGAATAAAGGTGAAAAAAAATCAGCGAGGAAGAACACTTACATTTGCGATGTCTCTCTCCAGGTCCATAACTCGTGCAACTTCCTCTCTGAGGCTGGTTTCGTTGATGTCTAGCCCCCGGTCAGCGCGGATCAGCTTAGCCAGGTCGATCATGAACTGCTCGTAGGCTCGACATGCCTGTCAGACACACACACACACACACACTCTCTCAGGATATTTATATCTTTACTAAACAGGGGGGAAAGGAGGTCACTGGTTTGGATTCAGCTAATGACCAAAAAGCTGGAGGATCCACGCACTTGCAGAAAAACACACATACACACACACACACTCGGCTGCCCCGAGCTAACCATGGTGGAGTGCTGCTCGCTGCATATCAATCCAGCCTCCGTGGTAAACTGTAAAGTAGAACCAGAGCAGAGGATGTCTGCTCTAAACACACACATCTGGTCTGGATCGAGGCACAACCAAATCTGCTCTGTTTGGCCCCTTCCAGTTTAATCATCACTCACTGCCTTCCAGATCGTCCTTATTTATGACACATTCACATGCGCGCAAAGTCATGTAAGCGTGCAAATAAACACAAAGTTAATTAATGTTTTGAAGTTTCCACTGATGCCCTCATCTTTTGTCTGGCATCGTGTTTCCTGGAAAAAAAAACATGGTGGCTCGGGTTCAAGTGAACACCTGGAGCTGTTTCACTCAGTACCGGTAAACACTGACTTTTGGCCTACCTCTGCATAAGGTCCGGTGCAGGCGTAGTAATCTCTGGACAACAGGCCGAGGTTTGTCTGCTGGTCAAACTGGGAGAGGAGATGTTTTTGTGAGGTCACTTCACAGCAGGTTTGGTTTGGTTTGTGAGATTGTGTGGTAAAGACACAGAGAGAAACCTGAGGCCTGTGCTGTGAAGCAACTTCTACAAATCCAAACTATCTTAAAAAAACATTTATTTTTCAGTTTTTACATCATTGAAACAAATCAAACAAATGCCACATGGAGCATACAAGGGCAGATAACCCCTCACCCTACCTACAGCTCTGAAAAAAGACAGAGTTATAGTATTAAGATTAATACCAGCAGTGCACACAAATCTGTGCAAATACAGAATAATCATGTAACGCTCAGTCAAAGGGGACACTTTAGGAAGCTTTTATGACGTTAGAGGCCCCTTGAAAATATCACAGTATCAACTTTTTTTTAAGATTTTTTTACTCGTCACAAACAAAAATGTCACGACTTCCATATTTTTAATCACAAAGCGATATCCAGAGAACATTTGCATTGCTAAAATCCAATAAAATAACATTTATACCAACAAGACAGGCCCTTTTCCAACACTTACTAGAGAGTATTAGTTTTGTTTGTGCATTTTGCTTCATAACCAAGAGTCTGATTCATGTTAGAATATTTCAGACAATCTTTTCAGCCACAACAGCAAACAAATCACTCTAAATGTACTTTAAACTTTGAGTTTTTTTGTGCCTGTTCCCAGTTGTTTCAGACCTGCTGCTCCTGCAGACTGGAATCTGCTGCAAGAAAACTGGGTGTTGGAGAGCTTGTCTCTTTAAATCTAAGTGTACATTAAAGGCATTAGAGGAAGATGAAGAAGCTGTAGATACTTTGTCTTAAGATTTTCTGCTCTGTTACTCTGACTTGATTGGATGATATGTCCGTATCTCTGTAATTGTCTCATGTCTGTAATTTTGTAAATGTGCTGCTGCCTGTCTTGGCCAGGACACTCTTGCACATGTCATTTTTAATCTCAATGAGGTTTTTCTGTTTAAATAAAGTTTATAAATTTATATAAATCCACAGCTTAATTGAACAGGGCATGGTATGTGTATTAATTTAAGCTGCTGTCGCATGGGAACTGACATTTTTTGTGACTAACAGACTGCAGCCTCTTTGACGGCGATACGCCTGACAGGGTGCCAAAACATTGGTCGCTTGTTTGGAACCTTATCTCCTCACTGACAGTGGAAACGCCGTTATAGCATCCTGTAACAAGCTTGACTGAGCTGGACTGCCTGTTTGAAACTTTGCACTACAGAACAGCCTGGTGGCAGCTCCAGTCTTTATTGTTGGATGATATTTGTAACCCTTTGATCACATTTCCATGATCAAATATTTCTAATGAAAAATTAGATCAGAAAGGCAAAGTGTTAGCTTGTCTTACTCCTCTTAATTAGCACAACGGAGACCTGATAGGTGAGTTGGCTCAGATCATTTCTAATTTTGAATATAACCTGCTCCACTGCTGGTTCAGGGTTTTCCACAGTTTCCATGCTGTGTCCAGGTACCTCCATCATGCCTACTGAAAACCCAGAGTTAACCCTTAAGTTACCTCACTGACCAAAACACCTGCTTCCAAGTACAGGCCTCAGGGCTTTTCTAGCTGCAGTTGCACACCTACATGAATGATGTGTGAATTGGAGTCTCTGTCATCGGTACCAACAAAAAAGTTAACCAGGAGCTGAGCTCCATATTTCTCGTTCAGCTTGGCAATGATATCCTCCAACCTCCATCGTATACCTGCACAGGCAGAGAAATGAGAAAAATGAGAAGTATTGATCACTGGTGAGATCAGACCTTTGCTGCTGTGTTTGTTTTTATGGTGCCTTCAGTTGGAGAGTGTTGTGTTGCCTTTTGCTCGATTATCTACGGAGATTCACACCTCAGGACTGTACAGTATATCTAATCTAATCTTAAAGTGGATAAGGACCCCCCCTACCATAGTTGGTCTCCCAGTCGTCCACAGCCATGGGCCACTCAAACACGTCAGACAGCATATCGAGAAGAGGAGCCCCCGCTCGGAGCTCAATTAGACCTTAGGTAAAACAAAAAGACAATTATTTTAGTCTTGAGTTCTCTTGTTGAAATTATTATTATTATTATTAACAAAAAGCAACTGTCACAATGAAAATATGAAAAAAGTACATTTTCTCATCACATCCTAGCTATGTAGTGGTTATGATTAGGTATGTCCGCTTAGTAAAGATGCCCCGATCAATCAAACACTAATCAGTATCAGCTGATAGATTAAAAAAAAGGTTAAATCCCATATTGGTCAGGGCCTGTCTGTAAGGAGTCTGCATGTTCTCCCTGTGCATGCATGGGTCCTCTCCAGGCACTCTGCTTCCTCCCACAGACCCAAAACATGCATATTAGGTTAATTGTTGACTCTAATTTGCCCTTAGGTGTGGCTGAGAGAGTAGATGTTGTCTGTCTCTCTGTGTGGCCCTCTCCAGCCCCCTGTGACCCTGAAATGGATACCCGGTATATATGATGGATGGATGTTTAAGAACATTAACTCATTAACTGCTGCTAAGAAAAAAAAAAAAACACAGATCAACATTTTTATTTTGGATTGTGGACTTTTGTGGACACTTTCAGGGGATGTTGGTCGTGGCACAAGGGACAAGTGAAAAGATTTTGACTGATCCAAATCTGGATTTGGATCCAGGAGTGTACTCAAGGATTTCTTAACAGTGCGAGATAGCTCAGTTTTACATTATTGACAGTAATTCACCCAACAATGTTGGTAATACATTGTTGAGTTATTTGTCCCCTCAGAGCACCTTCAGTCTTTTGATCTTTCTGTTTCTAGATGTCTCTGCTGCTTGGGTTGACGCTGTCACATGTCCTCTGCCTCTACATTGATCCTACTGATTATACGTCAGCTGCAGCTTGCAGCTCTTTTGCTCTTTATTCTGGAAAACGTGCACAACTGAATCGACACAGGGGATGCAGCCACCATTTACTGCGTCAGCGTGGTTAACAGCAAGTATATCTCCAGCTGAAAAGACAAAGCTACATAGATACTGATGTCCCATGAAAACCCTTATAATTAAGCAAATTAAAATTCAGGAATGATTTTAAATGAAGATATGAACCTTGCTAATATTCACGCTCTACTTTTTTCAAGCACGGCTAATCCGAGCAAACTTTGTGAGCTTCTGAAGAGTTTCGTGATGTGGTGTCTTCATGCACTTCAAGAGAGTGTTCACAAGAATACCACAATCCCTTGAAGCTGACAGACACTAATTCTTTCAAATCTAATAATTCATTCCTAGTCTTGCTCTGAGTTTGAAGCCCTCTCTGAATTTTACTATGTGATAAACTGAATAAGAGAAACATCTCCTTTGATGACAGTAAGGAAAACGTTCACTTTACAGAAACACAGGAGAGAAAGTGGAGTTACAGTCTGATGCCTGCTGACTCACTCTCATTAGTGCAGGACTTGTAAAGGGTCTTGGCCTTGATGAGTGCGGCAGCTTCCCCCTCCTCTGTTTTTTCAAGGACACCTACAAATGGAGCAGAGAAACAAAGAAGGCATGAAAGAAAGGAATACAGCAGAGAGAGGGGTGGAGTGAGAGCACATGTGGAGATCGACAGTGGGGTGTAAATAAGCTGAGGTGCATGTAGCTCTAGCTCATTTGTTATGTTGACCAAAACAACACCCATCCAGATGTGTTGGAATGTTTTAATCAAAGCATGTCATCCATCCCTGTTTTGGAGAGTTCCAACAAATATTGATGACTTCAAACTGTGGAAACTGGTGACAAAATGGAAAATATGGCATTATTCAGCACTTAAGACAGAAAACATGTTGCAAACGGATCTCATGTGGAAAAACTAACAGAGAGCCAATGTCAATACTTTATCTGTTTCTTGATTTTGTAACTTGTACAGATGCCAACCATTTCAGAGTTTACAGTAAAATTACTTCCTCGTTTATTTATTCCTCTCAAATGAATACAAGTGCCAGGAAGTAAAAAGTGGTGAGTGAAGAGAAAGACAGGGGTGGTTTTTGAGACAGTGTGATTGGTAGAAAGGAGTGAGCAAGGAGCTTTAAGATCTTGACATTTGACCTCCAAAATGTGGTCAGTTTTTTCTTGATTTGTAGTGGACATCTGTGCAGAGCTTGAGATAAATTCCTCAAAGCGTTCTTGCAAGTGAAGGATGAACATGATGCACCACGGCCTTAAACACAAACATATAACTCAGAATTAAATCAGTGATTTACTGAGTCATGGTTCGTACTTGTGCAAAGTTTGAAAGAAACCTCTAAAAAATTCTTGGGAAATTACATTTACAGGCAAAGGGTGACTGCAGGGCTCAATGGTCTTGACTTTCATTGGTTTAAAAGGATCCTCATTAGTTGCTAACCTTGCCAACAGTTGGATGTATTGTCTGTAAACAGACAGATCCATCCTGCCAAGCTCCAGTCTAATCTTGTCAGAGCTGGATGACATTTCTTTATTAAATGAAAAACAAACATCAATGACTGCATTTCTCCACAGAAAGGATATTTTCCCTCCACTTTTGGCATGTTTTGGCGAGAGTTTGTTCTGCAAAGTGGCTCACGTTCTGTCCTTTACGCTGCAGCAGTAAAACCCATCTACTACATTATCTGATTGTTATTGAACGTGATGCCGTTATAGTCCAGTCACCTACTGGACACAGTTTTGAAAGGTTCTGCCCATACCCGAACACTTCTATGGGTTGTTGTGAAATATATTGATCTCCATCTGGTGTGTCAGGTTAATTCGTTGCCACCATGGCAGCAACTAGTCCTCCTGGGGTCCATACATACATCAGAAATACATTAGAGGACTTTCAAAAGACACCATACAATCATACCCACCCACAACCCAATTTTGCTGAGTTCTGACCCAGGACTATGAAAATCACTTTCACACCTCACACATTTGCTCCAGACAAACCAAACTCTGGTTCACTTTTCTTGAAAGCTTGATCGATGGGAGCGGTGTGAAAGCTCACACAAACCAAACTCTGGTCTGCCTGGAAACAGGAGAGTTAAGAGTCCACTTTCCAATGGGTAAACCAAACATGCTTGTGGATGTTTTATTCAAAATCTGAATGAGATCCCTTCCTAGCATTCCTGAGCTGTTGCTTTTACAAGCAAGGGGTAAATAGGAGAACTCCTGACCTTGACCTTTGACTTTGAAAATCTGTTCTAAGTCTGCCTGTTGGGTGGGATATTGGTGCAAAATTTAAGAAAATTTTTGAGGGATAACACTGACCAGAGTTGGCCAGACAGATGGATGGAGACTTGGAGAGCACACAACCCAAAATCATGTCTAGCTTTAGCTTTATCAATAAAGACTAATTAAAAACTAATTCCGGCACTCAAATCAAACCTTGATTTTGTCTCAGATGAAAGCTTCTCCAAAGGTAGGAAAAAAGGCAAGTACCTTGATGAGATTTTTCAATCAATCATGAAGAACTTAAGAGAACAAATAAAACTTTAATATGAACCTTTTCTTTCTGAATATTTAATTTTTCCACTTCATCGTATCAAGTACACGTTGCATCTTTTAAAAGAGGAAATCTCATGTGATCAAACGCATCAATCAGGAAAGTAAGCACGCAGAGACACAGTAACAAAGTGTTCCCCTGTGAAGTGCATGGCTGGCTTTGCTTTGAATGTTTGGATAAATAATTCAGCACAAACTCCTGGTTGCAGTTTAATTAATCCTTTCATTTGACTGATTATTTGGGTCACTTGCTGTAGAGGTCAACGCTGCAATGTAAACCGCTCATTAGAGGAGCAACAAGCAATGCATACTTCTCTCTGTTGTTGCTGTAAATTGGATTTTCTGTGTGGCGGCGGTCTTCAAGGTGAGGGCAGTGACCTCAGAGGAGAAAAAGAGCAGAGAGGAATCAAGCAGAGGGTGTGGCGGTAAAGTGCCTTTTGAAAACAAGAGTGAACACCGTTGCTTGTTTTATTGCCTCTTCAACACCTGTTGTAGGCATATGGACGCTGCTTTGCTAAGCCTTGGGCTAGATAGCGTTACAAGGCAGACAGCAAATCAAAATGAGTGACAAGTGTTGGGGTGTATGCTTGTCCAACTGAGGGAAGGGGAGAAAGGGGCCGAGAGTATACCTCTCCTGCACTGCCTGAAGGCGCCGAGTCGCATGTTGTACTTTGAAGTCTAACAATATCCTCAGGATCCTCCGTCGCCTTTCAGCAGCGCGAGCTTGGGAACAAGCTTAAACGGCTGTTCAGATCATCAAGGTTCAACAGAACACCCACAAGGAAATTTAGGCTTTTGCTGAAAAGCACCGTAGTGAATGCAAGTGATTTGTTTTGATAGTGTTAAAAACTGCGTGCCCCCAGACCCTCTCGACAGAAACACCTACTCAACAGGCAACTTTTGCACAACCTCAGCTGAAACTGCCAGATGGTATGTCATGCAAAACCAAAAAAAATATTACAAACTTGAACTCTAAATCTGCACTTTTTAGCTACAAACACCTTGAGTCTGAGAGTAGCATCACAAAGTTTAGCACAGATGGTTCATCTGGTATGTCAGGGCTCCTGGGTGGCACAGGGCTCCTCTTTAAAGAACATTTTAAAAAGGGCATGCCAGCTTGAGAGCTTAAATCCTGACTGAGTCACTTCAGTAGGCTCTAGCTATCATGATTTTACAGCACACAGTTGTTAAGGCCTGCAGAGATTTGGGAGGGTTTGATGTGATCCTTTGAAATCTATAGATCCAATACCTGGACCTGGTTCAATGACTCTGCCCTACTTAACTTTAGAAAGTGCAGAAAGATGGATTGTGAATGTTTTATGCCTCTGCTTCAGTGATAGTCAGGGCAAGAGGCATTATGTTTCAGGCCGTCCGGTCTTTCTTGTAAATACAATGGAGCATCAGCAGCTTAGCCTGGTAAACACTCTGAAAACACTCTGGTGGATCCTCAAACTCTGCACAGAAGTCGGTTCTAACTCCAGGATAAGCTGCCTGGATTTGGATGTCATTGTTTAGAACTGAAGGCCGATGGGCCCCATGTTCACCACTGGTTTGTGACCAAGGTAGGGCTGCTCAATTATGGCAAAACTCATAATATGATTATTTTCAGAGACTTTGAAATCACAATTATTAAACAAGAATACTTCCTGGTTTTACAACATTTCCCACGTGCTATCATTGAAGGTTACTGTTTTCAACACTATCATTTGGGCTGTACATGAAAGTATATGTGAAAAATACAAATACCTAAATATAGCGATGATGATGGATAAAAACAACAAATCAACATCCTGTGGGACTGTGATCTTTTAATCTTGATTACCCAGTTTAATTTTAATCAGTACTGAAGCTCAATTAAGTGTACAGCTCTACGACGAGGTGAGCAGGAAAGTTTTCAGTGAATTTCTTCAATCTTCACATAAAAGTCCACTCTGACACAAGAACTACATGATACTAGGAGAGTAAAGGTCAAAGATTAAGTCATACCTCCCCTTCTTGTTCATCACTTCAGGATTGCTATGACAGATTTTCCCCAAACATTGCACTAATGTCCTCTCTGATTTTAAAGAAACCAGATTAAAGTTCCCAGGGCGTAAGTGCAAGCTTAAGACTAACATCCTGTCCTAACTAAACCAGCACAAGCAACAAAATGAAGCTAATTACACTGAATCATATGCGAGCATCATGGTGCGATTCTAAGCAATATGGCCCAATATTTTTTCTCGATGCCCTGCATCTATTATTAGACTTAAATTGGACAAGGAGCAAGGAAAGAGTGATTTTGACAAGGTGCAGGAGGGACTCTCTCTGTTTTCTCTGGCTTTTTTGCTCAGTACAGCTTGTTTTTCTGTTTATCATCGTGTTGACAGAGGAGCATTCGTCCATCTCAGTGAGTGAGGTGATTTAATTTCGGGGAGAAAATTTGTTTGGCCCAGAGAGCTGAGTATTGATGAGGCTTTGAGACCACTCCTCGCCAAAAAAAAGCACTTCACGTCCGTCCCTCCAGCTGTACAGTTAAACACCTGATGTTCTGTTTACAAGGGGAAATGTGAGGTATGGAGTTACATTTTTTGATGGATGCAGTGAGGACAGCAGGCGTGCGATGCTGTACGATGCGACGCGACAACTGATGCTTGCATTCATTTATGCCTTGATTGTAAAAAGGGTACTTAGAGACAGCTATGAGCGAAACTTTAAGCTTAGTGTTAACTTAGTTTTAACTTAGTGGTTTGGTAGCTGCAGAGGTTCCCTCTGATGTCCTTGGCACTGCTCAAGTGCCCGTTGAGCAGGGCACTGAACCTCAGGATCAGCATCACTCTGACATCTCTCCTTTAGAGCATGACCTTAGGACCTGTTTTCAGCCTCTGGGTGTGCAGCATGTGACAGAGTGTAAAGACTTGAATCCCCCTGAGGGGTTAAAGGCTGAACTCGTCTTCAGCTTTTTCTTTTAAATGTCAGAAATGCTTTTTTTACGTAACTATTGCCTTTCTAAAAGTCCATAGATTGGATAAATTGGATCTCTAATGTTCTCATTTGGCTTTTATGGACTGCATCATGAATAATGGATGCCGTTAATCATATTTGATCTAAATCTAAGCATACATGATTATCAGCCTGTGCATGCAAAATAGATGCAGATTTCTAACTTCACAGGAGCCTTTTTCATTGTTTATTGAATGAGAAAGGCATTGACGAGCTGTTAGAGTTGTATGCAAGTAGTGGGAGGCTCATGAATTTTACAAGTAAACATATTTCTCATAGGAAATCTATGTGCATTTACATTCAAGGCAAACATTATTTAATTTGTATGCCAGTGCTGCATGTGTCAGGATTTTATTTTAATGTTTAATAACGACGCATCTGATTTTAGATGCACTTTATGGTTGTGCCCACGCTGTAAGAAATGCTCATGAAGTTGTTAAAAGACCGGCAGAAAGAGAAAGTCCTCACATATCAGTTAATGAGGACTAAATAACAGTTTTCAACAGCTCTTTTTGATCTGTCTTTATAGCTTTGGATTTTTGTTTTTTCTGTGAAAGACGATCAGTTTGTTTAAAAATTTAGGATGTGATGTCTCTGTGCATTCTTGACTTGTTAGAATCAACCAAGCTCTGCAAGTCAAGCCCTGCAAACAACATGTGCTCCCATACAGTTAACGTTTATATTGGGTTTTGCCATTATATGATATGGACATACTTCCAAACTCAGTGTGTCAAGATCACAAAGCCTCCACTTCACTACAATTGACCAGTTCTCCCCATAGTCAGAGTCCATTTGTTTTAGAAAATGATGCAAAGCAAGAAAAACAACATTTTATTCTTTAATAAATGCTGCTGTTGATTTTTTAATTGGACAGTAAGTGATGATGAAGTAAACTGTTATTGTACATTTGTACATATTTCCAATATTAGTTTATTAATTAATTATTTATAACTAATTATTATTAATTAGCCCGTTCAGTCCAAGACTGCTCCTTTCCAAATTTGGGACCAGCAGACTCCTCCTCAGAAACTCCTCATTTTTGAGAAGGAGGAGTAACAGGAACACAGAGTAACTTAAGAAAAGTAAATTAACACAAGACTCAAATTTAATTCAATATGCCTGGATCTTATATTCTAACTCCTTAACAAGACAATATATTTAACAAAGTTATGCCAACTTGGATTTTTCTTGTCCTTCAGTTCCCATTCAGAGCTGATAAGTCTCCATCAGCAGGTATTTTTTTTATCTGTTTGCACTCCAGTGCATGCATGTATCCTCGTGTATCCAATGGTGGTCATAATCCCTGCAAAAATTGCCAATTTATCTCGTTGGTTAGTGGTTATCTTCCCTCTTTCTGAAGCATGCAGAGCCTCCCAGGCTGCAGTACAGGAGCAGCTACTTCAGCTATCCATGAGTCTATCCGTGTTTTTCTGTTTGTCAGTGTTGCTAAGGCGACCTAACTCATTGGACAGACTCAGTTAAATGTCTCGTATGTATTCATGATACTTTTGGCTCCTTTTGTGGCTCAAAAATCATCTCCACAGTAATTATCAGCTAAAATGCATTGTAGTGTATTGACAGCAACTCCTGCCGTCCAGAGAACTGGGTGGATCTGAATTCTGAACTCATTAAATTGATAATTACCTCTTGGTTTTGAGTTAAAAGAAGTACATTTTGTTCCTCATTAGAGCTGAGCTGTTGCTTTTGTCAAATTATAGGTGACTGTAATTGTAAATGTGAACAACACTAGCGTGGCCCACATGGTAACCAAAGCTGCTCAATTTTGGCATACATCGAGTTAACTCACCTGGTTTTGAGCCAAACATGAACTCAACTTACACGCCCAAACGATTCTAAGGTCACATGTTTCCTCAGTGCTTTGCCTCTTGGTAAGAAAAGGCATGATTATACAGTTTTTTTTAAATATAATGTACTAAATGTCATTCCTAATTAAATGAAAACCCTCCGAGCAGAGCTTCAGCGCTGCCTGTCACACATAAAGACATTCCCATCAATGTTGCATCAGGACATCCTCCATCATACTGCGACTCCAGGATCAATACAGGAAAGAGGACAGCTCTTAAATTACAGCCCTGACTGGCAGGAGACTCTCCCTGGAGTCAATGGAAACATCACTCATGTCACTGCCAGTCGGCATCAAATGATTAAGATGAGGGAATTTTTTCTTTGTGATTTTACCGACTTTACTATCAGACAACTCAAACTGCAGTGAGTTCATGTAGATGAGGGTTTATCCCTCTGCTAATCCCTAATTTCTATCATGTCACATCTGATAATTGTGGCTTATAAAAACACCTGTTCTGTTATCGCATAATTTATGAAAATCCACATTACTGTCCTTCAACTCAGCAGCACCAAATTATCCCAAATTAAATTCAATATTAAGTGGTAATCTCTTTTAGTTCTTTTCATTTTCTCAGCGCTTCCACTCATTCCTGTCTGTTACTCCTTCCTCGGAGCTGGCATGACCAGATTTCTCCTCGTTTGTCTTTCTCTCCTTTCATTTTCCTAATCCTCCCATTTTCTCATTACCATGTGTGCACTATTTATGTGCTCATTTAATCTTAATGAAGTCCTGAGACAGCGACCCTTCACAGGGCGCTTCCTGCAAAAGGGCACAGATCATGTGTGTGTGATTGGATTACTGACTTCCTGGTGCTATTGTTTAACCACGGCAAAGGCTCAACCTGTAGCTCTCTCTCTCTCTGTCTCTCAGTACTTTTTTATCACTCCATATTTGTGTGAGCCCGTCTGATTGAAGTTATTTGAAGATGGATTTTTGTGCCACCTGATGTTTGTTTGAGACATCTTGTCAATTTGAACCAAACCACTCGGCATGATGAAGAATTTACTTTTTCTAGTTTCTCCTCCCCGCATTGTTATTTCATCCTTGACTGCTGTTGGCTTGACAAAGCGTCTCTTTTGCAGTGATTTTTGCTTTCAAACCATCATCATAAAAAGACTTCTCGAGAGTACAAACAAACTTTTGCCCTGCATGAAGCTGAAAGTTAAATAAGTTGACACATAATAAGAGCAAACACACTTTTTAAACAATATTAAAACTGTTGCATGTTTCAGAAAATCATCAGAAAAACAACCTTAGGCATTGTTTTAGATTATAAAGTGCCGATGGTCTGGTACTTAATGAGGTCCCAGATGAAGTCAAAAGAACATCTTTAAAATTAAAAAACCGGCCCATAGCTACCTTGAACACTTACAGTAGGTATTAAATCATTTACAGCTTTAGTAAGACACCAAACTAATTTTCTTCAGATCGTCACATTCTTTTTGTCACCATATTTAAGCTCATTACAAAGGAGTTGTTAAATTTATCTTTGTTGCTATTCTGAAGTCATTTTAGTTGAGGTGTTTAATTAGAGAAACAGTATGAAAGAATTAAGTTTGAACTCTATTTAGGCCCTGGGGCCTTGAACTTGCCTTTCACTCACTAAATGTGGACCCCAAGTTAATTTCAAATAACAATAAATTGCAATCAGAAAAAAAAGACAAACTCTACCATTGAAATATTAAAATTGAAATAATTCCATACTAATCTTAAGATAATATGCTCAACAAGCATCCAATCGTACAGTGAAGCCACTGTGAAACGGGCCTACAGGTATGTTCACAATCACAAATGTTAAAAAGAAACCTTCTAGTCTGCATATATGCTGACAACTCCTGATAGTTCTATACTCTCTCCCCATCTAAGACACTGTTGGAGCTCCTGTTTCTTTAAGGTTCTTTTCCCCACATGGGCCCAGTCCACTCTGATTGGCTGACAGTTTTAAGTCTGACATAATTGGTCAGTTCATCCATTGTCAACAACTCTGCATCCATTCTACTGCCTCTGCTCTGTAATGGGCTTTAAATGACAACAGAACAATGGTATGACATCACAGTGGTAGGTCTATTCAAGGGGGCTTTGGGAACAGAGAAGTCCTGGTGCCGCTGACTTCTTGTCTTGTTTATAGAAGTGCTCTATCATGCAGAGGAGACATGTTAAACACACTAGTAAAGTGGAGTTAAATACTGGGAAATATATTTCACTTGTCCATCTCGGAAACAATGCATAGAAAGTGTTTGAGGAGGGAAGAACCTTTCGAAGCATATCCACCAGGTGATTGGACGATCATTCTGTCAATCACATTATAGGCCAATCAGTGGCAGGGACTACTGCCACAATGTTCAGTACCAAACATAAGCCTAGTGTCTGAAGTGGAGCAAAAATATCCTTTCTATGAAGAAATGCTCTCAGTGTTATTGTTTGTCTTTCATTTAATAAAGAAATGTGGTCCAGATCTGATCAAACAGCTACTGAAGCTGTTAGCATCTATGCTAATCTCTCCACCTCTTCCTGCTTTAAAGGACACTGACTGGGCCAAACACAATCACTGTAGGCTGGAGCTTGGCCAAATGGATCTGCCTGATTATAGACACTGAATCAGGCAGATCGATCTCACTACTGCCCAAGGTTAAATTAGAGTGGACACTTCCTCTGAAGTATTTTGAGTTTTTTTGCCACTAGGAAAGGATGTGCACAATACTCCATAACCATGACCTATGACCAATGGCCTGCTTACTTCCTTAAATCTAATTGGAGATAAAACTCTGAAATATATTATTGTTAAGGCTGCTCAGTTACGGCAAAAGTCATCAACCTCATCATTTGATGATTTTGAGATTTTAGTCCTCAAACACATCTGCTTATTGATTTTACATAATCTGCATCACCTGATTATGTTATTTAACTTGAGCCGTCTGATAATTTTGAAAGGCTAATATATTAAAATAAATGACTGAAAATTAGAATATGACAGAGAGACAAGATATCTAACCCCAAACTGCTCCCACTGCAGTGTCAGCAGCATGTAAATGGGTATAAGAGATGTTAAAAGGATTGGCTTGCACTGCAGAAATCCAACTATCGCTGTGTTATAGGAATGTGCATCAGTGTAAACGGGTGACTTTGACCTCCAGTAGACTAGAAAAGTACTAAACAAGCACAAATTCATTTACCATTTGCTTTTCTGATTAAAACTGTTGTTTTATTCCAATTTTTAGCTCCACCAAAGAGGTTATTTTTTTTGCTGGCATTTGTTTGTTTGTTTGTACATTTTTGGCTGTGAGCAAGATAATGATTTGTTAATACTGTGAGATTATTCAGTTTTTTCCACATTTCCATTAATAATTCAAAGAACAGATTTGGATGGCATGTTCAGGGAATATGTCATGGCACAAGAGAGAACTGATAAGATTTTAGTACTGCTCTGAATCCATATGTGGATCCAGGATTTTATTCAAGGATTTGTAAACAGTGCGAGATGGGGCAGTTCTCCACAACAACTGGCCCGACAATGTTGGAAATGACTTGGCAGGCGCCTCAGAGGTTTGTGCTCTCGGAGCCAAAATCAGGGCTGAAACTGAAATTCAATCAACTGCAGTTTTGACGCTTGAAACTGATTGAAAAATTTTGTTTCCAGGCATTTCTCATCTCTTGCCACTCTGCATCTCACAGACACTTTTTGGTGAAAAAAAAAAGAGTGAAGGGCGAGGGGACAGTGGGAGCCAAGGTGTTTAGGATGTGTGTCCAAAGACAGCATTGGTTTACATCTGAAAATCTAGTCTAGAAGCTGCAGTGTGAGTGTGTGCACCACCAGTAAAAGGGATGCTTGATTATCCAAATAGAAATATGAGGGAAGAAGCTGATCATGAGGTGTAGGGCTCCAGCACACAAACCATTAAATAATTTCATTTTCATTTTAATGCCAGCACCATTTAAGGCTGGAAGATGGTTCACTTTTCCCTTTCTGCTGAAAAAGACAGACCTATGATAGTTCTGAAAAACTTCACTTTAAAATGATCCCCCATTTGTTCAGCTCCATCTGCATAAAACATTTTTTTCTACCGGCTTGTTTACCTGGCCCTCTGCCCCTCCACTCCTGGCTGAAGTTTCAACAAGGCAGAGATGCAGCTGAAATAAACAAGATTGCCACACAAGATACGCAGAGTAAGACTGTTGAATAAGGTTAACGCTGACAATGATACATTACTCTCCTCTCTCAAAAACTTGACTTTTGTCCTGATCAGCTACTCAGTCGGTGCACGTTTATGCACTCTGACGGGAAGACTTTGGAGAAAAAGCCTGGACAGAACCTCTGGCCTTAGGTTCATATTCTCACATCCTTGCTAACTTTTGCTGCTCAAGATTTTGAGATTGATTTCAAAGCTCTGGAAAAACTTTAAAACATGTCCATTAACAAATTAACAGAGTGAACACATGATCTTCTGAAGGAAGCTCTCAAAAGTGTTTGTGGTATGATCATTTCCAACAGAACTTTAGTGTTTCTCTGTTCAGCACTTAAAGGGATAGTTTGGGGGTTTTGAAGTGGGTTACTAGAGGACCAAGACACTAGGAAACATGATTGACAATAAAGAAACAGACTAGCTCTGCCCCTGAGGCGAACTAGCCTAGGACGGTAGTTGATGCATGGCAGTACATGGTGCCACCATGAGCCTTGTAGTTACCCAATTTTAGGTTAAAACCATAAATAAAAATCCTTTGGCTTGATTAGACGCTTCAGTAAGATTCATTACAGTAACCTTCCAGCACAGTGTCAATTTTGACAGCACTTTTTAATTAAGTTTTAGTTGTAGTCGTTTGCCTAAAATATCTTTTAGTTTCAGTCACGATTTAGTCATCTTAATTGTTTTCATTTTAGTCTGGTTTTAGTTGATGAAATTTTACATTTTAGTCGATGAAATCTGCTGTAAACTTAGTCGACTAAAATATGAAGTGTAAAGGGTAAGGCATTTTATGTTTCCTTGAATTTCTGAAGTCATGTTTTACACTTGGATAAAATCAAACATCTAATAACCCTTTATTTAAAGCTAGTAAAGTCTGAATGTATAAATGAACAGAAACAAATTGAACTTTTGTGTGAAATGCAGTCACCTTTATTTAGGCTACCTGGCAGAGCATCTCAGTTACAATACCAGAACTGACAACAAACAGTGAACCTGCTCTACATGAATATATCAATTCATAAAGAGAGGAGCTCTGATTGGATCGCTCCACAACTTATCCCACCACCACCAAGCTAATCCAGCTGTGATTGGATGTCCCTCTGAACTCATCCAACCTTTCCACACAACCAAAGTAGCTGTGATTGGATATATTCCTAACTTGTCCCTACTTTCTACATGACCAAATTAGGTCTGATTGGATTAAGTCTCTGTCAAACATTTTAGTCTAGTTTTTATTTGTTGAGGAAAATGTCCGTTAATTTAGTTTGAGTTTTTGTCCATGTGCACTTGTTTAACTGTCTAGTTTTCGTCAGGGGAAAAAGTGTTGTTGATGAAAACTATGACGAAACTATGAAGAAACAACAAACACTAACTTCACTTAAACTGAGCTAAGAATGAGTGAGCAGTGACAACACCATGCTGTTAGTTGTGGGTACAAGAGGATATCTTTATAGAAGAAGAACCTTTGCAAGCGGAGTCACAGTAGAAAGAGGGATGGAGAAACTTTTGGGGAAACTGAGGAACAGGACAGATCACAAGTTACATGGTGGTGCAGATGTATGAACTGTGAGCCGGTGAACCTGGAGGCCTGTTTCCGTCATGAGTGGGACTTAGTAACAACGCTTCTCCTGGATATTTCTGGTTCTGATGGGTAAAATGGTCACTGCAAACATGATGTTCTGTCTTACAGAGGAGGGCCCCTGATGTCCATATTCAAAACAAGAACAACTTGGTAAAATTGGTGCTGTAACCATTTGTTTTTCCTGTTTTAACATTGGGGAAAAATGCAGGAGCAAATCATCTTCTATTTAGGAGATCTAGATCTGAGAGTCAGAAGTGGATGGTGGAGGGGTATGTAGCCCACATGTTACAGCACAAAATAGATCCAAACACAGGGGCATTGTTGGGAAAAGAAATGCTGTAAAGAATATGACCGTAGCATCCAGTTGAGCCGATGTAGTTTTCTGTGTAGTTTTACCCTAAAAGTGGGTGATTATGAGGTTTTTGGTGGTACTATGTCCCGTTGTGTACGGCCTGGTGTCCATACCTGGCTATCTTCCCTTCAGGGGCAGAACTGGCCAGTTGCTTTATTAGCAGTCATGTTTACGAGAGCCATGAGCCTCGAGTCACCACATTTACAAAAGACCAGACTATCAGAGGGTTTGGTGTAAAAACCTTACAGTGGTTGCTGAAAACATTTATCCACAGAGGTCTTTTACTGATAGTAAGAAAACATATTTTCCCAGAAAGTGAACCCCCATTTGTTTCGGTGAGCTCCTGACTTTTCCATTAGCACTGCCATCGAGCCGGACATTTTTTTTCCCATCCCAGCCGAACGCTTCTGTCATTTACTCAGCTCCACATTGTCAGCAAAAGTAATACCCCCTGGCAACTCTAACTTGGAGTTGTGTCATAGCTGGAGGAGGTCGAAGCTTTTTTCAACCACCATCCAAGCAGGCAAAACATTTAAAAACTACTCAGCTTTTCTGCTCTAAACATTTGTGTTGGCCAAGAGTCAGTGCATTTATATTAATTATTTTCTTTTTGGCCTCCATAGCTGGTCTGCTTTCTTCATTTGTTATAAGAAATGCAGCATTTACTCTGTTGTGCAATGGTTCTTACTGGGTTTTGATACTGAGGAGGCGGTTTTATAGCCATCATCACTGTTTGACATCAGTGCTGTCTAAGTCAGTGTTATCAAATAAAAACACAGACTTTGAGGCTCAGGTGATGTTGAAAACATGCTTCAACACCTTTGGGAATGCCATAGAAACAGGAGCCTAGTTATGTGCGGATTTGAAAAGCTCTGTACTTTGAGAGCTAAAGAGCACCGAAGGGCTGCAACGACCACGAGAAGTCAGTGTCTCATTAAATACAAACAGTGTTAAGCAACAAGGACATTCAAGAGTTAATTTTGTTGACTAATTATTTTCGTCATAATTTTCGTAAACAACCTTTTTTCCCCTGACAAAAACTAGACAGTAACTAATAAAAACAAGTGCACACGGACAAAAACTCAAACTAAATTAGCGGACATTTTCATCAACAAATAAAAACTAGACTCAAATGTTTGACAGAGACTTAATCCAATCAGACCTAATTTGGTCATGTACAAAGTAGGGACAAGTTAGGAATATATCCAATCACAGCTATTTTGGTTGTGTGGAAAGGTTGGATGAGTTAAGAGGATATCCAATCACAGCTGCCTTAGCTTGGTGGTGGTGGGATAAGTTGTGGAGCGATCCAATCAGAGCTCCTCTCTTTATGAATTGATATATTCATGTAGAGCAGGTTCACTGTTTGTTGTCAGTTCTGGTATTGTAGCTGAGATGCTCTGCCAGGTAGCCTAAATAAAGGTGACTGCATTTCACACAAAAGTTCAATTTGTTTCTGTTCATTTATACATTCAGACTTTACTAGCATTCAATAAAGGGTTATTAGATGTTTGATTTTATCCAAGTGTAAAACATGACTTCAGAAATTCAAGGAAACATAAAAAATGCCTTACCCTTTACACTTCATATTTTAGTCGACTAAACTTACAGCAGATTTCACAACTACTCTTTTGGTATAGATTACTCCCCTAAAATATCAATACCAAATAAGTACTCCAACAAATGAGTTATCTGTGAAGTTTTAAGGACTGTTTTTGTTCTTTTTCTCTCTCTTTGTGCTGGGACAGTGCTCATTTACATGTCATGTGACCGTGGAGACCAATCAGACGTATGGAACAGCACTCAGCTGCACCCACAGCCTACACATAAACAAGTTTTGAGGCAAAAAATGTAGAACTGACAAAAAAAGAGAACACAATTTTTGGATTGTTACTCCAAACAATATTTTTACATCAGTTTTAAATAATGTAGAATTGATTATGTTTAGCTTTTAAAATGTATAAATCAGTGAAACATGGGCATGCACTAATATAGCTGTTTCATTTATATTTGTGTTTATGGAATTATTATCATTTCATCCAAAAAAAAAACCATGCCACTTCAATCTTTCATGGTGGGATATCTGCTTACTTGTTTTTGTTCGAAGACTTAAAACTAAACTCACTATAAGATATGATGGTCCAAAGTTTGGACTAAATGTTTCCTTTATGTTATTTAGGTCAATAAAAATCATCAAAATTCATTAACATGTTGTATGCCTTGCAGGAGATGACTGGTATCGGTATTGGACAAAATTAGAGCAAAAAGTATCAGTTTCATAATGCTTTGAAAAAGTTTGGCATTGCCCATCTCTAGTAGTAATCACTGCCACTACGGTAACCACTAAGGGGTTAGCAGAGGTGTCAGAAGTGTTGAAGACCAAGTGACAATCTGTGGCAAAAAATGAAGGCCATGCTCACCTACAGCTGATTTATAAATGATCGCAGCAGCATGTTCGTGCTGTTTACAAACTTCATCCTCGATCAGAGCATCAGAGGGACGATAAAGTGAAACACACCTGGCATGGCAGATTGCCATTTTGCCCGTCATGTCGATGTGTCTGCATCTGGGGCATTGTTGTTGTTAAACGTGCAGACAGACACACAGAGTCTGCATGAACAATGTTTATTCTCTGACTACTGAGGCTGATATCAGACTTTCATTCATTCAAGTTATAAGCCCAATTTACAGAGTCTTCACGCAGAAGCACTGCAACAAGTTTCAGCTAGATTTACATCTAAAGACATTCACATTATTTCTGAGAGGCTGCAATGTCTGTGTTGATTCACGCTGCAGTACAGCTTGGATGTGCACGACACGCCTCTGTTTCTTCTGTTTCACAAAGATGAACAAAGATGGGGTCAACTCATTCCCCCATTCCACCTTCAGGACGTTCACAGTGGAGGCAAACAGAGGGGTAAATGTCACCCCTTGAAACAGTAGAATTAGGCAATAGAAACAGAGAAAAGTGCTTTAGGTCTCCATTATTCCGAGGTCAGACTTCACTGTTTATGCATGATTATGGCTCGACCTGTTGGTCCAAGGGGTCTGGGACCTGCCAGTTGTTCTGTCTCTTGTAGTGTGTTATAATGACAGACAACAACAGAGCAGTCTGGGACACCTAACAACTCCATGACAGAAAGTCAAGCAGGTGAAGAGGAGCTACTACAGACTGAAAGGGAGAATGGAGAAAGGAAGATGGAGAGTTAGCAGACTAACATCTCATTCAACATTAACCTCATTCATGAGCCATTTAAACCAAAAACACACGTTGCATGACTGAATTAAAGCATTAAACAAGACACTACAATAACTTTCAGTAAAGGTCTAGTACTTTACTATAAAATTCTGCCTTTCCGATGCCTGAACAGTAAATCTGAATTTGAGTGAAATATTTATCTTTGGTTGAGAAAGTAAGAATTTTCAGAGAGAACCTTGACCTTAATTCTCAGCCACAAAAGTCATGATTCATATTTAAGCTAGAATCATGCAGCCTGTCCTCTGTTGATCTAGCCTGTGTAAAGGAGAGCCAGCATCATGACACAGCAAACTCTGAGATTAAGCTCAACAGACTGGGCTTACCTCCTAATCTCACTTTGTAGAACACACACAGCGTTCTCACTGAAAAACCAGGATCATGTCTGTTTGACTGCTTTGTGTTGGCTGTTGTATTTAAATCCTGTCTGTGTTTATGATTTTAATTAAAAGAAAATATGATTAAAAGAGAGAGCAGCCCATGTGAGGACACACTTATAAAGTCACACGCACGCCCTCATGCACGGGAGGACGTGGTCGGCTCACAGAGAGCTTAGCTCGGAGATGACTGCCCCATGCTGTTCCACATTTCCTGACCTATCCTCAAAGCTTTCCTCAGTGTACCATCATCCTCTGACAACACAGCTCGTCTTCCTCAACCCCCCGCGGTTTGTGTGTTTTTCACCTCGCCGATTCTTCATCACTCTCCTTTTCCTTTCATTCGCCCCCAAAATCACTCTATTTCTCAAATGTGGGGCACAAAGTCCTCGCTTACATCCCACCAACTGTACTCCCCTTATCTACCTCACACTAATCAGCCAGTAATTAAAATTCTCACGGTCAATTTGGCGAGTTACCGCACAGTTGGACACACCTGCGCCGGGGGGTACGAAAACAAAAGACTCAAACTGTGTACACTGGAAGCTTTGGTTTCAATCAGAGAGCAGATCCTCGTTATGAATCATTTATGGCCTTTTACAGCAGCAGAAAACAATCCGAGGCATTTACAAGCAACCACAAATCTAGGCAGCTCCTCGCACACACATAAACATGCACGCAGACTCTTTCATGGCTGTCATGCTGCCTCAAGCGCCGCAGTGTCCAGGTGTTTCCAGGCCCCTGCAGCTGTTGACAGGAAAAGGATCTGTCCATCAGCGGGCGGTGGTATCCGAGCAGGCGGCGGCAGCCAGCCTGAGGATCAGAGGTCATATGTTTGATGTCACCTCCGCAGTGGAGGTCAAAGCACTGCTGAGGACTTACACCATGAGAGCAACTGGTGGCCCGGGGGCTTCATGCAGCCCTCTGCTTCATGTAACGCGGCCCTCTATTCAATTTTAAATGTAAAAAAATCTGCCATTAAGTAGTTTAGCAAAATCTGACACCATGGGCACTGGAAAAATGCTTTACAACATAAAAAATGCAACTATATCCTTAATATTTCAGTCAATAATAATTGATTTTCTTTAATTATCTGAATTTAGGTTATATCTTATTAGAAGTTATTGGAAATAGTTTGCTGTAAAGGTATTAAATTAATTAATATTAATGCATTTAGGATGAAATTAACTAACAATATTTTTATAACCGTTGGAACATTTTTAATTCTCAATGTGGCTTGCTGGTAAAACAATGGTACAATTAATTATTTAATGCCAAAAACAGAATATACTTCATATCATTGAAAGAGTATCTTTAAATCTGAATTAAGCACTCTGTTTGATTTTTATTTTGGAAATCTGAATTCTACAAAAACCTAAAGCTACGTTTTTATTATTTCGTTAAAGGGATGGTTTGTTTTTTTTTAAATTGGGGTTGCAAAACAAATGGTCACAGTAGTGATTTCCATCACATGAAGTGGTCCTTCGCCAGCTTTGTCCTGTTGTTTTGTATCTGAATGTCAGTATTCCCCCTCTGCAGAGACAGAACATTGTGTGCAGAGCCCATTTTACCAATCAGGACCAGAAAGGTCCAGAAGAGACTTGTTATTAAGTCCCACTCATGGCAGAAATAGGTCTCCAGGTTTGTGGACAGTTCATGCATCTTCACCACCAGGTAACCTGTGGATCTGTCCTCAGTTTCCACAACAGTTTCTCCATCCCTCTCTCTACCCGTGACTCCATCTGCCACACTTCTTCATCTGTGTACTCTGGTTCATAACAATGTCCTTTTGTGCCCATGACTAACAACATGTTGTGGTCACTCGTCGCTCATTTTAGTTCAGTTGTAATAAAGTAAGTGTTTGTTGTTTCTTCAAGAGACTGACAACCTGAAAAGCTGATGAGAGCTTGCTGGCGGAAGGATACATAACCCATGTATTGCATTACAAAATAGTTCCATCCCAGGGGCTTTGTCGAGGAAAAGCGAAACTCTGTCAAGAATCTTATTGAAGCGTCTAGTCGAGCAACATTTCTGTAGTTTTACCATAAAAGTGGGGTCGTTTCAAGGCTATCAGTGGCACTTTATACTGCTATGTATCACCTAACATCCATATCCTGGTGCCTCCCCTATTCTGCTTCAAGACCTCAAACCATCCCTTTAACTCACTGATGTTTGAGATTATCTTTTTGATAGCTGTGACAGTTTGGCCCTCTGAATCTGGGAATAACAATATTGTGGCCCTCATGATAGTCGAAGTTCCCGAACCCTGACTGTCAGAGCTGCAGCTCCACATGCAGGAAGCATCACTGAGATGTGAAGACTTGAGAGCTGCTGAGTCTCAGTCGCTACTGTAACTCTTTGAGGAAGCACAATGTGTACGCTCCTCGGTTTGCAGTATCAAGTTTAATCTTAAACACACAACTCCTGCTTTTCATATCTCTCTGAAGTGCACACACACACACACAGAGTAAACCTGAACACGTGTGTATGAAGTACAGTCGCAGACATTCCAGCTTTGACTGGTGAGCCAGACACCCTGAAGGAATGAGCACAACACTGATGGTTGGTGGGATTAAAGCCCTCTCAGTGATTAAGACTGCTTTTCTTTGCTTCATTTCTTCTGTAAAAGAGTCACACTTACACAGTCCACAAAATAAAGACTACATCTGTATGTGGGCTACCTTTTTTCCATGACAAAACAGAGAAAACCGCTCTCATAAGACAAATATTTGATGGTAAAACTCACAAAATGTTTTTTCTTTTTGTGCACTAGGCTGCTGGACACTGAAATAAACATGAAAAATGTCAAAATATCCAAAAACATGATCCATCAGCTGTTCTGGAGAAAATTTGGATTTTGTTTTTGCAATAAAATAAAATAAAATAAAATAAAGACAGACCAGAGTAGTTCAAACTGTCTTGTTTTCACCTAAGTAATAGCTTTAATAATGGCGTCAATATAGACGTTAGATGTCATTAATATGTAATAGAACCACAGAGTTTTGGTCGAGGTGCATCTATCTTTAATTTAAGAAAAGAAAAGGCCTCAATACCATCATAGACAGAGGTGAAAGGATAAGACATGCCCACTTCTGGCTTTGTCAGGGATGGGCAACTTTGGTTACCTAGAGGGGACATTTAAATAATGAAACACAAATGCAATCAGCAATTCATAGTTTAGGAGACTTCTGGTCTGTTTAAGCTATTTTTTGATGCAAACAAATGTGCAGTAACTGTTTATAAAATCATACTTCACTTCCATCTTTATTTCTATTTTGATATTTGCAAAAAAAGAGGTCATAGAAACAATCAAAGCCAATTATAGCCTCATTTTATTGGAAATATTGTAGTTTTAATGCTGTCATGGCAAATTTTGTCTGTATTCTTCATCAGCATACATTTTTTTTTATTTCATAAACTAACTGGCGGGCCCCATTAAGAAAGTAGAAGGGTTGTGTTTGGCCCCTGGGCAGCCAGTTGCCCACCACTATGTACAGTGTTGTAGCTGCATCACCCTGCTGTCACAGCTCTATTTCTGCATGAATTTCAGCCCAGAACAAGCTTTTATAGAATGTTTAGGAAGAACCACAATGAATCTCCTCATAAGTGGCCTGATTTTTTTTTAATAACTTGCCCAGAAACCTGCACAATGAAAGCTTTCTACACAAGGAACAGGACTGTCTCCACAGAGGTGACAAGGTGAGATGATGGATAAGATGACAAACAGCGTCCAATACAACTCATTATCAACTTTAAAGTGACTTTCATATGGCTTTGTTCAATTCTTTCTACAGTCAATGAACCAAGCTTCAAAAACCCTGAACTGTCCCGTTAACTGAGTGTTTACAATTCATGCAGGACCAGTTAAACCATCACACCTGTTCGGTTTAACAGACAACAGAGAGGCTAACAAGCAAACACGTGAGTTATATCCTCAGACAGTTCTGTTGGGACTTAAAAAAAAAAAAAAAAAATGCAATCGAGTATTATATAATTACTGAAACTGTGATGTAAATTATGTGTCTGATTTTCAAAATAAAACAACATTTATTTAACGATTTGTCTAAGATTATGTTTTAACAAAAGCCAAAGACTAAATTTAATGACTTTTTATTGACTTGCATTGGATTAAAAAATTTCCAACGGCCCAAAGCTTTAAACTAAATACTTAAAGGGCAAAAAAAACTTAAGTATGACTGAGGCTAATAATGAGCTCTGTTGCCTAAAGCCTGGGATTAAGCCAAACTCTGAAACAGCAGCCAAAGCGAGCACTGATTCACAGCAAACAAATCAATGATTCTGAAACATGAACCATAACACTTTGCAGGGCATTTCATCAGTGGTCTGAATTGTTTTTCTCTCCCTTATTTTTCCAGACGGGCTGTAAATATCAATGCGAGACCTCTGATAAATCTGCCCGGCTGCAGTAAAGATACAACAAAGTGTGAAGTGACGCCACACACTTACACCAAGACGTGCTATGTGCGTAAATATTCGTACAGACAGAAAATGCCTTCAGTGTGCCCTTGTTGAGCAATGTTTATTTTTCTTCTCCCCCCTGTGTGTGACTTTTATGGGTGTTCAGACTGGCATGGAGAAGAGAGCTGAACAGATGGGCCTGAAGTTTTTACATGGAAACGTATCATATAACAAGAAGTTCATGTTCACAGATTTTTAAGTGTTCCTAAAGCAGCTTATGTGCTGGCATACAGTCTTTCAACAATATATTCTGAATATTTAATCATCAGTCTGTCAGTGCTCTCCTAGAAGCAGGCTGATAAAATGGTTTTGTATTTAAAAGTGGAAGGTTTCACTTTTTTAGAAATATCCAGTGTTTGACAATCCACCCAGAGAGACCTCTGCCCTCGAGTTTTTCAGTTTTAACTCCACATCACTTTACGGTTTATTTGTTTCTGTGAAAATGTCAAAGCAGACAAACTTTTGACAAAAGCTGCAACTCCACATAGACCGGTGTTTCTCACACAGTTGGGCGCGACTGCCCAGGGGCCCTGATCTTACGTTATGGTGGGAGTAACTTGTCTGAGCAAGGCTGCATCCAAATTAGGGCATGAGCCTCCTGGAAATTCTGATTGGCCACCCCAGAAACCCCAAATTCTGCATTTTGATTGGCTATTTGTCATGTCAGAGGTGTGATTTATGTAAAATCACTATAGGCTGTGTTACACCTGGATTCTGTTGGTTAAGTTGTTTTTTATTTTAATATCTAATGTAATGTTATGTTCTTGCCGATACTTGTTTCTAGGAGGTGACTCAGTTGTTATGAATAGATTGATGGCACTTTTGGCAAAGTTGGGCTTGGCACAAGGAAGAAGCAAGAAGATTTGGTGGTGATCTCAATCTGGATGTGAATGCAGGAATTTTCCAAAAAATCTGTTTATATTGCACAATCATGCAGTTTTCCACATTTTCCAAAACAGCTCAGCGAACAATGTCAGGAATGCCTTGGCAGCGGTTTGTGCCCTCAGAAAAATACTAGTTTAACTATTTATGTGGTTTATTTTGACAGCTTTTCACGAATCAGGAAATTGCAACAAATGAAGGGAAAACACCCACTAACCCCAGGATACGTCACTGACAATGCACTCTTGTTGCACAATCACGTGGTTTAACAAAGCAGTGTTTCGAAAAAAAAAAAGGACTGGAAGCCCTTAAAGATGAAATATTAAAACTCTGGTTTGAAAGATAACTCATGTTTACTGCGCCTTTCAGAAGTGGTTGAACACTTTAGTGCAGGGATGAGACTTTAGGGACTTCAGTTATAAAGGGCAGCATGAAAATTGTCCTTATTGCTGGAGGGCCAAACTTTTTATTGCAAGTCAGAGGATATTTTCAACTTCAAAATGGAGTAACAATAGTTTAACTTTGGCAAAAAGGGCAGATGCTGTTATTGTATCAACACTGATTCATATTTAAGATCATAGATGAGAAATAATACTTAATCAATTGAGTTTAACAGATTTCAGCCACTATTCTTGCAAGTTACAGGGTTTTACTGGTTATTAAAGTTGATTTTACTCACATTTTTATCTCTGTTTTGAGAAATGTTGCTCAACAGGAGTTGCACAAAATCTTTGACCACCAATTAAAGCTTTATTTTGGTGGCATTATTGCATTTTTATGTTGTCAGGATAGATTTCGTCAGGTTTCTTCGTGAACATCCATCCATCCTTTCTTTTTCTATACTGTCTATGTCTTCGGGGTCAATCGCAGGGCCACATAAAGAGGCAGACAGCTATTTACGCTCACACTCATACCCAAGGGCAATGTGGAGTCACCAATCAGCCTAACAAGCCTGTCCGTGGGAGGAAGCCAGAGTGAGACCCCACACATGCACAGGGAGAACATGCAAACTCCTGGCCAACTCCGGATCGAACCACATACACTACTTGCTGCGCCACCATGCCGCCTTTCATGGAGCAGTGAGCCATCATCCAACAGAGGGCGCTCCCAGCACAACCTGGCGTCCATTGCTGTCTTGCACTCATCAATGACGGGGAGGCACGCCTTGAGAAAATGGAGGACTGCACTTTGGGCTTCACACCAGCAATGGTAAAAAAAACATAGACAGACTTGAGTACTTTTCTGTGCCTGATCCCTGTGTTTGCAATTATGTGGAAAGCAGCTGGCCCACTCCTCATCCCCAACAAACCTGTGGGCCCATATGTTGGGCCTCCACCAAGTGTCCAGCTGTGCTCCATCAAGTGTTCAGCTTCGTGATTGTATCCTCTTTGGCAGGAGAAGGAGAATATCAGCGGTTCTCACTGTGTTTGCTTGAAAAGTGTTCAGTTTGATTTTTGGGAAAAGTGACAGCCCTTAAAGGCACAGCAAAGTAAATCCACTCTGTTGTCTTTAAATGTTCACTTCTGGCTCCAAAGGAGAAAAACTGTGTCACATTAGCAAGATGCTGTCTTCTCAAATCAATGACTGACCTGAAGGTGGCTTCACCCACTTTTCTTTTTAGTAAATGGTCTTACGTGCTTTTGTAGTTCAGAGGTAGGGCGGTATTTATCAAGACATGTGATTCATAAAGAGTTTCATTATCCAGCAAATTGTTGTGAAGTAATCAGAGCCAGAATTCCAATAACACACTTTTGTAATTACATTTTAAAGTGGATTTAGATGAACTTTTTCCACATCAGACTCCCTGGAAGGAAAGTTGAAATGAATGCTGATTTCAAGCAATCTCTAAACTTTAATGAATGTCACATCGATCTGCAGGGAGAAATTTATTTGGAGGTAAAATGAAACTCATGGCAGATTGTTTGCAAAGAGGAACTCTGAAGCCATGTTTCAGGACTCCAAAGTATAAATCAAAGTGAAAGGTCAAATGAAAATCAAATCTCATGAGTCCTTTATCTTTCAAACATTATTACGAGAAACTGTTGGGAAAGACTAAATATTATGCCTGTCCAATTTAGAGAGAATGAACACATTCCTGCGTTATCACCCACATTCAAGTTTGTCCTCATCAAAAATAATCTGCACGTCATCAGTGGATGAGTCAAGGGCAGGTTGCAATGGAAAAAATTTTGGAAAAAACTCAGAGACACGCAACTGCATGTTTTTCAATTAGGATTGGACAGATAAAGGGCCCGAGGCTGGTGCAAATTATTAAGACCAGCTGCACTTTAAACCCTGCCTTTTCTTTCCCACTGGGGATCAATCTTTCTCCACCCTCTGAATCACCGTGTTTTTCCAGCGACCAATCGAGCACTCCTTATTGTAGTGAAAGGGAACTGGAGTATAAAGTGTAAATTTACGTTCGATGAAAAGTGTCGCCTGTCCATGGAAAGTTTGTGCCCACTGAAGATTTAGCTACTGCTGCTCCGGCCCACCAAGATGGCCTTCTCGTAGACGACACAAGGTGATGTATGGATGTCAGCACACAAATCTAACAGTAAATACTCGCTAACTCGACCTTCTCTGAGTCAAACATGGCACAAGGACTGTCCCAAGGCTTTGAGGGCCACTTTTTTCTAATTATCAACAAAGTCGGACGGGTCCCCGAAGTCCACGGAAAGTTTCTGCCAAAACATCCACTTGGCATGACTGCAAACTCTTCTGTTTCATCCCTACTCAAAACAAGTCGTTTTAGTGTTTATGCTCATGAGCTGTGTCAGTCCAATAGGTGGATGTGGTCTTGACTTTCCAGCTCTGTGCTCTAATGTTTACTGTGTCCACCACCATCATTCTCTGCCTACTGTCTGTTCTGTCTTCCAAACTTCCTCCTGTCATCTCCCATCCCATAAGTAGATGCTTACAAGTTAAGTGGAGGTCCATTTTGTACTTCATAAACCTTCAGTGTCCCTTCTTTTTTACAATTGAGGACACCAGTTGACAAAAATGTCCGTCCATGAGGTGTCTTCACCTCAAAGCAAACCAACAATTTCGTTTCATTAATACATTTCACATACCAAGGGACAAAACACCTTCTGATTCAGTGCCCCAGAATGCTTTGTGAGCTCTTAGAACAGCCCAGGAAGTCTTTTTCAAAGGTTTTTATCTCTCATTATACAAACTTATCCACAAAACAGAAACACACAGTTTCTGTTAAGTATGCACACCTCATAGAGCCACAGTTTCATTAAGAAGAGTCCTCAAATCAACCCCTACAACTCCAACCCAACCATTTTTTTGCCATATTTTACCCCACCTTTACTTTCTCCATAATGCCTATAAAATCTTAAATCCTTTCAAGCAAACGAAGTTAAAGACATTTTTTCTGTCAGGACAGCCTGAGATATCAGAACATTTATCCTGCCATGGTGTCAGATTCATGTATCAAAGTTTTATGACCGAAGATACAAAACAAAAAATCTAACTGGAATTTAGATTCAACAGAACTTGATAAAAATGCACAGAAATCAATGATGAACAAGCCCTTTTACATCTGAATATGTTTCCATTAAGGCTTAGAAATCAAGAGAAAAAAATAAAAGTCTGCAAAGAAGCTCACAACAAAAACTATTTACATATTTACATTTATTCCTCCAGACATTTTTTCACATTTGATAGTCATTTGTGCCACTCTTGGAAGCAGTTTCTGCCCCAAAAAATGTTATCTTATGGTGACATTTTAAATGATGATTTTTGTTTCTCTATGACCCCATACCAAATGATCTACGTCCCAGAACTGGTCTGCAGCCCGATGTAAGCAGTAGAATGATTGTGTTGTCTGTCAGTCTGTCTTGCTCCAGCTGGTGTGCCACTGTGGTTCTCCATTACTTTCTGTCATCTCCTCCTTTTGAGACTACTTTGTTTTGCCATTCACCCACAAAGTCACTAAGAGGCCAATGTTGAGATTTTTCCAAATAAATCCAAGTAATACAGTCATACACGATTGTGCCACATTGCATGTCTGGAGGAGCAGGGAGAAGAATAAATCTTATATTGCCTGCTCCTTTCTTCAAGTACAAATGTGTGTGAACTTTACCAATAAAATAAAGTAACTGTCTCATCACAGAAAAAACAGAAACAAGATCTGATATGACCCTGCAATCCTGTTATTACGAATGTAATTAACTTCATATTTCATGAAGTCTGTTTGTTATTTCTTTAAACATTTTCTTGAACGGGGAAATGTTGGCATAGCCCTTTAACTCATTTAGTAAAGAATTCCAGTTTGACTCCAGAAACAGAAACACATCTGCTTTAAAGCCCGTCCTGCAAACTGATGCTTGAAATTAAATTTCCTCCGATGTTTCTCATCTTCTGAGCTAAAAACAAACAGCTTTGGCAGATTATCTGGTAATACTCTGCTCTTTGCTTTTAATACATAACAATAACTGTAAACTGTAATTCAACTGAACCTTTAATTAATATGATACTGCCACCAAAAACATTAGATAGGCCCTCTGTAACCTGCTTTATTAATAATTCTCATTTCTCTTTTCTGTTATATGGACAACAGTTTAATGTCTGTAATGTTTGTATCACCCCAAACTCCCACACAGTAACTAAGATATGATAAAATTAATGAACAGTACAGAATCATCATTACCTCATAATCTCACATAAACTTGACTTTGTCCAAAACAAAAGATATTCTTAGAAATCTTGGCTATTTACTCCTTAAAAAAAAGTTTGGAAACTGTATTTTAGTCATTTTTTTCTCCCCTTTAATAATGCCACATGGATCGTGCATTTGAGGTATGAGCCGCACAGGCAAACGTGTGGGTAGAGCCCCCACAAATCCCCTCCTTCCCTTGAGGAAAGCCTACAGTTCCTCAGTGGAACAAGGGGGAGGAACCAGTCTTCTTGGGTTGTTGCCTTCATGGGACGCCCGCTTCACAGTCTATCTTGGTCTGAAGTTTGGAGATGGTACCAGGGCTGACACCAAATAATCCTGCCACCAGCTTCCTGTTGCAGGGGATGTTGGCACATTCTGGACGGCATGACCCTCACATTTAGCTGTGTTGCTAATCCACGAAAACATGATTCTTACAAGTTTTACTTGTTGTAAAGGCAACTAATCAGGCTTTCCAGCGATATAAAATACAACACCAATTAGTATTACTGAAGGGGAGAAATAATCAACCAAATTACCTTTTCCGAGGTTTCTGAGGAGTTTAAGAGTTGTCAATAATAGTTTATCATCAATGATCACAACTACAAAAATGACATAATGACAGCCTTTCATTTAATTCCCAATAAAGGGGCAATAAAGATTTCATTCATTCATCTATAGACAATGACACTGTGCCATCCTGTCTTTGTGATTAAATAAACACAAACTTCTTGTTTTTTTTGTTTTTTTTTGTTTGTTTGTTTGTTTGTTTTTTCAAATTTAAGGATAATTTATTTCAATCAAACTTTTATTTCTGTTTAGTCATTTTATTTTTAATTCTTTTTATATCCCATGCTAAAACAGTTGTATGATCTGCAAATAAAATAAAATGCAGCAAATTTGATTAAAAAGCCAAGGTCCTAAAACTAAGCCTTGTGAGACTCCATATTTTTATATCTCTATCACCAGATAATTACACATATTTTCTTTTCTCCAGTTATCTACTTGACAGTATGACTTTAGCTTTTTAAATCAGATTATATTGTCTTTTATATTCATTTTTTAAATCCATACATACATAAATGTACTTTTCTTTTTTCCTATTGCTGTGGTGATTTCATCTGTCATGTTCATTAATGCATTAGCGATTTATGCATTTAAATAAGATAATCAAACATCTTTTCTAAGACTATCAATAAGAATTTAATTAACACATTGATAAGCTAAGACAAACAGTTAAAGTGCTTGCTTTCACCTGTCAGATTTATCTCGGATTTATTCTTTCATATTCGTTTTTAGTTCTGTCGCTACAAGACAGCATTAAACGGATATGAAATTCTCTTTTTGTTTGTTTGTTTTTTATGAATAATTTAAGTTTTTTTATATTTTTGTATTGAAATAACAAATCAAAAGAAAACAGACAAACATCACAAAAAAGGACTTTCATTATAAGACATTTACTTTTTCACATTACTGTGTATTTCCAGATCAAGGTGTAAAGAGAAAGCTGAGGTCTTCTGTAAAAATCTGTTACAGTCCAGGAACTCTGTCATATCGACCAAGATGATCCAAAAATGGCTGCCAAATATTTAAAAAACGGTTAAACTCTAGCATCATTTATGTCTATGATTGATTATGGTTCTTTATGTTGGACTCTGCACCATCCTGCCTTTCATTTAATCTCTGCTCCTCTCACATCATTGTGTCTGGTACGAGAAAGTTGATTGCTCGTCCTCATACAGCAGAGAGACGGAGCGTTGGTGCATCAGTCTTTATGAGGCCATTCCTCATGAGCTGCCCTAAAAACTGTCAGTTCCTGTGGCCTTTGGTGTCGTGGATTTATCAAGTTTGTTATTCCCTGAACTTGCTCTGTCTTTAGAAAAATAGCTTTTAGTGGTTTTGCTCCCTCGCCTTGGTTTGAACCAGAGTTTCTTTTAACTGGAGTGCTGTATTAGTGAAAAACCTAAAGGACAGAGTATTTTCAGCAACATTTCCAATCAAAGCAGCCATGAAAAGACTGTTCAGTGTTGCTTAAAGTGTACACTGTAATAGATTATTCCTTCACTAATGAAAACAGGCGCCTCAGGTCTTCGTCCACATCTTCATGTGCTGCACATCATAACCCCACTGCTCCCTGCTGTGATCTGCGTGCATGTGCTTCCTTGTTAGTTTGTGTATGTGGGTGAGCGTGCGGAGGCGTCTGACCTTTGAGGATGACCTCCAGTTCGTCTCGTAGGATGTCAAAGGTGCTGTATCTGGAGCTGGTCTCAGGGATGATGTTCTTTTTCAGCCAGCCTCCACAGGCGTACTGGTAGAAGTTGTCACAGGGGTCCACGCTAGCATCCATGTTCTCTATTAGACGAGACGCTGCGTGGACACGAAGGGAAAACAACATGTGAGGACCTGCGGCTAAAAATCTGAACGTTAGGATCAGAAGATGCCGACAGACTGTTTAATGAGGGGAAAATTAATGTCAAGAAGACCTGGCAGCATGTCTGCCTTTTGTCTGTGCAGGTTCTCAGCCATCCAGGTCATGGTGATCCAACATGGATCAAAATAGAAACTGACATGATACAGTATGACAGAACTGTTCATGCTGATTAGGTTTATTTTAAGGTTGATAAGGTTAAGAAAAAAAAAGAGTAAAAATATTATTTAAAGTGAAAACTGCAACCAGAAATGTGCTTACTGAACCAAAACAAAACAACTATGACAAACATTCTTTAACCTGAGGAGTGATTTAATATGTTTTTTTTTTAATGTATAGATAATATATTTTAATTTGGTTGAGCAAGCTTCAGCCTTTGCAAACACCAGCTCCAGTGAAGTTGGGACATTGTGTAAAACTTAAATAACATCAAAGTACAATGATTTGCAAATCCTTTTTAACCCATATCCAATCAAATAAACTACAAGACAAGATATTGAATATTCAGACTGAAAACTTCACTCATTTTTAATTTGATGCCTGCAACATATTTCAAAAAAGCTGAGACGGGGCATGATTCCTTCCCTTTCAACAACACTCAGTAAGTGTTTGTGAACTGAGGACACTAGTAGTTGAAGTTTTATAGGTGGAATTCTTTCACATTCTTGCTTGATGTTCGACTTTCATTTCTCAACAGTTCAGGGCCTCTGTTTTTTATTTTGCACTTCACACATTTTCAGTAAGAGACAGGTGTGGACTGCAGCAGGTCAGTCTAGTACCTGCACTCTTTCACTCTGAAGCCACGCTGTTGTAACTCGAGCAGAATGTGTCTTCATTGTCTCTGAAATAAGCAGGGACCTTCAGCATTAACTGAGCCTTCACAGATGTGCAGGTTACCCGGCTTCAGTGTTTCTGGGTTTTGTTGATATTTGGCTTTGTTTTGGCATGGTAGAGTTTGACCTTGACCTTGTAGATGTAGAGATGAACTGTGTTAACTGACAGTGGTTTTCTGAAGTGTTCCTGAGCCCACATGCTGATATCCTTTTCAGAATAATGCTGGTGCTGCCTGAGAGATCGGAGGTCATGGGCATTCAGCGTTGGTTTTCTACCTTGATTCTTAAGTGCAGAGATTTATCTAGATTATCTGAATGTTTTGATAATATAAGAACTAAATTCCTTGCAATTTCAAGTAGAGAAACATTGTTCTTAAACTGTTGGACTATTTGCTCACACAGTTTTTCACAAAGTGGTGAACCTCTCAAAGCAATATCAATGTTTTAAATCCAATAAATAATTTTGCTTAAGAATCGTGATCCCAATATGGATCAAAACGGTCCAGATTATCTATTTTTTCATGCTTGAGCAGCCCTACTATGTCTTACCTTTCAGATAAAACTATAGAGATATCATTTTCGGTCCATATTGCCCAGCCATACTGTAAAGTCCAGTGTAAATGTGAGGTGTTTTAGCACATGTATGTGGTGTTTGGCTGTAAAGCAGCAGCTGGTTACCCTGTCTTATCATAAACACTTTAAGTGAAGGGAGACCAGCTCCATCAGAGAGTTACAAATTTCTACTTACTAAAAAGCCCCAAATCCTCTGAGGTCCCTTAACACAAAGCAATATAACAGCTTAATAAAAGAAGTTGAAGTGTTACTGTTACAGGAGGTTATGGATTGGACATTTCCCCCAGCCGGCGGCTTCACCTTTTTGTCTCTGTTTAGACCAGGAGGTCGACCCACATAGCCGAGAAACAATCTGACATTTAACGCCTTAAAAAGCCCAATGTGTGGGTCTTTCATAAAATCTTTATAAATCTTTATCTAGCCATTACAAAGAGTGGATATGAAGCATTGCATCATTCAGCTTGTATCTGTGGATTCTTTGACCTTCATTGAGAGTCAGGCCAGATAACTGTCTCAGATTATGATGCTAGGCTAAGATAACCAACTCCCACTGGCTAAATGCTATGCTTAGACTCAGAAAAGAACCTTTTCAGACATAAAGTCAGAGATAACAGTATTCATGCACAGCTTGGCACCAGTATCGGAAAAGTTTCACATATTTTGAGCTCTATTAAATTACTTAAGGCAGCTCAGAGACCTCCACTAACACGGCTGTCTTTAAATTTTGATGGATTCGAGAATTTGATCTCCCAAAAGTGATTCAGATATGAATTGGAATCTATTGCTGGAAACTACCTGATATAATTATTATTGCTTTAACTTTACTTTATGCTGAGAGAGGGATGGGGTTTATTTGCATAAAGGATTGATTATGTTACACCATTTTGATTGTGGGCAGGAATATTGGACTTACAGAAAGATACCTTAAAACCCATTTATGTGGCATTTTCACAAATTCAGACAACCAGACCTACTGTTTTGGAGAGCAGAGGACTGTGGCAGATACTAATGCCTCTGTTAAAGATCTCGGAGGCCTAGCCACCTTAAAGGCATCCTTAGGTGATGAATAGTGCTGTGAGCATCACTTGGTGCCCTGTTGGATGCCTGCCGCAAAGTGTTTTGGCATGTCTTTCCTTACTAATGCACCAGATGTCATTTATATGCCATGCACTCGTAGATAAATTCAGTTTAAAGTTTATAACAGGGCAGAGAGCTGAGAGACAGCCTGACCATTTTGCAGTGCTCAGTGTGCTATTCTCATGGGTTCCTGTGTGAGTAATACTCCAAGAAACAAGAAAAGCACACACAAAGTCTAAGATTGATACTCAACATGGAGCTATATCAAATATCACCATACAACACTGCAAGGCCCTTCAGATCATCACATCAAGGACTCCTTACTGTACCAAGGTCCCACAGAAAAACTCTTGGAGACAGGGCCTTTTCAGTCGCTGCACCGAGGCTGTGGAACGACCTCCCACTTCATATTAGATCTGCAGACTCTCTGGACTGTTTTAAAAAACACCTAAAAACTCACTTTTATTCTCTTGCTTTCTCATGAGGTGATTTCTTACCTGAATGAAGTTGTCACCTTTTCTTCTTTTTTTTTTTTTTTTTTGCTAACGTGTCGTTTGTGGAAGAACTTGTGTGCATGTATGCATCTGTGTCTGTCTGTCTATGAGTGTATGTTGTTGGCTGTTGCAGCTGCTGCCATGCTGCTGTCTTTGGTCGTTTGGGTTCCCAGCCATGACTCCATCCAACAATGGCTGTGGAAGTCTGTGTGTAATGTGCTTGTGCTGTCCAGACACAATAGTGTTCTACTTTGTTGATCTGTCTTCATTTTTTCCGCAACATTTTTAACTCATCTTTTGGTGTGCTCCAAATGTTCTTGGCTCTTATAGGGTTTTTCCTGCTGAGCACTTTGGCTCAAACTCTGTTTGTATTTAAAGTGCTCTATAAATAAAGTTGACTTGACTTGACTTGACTTGACTTGACTTGACTTGATTTGTGATTCCTGCATGAAAAACTAAAAAATATATTTCTTAAAGTTATTTGATGTACAATAAGCTGATCTGTTATAAGCATAAACACCTTACTTTTATGTGATGTCTTCATCTTATTTCTGTTTTACTTTCCTTTTAGCCTCTTATTGGTCTTTATTGCTCTTGTCATGTTATCTTTACCATCTTCTGCTTTTGGCATTTTTATATTTTCTCCTCTATAAAACTAAATTCAAATTCCCGTTTTGATTTATTTTGTGCTGCATTGCTTTATTATGATTTCTTTCTTAATGGTTTTGGCTGCTCTTCATTAATTATGTTTTCTAAATCTTGACTGTTTTTTCCATGTTGGAAATAAAATGAGGCTGTGTTGAGAAATAACTGGATTGTCCAGTGGACTTGAACACATCATTCTTAATGCATGCACAGGTTCAGCTGTGAGGACCAAGGTGCCAACTTGCCAAAGCCACTGGACTTAACAAAGTGGCTCAATAATAATGATAATGGAGGAAATCAGTCTTTCATTTTGCTTTTTTAAACTCAATCAAAATAAAACTAAACTGAAAGAAGTCGACTAAGCTCACTGCATTGCTGACCAGAGCTAACCAAGCCTGGGGGCCAGTAAAACACTCATTCAGCTTCTTTTGTTTTCCAGTCTTGAACGCTGGTCTCACCTTTCTCTGGTCCGCCTCCTTCCTTTAATCCACACTTCAGGTTAGGGTTATCTTGTGTTTTAATTTGTTTACTTTGTTTGGACCTGAAAACTAACCCATAACACTGTCTGATGTTAAAAGTCCCACAAGTTCACTCTGAACTCTCTCTGAAAATCTGCTTTTGGCTTCTACGCTCCAAAAATGTGGAATAATTAGCAACAGACTCAAGACAATCGTGTGTCTGTTGTTTCTGCAGTTAGTGAATGTTTTTAATATGTTTCTTCTCTTTTCCTTTGTTTAATTTGATTTTATTTGTAACTGGACTAGATTAGATTAGATATTCCTTTATTGGTCCCACAGGGGAAAATTCCAAAACACAACACTGTAAATGAGGACGACACTGTTAATGAAGAAAACCTCAATGGCTTTTGATTTTACATTTTTACTGGGTAACACTGGGTGTAAGTAATTTCCGATAAGTGGGTTTAGGAACAGTGTTATCAGCACGTCACTACCTGAAGCTTGCATATAGGGGGTAGGTAAGATAAAGTTCAGCATCAACGTAAACTTTGACCCCATGCAGGTCAATTGTTATTTTTGTATTTATTTAGTGTTTTTTATTAGCAAAACATGACATTGAAAATAAAAAAGGCTATTTATTTGAAGTTCTCTGGTGGTAACGTGTTATTTTTAACATGTCCCTGAGGGCACCTCATCAGCTCCCTGTGGGCTACCAGGTGCTCATGGGCACTTTGTTGGGTGCCCCTGTCTTAGACACTGGTGATGTTATTAGAACAACTCAATATCTGATTAGGATGCACTCTGGGTATTCCCTCTTCAAAGTTTTCCAGTCACGTTCACCTTGTAGACGACCCCTGGGTAGACCCTGATCTCACTGGAGAGGTTTTAGATCTCATTTGGCATGCATACACCTTTAAGTTTCCTCTTGAGGAGCTCAAAACATTGCAGTGGAGGGGAACGTCTTGAATACTATACCAAGGTCTTCTCACCTGACCCTGGATAAGTGAAATAAATCAGGCATCTGGCTGTGCTGGTGTTTGAATAAAAAGACTTCAGGGCGTATCTGCTGTGAACAAACTAACAGTAAAAGTTTTGCATTGTGTATTTTCTGGGATGTAAGATTTGGATGTGAATATTTCCTAATGGTTTCATTTAAGCTGCAGACTCAAACTCATGCTTGTTTCCTCTCGCTAAGCTCCTCCCGCAGTTACTCAGAGGTGATCTGAAGAGAATAACCCTCCGCACCAAGATTCTGCAGATCATGACTGTTTGTTCCATGGCTGCTGTGACTTAGAGGCAACATACTCGCTGTTGAAGAGGCCATTTTCTCTAAGTATGTCTGTATTCCCTCGGCCGCCGCTGCAGTCTCAATTTTCCCATTCTGCTGTCCTCAGAGGAAAATCAAAGCCGTCAAAATGAGACAATAAAGAAAAGGCAGAAAGACACAAACAAACAGTGCTTACCTGACTGCGTGCAGTCGGCTGTGGTGCAGATTTCATCTATGAGAAAAATACAAAACAAATCATCACTCAGAGATTTTTGCAGTCATCAGTCATGATGTCAAATACTCATTCTCTCCTTTTTTCCTTCCCTTGATTTATTTCTCTGTCTCTTCCTTCATGCACACAGCTCTAAACTGCTTAGAAGTGATCCTCACAGCCTGCCAGGAGTAATGTAAGTCTTTAACTTTTAATCAAACACGTCTGACACTTACACAGACCTGTGCACGCAAACACACACTGATGAGCAGACAGTCATGTGACCTTAAATAAACAGTTTTTACGGGCGGCGAGCGCACAGGTGCAAACACTGACAAACTCATTTAACACGCTCATTCCCTGACATGGCTGTTGACTCATTTATTTAACAGTAGACAGAATTAGATCATAATAACTCATTATCACACACATTCTTGCTTCATCCTCCTCTCCTCCAATCACGTCCAGCATGATCAGTAACAGAGTAAATAAGATGAGTTGTTTCAGTTTGAGGCTTGTTGCTAAAAAAATTCATCAGAATATAAAAATATAGTTCTGCTTATCAGGAGGCATAAGGTCGGCCTAAGCTGCTCCTCTTTATCTGTTCTGAGCATGACCAAAATGATGGTTAAAACAGGACTTTCCCTTTCAAGATAGCGACCCCTTCAAATCAGCCTGGTTATAAACACATACATATGTTGGGGCTGTGACCTTGGACTCAATATTTGAATATATGTTCAAACATGGGGTTAAAACATGTATTTGAACTGTTAAGTTAGGACTTGGGCTCCACACCACTGATAGCAAAATAAAAACAAACAAAGGCCGGGCTGTGTGTAGATAATGTGCACAGCAGCTGGCCCACTCCTCATCCACCACAAATCTGAAGACCAATGTGTCTGCCCTGCACCCATAACAGTCCAGCAGTGCCAGATCAAGAGCTCAGCCCATGTCATGCTCGTCAGGCACCCCACCAAAGGCATTGCAAGATTCATATGCAAGGACATGTGGCCCACAGGTCTGGCCTTGGAAGAAGTAAAAAGTAAAATGATCTAAAAAAATAATAGAAATACCTCATGTTGGTGTTGCAGGCGGGGTGGGGGTGGAGTGTTTAAATATTAGCATTTATGTCCAGTTAAAAAAAATAAATAAAATTCGAACTTGATTTTTGGGTTCAAGTGACAGCTCTTAAGTATATATATATTGATATACAATAGACAAAGTGTGTGCCATATTGTCCCAAAACACTTCACAATCACTTCCTCTAAATCCCATTAGTTCCCATTAGTTTGCTCCAAAATGTCTCCACTACTTGCTCAGATTATTTCCTTTTGATCAGGAGCCAGAAGTTTTAGGACATCTTCACACTTATCATGTTCAGATTTTATTGCAAAATGTGCTGAACTGTCTCTTAATCAGTGGAGACCATTTCTGTTCTCATTCTTATTCCAAGTCGTCGATCATTTCCAACTATTTGTTCCGTTTGTTGATTTTTTTTTTTCTAGATGTTTTTGGTTTGCACAGGTGGACATCCTCTCGTCTTTTGTGGGCATGTGACATGCAGTTTTCCCCATACACCTCAGTTAATGCACTGAAAGATTTGACTGCTGTTTTCAATTTCTACAGTACTTTCAAGTTAATTCAACGTTTAAGCTAATCATTTTGTGATGAATTAAAGGAACAATGTGTAGCGTTTCAAGTAATTTATGATCTAAAAACAATGTCTGCATTCATAAATATGTCCTCATTTGTGTCAAATTGCCTCTGCCAACAATCTGATTTGTCCTCCTGAGTGAAAATTTCCTATCTGTCCTAAAGAGGCTTCCATGTCCTGGTCTTTAAAAACTATGAACAGCAGAGAGGGACATAAAGCACTACGTAGAGCTACTGGCTAAGGCTGAACGTGTTTTCGCTCAGAGCCAGTGTGACTGAAACGGAGAAAGAGCACAGCAAGACACGTTTGTCACTGCCCCGGCAAATTTGAAAGCCTGAACTGCACCTCGTTCATAATGCAAGATCATACTTATACCACGCCACAGGAGAAGGAATCCTCCTCGGCAAAAAAAGGGAAGACATAGCTTCTAGTCACATACCGAATACCGTAGACTTCAACGCACATATGAAAAAGCACTTTCACTTTCTACTGAAATCCAAAAAAAATCAAAATTTCCATGAAATTTAACATATATATTTTTCGTACCTCATTTGATACATTAGGAGTTTTTGGCAACTGATGATCCACTTGAAGACATTTTTATCATTTATCTGATTGTATTCAGATTTTTTTTTAGTAATTTGCTGATCATATTGATTAGATAGAGGTATCATAAAAGTATGTATCAAATATGATTCAATAGGCTTTAAGGGGTTAAACTTGATGTTAGAAGCAGAAAAATGGTCAAGCGCAAGGATTTGATTTGAGTGAGTTTGATGAGGGCCAAAGTGTGATGGCTAGTTGACTGGATCAGGGCATCTCCAGGACTGCAGCTCATTGGGGTGTTGCTGGTCTGCAGGGGTCAGGATCTATCTAAAGTGGTCCAAGGAAGGTGATAGGGTCTGATCCAACAGATGAGCTGCTTTGCTCAAACTGCTGAAGAAGTTAAGAAGTTGTATGGCTGTAGACCAGTCGGGGGGGCAGGTGGTCGTAATGTTATGCCTGACCAGTGCATACATAAAAAAAAAATCATCATGATTTATTTTATATAAAATAATCCTCTGTTTTGATTTTGAGTATTTTTCATCATTTATGCTTAGAGGCACATTTCAGTTGTCTGGCACTGAAATGTTGTTGCTGTTTTCCTGGAGATTCAAGGCCTTCCTCAGCTCCATCGTTATCTACACTAATCTAAAGTTAGACAAGTCAGCATATCCACTTCAGCAGCCACTATCTTTGGGCTTCAAAGCATCCCTGAGAAGAGATGTCTCTGAGACTTTGTTCATGCTCGACACAGTCCGTGCTCTTTGTTTTTATGACCTGCTGAACTCCACAGTTGTTACTTGGTCAATGAATAATCCACAGATGTGTGGGTAAGCTGTTTATGTCCATGTTAATATCACACTGCTGGATCAGTTTTCCAGAAGCACCTCACAGATCCATCAAGCCTGACTGAGAAGTGATCAATTACATTTCTTGTCATCTGGTCATGGAGACTTGTTCTTATGAGTATCTGATGAATCCGATATCTAAGTACTTAAAGAAAGAAAAGCAGACGCTGGCGTATTAATGATTGGAAACAGAATGTGATCCTCTTGTTGTGCATTGATCTGAAGCCGATTCAATCAGTCTCCCACAGCGAGGAAAGGCAGGGGAAAGATCCATTTCTCATTCTGGGACATTTGCACTAAAATACAAGTTCTTTCAGAGTTTGCAGTTTTCTAAAATGTGTTTTGAGTCACACGCTGTAGCCTGAGAACACAGAGGAGAACCTTTGCATGCTGTTTTCTTCTCGCTCTGCCTCGGCAGTTGTACTTTTGCACTTTGCTTTAAAAAGCACAAAGCTGGAGTGTCTCTCATTTGCTCCAACCCATGCTGTACCACCATTAACCATGAACTCGGCTGCAAGTGGCAGTTAAGTTATGGACACAGTCAATAAAAGGGCAGCTGTAAAACCCCTGAAAGGTTTAAGGCTGCAGAAAAAAAGCAAAGATTGTCTCCACACTGAGAGTCGCCCAAAAATAGTTTTTAATTTCATGACGCACTCTTTGAGATCAGTCTAGATTTTCGTCACGGTCTTCTGATTTTCTTTTTACTCTAAGAAGTATACACAAGGGTTTTCAGACATTCCCTCGCCATCCCCTCTTTCACACTCACCAGTTTTCTGTGTGGCAAAAAGGATGATGAGGGCGACGATGACGATGAAGAGCAAGGACACGATGGTAATTAGGCCGATCTCCAGAGAGGTCCAGCGGGGCTTTTTAGCCGACTTGGGGGGGTTAGTCTCTGTCATTCTCAGGTCTCCTCCTTCAGCTGCCGACTGTATCAACTCACCTGAGGGGGAGAGAACCACAGAAGATTAGATTCACTGAAAAATGAAGGCAGAGATTAGCGAGTAATGAGAGGAATCCTGATTCACTGTTCTGAATAGTAGAAAGAATGGGACTAAGATGACAAGATATTCAAAGTAGGGCTGTGTGATCAATCAAACTGCAAAAAGAAACATGTCACACGAGTCTGAATATATATTCATATGAGTGATGAATATTTCTGTTAGCAAGTAATTTTTTACTTGGTGTTTTACAATTAGACTGATTAAGAGTGTCCGTCCAAAGCTAACATTTTTCGTGCAGGCAAGACTGTGTTGCAAAGATTGATTTTTGGACTCTCATGCCTTTATTTAAACAGGACAACAGCTGGTAAATGACAAATGAACTTGAGCTCACAGAGAAATTTTCAACTTATTACTCAAAGCACTTTTTAAAACCTGATTCAAACTTCTTACCAAAAATATCACATTCACACACGCCATGATAGCATAAGTTAATATTTAAAGGGATAGTTCAGCATTTTTGAAGCTGGATATAACAGGTAGCAAGAGCAAGCTGAGATCACCAGAAAGGAACATCTGTGAACGGGTTCAGTTATTTTGTAAAATTTTGTGAGTTTTCCAAAAAAGCAAGTCACAAACGATGTCGGGTCAAATGAACAATTGGGCAAAAATGTTCTGAGGGCTTTGCTCTTCCTCCCGGAAGCCTCTGTGTTTGGCTCTACTTTATGACGCAGCAAATGGTTCGTGTTCTTCTGCCTGTGCACATTGATTCTGCTGATCTGCTGCTTCACTCTCTGGACTCAGAAAGACCTGCAACGGCAGAGGAAACTTAATACTGAACCAGAGATGAGTGATTTTGACTCAAGTGACAATGACACTCCTTTTATTGTGGATGCATGGGGTTCCCTTTATGACCATACAGAAGAAGAAAACCTTCAAAATGAGATTCAGCTGGCAGAATGGGGAGTTATATCTATTTCCATAAAGTGACAGAGGGAGAAAAACCTTGGGTACAGCTGCCATCTCACTTTGGAGCTCTCAATAGGCCAACAAGAATGGGAGGTGGATATTACTCCTGAAAAATTCATCATGTTTTATGATACAAATAATCTGAATCAAAATGAAGAACTAATAAGAACCTGAATCTGGACTTGGGAAAATCAAAGCAGGGCCAATCCAAGCTTTGAGAGCAAAGGCCTGTGACCATGAGGCAGGTGGACAAACCACTGAACTGGCACCCTGCATTTTAGAAAGAAAACCAATAACATTTCATCAGAGGTGTAAAAAAAATCAATGTGTACTGATATTTAACTGATCAATTATCCAATCAGATCGATTGAAAGTCACTTCAATATGTAGAACAGATTTCTTTTGAAGTTTAAAGAATATCTAATCCATAGATATTTAATGCAAAATGCAAAACAACAAGAAGGTTGCTGGTTTGATCCCCGTGTCTTCAGGGCCTGTCTATGTGGAGTTTGCATGTTCTCCCAGTGCCTGCGTGGGTTCTCTCCAGGCTCTCTGGCTTCTTCCCACATACCAAAATTATGGTTGATTGTTGACTCCAAATTGCCCTCATGTATGAGTGTGAGTGTGACTGGTTGTCTGTCTCTCTATGTGGCCCTTCGATTGGCTGGCAACTAGTTCAGGGTGTACCCTGCCTCTCTTTCCCAACGTCAGCTAGATTCCAGCTCCCCGCGACCCCGAAAGGGATAAGTGGTATGAATAATGGATGGATATAATGCAAATGTTATATCAAAGTCATTGATTCTTTAATATATTTAAAAAGCATTTATTAAACTGCAATTATAAGGGGCCAAACAGTAAAATTCTATGAGCAATTATGTCTAAAAGAAGACTGATCCACTTTCTAATGAAAATGGCACTTAAGAAATTAAATAGTCAAAACAACTTTTTTAATAACCTGAATGATGATCATGGGTTTAGCCCATTGTATTATTGATATCATATTGTAGCAGGCTTTGTAATATCAGCAAATAAATCATCCTGAAAATCAAAATGTTTTGTATTGTCCTGAAACTGTTGACTATCACCTCTACAATCCAGCATCTTCAGCACACAGCGACCTGACTGTAAAAATACCTTTGTTGTTGAGATATTTTTTGCTGCTGCACTCACAATTATCTCTTTTAAGAATGTACAACTTTCAGGACAGCGCCACACATATTGCTTCTGTACTGCAGGCAAGTGAAGCTGAAGCTCATTAGCTACCCTTGAATTAAATGCTGACTGAATACTGAGGACAAAAGTATAAATGAATTCAGTATTAACATGTTCCAAGTTGAGGTTTTATGTAGAATATTGAGAACATCAGGTTGAAAAAGACAGCAAGCACACAGTCTTTTATTTTTGTTGTGCTTTGTTTATTTCTGCTTTATTGATGTTTTTATAAGACATGGATTTTTTTCTCATATTGTGCAGACCTAATTTAAAGTATAAATCACATCTCAACTGAAATTGATCCAAAGAATCTGTGGCATTCAAAGAACTTGTGCATTTGACCTTTTTCCCACAAATTTGTCTTCAAAAGAAATTTGAGCATGTCAGCAGCATTTAAAAATCCAATACTGTTGATCCATTTATCTTTGAAGTCATCCGTCAAAATGTCAGGAACACACTCCACAGTCTCAGCTCCCAAAGTGTGAGGATTTTCCACATGTTTCAGCTGAGCGTTATTAATTTGGACAATCAAAAAACAAAGATTCTGTCGGATCTGTAAATTTTTTAGGGCATCAGCAGAAGACGGGAAACACAAAGAGAAAAGGAGATGAAAGACACATGATCGTGATGAGGAAACCCATGTGTGGTTAAAAAAAGACTGTTTTTCGAACCAGTTTCAGAGCAAAAGGTGAGAACAATGGAAGTTCTTACCCTCTGGTGGCAGCACACTCCAGACTTAAAAAAAGAAAAAGAAGATGAAGAAGGAGAAACAGGCACTTCAGAGGAAAACAAAGACAGAGCGTCCCTCTGCTCCCTCTCTACACCGATGTTTTCCTCTCTGGGGCCGAGCGAGAACTTTACAAAGTTCATGTAACAAGCAGTTACGTCTATCTCTGAAGGCAATTAATCCTTAATCCCTCAGCACACACACATCCATGGGCTCACACACACTTTACAAGCCGGTGTCATGAGGGGCTCGCGCTGATGGGTGGGTCTCTCAGCGTGCTGCAGAGATGAGAGGACAAAGTCTCCCGGGATCCTTTGAACGAGCTCTGGGGCCCGGTGATATGGACTATAAATGACATCTCAACATTTTTAGCTGAACGCAGACAAAATAAGACCTGAAATAACAAACTGTTATGGTGGGACCTGAGGTATAAACTTTGACATGAATCCTGTAAAAGTTTTATGATACTGATGCCTGATTGCTACAAAAATAAGTCATAAACCTCTAACTCTGTAACTGCCAGCTCAACTGTTTGGCAGAGGTCATCAATAAATTCAGTGATATTTAATGTTTTAAAAAACAGAACAAATCAAATCATTGTTTGATACTGTTAACATTTCAGGGAACAGAGAAAACTACAAACAAATCAAAACCCAGATATTTTCTTGATGTGGGATTTAAAGGTTTTGAAAGCTAAAAGTTGATTTCACTGTGACGTAAAAATGCACAAACATTTGGGACAAAATCAATTACAAAAGGCAGAAATGTCTGTAAATAAATAGCAAAAAATATCTTGAAATAGATGATATTGGTTAAGTATTTAAAATAATAATGATGGTTATAATAATAACTTTTAGCTTTTTTAATCCTACACAAAGAAAATATCAGTTATTTTGGTTTGTTTGCAGAAGCAAACGATGATTTCTTTTAACGCATTAAATATTCCTGAATTTATTGACCCCTGCCAAACAGTTAAGCTGGGTGTTAAAGGACTAATATGAGGTTATTTTTCCCCTTTTATTGAGGTAGATTTAAGGCAAAAGCTTTATGGTTGCTTTCATGTTAAGTTTGGCAGGATCAGTTTGGTTTGGGGGTGAAGTTACAGCTTTATTATTGATTTTTCCCTCGTCTGCATTTTGTTAGGGCATCAAAAGCCTGTCAAATGTAATATATCCACACGCCACTAGTTGGGGCTATAGCTGCTGAAGCCTACAGTAGCACTATTGCTCGGTCCATTTACATCGGAACTGGGAAGAGGGGAGTGGGAATGACGTCATATCGGAGTTATCAGCGGTCCAGTTTCAAAGTCGGAAAAATACTCGCCGATCTACCAGGTTATTGTTCGCACGCCCTGCATTTTACTTCACACTTACCGAAGAATGTAAATAACACTAAAGCAGCATTTCTATATATAAACATCGAACAATGCTATGTATACAGCTGATTTAGTGCGACAAACACTAGTCAGAAGTGCTCATAAATGGAATATTACAGGAGCTTAATAACTGTTTACACCCGGGGCAGCCATCTTCAATTGTCAACTCGGGGTGGTGAGGAACCCCATGACTTCCCAGTAGAAAATTTCGACCACGGGAAAGTTCCACCTGATTCAATGTCTGTAATCAGGTGGATCCAGTGAATCCTTGTATGGAGGTTAGCATAGATGCTAACAGCTTCAGTAGAAGTTTTGCCTGATCTGGATCTCTTTCTTTTAATAAAGAAATGTGGTCCAGAAGCTAGTAGCATTCATGCTAATCTCCGTCCAATAGTCACTTTATTTATTTATTTATGTATTGTTTATTTGACATGGACACACAGTAACATTGATGCTGTGATATTTAAATATACACAGGTCCCAAATGCACTGCTGTAAGTGTTTATAGCACAGCGCTAATTTTCAACAGCAGTCCATGGGAGGCTTTTAAAGATTAAAATTGTACAAAGAGAAATTTATGAAAAAAGAGATACCCATGAAACAGTTCATTAGAAAATACATCAGAATTAAAACATCCAGAAAAGATGAAGATAAAAGTTCAATAAAAAAAGGTGAATGAAAAAGTTCCTTCAGGTAAACATGTATACAAGCAATTGTTTTATATGTGGGAACAATATTGTTGCTCCTTCAGCCATGATTTAATACCTTTGTTGAAGCCTTTGAAGTTAGTTTGCATTTTCAGCTCAGTAGGTCGACAATTCCAGAGTTTAGCTCCTGTGACAGAGAAGGCTGATTGTCCAAAAGACGTTTTACGCATCGGAATTCAACAGTTACCATTAACAGAAGCCCATGTGTTCGCTCGACTGGAGTTCTGATTCCTGTTAGCAAATTCACCAAGCATAGATGGAACAAGACTATGTTAGCACTTGTAAAACATTTTAACATTACAGCAGCTAATGAAAATTTCAAAGTTAAGCATGTTATGTTTCTCTAAAACGAGACAGTGATGCCATCTGACAGGTTTTTTGTCCATTATTTTTATTGTCTGTTTGTATATGGATATGATTGGTTTTAAAGTTGTTTGCGAGGCTTGGGACCAGGAAGTGAGGCAGTATGACAGATGTGAAAATATCATAGCGTGCATGTAGAGTTTGGCTGTGTTTAATGAGAGATACCTTCTGATGATCCTGAAACAGTTTAAGTTAGATTTAACTTTTCTGCAAACATAGTTCAGTTTCTGCTGTCATCTCACTTGTAGCTCCACCTCTTCCTGCTCTAAAGGACTCTGATTGGGCCACGTCGCTCTTGGCCACTCACAACCGTCGACCCACCATGAACTGAACTCTGGTTTGCCGAGACCCCTATTTTCAGGTGAACCAGAGTCCTGTTGGTGTGAGCTTTTGCACCACCCCAAATAATCTGAACTATTTTAAAAGCTAATCAAATGTGTCAACACCGTCCAAACTGAACAACATCTACATCATTCCTGCTTATCAAGGGAATCAGAATATTTTCTGGTAGGGGTGGAAAACTGGTGGAGCCCCCACTGTGGCCTGCCAATTAATTCAATAAATCAAAAGAATGTAAATGATCTTAAAAATAGAGTAATTCTGAATTTAAAGATGAATAGCAGTATTTCCAAGATATAAAGCTGTAAAGCTTTATATATGAAGCTGATATAAAGCTGTGACCAACTGCAACTCTTTCTCCTTTTTATGCTTCACTAAAGGCATTTGTATGAAAACTACTTTACACAGCAGTAGACCTAACATTGTTATTTGAACCACTGTAATCGATGAAGATATGAACAATATTGTCTTCCTGTAAATCTCACGAAAAAAATAACTTGATATATTTCCCAGCCCTATCAGGCATACCCACGTGCATCACCCTCACATAAACACAGCCCTCTTGAATCCCCCAGTGATTCCTCTCATGACTAAACAATCGTCTAATGTAAACTCCCTCAGGTAACAGCCATTATCCAGCCTGGTAATTGGCCATTACTGTATCCACCAACCACAACAGTCGTCTCTCCTGACTCCATGGTGGTATTACAGCGTGCATGACTTCACTAAAGAGCGGCGCCCTTACACGTGTAATAAATACCTGTCTCTCTGCACTGTTTGTCTTTGAATGATGTGACTCCGCAACAGACATTCAGTCAACTAAAAATACAGCATCAGGGCTTTAAGTGACGGCATAAAAAGAGGAGTTAATGAGACGGTAGGAGCTGATACGTTAATCACAACTTCCTGACATCCTTTCTCCGGCTCCTGGAGGAGGCAGAAACTTCTTTTTTTTCTCTCCATCCAGCGAGCAAACACATCACTGTGACAGCCGTCCCACAGCTCCAGTAAAAGTGTGTGTGCATGTCAGCACTGTGAGGGCTGTACATTATATTTCCTCTCTGTTTTAGTGGCGTGTTGCATACCAAAAGGTACGAAGCTCCTGTGTAAATTTATTAAGAGGGAAAAAGGATGTAAAGGTGGAGGTAAAGAATGTGCAAACGAGTGCAATGGGGGGTGGGGCAGGTTGTAAAACGAGAGAGGGACACTTAAATTATGTTTGTGAGTGGCTCTACACGGTCTGGTGTTTTTTGAGGGTGTAAATCTTCTGAAACGGTTAATGCCTGTCCTTCAGATGCACTTTCACTCACTCATAATGCTGACTGCTGCGCTGCTGCAGAGGATTTTGTAGCAATTACGCCTATTTGAGGTCAGATGAGGTGTGTTTGCTGTTCAACCTGCATGTTAGGGGAACGCCTGAATTAATGACAGCGTCATCTGTCCTCTTCACTGTTACTGGAGCAGAACATGCTCTAAAGCTTCTGCTGTATCCTCTTCCTGAGAGTTGTTTTGCTCCCATGTTCATCTTCAGATATACAAGGTATCAAATAATGAGGCTGCTCTTATGAGGATAAACCACATGGTTCACAGTCACTCTGATTGTTATATATTAAAGTTTGGGCGTTCACGCATTTTGTTAACAATAAGTGATATCATTAGTTCACTGCTAGCTCCTGAATGAAGTGTTTTTGTGAAGGCAAAACTTGAAAATTTTGCTGAAACTGAACAAAACAGCAAACAAACCTTTTGGTACATTAACTGAGGTGTGTGGGGAACACTGCATGTCACATGCACATGTGTTTAAATGGCAAAAAAAGACTTCATAAAGTCAGAGAGGGATGAACCTGAAACACCAGATGGACTGTTCAATACAACAGCCCATAGACTGTTTTGGGAAGAACCTTTCAAGAGCATATCCGGCAGTTGATTGGACAATTGTTCCGTCAATCACATTCATTACACTCCAGTTGGATAATGTAGTGGGCAGGCGCCGTGATTGCCACAGTGTTAAGGCCAAACATGAGCCACTTTGTCAAACAAACTCTGGCTAAAACATGTTGGAAGTGGATCGAAAACTATCCTTTTCATTTAAAATAAAAATATGGTCCAGATCTGGTAAAAGTGCTACTGTTAGCTGTTAGCATCTATGCTAATCTCTGTACAAGTACTCACTTACGGCTCTCGTCTCACTCCTAGCTCGTTCTTCTTCCTGCTTTAAAGGACGCTGATTTGGCTGTGCAGCTTTGCACCGAGCACTATTGTTGTAGACTGGAGCTTTGCAAGATGGATCTGACTGATTACAGACATTGGATCAGGTGGATCCAGCCCCACTGCAAGGTTAGAGAGGATGTCCAAGATGATGCACTTCCTGGATGCCCATGCACATCAAAACTTCTGAAAACATTTAACAGACTGAACGAAGAGTTGGAAATGATCGAGGACTCAGGATAAGAATGAGAGCAGAAATGTTCTCCACTGATCAAGAAACAGTTTGGCAAATTTTGCTCAAAGACTGTCTGACCTTCATCAGTCAGAGGAGAACAGGATCTCTCCGGTCCAAGGATCTCCACTTGCTGTCTGTTCCTGAGGTCAGAACAAAGCAGGGTTAGGAAAGCATTTTAATTTTGCTCTTTTTTGCTTTGAATGAGCTGCAAAAGGACCTGAAACTCAATGAGCAGGTTTCATTGGACACTTTTGAGAGGATGTTAAATCATATTGAACCTTAAGGCATCCGGCTGCAGATGTTTTGACTGATACATTCTGTACTGTTGTAAATCTTGAGCAGTACTTCCCATTGTATTTATTTAGTCTTTTATGCATTTCAGGTGTTTTAATTTCTTTGTTTGTATGGCTGTTTGCTGTTGTGGGAAGTTTTTTAACTGCACTGCTGCCTGTCTCAGCCAGGAAACTCTTGAAAAGAGGTTTTTAATCTCATAAGCTGCATTGTCCTGGTTAAATAAAGGCTTAATAAAAAATAATAAAAGAAAAATTGCAGGTAAACTTGTGGAGACATTTTGGAACAACATGAAAGTAACTAGGGATGCACACCGGCATTGGTATTGGCCCTTTTTGCAAATAACAGCCTACAGATGACTGACATGACCATGACATCATACTGACCAGATAATGTGATACCTACAGGTCTACAAATGCCCTGACTCCTATGTTGTAGGGTTTGTAGGCATCCAAATCCATAGTATTGAATAAAAAAAACATTAAAAAGTGTACCTCATACAATATGCAACCTTTAGGCAAGTCTTATTAACTACAAAATATTATTTCAAAGAGGAAGTCTGTGTTTAAATTGGTAGAATAAAAGCTAGAAAACTAAGCAAACCCAAAGCTGGCCACATCATGATGTGCTCAAGGCTGGCTTGGAAAAAAATAAGGCAGAGGTGAGTAAAATTGAATATCCTCAGATGTTCAAAAAGAAAAATAAATTCAAGTTTTGCCAGAAACTCAAATAATGCATTTCTTGAGGGCGAAATAAGCCTGTTTTCTTAGAAAAATAAATAAACAAGCAGCTCTATGTTGTGTATCAAAATATTTCATCCCTCCACTTGAACCATCTGATGTTGACAATGATACAGACTCCAATCAATTAGAGGAATTGATAAGGATATCTATACCTAATTAATGGACTTAAATACTCCTTCATCCCTGTTCTATTTGCCTCTTCAATAACTGATGCCTCTAGTGTGTGTTCAGTGAGTGTGTTCAGTTGTTTTTTGTGTACGAGACTCAGTGTTTTACCTCGTCTGTCCTGCTGCAGCTGTAAATCAAATTGCCCTTTGGGGGATAACAAATTTGACTGTGACTTGATCACTAAAGATTAATTGAAGTCTATGGTAGTGCATCCATTTGAGTTTCACTTTTCTTTTAATTTGCAGTTTAGCTACACTTGGTTAAAGACAAAAACACTTTGGCCAAAAGTAATGACTAAATTGTAGGGACTTTTTACTGACTAAAACTGGACTCTAAGACGGTGGACTCTGTTTGGTTCAACTTGTGTTTTTTTCACACTGCTTTTTGCTGGAAGGACCAAGGCTTGTAAAATGTTCTGTAATATAGCCTCCAGCCACTGGGGCTGAATCTGCAGGCTTTGTCCTTGCCATCTGGCCTACGACATGGAAACACAAAACCAAGTAATAAAACTGTTTAGCTCAAAGCAGCTCTTCAGCAGTTTGGGTGATAAATAAAGACAAAGTTGTATTTAGACTGCTCAGATGCAGATGCCATATTTACAGGAGCAATTTGTAACCGTGGTCTGCATGGACTTGTGGATTTTAGCCTGTTAAAAGAAAGGAAGGCTAGCCGCTCCCTGCTTGTTATTGTCAGTAAAAGTTATCAAGCTTTAGCTAGCACACTAGGGCTGTAATCAACCAAAGAATTTGTTGGTCGACTGAAACACTGAAATTGTCGACCAAAAATCGACTAATCGGGGGGTCCGACTCTGACGGGAAACCCTCCTGCGCGGGGATGGTTCGGCTCAGTGCAGCTCGGCGGAGTGCAGCTTGGCGGAGCGCAGCTCGGCGGAGCGCGGGTCCGACTCTGACAGGAAACCCTTCTGCGCGGGGACAGTTCGGCTCGGCTCGGCCCGGCACAGGAGCGCGGCTCAGCAGAGCGCATCTTGGCGGGGGTTAGAGGAGGATGCTCAAAATAAGAATAAATACTCAGCAAACCACTGGACATTGAATAGGCTCAGGTAGACGCTCTTCATACCTCCTGTCTCCAGTCAGGTCTCCAGATGGTGGGGAATCCAAAGGGGTGAAAACAAGGGGGTGTTCTGAGACAAGCAAGTTACCTGTGAAACCGGGGTGGTCTGAAAACACCCCTATTAGCACTTGGTAAGTTCCTACTGATGACTGTATATCGCCGCGGGAAAAAATAAATTGAAGAGGAAAAAAAATTACGATTGGTCGACTAATCAGAGTTCTGGTCACCCCAGCACTTATCGACCAATGAGTCGACCAGTCGACTAACACGTTACAGCCCTATAGCACACTGTTGTTGTATTTGACCAAATTTAAGCCACAATACCCTGGTTTTTGGTTTGCTTGCCCTGTTTGGTTCTTGTTTAGTTTGGATGGCTTTAACACCAACTGCAAACCAAACAGGTCCTCTAGAAGCAAACGAAGACCCCCATATTTTTGGCTGGTAAGGGTCTGGTTCTTTGGTCTTCACCAGGGTTCATGTGAGTTTTCACACCAGCACGAATCAACTGAACTTTCCAAAAAAACCAAACCAGAGTTCATTTAGTCCAGACCAAACATGCTAGGTGAAAGCAACTTAAACGTTTCTTGAGTCTCCACCAACTTGAACTCAACTAGAGGTGTAAAAATTATCAAAATGTCGCCAGAACTGATCAACATTTACATCTAAGTACTAATTTAACTGCCAGACTTAACCCTGTTTCTGCCTCAGCTTTTCAAAGATCGGACAATAAAAAGTGAGAGCCCTCTGTTTCCAGCTGTCTCCTCTCCCTGCCTGTCCATCATGATGTATCTAAAACATAAAAATGTCCCAATGCCTCGTGACACCCTACAAATGCCTTCAAAATTAAACCCATCATTCACTTGGACACCTGAAAGCACTCATGTGGACATGCACACACACATTCGTGCACTCAAGTGAAAGAGAAACTACTCGTCCAAAGTCACTTTTTTACAGCCCACGTCCATGTGAGCCATGAACATGCCATGTACCTAATTGAGTTTGAATAAGCGCAGGAATGTGGCCCAGTTTGACTTAAAATAACACCTTCTCTGGGACATCACTTCAGCACAGGGGCCCTATGGCTGCACACCCAAGACTAAAATCACTTGAAGATCATTTTTTTTGTGAGAGGAGTCTTGATGCCCAAAGGTGCTGTAATGTGGCTGAGAGTGAAGTCTACCTCTCAAATTGCTTTTGCAAAATGCTTCAGTGCATAGCAGTATTGGAATTGGAGGCAACTTTGAGGCCAGATCTTAAAAGATACTGTGCTGTCAAAGAGACGATGATATGCTACGTCTTTGCAAGTGAGTTTGAGAATACGTTTATTTGGTAAAGAAGGTTTCAAAGGAAAGTCTTACAGGGTATCAAAAAATATTACAACAGCATAAAACATAAAATAAAACTGAAAGAGGAACATAAAAGAAAGGACAAGTGCACAAATGAAATAAAAAGTCAGTTTGAAGAAATCTGAGCTATTGGAAAAACTCTTATTCCAATGAAGTTGGGACATTGTGTAAAACATAAATGAGAACAATATACAATGATTTGCAGTTCCTTTCCGACGTATATACAACTGAAAGACAAGCTATTTAATGTTCAAACTGATAAACTTAAATGTTTATTTGCACATCTTCCAAAAAAAGTTGGGACAGGCGCATGCTACCACTGTGTTGCATCACCTTTCCTTTTAACAACACTCAATAAGAACTGAGAGCTCTAACTGTTAAAGCTTTGTAGGTGGAGCTCTATCGCATTCTTGCTTGATGTACAACTTCAGTTGCTAAAGAAGTTACCCATGCCATGGGCACGAACACCTCCCACACTGATAACAGTCTGGATGGTCCTTTTCCTCTTTAGCTCGGAGGACACCACATCCATGATGTCCAAAAACAGTCTGAAATGTGGACTCAGACCACAGCAGACTTTTCCACTTTGCCTCAGTCCATCTCAGATGGGCTTGGGTCCAAAGAAGCCGGCGGTGTTTCTGGGTGTTGTTGATATATGGCTATGGTAGAGTTTGACCTTGACCTTGTAGATGTAGAGATGAACCGTGTTAACTGACAATGGTTTTCTGAAGTGTTCCTGAGCCCACGTGCTGATATCCTTTACAGAATGATGCTGCTTTATAATGCAGTGCTGCCTGAGGGATCAAAGGTCATGGGCATTCAATGTTGGTTTTCAGCCTTGCCTCCTATGTGTAGAGGTTTCTCTGTTTATTCTGAATCTTTTGATGATATTATGGAGTATAGATAATCAAATCCCTACATTCCTTGTTCTTAAACTGATGGATTATTTATTCAAGCAATTGATCTCTGTTCAGTGATCAGATCATTTCAACAAATAGCGGAAATAAAGGAAAGAGTTTCAAAGAAGACAGCAAATCAACGTCAAGCAGAGAATATAACTATTTGTTTTCATGTAAACAAAGTTTTGTTTCCCTCATGATCTTAGTGATCTCGTGTTTCAAGCTTCAAGGTCTGTGCTCGGTTGCATGGTGCTTTAAGAAAGCTTCCATTCATCCAGTCAAACAGTTGTGCAGTATGTTGAGTTAAATGCCCTAAGGCCTAAAATAAAAGAACTACGGACTGCCAACAGCAGAACAATGTTATAATACACCTTGAAATCTGCTGGTGACATGACCCAGTGGAAGCATTTAAAGTACAATAAAATAGGTCCCAGGACAGACCCTTGAGGCACACCACAGAACAGAACAGCAGGTACAGGCATGTCAGGGCCTATGGACATACATGTGCGGTCCTCCTCTGAAAACACAATCACCTTTATTTTTCATTCTGACCTAAAGGCTAACAAGTCAACCCCAGTCAGAGAACTTGAAAGGTCCAGAGGATGTAGGGCTGGAGCAGGTCAGGGATGCTCCAGGTGCCTGATCATGCAGGACTTCAGAGACAAAAACAGGGACATCAAACTGTATTATGAATTCTGATGGAATCCAGCGTGAAGAGTATAAAATTGGTGTTAAGAGTCGATCTGCTGGACCTACTTAACAGTCTTGCAGCAGCACTTTAAATCATCTGTCAAAGGAGCATTTGCTGAAGCAGGTAAAAGGGAATTTCAGCTGTAAAAACTGAGTATTAGCATCTCTATCACTGCATGTGAGACAGATTAAATGTCCCAGTGTTTCTCAAGAGAAAGAAACAGAAACAGGTTAATGGATTTATCGGTTTATTTAATGCAATGGTGAGACAGCACTCACACAGGTTTTGAGATATTCACAGCACCAGTAATATGGCTGTTGCAGATAATAGATATTTAACTTCGTTTAAATATAAAAAAGATATTTTAGTTATATTTTTTTCCTTCATAAAGAAGTTGGCATGTCTTAAAGATTCTGCATGTTGCAACCTGCCATTTTTTTACTTAATTGTTTAATGATCTTATCTTTTTTAATGCCTTTATGTGTTATTCCTACTGCTATACTGTGTATAAGAGCAACTAAAACAACTGAATTTCTCCTTGGGGATTCAAAAAGTATTTCTGATTTTGATGTTCAGGGCCCTCCTAGTATTTGACCAGACAGAGTTGTCATTTATCCAGTATTTAATGGCAGCCAGACAGTTATATATCATGCAAAGTTTTACTGTGTCAGGCTTGATAGAAGTGCACGGCTGAATGTCGTCAACATAACATATTACACAGTAAAATCAGCCTCTGACGTGGCCTTGTGGAAGCAGTGAAACACAGCTCCACTTAGCCTGATGTTGCAAACTTCATTACATGTTAACTGGAAAGCTGTTTTCTTTACCTTAATCGTGTTTAGCAGCACAACGTTAGCTTACAGTGTTATAGTGGCTAATTGCTGAAGAAAGACCACAAACAATAGGAGATATATTACCCTGACAAGGAAGCTAAATTCACAAGTGAGTGCACAGATTGTACTTTTCTTGACGGGGACTCATAACATCTGTTGGTGTTCAATGAGGGAGGCAGTAGGAGTGATCGACACTACGGGTGTCACATCCAGGTTCAGAGTTCAAAGCTGAAGACTCCTACAAATCTGAATTATCAATACAGCATTACTACACTCATTTTAACCCCAGATAGGGGGTTTGACTAAGGGTACATTTTCAGGGATGTGACTCCATCCAACTAACTCTGCTCTTTCTGAAATTTTACCAGGACCAAAATCATCCATCCATTATCTATACCACTTCTCCCTTTTTGGGTCTCGGGAGATGGAGCCTATCCAAGCTGATATTGGGCGAGAGGCAGGGTACAACCTGAACTGGTCACCAGCCAATTGCAGGGCCATAAAGAGAGACAGACAACCATTCACTCTCACTCTTAAGAGCAATTTAGAGTCACCAATCAGCCTCATCAGCATGTTTTTGATCTGTGAGAGGAAGCTGAGTGGCCATGCATGCACTGGGAGAACATGCAAACTCCACATAGAAAAGCCCTCACCAACACCGGGTTCAAACCAGCAACCTTCTTGCTGTGAGGCACACACACTACCTGCCACCACCAGAATTATAACTCCCCCCAATTTTCTGCATTCACTCCTATCACTTCCCACTAAAATTTCTGTGAATAAAAATCTTCAAATTCTTTTACTTTTCTTATATTTCTTGCAATACTGTAACAGGGAATTTGTTCCTGTAACCATGGATAAAGGGTAGAGCTTTCAAGGGTCCCACCAAAGGGGCCCACAAAGTGAGCAAAAATAGACCAATCTGAAGTTAAGGAATATTTAATTTTTTTCTATTTTCAACACTTAGCGTTACTTACTAAAGACACAAATGTGTGCAGTTTTTTTTTATTGTTGCCTCTTTTCAAAAGGGTAAGAGCCTTTATTTTTATAGCATTAACATTGTTGGGAATCAAATTCAAACATTTTACTCATGCCATTGAGCAGGAAGTGTACCAAACCATGTATGCATTCAGTAGAAGACGACAGGCAGGAGAATGACACAGACAATAAGTAGTTTGTACATTAATGAGGATGCTCACTGGCACCCTGGTTTGACCCTATTAGGAAATTAAAACTCACAAAAAGCTTGCAGTTATGACACAGCTAGGTAGGACTTAACTTTTGGGTCAGAACTGATCATGTGTGCAGACATGCTAGGACCAATCTGGGTTCTTTTTAGGGGGCCCTGTCATGTCTGCCTGTAACATTGTCTTTTAAGGAACTGATTTTGAAATATAAATGTTAATAAATCGCTTTTTCACCCGGCAAATACTTTGTCCATTGCACGAAAGTTAAAGTTTAAAGAGTTTGTATTCCTGTGTTTAGCCTGTGTTGAATTTGAGATCAAACTAACCCATAAATGTTGATTTACTGTGCCATAAAAAAGCTTAATATTCCCTCTTTTTTGTCAGAACATAGAGATTTTAAAACCCTTTTTGAATGTTCCCTTCGCTTTAACAGCTTGGCCCTCTGGCTAAGGAAACAGTAGTTATGTGGCCCGCTTTGCCCCCAAAGTTGCCCACCCCTGCTCTAAAAGGTTAAAAAGAACTCACAGCATTCCCAGAGCAGAGCAGACCATGCAGGTGCAGATCCTGGACTAAATTCAAAAAAAGGTGTTAAAAGTGATAACAGATATGCAGCTGAGCTCACGCGCGCTCGTTTGCACATGTAGTTTTATGCATGCCAGCTCCTCAGCTCCTGTTGCACGTCGAGAATTCCGAGAGGAGGGAGGGAGGGTGGCATGGCACGATCAACTGGTGCATGCTGCCCTGGCCCGTGTCGCCGAGCCGGCACGCGCAAGAAATAGTGCACCAGCGCGCGTGGACACAGAAACACATCCGCGCACACACACACACAGACGGACTCACATGGAGAAAAACGCGCACAGATGGCACAGCGTTATAAGAGGCGCTCCGGGTGCAGTGAGCGACTTACCAGATGTGTCGGGAAATTTTCGGTCGATGATATATATGGGCATCCCATCCACTGATCAAACATCCATCAATTCCTCAAAGGGAGCGCGAAGTGCTGATCGATCTGACTATCTATCTGCTTCACCCCGGATTTCAGCAAGGCACACACGGATCCCGCCTCTCTCTTTCTTCTTCTTTTTCCTCTCCTTCTTCTTCTTCTTCCTTTGGATTTCTGCTCCAGGAGTGCACATCCACACAAACACGCGCGCAGATCCTCCGCTACAACTGCCTATGATACTGTACCTCCTGATCTACCCACAGAGGATCGCCGAATTCGAATGAGCCATCAGACTCTTGCGCAGCGCAATTGGTCAAGTGTGTGCTCCACAGGGGGGAGATCCCGTATTTATAGAGCCCGTGACATGGAGAGAGGCAGAGAGGCAGCCGTCTGAAGTTCCCCCCGTCCAACGAAGCTCCTCCGTCAGGGCGGCGTTTAGAAGTGACCCCGTCAGCGGAGTCTGTGGCTCCAGAGCGCAGGTTCAGGTGAAGGCAGGGATGAGCTGACGTCCTGTACATTTCACTGTGCTGACTTATGAGGCTGTCAGAGGTGCGTTACGAGGGAATTAATGCTGGAATCATAACGGAGGGAGGAAAACCAAATCATCAACTTGATTTTTCAGTTAAAACTCCTGATAGGACTTCATGCTCAGGGGCGGATGTAGATTATTACTGACCGGGTGGCCAAGCCAGGGTGGCCTTAAATGTGGTCCCCATATATAAAACACCCATAAAATCTTGTCTGATCAACTCACAATATGCTGTAATTTCTAACTTTTGAGTATCAAGAGATTTTTTTTTTTATTCCTTTCTCTTTATTTTTTAATCTTATCAACAGCAAATGCAGACAGTATTGTGATTCAAGGTTGCGTGCTCCTGTCTTGCAAACCTGTTATTGAAAACAAAGCATCTCAAGTGAGGAGTTCTTGACAAACTTTGCACAAATGTAAATGTATTGGTCTCATGTTTATCTCTTTCTCCTAAACATGCAACATGTCGTCTAAACAGTAAAATCAGCAGTCAGTGTTACAGAGTGTTAAATTCACTCTTCAGGTGGAATTACATTTTCAGAGTTAATTTCACTCTATATAGAGTCAATATTGTGGACTTAATTACACTGTTTAGTGTTGATGGAATTTTAATCTGTGATGCAACTAACACTCCTAGTGTTGCTAACATGTAACACTATAGGTTTGTAATTGTTAATCAAAAATGACTCATGAATAAACTCTTTCTGAGTGTTACACTTGCTTCACACTAAGAGTTAAATAAGAATTACTCTCTACATTGTTTTTTATTATTGACTCCGACCGGTTTCAGAAGTAATTTCAAATTGAATTTACTCCCTTTAAGTGTTATTTTTACCCAAAGACACTTTGACTTTCAACAAATCAAATGCCATATAAAATGCTGTTCAATAAATGTACATGAATATTTAAAGAATATCATATTTTTCCAAAATAACAAAAAAATTAAAAGGACAGGAAAGACAACAATCACCAAAAAGCTAATTTCTTTGCATCAATTTATTTAGCAAAACTCAGAATTTCAAGGTTAAAAAAATTTCAAAAGATTGCGGCAACTAAGAGGGGGGGACTGGCGGTAAACAGACCTCAGGCAGGAACTGAAACAAACAGGTCTAAAGTTCAGTGGTGTTTTATTAATCTAAGAATCTTTAATTACAATGAAAAACATATTTCAGGATTAGAAGGTTTTGAAAATAAAATTAACAATTATCTGAATCGTGCATGGCCTTTTTTATTCCTGAAAGCTGATTTGATGTTTGATGAACTCTTTGTGTCTTATCATTGTTTGTTATGGCTGGAGATCTCCCCATATTTTAGTAATCATCATGATTAACTAGATCCACTGCTCCCATCGTATAAAAGATAAAGTTAAGATTTATGTAATCCAAACAACTCGAGCTGACTGACTGCTGCCTAACACTCCACTGAACAGTCTGTAAGTGACATGAAGGGCTCGACAGACGGCTGATGTAATTATCATGCAACACAACAAATCAATGACCACATTTGCCGACAACACTTTTAAATATCTGTAATAATTAATTTTATCACTTCACTGTTGCAGCTTTAATCTCGACACAGTTTTTAAGGATTCTTGTCAATCTGCACTCGTGCCCGCTCTGATTCAAGGACGTATTGATCACTGTCAGATGGAAGAAGGTCAAGGTCATTTTGCCTCTTGCTTAAAAAAGCTTTATTCTGAGGACTGGCTTTATTGTTCATTCTCACTCCAGAAAGCACTGAATTCAATTCAGAGCCGTGGTTTACAACCTCAGTGTCAAAATGAAAAGCTACAAAATTAAAAATTTCAGGGTGACTGTCTGCACTGGATTTTGAGATTTGGGTCAAACTCATGATTCTAAGTTATGAGAACAACTATTTAAAATTAAGACAATGAATTATCTTGTGTTAAGGTAACTTATAAATCTAAAAAACTTATAAAATATAATCAGAATATTCTGCATTAAATTTCTGTAAACGCCTGTCATTTTTGACAATATTAAAAAAAACTTACCTTTGAAGTACCATGTGAGCAACCAAAAGTGGATCAAGGCCCCTGCAGAGTAGAGCTGGAAACCCCATTATTTAGTTATTTTTAAGTATATTTTGGGGGCATTTTATAACCTTAATTCATAGTGAAGAGAGAGGAAATGAATAGGCTTGTGAAAGTTGGTGAGAGGAAGGCAGCAATCAAACCAGGGCCAGCTGAAGCGTATATGGGACGTGCTTCGTGATGCTCCGCTGCACCAAACCAGCACCCCAGAGACCCAGTTCTTTATGCAAAGCATGTGCACAGGATTGGGCCTGATCACGCCTGACCTTTAACCACTTGTTTTTTAAGTTTTGCCAACTTAAGTTAAGAAATGAGACCAAACTAACAAAGACAGTTGAGACAAATACTTTGATAAAGTTTATTACATCAAAACATTTAGTTTTTTTAACTGTAAATGTTTTAATACTAGCAATTAAAGTTTTCATTACCCCAGGGAAGGGGGTAATGGGGATGGTAAGGGTCAGGAACCAACCCGTTGCACGACCTTCGTTCCCCGATGCAGGATTCTTATAAGCTGGTGTGAGAGGATCCCTTCTGGTTGCTTGGTCATCCCATCAAGGAGACTAAATATGCTAAACTTAACAAACCAACTTTTGGACAATGGCATTAATAAGACTTCATATTTGCCTTGCAGCTGTTCTCAAACTGAAGATTGAATCAGAGTTTGCATTAACTGCCATAAAACTACAATAACCATCCACACAAGTATGGATCCACATTAAATATAGTTTAAGAAGAACAGAGATTTAAAAGTGTCGGCCTGTTTCTCTTGTATGAGTTAAATCCAGCCCTCAGGCCATTGTGCCAAAGACTATTTCTTTGGTGTTTGATGTAATGGGACGTTTTTCGACATTTTTATGATTCTTACTTGGATACAATGATTGAAATCTTCAGATGTGCGTATGAATAAAACAGACATCAGAGAAATGCTCCAATAACCTACAAAATGATGCTTTTGACATTCACGTCACTCCTCTCATGGGGCCCTTTAAGCTCGTCCACACAGCTGTCCCGATAAAACAACACGTGTCAATCATCCGTCAGTCCCGTCATCCGAATGATCAAAGTCTGCGGATTTTGTCTGCTCTAAATGTGTGAGGATGTGAGGAGACATACTGCGAGAACAAGGCCACCATCAGCACCATGAGATGGATTTGACTCTCTATCCAGTGAAAACCTGCTTCTGTCTGATCTTTGTCACTCTAGACCACTTAGAGCTCATTACGGCCTGTTTACATTTTACAGTATCAGGTCAGAGCTCGATACTGCCCAATAAAAACCCTTTTACTTCAAACCATTTATTTTCCTGCTGAGATATATGTGGCTTTTTGCCTGTGCCCTCTCTAGTGTTTATCGCCAAAGTTAAGCAGAGGGTCACTTCTGTAGGAGCAATTAAGTCGGCAAACATCCAAAGATGTTGGGTCTGGAAGAGAAAATTAGCGTTAAAGTGAGAAGAAAGTAAAGAGAGCGAATCACTGTGGAGGATGAATGACCTCATTTCAGTGGATGCAGGGGAATTTATCAGATAGGACTTGTCATTTGTTAGCGAGGACTTATCTTACTCATGGGTTTTACATTTAGCTGCAGTTGCTGATTTATATTTTGGGACTGAACATTCTACTATGTTGTTAACGGGGTGTTCCAACAAGGCTTCCAGTTTATGGCACAACAAGTCATTTAGCCTGAGCTTTTGTGTGTGGTATGCATACCAGGGGGACGGATGTCAACAGAACTAAACAAAGTGACTAAACACAGCGACTCTGGGCACAGAGAAACATCTGGAACATGTGGAGGACATTAGGAAACCCACACAGTTTGTAAGGTACAAGACAAGACTGTTTCGGTTGAAACCATGAGCAGCAGAAACAGATGAAGTCCAAGAGGTGTCACCAAGTGAGGGTGGCTGTGGCTCAGAGGGAGATCTGTCCTCAAACTCTGACACATGTCAACATGTCCTTGAGCAAAACACTGGACCCTGATATGCCCCGGCGGTGTGAGAGTGCATGGAAGAAGTTGTTGCCATCAATATGTGAATGTGGTGTAAATGATCATCCATCCATCCATCCAGCTAGCCAGCCAGCAGGACATCCATTCAGGTAGTCAACCATCCATCCTACACACTATTCATCAATCTATTGTTCCATCCAAGCATGCAAGCCAGCTAGCATCCATCCATCCATCCATCCATCCAGTACTCCATCCGTCCATCCATCTAGACATCCATCATCCAACCATCCATCCTTTAATTCAGCCATTCATCCATCCATCTAGGTATCCATCTATTTAGCCTTCCAGGTAGCCATCAATACTCTATACTGCTCATTCTGTGTTTCATTGGGGATGGGGCTAATACAACCTGCCATCAAGTTAGAATTCAGACTTGACTAATTGTTAGTCAATCACAGCGCTGACATGTAAAGACAGGCAAGCAGTCATGCTTGAATCAACACCAGTGTCCAATTCAGAGGAACTGTTTATCCTGTCTTTGGACTGTGGGAGGAAGCCAGAGTACCTGAAGAGATATCCCATGCATTTACATCGAGAACATACCAACCCCACACAGAAGACCCTGTTGGACTGGAATTAGAACCACAGACCATGTTACTGTACATATATATTTATCTACACCAAGCTAATACTTTAAAGTGTAAGGAGGACTGACTCCCTATTCTCATAAGGAACATTTTGGAGAGTTTAGAGAAACCAAGGTCATCGTCAAGATTGTATCAAAAGAAATGCACTACAGAGAAGGACACAGTTTAGTGTTTATCTCTGCTGTAAGAGATGCATTTTTGCCTTAAATGGAAACTCAAGGGTTCACTTAAGTTGGAACCTTGAGTTCCAAACTCAAGGACCTAAAACTCTGGGACTTCTTCTGTTTCTTTTGCCCTCACTTTTTCCACACTGGGACTTGTCTCTTCGCTGGGGAGCAGGAGTAGCTCACTCCATCAGGTCTTAGGTTGTAACGGTTTCTGGCCCAAGACCCAGGTGAGACAATTCTAGATATTGGTCTGGTAGTTGGTAAGTTTACCTGAGCACTGCCAAGGTGCCTTTGAGCCAGTTTTCGAGCCCACGGCTGCTCTGGTGGTCCTCCTCCATGGGCAGCGACACTCACTATCTCTCCTTCAGTGCATGTACGTAGGATCCATTTGTGCACGTATGTTTCATAACGTTTAGAAAGATGTTAATTGGCCCTTTGTCAGCTCTCTGATTGGTTTGCTGACCCACCAATCAGAGAGCCCCTTCACATAGCAACTGTTGCTAAGGTACTACAGTGAGACAGCCTCAGTCAGGTTGTTTCATGAAGTGATGGATAGTTGGTGGAAATGTTGCCCTAATTTTATGACTTTATGAGGCTGAAAGGTGTCCTTGGGTTGAGGTGAAGAGCTTGAGTTATTCACATCATCATCAGGAGATTTTTTGTTCATCTTGTTTCCTAAACTGAAGATTAATTAGAAAAGAGTCTGCATTTTGGATTAAACTCTCTTGACAACAGCGCTGGTATTTCAATCCACTGACATCTCCAAGAATAAAAACGTTTTAAGGTAAGAGGATATTTTAGTCGCTGGCTTGATAACTGTGAGGGCTGCGCTGTTTGGAGAAACCAAGAACAGTTTGATGACCTTTGAGTCCAACGTGTAAGAATTTATCTAAGTATATCTCACTGCTTTACCTTGTTTGACATTTTTTTATTTGAACACCAAGTTGATACTCCTACAAATGTACCACAGGCTGTCAAATCAGCTGTTTTAGGTGGGCCATATTAACAGACGAGTGAAGAAAATATTTAAATACATCACATCAGCTCCTGAGCCAAAGAGAGGCCGTCCTGACAGATACCCACTGTATGCTCTGCTCTTACTGTTGATAAGTAGGTCATACAAACCCTCTTCAAAATATCCAAACGGTTCCCTGAAGTCTGCTGTTTGACCATCCGTCTTTTTTCTCGTTCTGTCTTGTTGCACTAACACTTTTGATTCCACTTCACATGTCTCTCTTATTGCCTGATCGCATTTCTGCAGTCACCTCCAAACCATGAAGGCTGATGTTTATCATTTACGCTGTGAACCGTGTGATGGCTCCAAGAGCAAAGCACAGCAACAAATAACAAAAAAAAAAACACAATTAATGATCAAAAGTAAAACACATCCAATGTAAAAACGGAACTAATGAAAAAACAGCAACAAACCAAAGGAATAAAAAACAAATCATAGAAAAATCAGCCACAAAACACAATAAATTAAAAAAAGCAGAATGAAACAACAACAACAACAAATACAACCAACACCAACGATAAAAAAAAAACACAATGATAGAGCAACACACACAACACATCAACCAACACCAGGAATTAGGAAAATTAAGATAAAAACAACAGCAAATCAAAACAAAACATGAAAAAGTAAAATACAACAGAATAAAAACTCAATAACAAGATAAAAAAAAAACACGGATAACACAACAAACAGCAAATCAAAACACACAACAGGAAAACACAACAAAATAAAGACAATAAAAGTCAAGTATACATGATTTGACAGAAACAAAACAACAAATCAAAATACAAAATTACAACTAAGACAACAAAAGAACAAACACTGGAACTCTTAATACATCATAAAAACAAATCAAAAGACACAACAACAAATTTTTAAAAATGCCACAAACCAATCAAAAAGCATCAAATATCAAAATGCAACTACAAATAAAACTGTAGCACCCATAAAAACAGCAAATCAAAACTCAATCAACAGAACGTATTATAAAAACACAACAACAAATAATTAAACACAAAACAAAAATCCACTAATGACAAACGACAAATCTCCAGATAAAAAACAGCAGAAGAATATTCAACAAATTAGGAAACACTACAACAACATGATTAAAAGAAATAAATCACAACAAAAATGAAAAAAGCACTGAGAATTACACAAAGCAAATGAAAGTACAGATTTCAAAACAGGAGACCCAATCCAAAAAAAAAAAAAACAATGATAAATAAATGTTGATTTGCTTTTTTGTTTGTTTTTTTAAAATATTGTTGGGGGTTTTTTATATATGTTTTTGTGTTCTTTTCAATCTGTCATGCTTTGTAATAGTTATTGTGTTTTGCACCTAAGAGTTGCCAAAGCACACAGATGAAATAAAGAGATTTAATTTTGGTAGGGACAATATAATACATTTTACAGCAGGGATGGGTAAAAATCAAAACACCATAGTATTATAATATTTGGATTGAAGACAGTGAATCAAATCAAGGCTTTCAAGTATCAGTATTTTTTGTTTTATTTATGTATTAATTTCCTACATTTAATAAAGCTTTTGGTTCTATAATCAGCTCATCCATAGTTCCACACATTGGGATTATTGTGCCATTTTGAAGGTGAGATATTAAATTATATAGGATATTTTAATGTAGATACAGTCAAGGAAACGTTATGAATGCTGATAATATTGTATCGTGGGGTCACTGGTGAGTCCCACTCCTATTCTACAGATGGAAAGTTGTGCCCTTTTTTATAAACTGCCTCTTAAACTCCAACTCTCTCTCTCTCTCAGCCTCCAGTCTCAGCTCTGTTCTTGTTAAAAACTTCCGTTGTCAATTATCTCCACGAAACTTAGAAGTGAAATTATCATGCCAGCTTGTTTAAGTGTCGCCCTGCCATACCATCCATGTTTCATTGCTTTTGATAATGAGCAGCTTGATTCCCCTCAGAGGAATTTCCATCTGTGTGTATATCTCCTGGATCTCTGTGAAGCTGAAATGACAGCAGCTTTCACAGTAGCTGCCTTTCAGTGCTTCAAAAAAGATGCTCACATTTGCCAGCAGCGCAACCTCTGTGATCATATTTTTCCGCCGTTTTGTTGCTGTGCTCTTCAAATAAACCCCCTTCGCCCCCTTCTCGCTCGGCCATTTGAGCTCTGTTCGCTGTCAGTAAACCAGCGTGTTATGGACTCCTGGAGAGTATTGGATTTTAATTGCGCTGTGCCCGGGGTGACATGGGTATTAAACAGTCTTTTGTTGAAAAATGGGTGCACGTGCGAAAACACAGACACAGATGCACATGAATTCTGCATTACTTTTATGTCCTTTAATAATTCTCAGTGGTGCCAGCCGGGGCCCACATAGTGTTCGTCACATGCGCCAAGCGTCAAGCAGCAGCATGTTGACTGTGTCAGTGACGTCTGGATGCCTCCGTAACTGAAGGATGTGGTAAATGATGTTTTTTTTTGTTTTTTTTTGCGAGAGGAACATGCCTCTGTTTGCTGAAGTTATGATTCATTATCAGAAGTTGATTGACAGCATTTTTATTTGCGATCAAATAACATCAGCTGTTCACCACCACCTTCCAAGACATGAATTATGTGTTCCAGAGAAGTGATACTGCGAGGAAGCAAACACCATGACTAATAAGCAGCCCTGCGTTTGCTCCACATATGCTCATGAATCACACACAATGGCACATTTGTCACACTCTTAAGAGGTGCTTACTTATCAGATGAATAATACTACTGATGTTCAACTGGGTCAATGTCTTCACAATAGGAAGCAGCCTCCACATGGCTCTACAGCTTATAGAACAATGAAGAATCTACATCAGAAGTCTTTATTTACTGAAGAACACAGCATGTTATTAACTTACTACTGAGTCAACAACAAACTAACTGCACACACCAGATGGACTGTTCAATATATTCCACTGGTCCATCTGGGCAACAGCTCATAGAAAGTGTTTGGGAGGGAAGAACCTTTCAGTCGCATGTCCAGCAGGTGATTGGATGATCATTCCTTCAATCAATCAATCAATCAATCAATCTTTATTTGTAAGGCACCAATTCATAACAAGTGTTATCTCAAGACACTTTACAATACATCTGTCTGCTAAAATGCTGACCCCCACTCCTCTTTAAAAGCACAGAGCAAATATCCCATTACAGCCCAGAGTTCAGGACAAAGCTTGTTTTTTGATTTGGTTTTGACAACTTGGCCTTTGAAGTACTTCAAAAAATAATAATAATTTTATTTTTACCATTCTGGTTAATGCTGGCATTTCTTTACAAAACAGTGAGGGGCTACTAAGAAGAAAGTGCAAAAGTTATCATTTCATTCATTAAGATTTCTGTATTTTACTTTAAAGCCAAAAAAGACATTTCAATAAACATCCTTGATGCGATTCATGATATCAGTTTTTAAAATCAACACAAAGAAATAGCCTTCTTTAAGTGCTTTTTGCCCCTAGGGTACATCTTTTATAATTCTTATTGTTATGAAAAAACAAACTAATTTTACCCCAAAAGCTGACAAAAAAACGAACTTTTTTTTTTTTTAAATAATTTTCTTTACTCTTTATATTTGAACACATCATGATAACATATTATTAAGATATGTTAGGTCATGTTAATCACATTTATTACAGGCCAATCAGATAATGTTGTAGGCTGCAAAAAGTACAAAACATATGCCTCTTCATAGAACAAGCTCTCACCAAAACTTGTTGGAAGTGGAGTGAAAATGTCCTTTCTTTAGACAAATACTTTCCATGTTGTTTGTTTTTCATTTAATAAAGAAATGTGGTCCAGATCTGATTGAACTGTTACTGAAGCCGTTAGCATCTATGCTAATCTCTGTATGAGTAGTCACTTCCTGCTGTCATCTTGCTCCTAGCTCCACCTCTTCCTGTCCTGCGGGCCGTGCCTCATTGGGCCGTGCACAATCGTAGATTGAAGCTTGACAAGATGGAGCTGCCTGACATTGAATCAGGTGGATCCAGCTCCACTGTAAGGTTAGCATAGTACTTATTTGCCCTTAAATAGTTGTTTCACAGCTGAAGAGTACAACCTCTTTTGACCGGTAGAAGGGCCTACGGTGTTTGCTTTCAGCAGTTTGTAGCCATGACAGCAGGCTGTGGGTCTCTTGAAGAAAATATGAGGGCTCCATTGTTAACGTCGACATTCTGTAATAGTAAGGCAAAGCATCTTGGTACATGTATAAATTCAGACCATATTTCAGTGGGTACTAAGGATACAAATGGCTGTAAGTATGGCCAATACTGCTGTAAATATTAGCAGAACTTGTCATATCCTCAGATACCAATATTTAACTTAAGCCATTATCTGCCGATGCTATATCATACTGAAAATATTGTGTTCCCCTACTTAAAATCTTGGACATTTTATATTTCTGTTCCGCTTTTTGGTGGCAGCGAAATATGAAGGTGCTGTTCTGTATGTTTTTCACTGAGGATGTTAGAAATTAAATTTTTAAAACTTAAATGTAGAAATTTGTTCCCAAAGGTGGTATCTGAAGTGTTTTATAGTCTATCAGAATATGTGCTGGAGAGAGGGAACGAAAAGTAGTAAGAAAAATGTCATCTGTCAATGGAGGGACTGGCATGAGAACTGTGTGAACCTCTTAGATAGGTTTCTATAGTTACACTGAACTTTCACTGTTTGAAATAATTGAGTTTGGAGTGAAATTATCGCACAAACCTGGAGAAACTTGCCATTTGCCATACACTTCATACACTTGCCCGAACGTGACGAGTGTTAGTGCAGGACACCAAAAAAGACATGTTGTGTTTGAAGTAAACTGTAAACGTTGCAAAAAGAACACTAATAATCAATATCTTCACATAATATTTGTTAACAACTGATAACCAGTGCTCAGACCTCAACATCAGCATCGTCTGAGCTCAGTTTCTACATATTTTACTTTGTGAACCATTGTAACTGTCATGGTGCTATGTTTGAATGAGTGACCGTGTTAATTGATGACTTTCTGCCAACTGTGCTGATAGATTATGTAGTCAAAGCACAGGCAAAAATAAAGGGGTTACCCTTCAATACTTCGGTATGAAGTGATTTTTTTCTCATTGTATCAATAATACCAATCACTAATTTATTTTTTGAGAAATTACGGCCCAAGAAAATAAGCTAACAAAGACATCCATGGACAAAGCTAACTATGGTGTCAGCTCAAAGTCACCAATTTACACAGTCACTATTTAAATCACTACACCAAACTTATTTAATTGTTTTAGAACTTCTAAAAGATCATTTATCCATCATCAGCTGGATCAACAGGCATGTTTGTGTCCAACACATGATCTAGATCATGTCTTTCAACCAGGGCCCCGTGGACCCCTAGTGGTCCGGGGTGTAATTGCTCTGGGTCCTTAAAAATAAAATATTAAAAAAAAAAAAAAAAAAAGTCATGACACTGTTAAAAATAGGATTATTTTACTTAAATGTGACTGAGACCTTTATCTTTCTTAACTACAGAGGGTAACAGGGCTTTTTTCTCTAATTACATGTTTCACAAGTGTCATTTATTTATTTAAGCTTGTATAATACAAACTTAACGTGATCTGCATCCTTTTCAAAACATGAGCCCCTGTTATTTCAGTGGGCAAACACCATTCATTTCTTAACAATGATTTTATTGTGAATCATCTGCAGGAAGGTGTTGTGGGAAAACTCATTAACTTGCAAGGTTCGGGTTAGCACTTAAAATTAAGCACAGTTAAACAAGAAGTAGAAGTAGAAGAAGATCATGAATAAAATATGAAGCAAAATCAAAGGTGAAATTAGCAGCAAATTCAGTTAAGGCCCTTGTATGGGCTTTTTTAATCTTCTCAGTCAGTCCAATTTTATAATGGATCATCCATTAATTGTCCATGCAAATGACGTGTTGAAACAAGACACTGAATTGCCACAGGGGATGCTTGGGGTCCATCATGTGTCCACACCCACATGTTAAACAGCAAGTGTATCTCCAGCCAAAGTCTTCTCTGGTTCTTCTAGACTTCTGGCCCTTCTTGCTAATTTTCCTGTTTGGCGTGCTCCTCTTCCAAGCCCTGGTGGGCCTCTGTGGTCCCACTTGTCTATTTATGCCCCTCTTATTTTTGCTCTCATCCTTTTTCACAAATGAAAAAAGAGTGAAGAACTTAGAAGGACATGAAGCCTCTTTGGTTGGATCAAGGTCACCCAGAAGAGCTGTTCTATCCCCACATCACGAACTGTCAGGGGAGTAACTCTCCTATCAGCAGCAGACGAGCTGTCCAGTCCTGCTAAAAGTCTGCTGTCAGCGCCCAGAAACACACTTCTGCACGAACACGCGCACACGAACACGCCCACGAGAGCAAGGACGCGGATAAACTACACACACATTTATAACCCCTCTGCTGTCACTCAGCGGCAGCGGCTTTTAGACTTAGGTTTGAGCCGGTCATGAGGCAGCAGAAAGAAGGACAGAGAGACGGTCAGACGAGATAAGAGGAGGAAAATGTTTAAAGTGCCAACTAACCCAATATTTCCAGAGCAGCTCTGACAGTTTGTGAGGCTTTATTATTAGTTTTTGTTATCTCTGAGCCTTTGGATGGAGGAAAATAATGTGTTGAGAGTGTCCAAAAACAGAACTCTGATAACAGAGGTCAGATGTTCTTCTTCTCAACCCTATGATACAGATATTACAGCACTTTACAGACGCTCCAGTGATTTATGTGACTCTGAATGGAGGACAATCTGCAGTAAAATAGGAACAAAGAGGACAAATGGCAGGCTGTCTCAATATGGAGGCGAGGCTGGGTGATTAAAGGCCCTCTGTTTGCTCTCACGTGAACATGATTTGATCACCTGTAAAGACACTTACTCACATTACTTCCTCGGAGAGCAGCATTATTTTGACCTCAATCATTACAGGAAAAAAGCACCATGACCAAAGACTAACCTTAATCATATACTGCTCGGTAAGATTTAAGTATGACTGTGTAGCTGGATTGTGCACAAGCAGAAAGCCCTGTAATTGTCACCTTAAAGCTAAATGTCCTTTAAATTCAATCATTGGATTGTGGAGGCTCACAGCATAGGAAATGGGAATTATGTGAGTCTTTACCTCCATCATCAAATCCTTATCGCTGTTTTCTCCTTCAATATGTCTTTAGATTAAAAAAATGAGGGATAACATAATCGATGACATTCAAAACATGTACAAACCCCAGTTCCAATGAAGCTGAGACACTAAAACTTACGTTAAAAACAGACTACAATGATTTGCAATGCCTTTTCAATCTATATATCCATTTAAATATGCTACAAATGCAAAATATTTAATGTTCTAACTAATAGACTCCAAAGCTGGGACGGGGACATTTTACCACAGTGTTACATCAATTTTCCTTTTAGCAACACGAAATGAGAGTTTGGGAACTGAGGGCGCTAACTGCTGAAGCTTTGTAGGTGGAATTCTTTTACATTCTTGCTTAATGTATGACTTTGGTTGCTCAAATTTTGTGCTTCATGATGCTCCGCACATTTTCAGTGGAGACAGGTGTGGACTGCAGCAGGTCAGTCTAGTACCTGCACTCTTTGACTCCGAAGCCACGCTGTTGTAACTCGAGCAGAATGTGTCTTCATTGTCTCTGAAATAAGAAGGGATGTCCTTGAAAAAGATGGATGGCAGCATATGTTGCTCCAAAACCTGAACCCTATGAATTAATGTTGCCTTCGTAGATGTACCAGTTACCCATGCCATGGGCACTAACACCCCTCTATACCACCACAGATGCTGTCTTTTGACCTTTGCTCTGATAACAGTCTGGACGGTCCTTTTCCTCTTTAGCCTGGAGGACACCACGTCCATGATGTCCAAAAACAGTCTGAAATGTGGACTCAGACCACAGCAGACTTTTCCACTTTGCCTCAGTCCATCTCAGATGAGCTCGGCCCAGAGAAGCCGGCGGTGTTTCTGGGTGTTGTTGATATTGGCTTCATCTTTGCATGGTAGAGTTTGACCTTGACCTTGTAGATGTAGAGATGAACTGTGTTCACTGACAATGGTTTTCTGAAGTGTTCCTGAGCCCATGTGATGATGTCCTTTACTGAACGATGTTGTTTTTTAATGAAGGTCACAGGCATTCAATATTGGTTGTCTGCCTTGCCATGCAGAGATTTCTCTGGATTCTCTGAATCTGATGATGATATCGACTGTAGGTGATAATTGGCATTGTATGTTGTAACTGTTGGACTGTTTGCTCAGGCAGGTGTTCAGAGTAGTAAACCTCGCCCTATCCTTGAGGCAAATTTTTACGAGGCTTCCAGTATGTAGTGCTACAATGTATCAGCTAGAATCCACACCCAGCTATTTCCTCACAGGGCCAGAGCGGGCCAGTTGTTTTACTGGAAATCATGCCATCGGCCTCGAGTGACTCCACTTCACAAAAGCAGAACTGTCCCTATAAGGGTAGATTCAGGAAAAGACTGCAGCAAATATAGCTCTATTTCCTCTTTTTTGTAGTCATTGCATATTTTGTCACATTTTCACCATATTTATACACAGTGTGATGTTTTAAATTCACCGATAGGCCCATTGATTGAGAGGGCCACCAGTTGCCCACCCCTGCCTTAGCTGCTTCGTTTTTCCACACATTCACAGTTTCTTTCAGAAACTCATTCCTTGAGCTCTGTTTGTTTTTGTGAGAGCAATTTCAAGGCTTCATTTATTGATCCAAAGGCACACGTTTAAAAAAAGACCTCCTCTGTTCTCCTGAAGAGCCCTTCTATCTGTTCATCTGAGCTTTGTGTATTGTTAATTGTCATATAAGTTAATTTCACAAACAAAACCATAATTGATGAGGCTTTGTCCTTCATCAGTTTTGATTCTGCTCACTTGTCTGATCCTGCTCTGCCACTGTGAGACACTAAATGTTCTGATGTGGAAATGAATCAAAAATGAATGAAACAGCACCACTCAAACACCTTTCATGTAGATCAGATAAACTTTTATTATGAAATATTCATTATTGTACTGTGGCGCTAATGAAAAGTTCTTTGACTGAAGAGCAACAAAACAGCAATGAAACAATAAAATATGAAGCAAAATCGAAGGTGAAACTAGCACTACATTAGGCTAACACCCTTGTATGGGCTTTTCTTAATCTTCCCAGTCAGTCAGATTTTATGGTGGATCATTCATTAATTGTCCTGATGTGTATCAGGTGTTAAGATGCTGCTTTATGATATTCTGGTAATTATTGACCATTTTTTGTGTACTAGATATTTTGGTGAGACTTACTAGGAGGTTCCAGCTCTTACTGAAGATATTTAATCCAGTCTATGTTTCCTCAGGACAAAAGCCTTGAAGAACCCACAGTGGCGCCTGCCCTGCACCAGACAGCAAACACAAAGTTAGTGGTGTTCTCCACAAAACTCTGATGTACCCGAGCAGTGAAAAATTCAGGGTAATCTGCTCATCTTGTTCCCTTTGTGTCTTTATTCAGTGCATACTCCTGCACCTGTCCTCTCACACCAGCTCCTCTGCCTTTGCCTCACTCTGTGAGTTCATTTTTTGGGGTTTTTCCAAGCAGCAACCACCGGTGCTGAAAAATGAAGCCAGTGCAGAGGTTTAAAAAAAAAAACCTGCAGTTCCTCGAGTGCCTGCTTGAGGCTGCCTGCAGAGGAAACAGAAGTCAGATACAAACACAAGTTTGCAGATTCTTACAGCAGACATTATCATGTTTACAGCCTGGTGCATGAATTGTTTCTGTTTGAGTCGCTTTTGATGTAATAGAAGTGTGATGTTTTTTGTAAAACTTTATTTTATTAATGTTTAAGTGGCTTAATGTGGGGCGTGGATGACTCCTGTTCATCAGTAGGCTTATGCTGAAGATGATGTTTGCTTCTCATTACATGACTTTGTCCATCCTCACTTCCTCTCTCCTCCTCCAAATGCACCTGGAGGAGGCAAGGATGGAGGAGGCGAGGATGGAGGAGGCTTCAGGGGGAGCTCAGAGGGAGGTTAAGACGAAACACCACTCCTTCACTCTGATCATCACTTTGTTACTCCTGACAGTGTTGATCTAATGCTCTTTAAACTTTTCAGGAGGATTTACCTCTGAACAAACCAGGATCAGGGCCTTTCTTTGCATGTTCTCCCTGTGCATGCATGGGTTGTCTCCATGCTCCCTGGCTTTCTCCCACACACCAAAAACACAAAAACATGCTTATTAGGTTGATTGGTGACTCCAAATTAGCCTTAGGTGAGTGTGAGTATGAATTGTTGTCCATTTCTCCGTGTGGCCCTGCAATTGGTTGACAACCCAGAGTGAACCAATTGGTTGTTGTCTGAGTTTTACAAAAGTGGTGTTTTATAGCAAAGTTTCAGAGCAGGACCACCAATCATGCCTCTTCCAGAGTTTCGAAAAATTCAGACCTGACTATTTCCTCCCTTTGTTTCATTCACTCGACACACCCCTGCCTCCCACCTCTTTCTCTATTTCATCTTTCCTTCGGGCCTTAAAAAGTGGGCTTTGTCGTGCCCGGGAGCTACAGCGGATCGCCTGAGAAGTTTCCCAAAATCATAATCTGCTTCATTTATCTGCTACAGTGCTCATTATCTGCTAAATTATTGTCAAACTCATCTTGTTGATGGTGTGGTCCTTGCCTGTGAAAAAGAGCCAAAATACTACTGTATGTTGGGTTAAATGAAAGTCTCTGTGTTTGGCACTATTTTATGATGCTGCATTGTTTCATTAAAGTTTGTCCCCTCTCTCTTTTGGCCTGCTGAAGAATTAATTCCTGCATATAATCTGGTTAATAGAAGTAAATGTCCATTTAAGGGTAGCTTAAAGAAACAACTGCAGCCAAGTGTAGCTCTGTTTCCTCCCAGTGTTGCTGTTTTTAATATTTTCTTGGCAGATTTTGTCACATTTTCTTTTTTGTAGATACATCCCTGTGATAGTTTCAATTCACCTGTGGTCTAGTAGGAGGACTGATGTGGGCCCCGGGCCGCCAGTTGCCCACCCAAAATTATTCATATTTGGTTCAGTATTAAGTTTCCTCTGCCATTGTTATGTCTTCCTGAGTCCCCAGAGCGAAACAGCAGATCAGCAAAATCAGTGCACACAGGCAGAGAAACACGGCCGTTTGCTGCATCGTAAAGTAGTGCACAGACTTCCTAGAAAAATAAAGTGCTCTTATCATTTTTTCACCCTATTGTACGTCTGAACCAACACAGTTTTATGGCTTGTTTTTGTGTAAAACTCACACACAATGTGGAATAACTACCCCTCCAGAGCAGTGGACTTTTCCGGTGATCTTTGGTCATTGTTCTTAAAGGTGCAGCGCCGCTGGGAGCTCTTTCAGCCCCTTCACTGACTTTTGCCAAGTTCCTGATACAACCCAACTTGAAATATACTGAACTATCCCTTTAACCGAAAGATTAGGAGCATTCTGTGGGTCTGGCTCATATTTCTCTCAATAACTCTCCTCTGTGTTAATTAGTCTGTAGACCCATGAGCTGCACTTGGAAGCAGCTGTTTGTGTCTCTGTTCTGGTAAGATAGTTGGTGTTGGACTGAAATTCAGGCCCAAAACTGCAGCGTGGGGTTTGTTGCTGTGTGGTTGGACGGTCTTTGTGGCACAGGTGTTTCGCATCAAGAATCCTGAATCCTTGTTTGTTCTTTTTCTCACTTTCAGACACACAAACACACACACACACGCTGACGGGCACACACACTCGAGCACCCATGCCTGTCGGTCTGAGGACCTTCACTCGCTGACAGCTGAAGGTCAAGGCGGTCAAGTTGGTCTCTTTGATTGCAGACTGAAAGTGATAATTTGTCCTGGACTGACTGCCCTGTGCTCTTAGTTTCACTCTGTAGTGGTGAAAAGATGGAGAGGAGTGTGCCAGTTAAGATGCATATGTAGGCTGGACCCTGATCTGTAGACTGAGACCTCCTGTAAGCTCCTGTGCTTCTGACTGATCCGCTTGGAGCACTTAAAACTAAATATGCATTATCTGACGACATAGTGTATGAGATTATTTATTTATTTGTTAATATGCATTGTGTATGTTTGAAGAGGCATATGCTCTCCTAAACCGGTCTGGACTGGACTCAGAGGGCCAGTCTTGATAGCTCTCATCATTAAGCTTTGTCTTCACTGTGGGCTCAGACACCCTTACATCTCTGTGCCAGGCTCTTAGAGACTGATGAACCACAAGCAGGGCCTGCACTGTACAAATTGTCTTTACACTCAAAGGATGCAGAATATAACCAAGTGTATGACAACACATTTTAATTTAGTTTTAGTTATAGTCTTTTGCCCAACATATCTTTTAGTTTTAGTCATAATTTAGTCATCTAAATTGTTTCAATTTTAGTCTAGTTAGTCTAGTTGATGATATTTCTCAACATTTTAGTCGATGAAATCTACTGTAAACTTAGTCGACTAAAATATGAAGTGTAAAGGGTAAGGCGTTTTTTATGTTTCATGAATTTCTCAAGTCATGTTTTACACTTGGATAAAATGAAACATCTAATTACCCTTTATTGAATGCTAGTAAAGTCTGAATGTAAAAATGAACAGAAACAAATTGAACTTTTGTGTGAAATGCAGTCACCTTTATTTAGGCTACCTGGCAGAGCATCTCAGTTACAATACCAGAACTGACAACAAACAGTGAACCTGCTCTACATGAATATATCAATTCATAAAGAGAGGAGCTCTGATTGGATCGCTCCACAACTTATCCCACCACCACCACCAAGCTAACACACAGTCGAGCGAGCCGCCATGTTGACTGACTGTGAAATATGTGCCAACAATGGATACAAAACTTTTAATTTGTCCTGTAATGTGACTGACAGAACCATGATCCAGTCACCTTCTTTCAAAGGTTCTGCCCATTCCCAAACACTTTCTCTGGGCTGTTCCCTAGGTGGACTGGTGAAATATAATCATCGGTCCATCTGGTGTGTCAGGTTAATGCAAAGGCTTTAAGGTTCGGGATATACTTCCGGTTTGCTCCACGGACTCGGACACACGATGGTCGTCACCTGTTCCTGCTGCTCTGTCCTCCTCTTGAATAAACTGAGGTAGCATCACCAAGACTTTGTTTTAGTGAAAAATATTCATTAAGTGTTGACGTCTGGGCTGAGATTTATGCTGACACTAACAGAATGAAAGCTAATCAGCTAAGCTAACAGGCTACACAACATATGCACACATTCAGTGATGCATTTGAGGTCCAGTTGGAAACATTGTGATTCGTTCAAATATAACTTACAGAGCTGATGACTTCAGTTCTGTTTGAACCTTGAATACATCATGTTGAGTGACGCTGAAGTTCGTTTTTATTAGCATTATGAAGTTAATATTCACAAACTTACTGCCTTTTATTTATTGGTCTATTTGCACTGTTTTTTCCTGTTGGATCAAATTAATAGGTTTAGTCAGTCTAGCAAAGATTTTGTTAATTCACATAAATCAAAACAAATTGTAACCGAGTCAGTTCATTGTGTAATTCAGATGTCCTTACTGTTGGATACTTCTTTAAATTGGTCCTTCAGATCTTTTTCTGCTTTGTTGAGCAAACACTCAACCAGCTATTAAAACAAAACATAACTGGTATCGACTGATCTCACAAACAAATGATCAGTGGTCAGTATATGACAAGAAAAGCCTGATTAGGGCATCCCTAAAATCCATCCGGATAATCAAACACCACAGAGTTTCTTACAAAGAATCAAAATCCCAGCATCACAAAAATCAAATGTACTGGTCCTCACCCTTCAAACTTTCATAACCTGTAAAACCAGCCTGCAGTACAGTGTGAGATTTAAAATATTAAAAGACGGCATGGGGTTGAAAGCTGGATTGGTGTTGAAAATGTTTCAGAGAAACATCTTTCGGAAAAGGAAGCAGCTGCAACTTCCTCGGATAATAGGCACAGCCAAAATCCACATATTGATGCTGCTTCAAACAAACTAAAGAATTTGTGTCAGTCTCTACAACTGTCAGGAACAAAAACACCCACAGGCAAAGACAGGAGACAGTGGGACTGTAAAAACATAAAACTGCTCACACTTTTTAAAAAATAAAATAAGTTAAATTTTTTACATTCCATCAATGAAGGATTCTGGGCCTTTTATTGGACCAGCAACGAGATGCGTTCAGGTGGATCGCCCTCCAAAGGTATGGTGAGGGGAAACACAATATGTTGGAAATGGAGGTATCATTTTCAATCAGAAATTAATTTGAATTAAATTGTGACCCTTCGACTAGAATTCAGGCCTCCAGGATGCATGTCTGCTTTGGGCTTCTAACAGCAAGCGAGCTCTGGAAGTGTTTGAGACATTGCCATCTTTACTGATTAAGTGCAGTAAATGCCTCGAGGGACCCTTAAGTGTCATCTTGGTTGACGTGAGTTTGACATTGACCACTTGGTGATGTTCCCTCTGCCCTCAGCTGAGGCAGGCCCACCACAGGCTTAGACCTGGATGTGTGTGGCATGAGGACCAAGCGGTCATTTGCCTCCTCACCGCCGCCTGACTGCCCTTTTCAGCGCCTGTGGCGAGTTCTTTGACGGTCGTCCCCTGGGCCAGCTCTCTGATGCCCACTTCCCTCAGAAGCCTTGCAGCAGACCAGCCAACCTCTACTGGACAAACCTTCACCCTCCAGCCCTGTTCCTCAGCCTCGGCTGCCAGGTTGGCAAGGCACAGCTGTTTCCTTTCCAATGGCGTCTTCCCAAGGGACTGTGAGCACAATGATGAAGACATGGCAGCAGGAGTTGGACCAGAGAACCAGGTCTGGGTGCAGGTTGGTCACAGCGTCCTCTGATGGGAGTGAGAGTCTCTGGCTTTGGTCGACACAAATTTCCATTTAAAGGGCTCCGGTCAAAAGGGGATGGGTTGGTCTGCAGCCTGTCTCTTTTCATGGATATAGGCTTTTAGCATTTGGAGGGGCATTTAGTGAGTTAGTTGTAACTCAATTATACTCTGCCAGCATTGATGTGATTGACAGAACAATCATCCTATCACCTATATGTATGAATATGTATTATATATTTATATATATATGCTGTATATATGAAAGGGTTCAGCCTTTTGGGGGGCTTTTTCCCTAAGTAGAACAGCTTTCTATCCAATTATTTTAAACATTTTATGTACAAGGTGTGTCAGAAAAGTTCCAGGACTGGTGTCACAAAAGATTTATTTCAAACCCAAACTTCAAACTTAGAGTTTTCCCCTTCAAAGTAATCCCAGCATGTCTACAAAGAGATAATGCAGCAGTTCCTGGCCGAGAAGAACATCGCCGTGCTGGAGCAACCTCCCTCCTCACCCGACCTGGCTCCATGGGATTTTTTCCTCTCCCCCAAGCTCAAGGGGGTCATCAAGGGGACCCGTTTTGAAGACATGGATGACATCAAAAGGCCGTGATGACGGAGCTGCGGAGGATCCTGAAAGAATCCTTCCAGGAGTGCATGAAAGCGTGGCAGAGAAGGATGGGAAAATGCATTAGACTCCAGGGGGATTACTTCGAAGGGGAAAACTTGTAGTTTGTAGTTTGGATTCTAAATAAATCTTTTGTGCCCCAGTCCTGGAACTTTTCTGACAACCTTGTACATATATATATATATATATATATATATATATATATATATATATATATATATATATATATATATACACACACACACACACAAAACTAGAAGTATGGCTTCAGCCTATACTTTTGTAAAGTAACTTGAGTTACTCTTATAATTTGGTGCTGTGCAAATAAAGATGTACTGATTGATAGGAACAAGCCTGTACAGACCAATAACATATTGCAACACATGTCTATTTGTTTTCTTTTTGTTATTTTTTTTGCATCATGACTTTGATGAGCCTTAAGATTAAGTCTTAATTTATGTGTGCCTTGGGCAAAACTGTTTGAAAACCGTTGGTGGTAGCGGTTTAGCTCCGTGGTTTTCAAACTCTTTTTCCTCAAGGCAAACCTGATATCAAGCCAGAATCTCAGGGCACACCTTATTTAAAATAAAGAAAAATAGCCCCATTAACTTGTATTGACATAACTTATGGGTTTATTCAACTGATGTTTAATCAAATCTGCCATGAAACTGTATTTCCTTTCAAATACTTGTCCAAAAAAAGCAAAACATTGCCTCGAAAATTTGGTAAAACTTCAGCATTTTAGCAAAACACATTCAAACTTTTTGGCTCACATTTTATGAAACCAGAAGTTTCTATAAATCTTATAAAGAAAAAACTTGTTATATCCTCCAGCCTCTAGTTTTGTTGACTGCAAAAGAAGGTTTTATCAAGCATGTGAAATGTTTATGAAAAGAGTCATTGGCAGAAGTAACTCATGGTTGGACAATTTCCCAAGGCACATCTAGACTTGCCTCCATGCTCCCCTTCAGTTTAGATGATGGATCGGTCGATGGATGGATGGGTGTCTTTCATAAAAACTACTGTAACAACATCTTCTTCACTCTCCCTTACTTATCTTTCTTTATTTGTGAGTGGAAAATGATCAGTTAAACAGTGAGAAAACAGTTTTTTCACCACATCCACAGGATATTCAGTCTGAGGTAACAATCAATCGAATTTGACGCAGATTCTACTTTTTCATGCTTTTTGGATTTGTCATCATGCCGCATGTTTCAGCAAGAATCTGGGCTTGGCATATTGTGGGTGCTTTACAATGCAAAATGCAGCGGCGGATAATTCTGATACTGAGGACGGATTTGACTGAAAGCAGCCGCTGATCAAAATGTAAGGCATGCCAAGACGGATTCCAGCTGAGAGGCTTTTTATTTTTTGTCAACAAACAAGCATCAGGATTCCTTGTGTTAACTCAGAGGTTTTAATGATTCGAGCTGTTGCTAAACGCTGTATTTTCCCGGGAACATCCATGACTGCGTCAGCTCTGACTTTTGTGGTCATCTTGATGTGCTGTACTTTTTTGTCTGCTCTGTTTTGAGCAGTCTTTGTCTTTATACTTCAGCACAAACTGTCAACCGTTGCTGACATTCCTACACCTCTGTTTGGGTTTTGCACACATTGTTTCCTACTCGCTTATCTGGAATTCTCTGACAAGAAATGTTTCACTCTGCTTGAACAGGCAGCACAGATAAATTGTCCAACTCGTCTTTTTTCAGCCGCTCTCAAAGCCTACGATGAGTATTTTTATCCCCCCTCAAAGTTTCAGCCGTATCCGAGAATGATGATGGGAATATTATGCTGCTAGGAAAAGGTTGTGGCAGCAAGGTGAAGCACACAGCAGGATGTGAGGAGAGATTTGTTAGCTCTACCTGCTAAAAGCTGCTTCCTCTCTGATGGATTTGAAAGGCTTTCCTGCGTGGTCTGGATGTTGCTTTGGGTTCTTTATGTAAATCCACTGCCCTCTAATGTTCTGCCATAAAAGCACAGCTCTTACTTGTTAACCCCTGTGGCAAACATGCTTGTTATTTTTAGTCGTGTTCAGTGGGAAGACTTTTACACCAGCCAAATTTTTCAAACTGCTGCTCATCTCCTTCTGAGATACTCACTGGATGGGAAAAGCCCAGATTAAAAAAGAAACAATTTCGACAAGATAAAATCTGCTGCCGGTTGACTTTCTTGGGAGCTGCTACACTTCCGCCGGGTTTTTGAAGAGCTCTGGAGTCTGATAGCGCGCCTGCTTGAAAGGTTTTTAAAAGTTAGCCCAGTCATGCCTGTCAGCCATGTGCAGATGATAACAGAGTGCACACATGTCAGTCAAGAAAACCTTTAAGTAAAAGTCACATATTGTCTGTTTGGTTTAGCTCAGGCTTTGAGCTCCTGACTTAGAACTTGAAGATATCCTTACATTATTCAACATAAATAGGAGGGGTGGCCAGAAATATCGATTCATCATTGCAATATTTCTCCTTCCAATTCAATATTCACCTCCTGGCCAGTGGGGGGCACTGTGCATTTTTTCAGTGTTTATCCAGCTGTCGCTGGGCGCAGAAGAAGACATGCTTACAGAGTGATAGGATTGAGAGCCAAACATGTGAGTGATTTAACGGCGGTTTATCAATATTTTCTGTAATAATGTAAAATATTAAACACAACAGCATTAGTATCATTCTGGAGTGTTTTCTTTTCGTTCTTTTGCCGTATTTTCTCTGTGTTTTTGCTGTATTTCTGACGTATTTCTTAGTGTTCTACCGTCTTTTTTTGTCATTGATCTTCTTTTTCATCATAGTTCGTTTCTTATGGTTTCCATAAATAGTAATTTTAGAAATACTGGAGGAAGAAATGTCGAGATCTCTGTCTTCAGCTGGACAGGAGCTGGTTCAGGGACTACCATCAGCTAAAAAACGCCTGGACATGGTCTAATATAACAGGCTGTAACATGGACACTAAATGCTGCAGTCTAACTAAAATGTTTGAGTTTATGTAAAATAGGTTAAGTTTATTGTGGTCATCCCAGAAAATTTCTACATGTTCATTTACAATTGTTTATGAAGAGAATCCTGTTGAAAATTCAAATGCGTTTTTATCCTTTTCTTGTAATTACAAACTGTTTTAAGCATTTATAACACATTATGACAAATACTTGCACGAATTGTTAACTTTTATTTCTAGTGAGAAAAGAGTGAAAAAAGGAATTCAAAGGACAATTCCTTACACATTTATAGACAAAAAAGACAAAAAAGACCAGGTGGACATTTATAATTATACTGTTAACTGTCATGTTTTTACTTTTGTACTCCATATGCACAAGTAAGTTATTACTGTGCAATTTTTTATTTTCAGATGTTTGCTCAAAAATATGAGGTTACATACCACATATGTTCATATTGGCATCAAAATAAAAATTCAAAACTTGTCAACAGGTACTCTAATTATTTGTGTATTTCTACTTCTTACTAAATCGATACTGAATCGAATCGCCACCTAAAGAATCAAAATAGAATTGAAATTGTGAGGTTCTTAACAATGCCCAGCCCTAATAAATAGAGCATTAGCATATATTTAACTTATCATAAAAACCTTATTTTTGAATGCTGTTAAGCATCTTAATTATTGCTTTGTATGTGCATCAATAAAGCATCAGTAAATATTTAGGTAAGGTTTCATGATATAGATTTTTTGTGCTTTTCTTCTTTCCAACATACATTCTAGTCTCACCAGTGTATTAACATATTTTTCAAACAAGTCCCCTCTGTACTAAAATTAACCTGTTCCTCTCACTATGACCATCTTTTCTGATACAAAGTGATGTGATACAAAAAAAGATGGTTGGCCCCTATTGAATGAAACTGGATTGATTTTAAAATGTAGAGACTCAGTGATAGTAATTTGTCACATCTGTACACACTGCCCATTTTATGGCCAATATATGGAGTAAATACTCACAGGCCACTCTCTAAGGTACACCGTTCAACCATTCGTTAGCAAATGGCCAATCAGCCAATCTCATAGCAGCAACTCAGTGCATTCAGACATGAAACATGATCATGCTGGCCCTGAGCATGAGTGAGGTTGTATTACAGAAACTTCTTCTCTGCTGGTATGTAAGGCTGAATTTGATGCACAGTGCAGATGTGCTCGGAGTTTATGTTCCCCCTGCAGAACCTGATCTACTTTTGAGCACCAGCAGTTGAATAAAATGAGGGTTTATGTTCACCTCATATAAGGTTTCTACAGGAAACTGTCCAACAGAAAGCTCCCAGTGCTTTCAGCCGCTGTTTATCTGGTGAATATATTTAGCTGAAAGGTTAGCTCTATAGTTCTTGATTGAGGACTCTTTCCAACAAAACTGCAATTCATAAGGTGTTTCCACAAAACAGTAAACCAAGGACTCTTTTTCAGTGATGAATTTTACCTGATAAGGGAGAGAAGCTGTTAAAGTGGTCTCCGCAGGTGCCTCGTGAACAGCTTCTAAACCAGGAAGGCCCTTTTTGAACAGCTTCTCTCCCTCATTAAGTGGTTTCCTGTGGAGTAAAAAGGTGCTTTTGGCTTTTTAAGTGAACCTGATGGAGTGGGTCATTAAGGAGGAGAGTCCCTTCATTAAAAACAAAAGCCTAATTCACAGTGCTTTTATGCAAAAGAGCCGCAGCCAGGCTCCGTTATGTTTTAAACTTGACATATTCACATTACTTCATCGTGGCTCTAAGATCTTTGCCGATTCACGCGGCAACAGGGCTTAGATGAACGCAACACGGTGTGCCTTTCTCTCTCCAATATCAAGCCTCTGTTACCTCTGGAGAAGAAGCAAAGAGGGGGTCAACTTGACTTGAAGCATCAGTATGAGTTGGGCTAATCAGTGAGAGGCTGTGACTCAAGAATCAACTTGAATGTTTTTTGAGCATACACAATTATATCCAAACAAATTTTGCAGTCTTGTCCAGGAAGGCCTTTTTCCACGCCTACTGAGGAGGATGTGGGCTGAACAGCTGAGGAGGTGCCTCCTCCTCTGGGTGTAAGGCTGAAAAATGGACTTGCGGATTTGTCATGGATGAGAGGTAAACGAGCTGCTTTGCCCATAATTGGCACACAGCCTGGACTTTGTTTTTTTAAATTTTGCCATTGGTGGTGTGGAGCCCAAAGTGTCCCCAAAGTGCTTTGCATCCTCTCCATTTTCTTGAAGTGTACTTCCTGTTAAGGTCAAGAGAGCAGTGATTGGTTAGGTTGTGCTGGGAGCGCCCTCTGTTGGATCGGGTGGTTCACTGCTCCAGGCGCCCTAATGTGCTGCTGCTAAGTATTTCCAATTTCAGAATGAGAATAAGAAACACTTTATGAATCCCCCAGGGGAAATTTGGTTGGTTCAGTTGCTCTTATACTTAGTATAGCTATAGGAGTATCTAACAAAGACATTAAAATACACTAGAGACATTAAAATAGATAAGAGCACAAAAAATTAAGAAAAAAATTACGAAAGCAGGTTGCAACATGCAGAATCTTTAAACTAAATCAACTTCCTTATGAAGGAAAAAATCGAATAAATAAGTGAGTCCTATGAACAAGGCCAAGGAATTTACACTGTTAACATTACCAATTACCAATTTGAATGTATATTTACAGTTTCAAGATTAATTTTTACCCCCCAAGTTCAAGCAGATATTTGAATACTGAGTATAAGTGACACTGGTGGTTATGTCAGCACAATACTATAGCTGTTGTCCTAATGCACGTGTTCAAATCCAGCCTGTGGCGTCATTCCTGCATGCCTCCTCGCTGTCCTATCCTAAAAAAAATAAAGAAATAAGCAAGCCTAAATCTTTAACCCTTTGCCTTCCTCCTTTTTAGAGAGAGTGGGTCTTTGTGCGTAAAATACACTTTATGTTTTTTGAGCTATACTATGTCTGTGTAGCTTACAAATTGAATGAGTAGCAATGGTTAAAAAACATACAAAATTAGTTGCCTGTCTGAGAAAGCAGAATAGAAACCTATTTACACAGACTGGCAACTCAACCAAGGGGTTGACACAGTTTTCTGTGCATCATAGATATATATTTTGTGGTCCAATGTGATTCGTTCAACTAAATTTTGGTTATTAGAGGATTAAGAAATGAATTGTGAAAAAAATTTTCTCTTACCTGGTACTTTGCTATTACTCTGTGACATTTCCAAGGAGCTGTGCGGCACCACATCACTTCCATTTTTCTACAGTTTAAAGACAATGTGTTTAATGTACGGCAGCACCACCCAGTGAATATTATCAATGTTACATACACTATTTAGTGAGGGGAATGAGAATAAATAGCCAAAGACAGCTTTTCCGAGTTTTAAATACAGTAATATGGCGGCAAATAAAAAGTCAACCACAAGGTTGCAATGCCAGTCAGAGGGTTACAAAGTAAGCAGAGGAGGTGGGCAGATCTGATAGAAAGCCCTAACATGCCATCTTTTGATACTGTTATGTTATCAATCAATCAATCAAACTTTATTTATAAAGCACTTTTCATACAAAAAAAATGTAGCTCAAAGTGCTGTACATTCAAGAACACAAGCAGGTAAGAGTCAGGGGATACAGAATAAAATACAAAACCCCACCCACCCTCCTAGCCCAACATTTAACACAGACAGCCACCCACGCACACACAAGGACACTAAGTCAGGACTCAAACAGCCACCAAGGACTGAGGAAACGCTATCTTGAATTAAAAATGAGGAAACACAGGAGCTTAGACTAAACTGATGAAACATAAGACATAATAAGGCACTAAAAGTTGATTAATATAAAACTGTTTTAAAACCAAACAGAAAAAGTAAATAAATTAAAGGTGTTAAAACATAAGATAGTAACTCTGAAACTAAAATGTAGAAAACACATATGATGCAGATTAAGAGAGTAAAACAAAGTTCAACTAAAAGCCAGCCTAAAAAGCTAGGCCTTGAGTTTGCGTTTAAAAATATGAACAGTAGGTCTTCAGGTTGACTCTTTCACAGATGGCTGCCATAATATTGAAACGATGCTTCACCATATGTTTTGGTTTTTACTGCGGGAACAGTTAAAAGACCACTTCCTGAAGACCTGTGGGGCTGGGCTCATATGATAAAAGCAAATCAGTTACATAGTAAGGGCCAAGAGCATTAAGAGATTTAAAAACCAATAAAAGAATCTTAAAATCTATTCTAACAGATACAGGTAGCCAATGCAGAGACTCTAAAATTGGGGTGATGTTAAGAGCCTCCGGCATCATCATTACCATGAAGTGTCCTCAAAATGCCTCCTGCTCAAATTTGAGAAAGTAAATAAATATTTTAACAACCTTCCTCCTTGACTTTAAATTCCATCTCAGTGATCTCCTCTTGAAAACCACATTTGATGCTTTTTTTTTTTTTTTTGAAAAAGTGCCGGTATATTCTACACCAGAGGAGGGCGAGTTGAAGTAAATTTGTGTTACTGTGTCTGCTCCACTTCTCTGTCTGCCCCTCTAATGTTGTTGCATCAGAGGAATGAATGAGAGTGTGGTAGTGAGACGAGGCCCCTGAGGGGAAACGAGGTCCTAATGGTGCCTTAATGAAAGTCACTAGTCTGCTCATTAATGTAAAAATATACACGCCTCATTCGCACGGGCAAGGACGGGGAGCAAGCCTGGGGAACTCGCCACCACACAAGGGCAAACACATGGGTTTGACACATCAGCCCCCTCTCGCTCCTCTTTTATCTCCCTCCTCATCCTCGTGATGCTATCTCCCGCTCTAATAAGAAAACTAATGACGGCTTTGCTCAGAGTAAATATTCAAACAGGTTTGCTTTAATGCTCTCTCTGTAAATAACACCGCGCTGCTTGTTTTCTTGCCAGATCGCTCCTTTTTAAGCGAGTAATTGATTCCATTAAGCCAGACGTGCTCGAGGAATTCATTATGCTGATTACGGAGGAGCGGATGCCGGGTTGGGAGGTTTAGCGATCCTAGAGAGTGATGCTCAGAAAAAACAAGAGGCTAATTTGTCTCATTCTTGAGCAGTCAGACACTTTGATGATTCCTGTCCCCTTGGACTGAAGAGAAACCCACCTTTATGCTCGACGCTCTGGAACAACAACCTGCAGGAGAGCAGATATGAGCCACAGAAGACAAATGCACCGCCGTCCAGCTCACGTTGGCTTCAGGGAATATTCCAGACACCTGCGCCTCCTGACTCACCTGTTGTAAGGGGTTGTGTTTGACCCTGCAGGAACAGCGCACCGTCCTGCTTTTGCACAGTGCAGTGGCTCCCTCTGGTGGACACATGACAGGTGTCTGTATCAGTCCACATTTTTAAGCTTTACTCTTTTATTCACTTTCAATGAAAATGCGGGCAGAGAAAATGCAGTTTGACTTTAAAAAGATGCACTAAAGTTTATCTGAAGACAAAATGAAGAATCAGCAGCCTCATTTACCCTTTAACTCCCAGATCAACTGCTTGGTTGACCAAACTTTGAGTAACTGTATTTTATTCATAAATACCTTAAACTTCTTAACCCTTTGACTTATTTTTCAGATTACCCAATCTGGAAGCAGATTTGTTGGTCAACCTGCAGGTTGGCTTGCCTGTTAAGAGTCATACTGGGCATGAATGCATTTTGATCATTTCTGCAACATTTTTTTATTGTTGTTGTTGTTTTTTCATATCAAATCATCCCAGAGAGTAAAATTTAGATATTTAGCTGGTGACCCAGTTTTCTGAGGACTCACAGATACATTTTTTATTATCAAATTTATTTCCTTCATCCAAATAATGATTGTTAGAGGATCTGGAAATATGTGAAAAGATTTTTCTTACACCGATGTATGCTCTTACTGTTAGATTTCTGAGAAGCTAAGCAGCAACAATTTACTTCTGATTTTTTTCTGGTTTTCAAACAATTATATTCATGTACGGCAGCGTCCCCCAGTGGATACATATTGGTGTTACAAACACTACTCAGAGAGGTGAATAAGGAAAAACAGACAAAGGTGGGCTTTCAAAATTTTTAATACAGAGGTAAAGCAGCAAAAAGTCAACCACATGGTTACAATGCCAGTCAAAAGGTTGAACCTGATTAGGCCATCTATATTTCATGGGGGGTAATGCTAGAAAAAAAGCAGTCATCCCTTTTTGATTTTAAAGGTAGTAGATTTTTAAATCTCCCTCCATCCATAAATGTAAAAATCCCTCATTCTAACAAAATGTTTGGAGGTAAGATGACATATTCAATGTATAATGGTACCAGAGACCTTACTTAATAGATTAATGTAACTTATACAACTTAAACAAGTCTTAAGGGGTAAGATAAATGATATCAAAATAAAATAAAATAATACAACATATGCTCAACCAAACAGTTGAGCTGGGTGCTTATGGCCAACCAACAGAACTAATGTAATTTCAATAAGAGGAAAAAAATGTTATATTAATGTCTTATTAATTTCTTATAAGGAGGGCAATTTCTCAGATAGGTAATCCTAGCATTATAATAAAACCGGTAAAATTATTTTCTTTAATTAGTGTTTCATGAACTTTATATTATTGTAAAGAGTACAACATATGTGCAAACAATATCAAATATTTTTACTGTGTTCTTTTGAGAAATCCACTGTCACTGTACACAAAATACCACCATAATCTGATATTTAGTCTAAACTCAGTCAAATAACATCGTTTTCTTAAAGCAGTGCTTCATGTTAGTGCAGAGTAGACATTGTGAGTTTATTCAAATCCAGTTTTAATATGATACATATTAAAATATGACAACGAGGCTTTTCTATATGCAGCTTCATTGGAGTGACATATAGGGTCCGACTCACAATAAAATATTGAAACACCATAGGTTATAAGACAAAGTGGCAAACTTTACTGTTTTTGCAGGGATATTCTTTTCTGCCATACAAAACAAAACATACATAAAGTATTACACACAGTTATTATCTTTTTCAAAAGATTTCTAAAGAACGTATTGGGATTTTAGTCTTTGTCTGATTATTGAGATTTTGCACACAAAATGCATCATTACTCTGATTGTACTAGAGTTAACAAAGCAAACAGGTAACAGTGTGGTAAAATTTTGCTTTAGGTCCGTTTAGGCTGCATTGGGTGCTTTTTGGACACTGCAGTGCTGTACTTTTAAGAAAGGATGTCGGACCTCTACGGTCAATATGTATCTGCTGAGAAAGTCATCCCAGGATGAATGAAACTGAAGAAGTTTACATTTTTCCAATTGGTGAGATAATACTCTGTCACTGGCATATTAGTTTGATTAACAGATCAATTCATTGTCCAAAGTCATTCTTTTCCTGCTTGTCATTTTGATGAAGGGATTACTGTCAAAATATCATCGTCTCAGATTCTGTATTGATCTCTATACTGAATAAGACTGAGCCAGGACGAGGACCTTTAACCTTAATTGATTTTAAAAGTAGATGACACTGACATCTTGTGGTGAAGAAAACATACTTTACTTGACAAACATGAATTCAAGCATTTTGTTTGTCATCAAACTTTTGTACAGACTTATTGCCATAAATCAATATATTTGGAAAAGAGATCATTTTATGCAGCCGTGAAAGGCAGAAGGAGAGAGTGAACAGACAAAGTTATCTTAGAGTAACAGAATGGTCCAGTCCCAATGGTGGTATCAGTCCTATAATGACAAAAAAACATTGAAGCATGATTAATCAAAAAACATTAATCAGCATTAACAGCTTTTTCATGACACACCTAGCTGACATTTTCCTCTCAACCTTTTCTGTTTCACTTTTATAAAAAACATCTTGAAAACCATGTTTTGCTGTCTTTTAACAGAGAAGTGCCAAAACAGTCTACATCAATGTGATATGAATGAATGCTTTATTTCGAACATGCAAAAACAAACATGGGTAGTCACCATATACAAACACATGCATATGCCAAAAACAATAGAAAACAATCAAGGTAAACCGCTGTGACATCCTGCATGTGCAGCAAGTCCACATGCTCGAAAAGGAGTGGAAAGAAGTCAAAGAAACATCAGAGATTTAACCACCTATTTAGGAGGCAATGTTCCTTATAATATAATGACTATAAAATGTTTTAAGCTACTTATATATAATTACAAACATAATATATTTCACCTATTTATAATACTTAATTTCTATACATACAATCACCCCTACTCAAACACAGAAAAAGACTTTACATAGTCAAGACAATATATCTATATTTTCTTAGGGTTTGTGTTTTGAATTTTCTTTAAAATTTGCTTATGGTTTTATTTTTCTATAATTCATCTGTTAAACAGTTCAATAATTTAGCCCCTGAGATGACACACACATACTTTTTAATGTTGTTCTGACATGATGTATTTTAAAGTTCTGTTCCTCCTGTGTTAGGTTTGGTACCGACCCGTTTTAGGTTTTAAATGCATAAAAGAACCACTTTATATTTTTTTACTGCATCAAGTGCTTTTTGACTTTGTCAGGAACCTCCATTTAAACAAAAGAAAAAGAAAAAGAAAAACAATATTTATAAGTTCTCTGTTGAAATAGTGTCATCTGTGTTGTTAGGGTCAGTTTTGACCCAGTTCTAAAAATAAGATTATAAAGCAATAATTAGAGTAAAACTGAAATCATTGTGAATCTGTAAAGATAAACAGATAAATGTTCACAAATGTTCACAAATATTTATGCTTATAAAGTTCTCTTGCTAAAAAATACTGCCTTTTCTTGAAGTAAATTTATATGGGTTGAAATTAACCCGTCACACCATAGATGTTCCTATAGTTAATAATATTAGAATGGAAAAATGTATTTACATATACCTCTACAATATGTGTTCTAACACCCCCTAGTGATAGTGAGATAACAATATAACCTCTTATTATTTATATGATTCTCTTGAGGTTCATTTTACATTTTTTTTATTGAAATCAAGGGGTATACAGACAAAGAAAGGCCAAAGACCCACACCAAAAGATATTAAAACCAATATTTTCATGGATAATGAGGCCTGACTAGGTAACCAAGAGCTAAGGAAAGAAACTGCATGATAGAAAATAGTTTTAGGGTAATTTACAGCTGATTTAAGGCATGGGTCAAAACCAACCCTAGCATGGAGTGTGCATAGAGAAAGCTTGAAAGAAAGAAACCCTTGTGCTCAAGAGTTATGAAAAGTCTATTTGTGTGGTTTCTAAATCCTTCTTTGTTGATGAATCTGATGGCTCTTTTCTGCATTTTATTTATTGTTTGAAGATTACTTTTATATGTTTATAAAAACAGTCAAACTGAGAATGGCTAAAAATATCAAGAGGTGTGGTGTGTTAGATCTGATTTAAACCAACACAACCGGTGCAGCCAGTTTGCTTAATAATAACACCAGCTTTCAAGGTGTGACAGGTATGTTTACAGTCCATTTATTATCTGGAATTCAGCGAGGACAGAGAATGGAAACACAAAGAGAGGGGTAATACAAATCCACACAAAAAACTTTATCAGCCACAAAAGATGAAGAAAAATGAGGTCACCACAAATGAACTGGACCTACCTCATCAGAGCTTGAGCTGCTTGATGAAGATGATGATGATGAGGAGTCTTCACCCTCACCTTTCTTTTCCCCATCACATGACTTTTCCTTCTTTGACTTGTCCTTCTTTGATTCGTCCTTACTCTTTGATTCGTCCTTACTCTTTGACTTGTCCTTCTTTGATTCGTCCTTACTCTTTGATTTGTCTTTACTTTCTGATTTGTGTTTGTCGTCTTTGCAGCCATCCTAAAGTACACAACAAAAACATTTACATAAATTCTAAGATTCATTGGAGTTTGAGTCCAATAGTTTTATCCATGAGTGAGTGAAATGTGTGAGCTTGAGTGTTTTCAGTCCAAGTGCTGTCAAGAAAAGAGGAATGGCACAGAAGACTTACCTTCCAGAAGCATTCCCAGCAGTTCATCTTGAAACAAGAATGACACATATTCCCTTTTTGAACCATGAGCATCTTTAGTGACGTAAAATTGATCCTACCTTTTTTTTGTCTTTATTCCAGGGCCAGCTAAACTCATCTTTTTGAGCGTTGTCCTTTGTCACTGCTTCCTCTAAAACGTCAGACATTCAAAAAAGTAAATAATCAAGTTTCTGGAAAAAAAGTCACACTAATTTCAATTCATACTCTAAAAAGTGATAACCATAATGATTAGAAATGAAAGATCATTTCCTCGGTGGTAGACATACAGCAAGGAAAAAAAAACATTTTCTGGAATTTAGGTTTACCTGTTTTGATATAATTTCTAAATGTGTAAATTGTACAAGTGCACAGACACATTAAGTGTGAAATATCAATGTAAGTTTGAGCCTACCTAATGAGAAATCCATGGTGCTCCCTCAGTTTAACGTTGATACTGACAGGCAGCAAGTGAAAACTTTGTGTCTTCTACTGTCAGTCCAAGGCGGGACATCCTGCCCTCACACGCCTCCTCGGTCATGTAAGGCAAGGCAAGGCTTGATGTCAGGGGAAGCTGTTTCTCCAGTTTTACAGGTAATTCATTTTTTAAGGCACCGAGTTAGGACAAGCAACAAAACAATAACAGGCTTGGCTGTAGGCAACGTCCTTCAGGTATTCAGGACAAATATGTGGGCAAGTTTACACTGAGGGTGTGTGTGTGGGTGTGTGTTCGGAGGTTGCTGAACATACGTCTGTGATGTGAGCTAAGAGCTCAGACAGGCGTGTTGTGTTCAGGTAAAGTTCAGTCACTGCTAGTATTTTTTTTTTTCAAAAGTAAAAGTAGCACTATAAATCAACTCAATAAAAAACAAAACATACACAGTTTAAAGTGTACTCAGTGTTTTGAGTGCTCTTTGCTGGATCAACTGATGGGTTGTGACCCAAAAGTGGGTCCCAGACCCTTTTCCAGTGGGGCGCGAGCCTTTTCCCGGGTAAAAAAAAAAAAAAATCTGGAAAAAAAATCCTGTGCTTTTATTTTGAAGGGGATTTTTTAAGCTGTGGAGTCCTATCTAATCACACTCCTTATCATATGTGGTAATGACACCCTGAAATGCTCATGGACATGTTTTAATAGAAAGGTTTTTGTTATATATTCAATAGGTAGGTACTCAGCTAAAGCTGCATGCTCTTAATTATAAATTTTTTCTCCTTTTTTAGCTGGACATTTTATTTTGTGTTTGTTGGGTCTGTTAAAAAAGGCTGAAGTTACTGAAGTGTTTTGTGTAACAGCCTCATGATTAATGGTTTATTTAGTGCAACTGATTAAATATTATTAATAAGATGTCCCATGATGCACCTTTCCGTTTCAATTAAAAAGCAGCTAATTGAGCATAAAAGGGAATATTTCTCTCTCAAGCATTGCCACCTGCAGGTCATTTTGGTTTTTCATTAAACTTAATTATTTGTGTTGGCATACTGTGATTTTTGTACTTTCTCAGGCTCATAGTGCAGCATCGTTTTATCAAATACATTTGAGAAGTTGAAAATTTTCCTTGATTTTGGTCAGTATAATTAACATGCCCATTATATGTTTATATTGTCTCATAAAGACAGTCAGAGTGTTGCCACATCTTTTATCCTTTTTTCAATAAAATATGTCCTGTCTCATCTGGTCTAGCCCTCTGACCCACCTCCAACTTCTCCAAATTTCTGTAAATTTTAATCTCACAGCTAAAATTTGTTCAATTTAATAATATTATAATTTGGACTTCATATTGGCTAAAAGGTGACTAAAGATAAGAACAAAGAAACATCTTTAAGTGGCACGTCATTCAAATTCCCTGCGATCACACAAGATAATTCTCATTTATGTGGGAAAAATAAGTCCAAATCCAGGAAAAGCACCAAAACATACTGGTTATCACTGAAAATCCGAATGAAATGAGATGTGTGGATGTATATCAGCTTGGGGCTGCGAGGGGAAACTGCTCATTTCAGACATTTAATTATCTGAATCCATGCATCTGCCGCGTGTGCTCCTCATGCCTCATAAGCTATTTGCAAGTCAAGCCATTCCCAAGATGGATCTTTACACAAATGAACAAAAGTTGAACATAATGCGCATACTAAACAGCACACACACCAATGATTGTGCAGCAAAATTACCATAAAACTCCCTCAAATGCAGAAGATCAAACATGAATACTTTATCTGCCTTCTAATAAAAACTGAATTTCAGGCCTCTGCCATTCTGGACTTTGAGATTTGTAAATAAGATTGAGCTCTGTGAGGAAATATTCAGTTAAAAATATGGGCTCAGTTAAAGGAGAGGCTGCTGGAGGTAAATAAAAGTCAAGACATATGCAAAGTAAAATCAGGAGCATTTAAATAAGATGTTTAGTTTTAAGGATGATGGTGGATCATGGTTGGTGTTCAATTAGGTTCATATTTTTATTTTACGTCTTTATCATGCAGAACATTTCTCTTGTTTCCAATTCTTATGCATCTGCAGTTTGTGCTTCTTCTTTTGTCTTTTAACTGAATTTTTCTGTTCACATTTTTCTTCTTTGGTTTTCAAAGTGATGTGTGGCTCTTAAATGTCATTCTGGGCTCTTCCTTGTTTTGCTGCCTTTAACTCAAACGGCTGCATTGCACCTCCCCGTCAAGCAGCCGCACAGAGGCGGCTTGTTTAAATGCAAATCAGCTTATGCTACACTGAACTTTACCATCTTGCAAATTTCCAAAATGTGTTCCTGTTTCTACCGTTCTTAGATTTGCATATAGGCTTTTGGAAATTTTTCATGAGAGGACATTTGTGAGCAGATGCCTTTATGTTTGGATTTATTTACTTGTTTTATTCTGGGTAAAATCACTACCATTCAGTTTACAAAAAAGATGCTTCCTTCTCATAACCCTCATCCAACAAAACAACGATGTCCTCTCAGGCAAGAACACAGCAGACATTTTTCATGACAACTTTTTCAAAGAATAATTTAAATATCCTGTTCCTGTTTGCAAATATTTTAATTTCAGTGCCCTCATCAAATAAACTTTACAAAACAGCACCTTCACAGCACAAAGCTGCATAAATTCACATTTGGGGCAGTAAACATTAGAGTAAGGTGGCAGACTTCTTCACTGAAGCCACACCTTTAAAAACAGTTGCTTTCTTCAGCTAATTCAGAGGCCACGTGATTTTTATCGTCTTATTTTTCTTGTTGCCCAGAAAATAAACTTTTTTCCCAGTCAACATCATATTTCAAAGGTTTAGACAAAATCTGAATCTCCAACTCCGTAAATCACTATTGAACTGATCATGTTCTTTGCTTGTCAAATACTCATTTTACTGAGCCAACCTGAACACATCACAATTTTTCCGACTGGACCTCAAACGCATCACAGAACACCTGCATATGTTGTGTAGCTCATTTAGCTTGGCTGATTAGCTTTCCCGTCGGTTTCAGCACAAACTTCAACACTGGATTCATGTTATTGACTGAAAGGGCTGAAAACGAAGTTTTGTGGATTCCACTGAGGTTTATCGAAGAGGACAGAGCAGCAGAGAGCAGATGACATCCACAGGTGAGCATGAGGTTTTTCAACAAGCATTTTTTTTTTATCAGCCACTTGCATTTTTTTAATTATTTCCAGTACTGATCAGTTGTTGATTGATTGGGTCACCTGTAATTTTCATACCACTTTCCTTTAGTCTCACTGCAGTAACAGTATTTTATTTATATATATCATGAGTAATCCTGCTCTAAAGATAATTTGATATAATGGTGCTCCAGTTAATCTAGGAACTGACTTAGATTGTGTCACCGGGAACAACCCCCCTTTGGTCAGATTTCCAACTTCCAGGTTAGACGTCCATCAGGTGAGATGTGACATTATTCCCACTCCCCTCTTCCCAGTTCTGATGTCAATAAACCAACCATAAGACAGGAGGGGAACTGACTTTTGGCACCGTCTTCAAATGGACTTTTGAGAAAATGCAGTTTTCAGTCAATTCACTCTCAAACTTTATTTATTTATTTATTTATTTTGTGTTTATTTCTTTGGTTTTCCTTGAATTTTTCAGTTCACTATCAGTTGTTTTTTCCTGATTTTGAATTTGGTTTCTTCAAAATTTACCCCAAAATATAAATGTTGGTTCAAAGTTTGTGCCAGATGTTTTACTTAAAGATAAATGTGTGTTCCAGTGGTCTCTATAGTTTATGGCACCATCATTTGTAATCTTAGTATTGTGACGTAAAATATCTAATGAAAAATCTACAAGAAACAATGGGTTAAAAATATAGTTTTATCTACTGATGAAGTTTAATGCTAGGTTAAAATTACTCACCTCATCCTCTTGAATGAATTTATTTAACTTGAGTATTCTGTTTTATTTTGAAGGACAGAAGCACAGGAAATAGTAAAATTAGGTCATTTCCTGTTGAGCCAGGTGTACAGATACAGTATTCACCTGGTTGTGTTAAATTAGCAGGCTGAAGCCGAGATTCAGTGAAGTGAGAGGATAGAAACTTGAGAAATCCTTTAAATGCTTGAAACAGTGAAGGAAACACCTGTGGTGAGTTTAATGTCTTTGACAAAAGTCTAATTTGATTCTGTGTTATTTAGAGTTTAAATGTGATTTAACCTGAGCAGTGTGGCATGTCATGGTTAAAAATGGATGTAAAGCCGTACATAAGATGAAGTTTAAGCATTTAAAAAGGGGGTCAAAGGTCATGCAGATGATTTTCTAGACTTATGGTCCATTAACAGTCCTAATCTTTTTGGATATATTTCTGATTTAAAATATTAAAAAATACATTTTTGGTTTATCTAAATGTAAGTTGGGCTGCACAAGTGCCTCACAGAAAGGTTGCTGGTTCGATCCCCGTGTGGAGCTGAAACACATAATGTCTGTGTCATCGGTGCTCCTCAGCACAGACTCAGCCTGTTACAAATTCATGACCCTGGGTTCATCTTCTTTTCCTCGTTTAGTTTACTTTCCTCTTTTATGCAAATCTAATCTCTCATTCTGTTTCTGTGTGTCAAGTGCTGCCTCATTAATATTTGATGTGACTCGGGGTGATGATGTGTGTGTTTGTTTGTGCAGCTGTGTGTTTGTTTGTTGTGAGCCAGCTGCAGAACAGAGCAGGTCCCTCAGAGTTCTGTGCAGATTCAGGATGGACCAGCAGAGGCCACTAAGCACCAGACTAACGACGGAGGGATGGGAGCAAACATGTGAGTGCATGTACCACACGGTGCATTATTGCTGCCCTCAGAGGGTCTTTGTGCAGCATGTTACAGTCATCATCATTGATTTCCTGTTTCTATTTCATGGTCCTCATGAACCGGGATCAACGCCTCCTGTAGTTTTACCTCCAGTTCAGAGCCAACACTGTAAATTAATCATTTATTAGATGATGCAGCACAGTCGTCGCTCTCAAAGTGACTTCATTTACTTTCATGGCATTTAAGTAGTTTATGCATTCAGAGCAATGATCCAGATTATAAAAACATCCTCTGTGCTGACAGGAGAGCACTATCAGTCATCATAACAGGCCTCATTTCACAGCTTCAATGCACCATAACTCTGCAAAACCACCCTGCAATTGAAAAAGATGGAAATACTGTTTGTTTACTGAGCAGGTTTGCACAGGGCAAAGAAGTTTATTCATTATTTACTGACAGAAATTTGTGGAATACACAAGCATAAATCTCGTTCCTCATAATTCATCTCCCCCCCCAAAAAAAACAGACAAAACAAATGCAAAAAAAAAAGGTAAAATAATTATTAATTAATTAATTAGAACAGAGATCATACAAAATCACAAATTACACCAACAAACAGGAAACAATCAGTGAGACCCACTCTTATTGAAGCCCCTTGTACTGGTGTAAATGATTTTTAAAATCAAAACTCATCCACCATCAGACAGTTGATTGTGTGTTCTGGTTTAAAGCTTTGCATTTCCTCACAGCCAACAAGGTGAGCTCCCTGAATCTACACTCATATTTATTCCATTTGTCAGACATTAATTCCCCAAAGACAGAAACGGGATGAAAGGGTAACAGTTACCAGTAAGCACTGAGACATCGATCTGTTAATTATGACAGCACTTTTAATGTAGTTTTAGTCATAGTATTTAGCCTAAAATGTCTTTTAGTTTTTGTCATAATCTAGTCATCTAAATTGTTCCAATTTTATTCTAGTTTTAGATGATAAAATTTCACCACATTTTAGTCGATGAAATCTACTTTTAATTTAGTCGACTAAAATATGAAGTGTAAAGGGTAAGGCATTTTTTATGTTTCCTTGAATTTCTGAAGTCATGTTTTACTCTTGGATAAAATGAAACATCTAATAACCCTTTACTGAATGTTAGTAAAGTCTGAATGTATAAATGAACAGAAACAAATTGAACTTTTGTGTGAAATGCAGTCACCTTTATTTAGGCTACCTGGCACAGCATCTCAGTCACAATACCAGAACTGACAACAAACAGTGAACCTGCTCTACATGAATATATCAATTCATAAAGAGAGGAGCTCTGATTGGATCGCTGCACAACTTATCCCACCACCACCAAGCTAAGGCAGCTGTGATTGGATGTCCCTCTGAACTCATCCAACCTTTCCACACAACCAAAGTAGCTGTTACAGTGCAGTGCTCGAATAAAACAGTCTTTAAAATCTTATATTAATAATCTGATCCGTAAATAAATTAGTTTTATTTCCTTGATTCAAAAGAAACTTCATCATGCAGTTTGATCTGGATGTATGGGCCGTAAAAAAAAAAGTAAAATAAATAATAAATAATGATTAATAATCTTTTTGGGTCCTTTTAACCTTCTTTTGTCAGTCGCTCATCTGCCTTCTTATGAATCAGTTCGCTTTGGAATTGAACTCAACGATAAATTCTTTTGTCGCTAAAGTTGTTTTATTAATTGATCAGACTGAAACTTGCCCATCCCTATCACTGAATAAGTAAAACTCTCTTTGCCTTCTCATGACATCATTTTGATTCTGCTGGTTCCGTTTGAATATTTTTTTCTGGCAGCTCACATCAACACTGCAGCTTTTATTGACTTTCAGAACTGTATTAAAATATTTCCAGAGCTTTTGCGACTCTTTCTTCCCTCCTCTCTGTCTTTTCATCCAGCTGCACTGATCTAAAATTTATTTCCATCTCCTCTCTATGAATAGATGATGGGATGTTTGTGACTGGATGTTTTCAGACGTCCTAACTGCTCCTGCTCGGCTCCTCCCTGCTGCTCTCACTTGTGAGAACCTCCACAGAAATGCATTCTCACCTTGTGCCTTTTTTTCACACACATGCACAAACAACTGCATGCAGCACGCACATAAAGTAGGTCACCTTGATGTGTGCCGCTGAGCTCAGCTGGTGCGTCTGTGTGTGTTATTATTGTGGATTGTCCTCTCGTGTTCTCGGCTTCCTCGTGGCCCCAGAGAGAGTCGACTCATTAGACTGGCTGTAAGTCATTTAGCCCCCAACGCTAATTCAATAACACGACCTGGAGTCAGATGCACTTACACTCATGCATGCTCGTGGCTGTAGGAGACCTGGACGTGCAGAGATATATGGCATAGTGATATCATACAGTGAGCGAGAACATGGTTTAGGAGGCTGCGATGGGCTTTTGTCATGCATTTACATAAAGGGCATAAGTCCAAAAATCTATCAGCAGTGATAAACAGGGCGCGACACATGAGCCTCATCTCTCTCTGTGGTCTGAGGATAAATCAACACCCGTGGACCAACAAAGTGAGGAGTCCTTCAGCCTGGAAGTCCTTGAGCACCACAGGGAAGGACAGGGCCGGACCACGTCGTACCAAACCAGAGTTTGGACACACAGACCGGGCTCACAGATCAGCCACAGGGTCACAAACTCCTTCATTGCCCCTCTCAGTGTTCCCATATCACCTGCTGCATTTATAGGACTGTCCTAATTACAGTGTGATCACTCATTATGTTATCTTCTGCAAACACTCTGCCCCTGTGTCCACAAGACTGATGTTTGCTCTGTGGCAAATGCAGGATGACCAGGGAGGAAAAAAACTGTTTTAACCCTTTCATTACCAAATATGTGTCCTCGTGAGACCTTTTCCACTGAGTCCAAAGAGACTGGAGACACCTTATAGGACTGGATTAGCAATAATTGCTGATCTAATTTTTTTTCTTTAAAGGGATAGTTGTGTTATTTTAAGTGGGGTTGCTGGAGGCCTAATAATATAATTTCAACTAGAAAGCACTCGGAGGTAGCTCACATATTGCTGTTTCATCTACAAAGTTCCATGATAAAGTTATCATAATATGATTCCTTGACCCTGAAAACCCACACCTAGCACTAAGAATCATGTTGATATCATTATTAGTTGGACAGTTACTGAGCAAAAACGATTGTTAGCTAATGGCGGTTATCTGGATCACCACCAAAATCTAACCATTTCTAAGTTGGGCCATTACCAACATCTCCTGAAAATTTTAGCAAAATCTGTCCAGTCTTTTTTGCGTGACCTTGCTAACAAACAAACAAACAAATACCAGCATAACACATAACCTCCTTGGCAGAGGTAATAAAGCAACAGGCCAGCTCTGCACCTGAGGAAAGAGAGTCTGGTATGGACACAAGGTCATACAAAGCAGTAAACGGTGCCACAGAAAGCCGAATCATCCCACTTTTAGGGTAAAAACTATAAACCCAAATTCTGAAGAAGTAAACTCATAATCAGAGTCCTTTCTGACCAGTAATCAGTGTATTACACTACAAAGACATGATATTTAATGTTCACACTGATCAGATTTTAAGGCAACAAAGGACTCAGAAAGCTAAGGAATGCTCAGAAACACCTGTTTGGGACATTCCACAGGTGAACAGGTAAAAACGGAGCATCTCTGAAAGGCTCAGTCGTTCACAAGCAAGAATTGGGGCCAACAGTTTAGACCAAAGTTTCTCAATGTACAATTCAAAGAAGAGTGGATTTCATCATTTACAGTTCATAATATCATCAAATGATTCAGAGAATCAGAAGAAATCTCTGAACATAAGCAGCAAGGGTGAAAGCAAACACTGAATGCCCGTGACCAGCACTGCATCAAAAACCAACATCATTATGTAAAGGATATTACCACCAGCACCCGGAAACACCACCGGCTTCTCTGGGCTGAGCTCATCTGAGATGGACTGAGGCAAAGTGGAAAAGTCTGCTGTGGTCTGAGTCCACATTTCAGACTGTTTTTGGACATCATGGACGTGGTGTCCTCCGGGCTAAAGAGGAAAAGGACCACCCAGACTGTTATCAGAGCAAAGGTCAAAAGACAGCATTTGTGATGGTATGGGGGGGTGTTAGTGCCCATGGCATGGGTAACCTGTGCCATCAATACTAAAAGGTACATACAGGTTTAGGAGCAACATGTTGCCATCCATCTTTTTCAGGGACATCTCTGCTTATTTCAGAGACAGTAAAGACACATTCTGCTCGAGTTACAACAGCATGGCTTCAGAGTGCAGGTACCTGCTGCAGTCCACACCTGCCTCCTATTGGAAATGTGTGAAGCGTTATGAAGCACAAAATTCAGAGACCCTCGACTGTTGAGCAACTGAAGTCGAACATAAAGTAAGAAAGTGACAGAATTCTACCTACAAAGACTAAACAGTTTAAGTCCTCAGTTCACAAAGGCTTATTGAGTGTTGTTAAAGGGAAAGGTTTGAACATTAAATATGTAGTATTTGTAGTGTACACTGTAACTAATTTTTGTAAATGTAATAGTATTTTACTGTAATATTAAAAGGTCTATACAGTAAACAACTGAAAAGGGCAAAGGATCAACATGGCTTCAGTCTACTCCATAACATTTGTTATGCTTTGGCACCGTACAAATAAGGACTCAGTAATTGATTAAGAGAAAGTTTTGGTACTACCAAAATGAAATTTTCCCCTGGAAAAAAAGGCAAGATTTATTTTATTAAATGTTCCACATTTTTAACAAATGCTTGAGAAAGTATGTGATTCAATTAAAATGTATTTAAGTAATTTTTTCTTTACAAAACTATATGCTATAAATGATCATTTAAATAGTTTAATGTATAGTAAAATAAATTGCAATACAGCAAGTTCACTGTAATTTAGAATGCATTAAGATGGCGTAGAATAATAAACCGCAATGATACTGTAAATAAAAATACAGTAAGGATGTTGTTTTTGAAAATCCAGAATTATGCTGTTAATTTAAGTAGAGTATTGCTACTGTATAGACATTTCCAGTAACTTAATGGCATCATGTTGCCAGTAAGTTACTGTAAAATGAACAGCAACCCAAATTAGAATTAGAATTGACAGTGAGATCCTGGTGGTTTAAAACAGTGTGTACACAGTCTGTAACTGGCAGGAGGAAAAATCTTTAAAGCGTGTTTTTTCCTCGTTTATATCGGGCTGAGGTCAAAGGTCCTTCATTCAGAGAGACGGAGGGGGCGGGGGCTGCTCCATGACCCGATGTAAGGGTCGAGCTAAGCCTTATGGAAACGCAGCATGCCGGCATACATTGGGCGAGCGGCGCACGCAGCAGGGTTGTAGTAGTAGGCTACGTTTGACCCAACCCCAGATCGAACCGTGATGACGAAAGCGCGTAAAGTGGCAGCTGGAACCAAGAGGAGCGTAGACTGTGCTGTTTGAACGGAGAGGCAGGCAGCACGGATCCCACGGGCTCCACATCCAGGGACCGGGACGCTGGTTACGCGTGCGCTTCCCCGTGAAACCCGCGAGGGATGCTGCTGCTGGCCATGACTCCACCGCGGATCTGCAGCGACTGCTCCTCTGCGCAAACTTTGCAGGTAAATGGTTTTTATCTGAGCCTCTAAAAGTACCAAAAAGAGACTGAAAATGTCCACGACGCAGCTCAGCTCTCCTGCGCCCAACCAGAGCCACCCTTCGTCGGCCACCTCCGAGCGCACGGACCCGGCGGGGGCGGAGAGGCAGGTCCGCCTCCTCCTCTTCAGCCTGTGCGTAACCATCGCAGCCGCCACCTTCGTCGGAGGGGTGTACTCCCTGCTCTCTCTGCTCCGGATGAGGAGGAAGACCTCCCTGTGTCTCATCGTGGCTTCCATGTCCGTGGACGACCTCCTGAGCGTGGTGCCCCTGTCCCTGTTCACGCTGCTCCAGTGGGAGACGGACGCGGGTGGGGGTGGGGGGTCGGGCAGCCTGTGCACTTTGTCGGGTCTTCTCTACGTGTTCCAGGGGGTCTCCAGCAACATGAAGGCTTGCCTCATTGCAGCATACACTTTCTATGTCACCAAGAGATTCGGGGTGCTCCAGTCCGTGCGCCGGCCCGTCCGGGTGATGTGGGCCATCGGCGGGGTGTGGGCGCTCAGCCTGGCCGTCAGCGCGCTGCCTCTGTGCGGATGGGGCAGCTTTACGCCCGCCTCTCTGGGCTGCTTCCCGGAGAGCGACAGCTTCTACATCCTGCTGCTCTTCTCTTTGTACTCGCTGTGTTTCTGCGGCTTGTTGTTTTTCTTCGTCCCCCTCACCTACCAGCTGCTGTGCTCCAGAGAGCCCCAGAGGACCCTGCTGTGCCCCGGGTACCTGGACGTGTCCGCAGGGCTGAGCGGATCCGCTCCTCTCTGCGACCTCCAGGCTTTTTCCCGGGACAGCTTGAACAAAAGTTTCGGAGCGTACAACGAGCTGAGCCCGAGCTCGTGTGGGACGAGAGAGAGAGAGGACAGCGGGCTGTCTCCAGTGTCTGCCAACGGGCAGAGGACGGCAGCCGAGGAGGACACGCCGGTGGTGTTCGCGCAGAAGCGCTTCTCCATGATCCTGGCGGTGGTGCGGATCGTCCTGTGGATGCCGATTATGGTGAGCAGCAGTAGGGATGCTCTGATAACACTTTTCTAAAACAAGTACACAGAATTTAAGTGCTAGTCACAGATATCCAGTACAAGTATGATTAGGGGAGACCAGGGTAGGTTGTCACGTTTTTTGGATCCCATGCACATAACTGACCAACACAGTTATTTGATGGTCAATCCGAAGTTAAATGTAAGCTTAAGTTCTCACAAGAAATGGAAATAGTCTTTGAGTTTATTATTATATTAACAGCAAGTTTGTTTTGTTTTGTTTTTACCATACAAAGCTCTTTCGGTGTAGGGCAGGGGTCACAGTCCACAGGCACTACGAGGGGGATTTTTTAATAATTTTAAACAATACAAACACTCTGGTCTAACACTATTGACATGCAGAAAACATGAGAGTCCATGAAATATGATTCAACCTGAGATACCAATATGCCATGCATAAATTTATATATAATAGAAATATTTTTAAAAAAATCTAAATTGTTAATGTTTTGCTTTTTGCTAGTAATTAATAAAGCTACTTTGCTCTAAATATTTCTCCAAATCTCTTTAATGAAGCATTAGAATATAATAAGTGTTAGTTAATACATATTTAGAAAATAGTGAAGATAAAATGTTGCAAGTTGGTAAACGCTCATTTAAAGAGAAGGTTGTATTACGTATGCATCATCATTTGTGTTTTGGATAATATATGAATGTTGGTATCATCATTTTTATGATAGATTTATATTTGCATTTTTATTTATGTGTATATTATTATACATAATAGTTTTTTATGTATCACCTTTTGAAACAGATGTTTACAAAGCGCATTATGGAATGAAAGAAGTAAAATGAGACAAAATATAAAAGAAGGTAACATATGGAAAGAAGACAGAAGACGACATGTTATTATTTATATCTGCCATCAAGATTGACAATTTGTAACAACATGGCCCTCAGAAATTAAGGGTGAAAAGGTTGTATATGGCTGTCTTGGTCCTCAAAGTTTCCCATCCCTGAGTTACACTGTTTATATGATTATATTATTTTTAACAACTGTGTGCATTTATCAGCCTGTAAAAATGAGATCAGTCCCTATCACATGACCTGCTGCCAGCCACTGAGGGCCACTGAGATACTTTGGCTTCTTCTTTCTGGGGCTGTCGTGTTTTTATGACTGGTTTTGACTCCAGTACACCTAATTTTTTATCTGAATATTGGCTGAAAGGTTGATGTCTGATGAACAGAGAAAACATGAAGTCATTTCTGATAAAAGTGAGTCACATTGCAGTTGTTTGTGGGGATGTGTTAATAGTTTAGTGGATTTAAGAAGAACAAGACTACTAAAAGTACCTACGTATACTTTGGGGGCCATTAAAGAACTACTTAATAAGATTTTCTTAAGACATGTGCAACGTCTTACTTTTCAACCCTAGACCTAACATAATTTTCAAATCCTATCAGTCAGTATTATGATCATGGCCATACATTGTGTTCGTCTGTTTGTTTGAATTGTCCTGTAGTTCTTTATCTGAGGGAGTTACTGGGTGAAAACCACTCGTCTTGCCTCTCCATAAAAGTTTTATGCTACATAATACAATTTTTTTATCTAGGAGGCTGAAACTAGGCTCAAAATTAAGCTAATTCGGTCCATTTGGGGAATTTTTAGTTGTAGAAAGAAGGACTACCTGGAATCTTCCACATCAAAACTAACATATACAGCAAAATCTTTGGCTGTGATAATCATCTGGAGGCCCCAGAGCCACATTAGGCCCCTGAAAGCTTCCAACCGGCCCCCAGAGCATAAACTAATTCAGAAAGTGTCATGACAACTTATGGTCGAGTTTAATCTTTATTTTGAATTTTTTCTCCATCTCTACAGTTATTAAAGCAACCCTAAAAACTATTTGAGCCAGCATGCCTTCATGTCTGATACGTTTTGAAATGCACATGTTGAGCATTATTTGCAAATGTTGATATCAGTATCAGCAGTAATGATTTTGGGAATATTTACATATCCAGTATCTGCAGAAATCTGATTTCTTGCTTTCCTAGTTTTCTTCTTACTAGCATCATATTAGAATTACTCATTCTGGTTTCATGAAAGCTTTTTTTCTTTATTGCCAGTCAGCTAAAAAAATAAATACCAAGACATTATATTTAGTGCATAATTCCCGGCCCTACTTTAGCCTATAATTGCACCACATGAAGGAACAATCCAAGCAGACAGAGAGAAAAAAAGGACGGTGATTGGTTGCTCAAAGGGGTAAAAGCAGTTAAAATAATGTCTTAAAGTGTTGAGTGTCTAGAGGAAAATGGAATAAATTTGCACACGCAAGCCGCAGTGAAGACCTCAGTGGTCAGAACATGTTTGTTTTTCATTTTAAATGATTTATAGCACGTGTGTCTGGTACAGTATTTCTCCTTTTTGTCACATGAGCTTTTACCATACCAGAGCAAACAATCACATGTCACACTAAAGAATCCCTCAGTCCTTTATTAATTCTTAAAATGATATTAAAAAGCCGCCCCCAGCCGGATGTTGCTCACGGTCTTTAATCCCAAAGTAAAACCAAGAGTATTGATTTAGTTTGTTAAGGTCACGTGTGGACAGAGAAAAGGATGGGAGGTCTTATTAGATGAAAACTGTTACTCTGGCCTATGATTTGATTAATCAACGACTCCTCTCTTGTTTGACATTCAATGAAAACAGAATAATCCCTGTAGGCAGATTTTATAGACGTCTTAAAAAGATGTAGTTAATCAGGACTCTTTCACACAGATGTCTTGTTATTGTGGGTTGTTTCAGGAAATTGAATCGAATATCAGTGCTTTAAAATGGGCAATAATTCATTTAAGACCTCAATTTTGATTTTACCATTTAAAATACTGCACATTTGGTACTTCAAATGAGACACAGTACAGTTGTTCAGCAAACAAAATCTCCATCCCAAACTTGATGAAGACAAATGGGCAAAAATCAGCGTCTTTTACTCAGTGATGAGATTTTTATGTTTTTCACGCAGAGTTAAAGAGTTACCTCTCACTGAAGGCAGGTCCTCTCCAGATTCCTTTTGTTTGTATCTGTAGAGCTTATAATTTCCCTGGAAATCCCAAACCTCTCCATATAAAAACACTTTATCAGAAGGTACACTTTCATTTTCTAATAAGTGGTAGACAAGTGTTCATTTATTTTCAATTTGGACCATCCTCGAGTACTGCGGCGTGTTTTGGCTCAAATTAATTTGACATATTGGAGAATTGCAAAAGAAAATGAAAAGCAAAGAAAGAAAATGAAGTATTGGCGAGTGATCCTTGTGCTTCCTCTGTGTTCACACGTCTCCCTCCCCCCAGCTCCTCATGCATATTGAATCAGTGACTCCTAGGTGAATTCATTTCCTCTCTGCCTTCATTCACAGACTCTGGTGCTGGTCCGCCACGCAGTGCATGCACGCAGCTCGTCCCTGGAGACGCTCAGCTTCTTCCTCACGCTGCTCGCCCCTGCGGTCACTCCGCTGTTTGTGCTGTCTGAGCGCTGGATCCACATGCCCTGTGGCTGCTTTATTAACTGCAAACGGGATCCCAAGCAGGAGCCGTCAGGTAAACCACCATGACTGAGAGGGAACAGAGGGGATGGATGATATGGTTTCTGATACACCAGATTGTTCAAAGTCTTTGTAGCAGGTGTCATATAAACATGCCTTTTATTAAAAAAGTGTCTGCTCTATTCTTATTGTGGCATTGCTTTTACAAAGAAACAAGAAAAACAGCATTTATTCCTGCAATGATTAATAAATATATTTTATTTTAAATACAGATATTCAGACAAAATGTGCCATCATGTAATCCCTTTTCTAAGGTGCGTGACCAACATTACCTAAAAATGTTGTTGAAATCTGTTGAGAAGTTTCTGAGTTATTAGTTAAAATGTGGAAACTGTCCTATCCTAAAAAGCTAACAAATCCTTAAAAAAATCCTCAATGTTTGAACATTCCTAAAGACGCATCTTCATTCATTGTTTTCATATGGAAATCGTTGTGTTCACTGGCTGGAGGCTTCAGTGAAGGTGGGAGATTTGCTTTTGCCAGTCTATGTGATTAATCTGACACACCAGACGAACCCTTCAATATATTTCACTGGTCTATCTGGGAAAGAGCCCATAGAAAGTGTTTGAGGAAGGCAGAACCTTTCAAATGCATATCTAGGAAGTGATTGAACGATCGTACCATCAATCACATTTGTTATGAGCCAATCGGATTATGTAGTGGGTGGTAGTAGTAGCTACTTTGTAAAACAAAGTCTTGTCAAAACATGTTTAAATGGAGCAAAATATCCTTTCTATACAGAGGGGTGTAGTGTTTATGTTAGTTTTTCATTTAACAAAGAAATGTGGTCCAGATTTGTTAAAACTCCTACTGGACCTGTGAGCATCTATGCTAATCTCTGTACGAGCAGTCACTTCCTGTGTCGTCTCACTCGTTACTGCTCTGAAGGTTTCTGATTGGGTCGTCCCACTTTGGAACACTCAAAATCGTTGTAGATTGGAGCTTGGCAACGTGGATCTGGCTGATTACCGACCTTGAATCAGGCTGATTCAGCTGCTGCGCAAAGTTACTGTGTGATGTGCTCTGGTGAAAAGGTCTGAACCATTTTAGTCCCGCACCCATGTAGGGGGTGGATGTACCATAACTTAAAAAGTTCACTTCTGGGTCACCAAACCAAACACAGGACCAAGTATCCAAATGTGTTCATTACAAAGACAGATTAAACTACAATACAAACTGAAGGCACATGAAGAATGACTGGGCATAAAAGGAAAAGGCGGCTAATAATAAAAAAATAACAAGTTAACAATTAAAGAAACCACCTAACAACCACAAAAGCTGCGTTCCCACCAAGCAGTCCGGTGTAGATGGCCAATTACAGGTGTTTCAGCTGGCGATAGAAAGGCCAACAAGATCAGGGTCAACTGCTCCAAACTGTACTGAACCAAGCCAAACCACTCAATGGAAACACAGCAGCTACTGTCAGAAACGCCACCAACTGGCTTGCGAGCCACTCCTCCCTACAGCGGACCCCCTTCTCCAGCCAATGAAAGTCCAACACCTGCACGCTGAAGAGAGATCCTCACACCGGCAGAGCACCCACTTCACACAACACCAGAAAAGACCTCCACAAATATACAAACAGAACAACAACAAATATGTCCAGGGCTGTAACAGAATACTTTGACCATTACACCCCTATCTATGATCATAAGTACAAATCATTATAAAACAAAAACAGATTTACAAAATAATACATGGAAATGTACATTTTTACTTTATAATCAAGTTTATTTTAACACTCTATTTCTTTCCCTCAGAGATGAAAAGAAGATTTGAGTTCAACCTCTCCTTCCAACAAGGCTATGGCGTCTACAAACTCTCCCACGCCACCATGCCCCACAGCAGCGCCCCCCTCGAGAAGCCCTCCTATCACAGCCTCTTCAACTGCGGCTTCCCAAACAGCCGCATCGACGCTCTGGAGAGCGGCGGCCTGTCCAGCCTGGGCCCCAGCTTTGATTTCAGCACCCCCTGCCCCGTGGACAGCTCCTCTCACGCAGACCTGCTGCTGGAGGCTGTGGCCGGCGGAGGGGAGGCCCTGGCTGATTGTCCCCCTCTGCCTCACGAGAGCCGCAGGGATGAGGATGATGATGACGATGGAGGCTTCCGCTGTGTCCCTCTGCTGTCCTCGCATCAGGACCACAATCTCACCGACACGTCGTCCGTGTTCGACGGGGCCGAGAGGAGGCTGTCACACGAGGAGTGTCGCAAAATCGAGCTGACGGACTGGGAGTGGTGCCGGAGTAAATCAGAGAGGACGCCCAGACAGGTACGGCTCGCTCTGTGAGCAGAGGCTTGTTAGCCTGACGTTAGCCCATCAGGTGAAGTCGTTTGTATCTGTCGTCCTGGTTTGTCACTGAAGGTAATTAGTTTCCTCACTGAGGCTCCACTGTTTTCTAAAATGATTACTGCATCAGCAAACAGCATATGTTTCTGCTCTGTGCAGATGATAGTTTGGGGGGGACCATAAATGACAGGATTTTAATATTTTTGTGTTTACAGTTTGTTCTAAAGGAAATTATATGTTAGCTCAGCTCAGAGCAGCTGTTCAGGGAAACAGACTCACAGCTGAGACGAGGATGCTGTCACTACATGGCCAGTCTTAAGTTTGGTCTGGTTTATTTTTTTTTCTGACAAAAGACACTTTTAAACATGATGCTGGTTGATGTTTGAATAATGTGAACTCTTTTTGCAGCTCATTTATTAACATCGCTATAGTACCTGTTTCTTGGACTTCAGGGAAATTTAGGCTGAAAAGTATTGAAGCTGTTTGGGCGTCAAATTGATATCAGTGATATCAGCCATAGTTCAGCTCTCTTAGTACTCAAATTTAGAGTACATCTACTCAATTTTGGTTAACTAGTGCAAGGGAAGACTTTACTAGTGAAGCAAAAAGTGTTACTAGTACTGCTAGTACATAATTTTGTGTCTACTAGGACAAGATAGTAGACAAGCTTTTAATTATTATTAGTAGCATTTCTTAAGTTTACTAGTTATACTAGTAACACAAAATTATCTACTAGTAGATGATTTTGCTTTACTAGTAAGGTCTACCTGGGCACTAGTGCGCCAAAAATCTTTACTAGTAAAAGTTTTTCTTTACTAGTACTACTAGTAAACTCAAAATATCTCACTAGTAGTGCTAATAGACAGTTTTTAGTCTGCTAGAAGTACTAGTAAAACCAAAAGATTCGATAGTAGTTCTAGTAGACCTAATGCAAATGAATTAGGAGGGACTGTAACCAAATCCAGCACCCTGATTGGTTGTAATATTTTTGAAAGGGATTAGTGGGAAGCCTTAATTTGCTTTTCCTCACCCCCTTATTTGCATAAAAGGTTTACTAGTAGTACTAGTGAACATTTTTAAGTCAACTAGTAGTAGTAGTGATAATTTTTGCTTCACTACTAAAGTCTACTCATGCACTAGTTGACCAAAATTGAGTACATGTACTCCAAATTTGAGCACTAGTAGAGCTGAACTATGGTTGATATCACTGATACCAATTTTATGCTGACACGTCTTTCCATAGAAAAGGCAGAGAATGTTCAGCATCTTTGGCCCTGATTAAGGTCAATGGTACCAAAGTGATGCCCCAAATTTTGTAATTTGTTTGGGAAGGTATTGTATTGGTACTGTAACCATAGTGATCCAGGAGTTTGGTACCATACCACCTTAAAACTCGGGTGTGTTTGAGTAATAGGCAATTTATCAAGTTTTAAAGACATATCAAAATGTTCTTCAGTGAATATCAGGTTAGATAACACTGTTTACATTAGAGTTTATTTAGAGACAAGGTTAAACATTTCTCCTCACCACATTTGGCAGCACATGTTTACAATTCAAAACCAACGCATTGAAACCAATGAACCGAAAACACTTTTGAGAGAACGCTGCATGCATCAGTGTCACTGACCAATCAAATTCACTCCCCGGATATTGATAGTTTTCATTGAATTTCTCTAAACTCTCGACAGTTGTTTTGTGTTGTAGTTCAGCCTGTGGTTGGTAGTTGACAGAAGCCATTCAATTCTCCGTCTCTCCGTTAAATTAGGTACGGTTAACACTGGTTAGAAACTGTTTTTAGGAATATAATATTGGGGGTTTTAAGTGGATTTAAAAGAAACTTAGTTATTTATATTTGTTTAAAGTAGTTTTTGTGTTGTAGAAATAGTTGCTCTGACACAAAAAGCCCAGAGGGTGGCAGTAATGCACCTTATACGATTGTTGCCGCAAGAAAACAAAAATGAAGAAAGAATTGGCTTGATTTGTGTAGCATACTACAAAATAGCCATTTGACAGTCAGTCTACATAAGCAAAATACAGTATGTAGTACAGAGTACGTACTGTGTTTATTGTTAGTATGTTTTAAGATCATCTATTTATTGTTCTCTTTCTCGGGATTGAAAATATGACTGCAGATCATTAAGTTTCTGTACTTTTTATACCACAAATCATAAGAATAGTGGGAATTTTATCATTTTTAAAACGGAAGATAACAAAAAGAATATGTCTTAAATATAAGAAAATGTTTGAGCAGCCTTTTAGGGAATACTTCCAGTGTTTCTGTTGTTTGTGACCACTATTTGTTCTTCATTTACAGTAAAGAGTATCCAAATACATACTGTTTATTGCCATTCACCCCCAAAAAAAAAAACCATAATAAGATGTGATTTTTGGTCGATTTCCCCTGGCTGCAGCGAGGTAGAGTGTGTCTCTGGATTCCTCTCCGTTCGTTGCCCTTTGCTCTTTTTCTGCATCTGTGGACGTGCCCTTTAATAATCAAGCTGACAGTCTGCGAGCTGTGCATGTTATGTAGATAGAATCAAGCTTTCCTGCTTCTCCTCTTACTCCTGCATGCCGTCATGTGAGCTGAGACTTAAACTGTTCCTGAAAGATGGTGCAATAGATGAAGATGTTCCCAACAAGGCCGTTTAAAGCAGATAACAGCAGCCTGTCTGTGGAAACAAATATTCATTCACTGCTCTGAAGCGAGACCACTGTTCAAGGCTCTGCTTTTGACACTGATGTGCTTTGGGTTTTTTTTTTTTTTTTTTGTGCTTCCCATTAAATGTGATTTGTTCCCTCGAGGTTTCCTCTTTTGTGAAAGGTTTTCATGCTATAATAGGGATGGGATGATGGGCAGTTTTCACAGTCATGGTTAATCCCTAAGGCTCTCCAACACTATATGTCTTTCCTATGCTTAAAAATAAACAGAACAGAACTTCAGTTATGATGCTCAACCTGCACGGTCGAGCGGCACAGCAGGATTTTGCATGTTCTTCCCGTGCATGCGTGGGTTCTCTCTAGGCACTCCAGCTTCCTCCCACAGACCGAAAACATGCTTATTAGGTTGATTGTTAACTCTAAATTTCCCTTATGTATGAGATGTGAGTGTGAATGGTGGGCCATCTCTCCATATGGCCTTGTGATTGGCTGGCGACTGGTTCAGGGTGTACCCCTCCTCCCACACAATGGGATAGGCTCCAGCCCCCTTGACCCGAAGTTAGGGGCTGTGCCCACTATCAAATATAGATAACTTAATTTGTATGACAATAAATAACAAAAGCACTTCAGTTTATTGACCACAGTAGAAAATTCTCCTCGGTAAGACTTTACCTTTTTCAACGGTACCCGACTCAAAATCATGTCGCCCTGGCCCAGTGAGGCCTGGAGGTATCTGATATTGGCCATTCTTAACCTCTAAAAACTGTAACCCATCTGCTTTTTTACTAATAAGTAATAAGTGCACTCCTTCACCCCAATTTAGATGTAAATATAGAGCAAACATTCCTATAATGACATTATTTTGACATTAAATCAGCTTATAAAGCAGAAATACCTAAAAATAATTTATAAATTCATAATAATAGTTTTTAAAATTTGAAAATTAAAATTCCTTGATCAATACTGCATCATCATTACATCTGGTAACCTTTGTTTTTCTTGCACTGAAGTATTTATTCAGTTTTATTTATATCACAGATCTACAATATCTAACTCATTAACAAATCTGATGAATTAAGAATTTAACACCTAAGGAATTAGAATGATAAGATGTAGTAGAAATAAAAATCTTTTTAAAAACAATTGTTATCACAGTGATTTCACAGACAGAGCAACAACAGGAATTCAAAATTGCAGCATAATTAGTATTTAAAGACAGACTTAAATATCGCAAACGATTATTGTGAAACCAAGATTATTTTTTATGTCATCGTGACATCAGAATTCATAATTGTCCCGCCCCTAGTCTATAATTATCAGGCATGCATCCTGAATGAGAGGTGACACACAACTCCCTCTGTCTCCATGCGGCGTGGCTCACAGATTCATTATTTGCTTACTCACTCAATACTTAATCTTTCCAGTAGATGCAGAGTCACAGAGCGCAGAATGTAAACAATGCAGCTCAAGACAGTTTGCCACAGGCTCATGAATGTGGCTCCTCTAATCCATTTTTAATCCATTTCTTTCTTCTCCTGTTGACACCCTGTTCTCCTGTAATACCAGCAGCTTAATGCTCTCTGTTCTGCTGGACCCGGGCTGAATAGTTAAACAAGGACTTAGGAGTAAAGCCGTAATGATTACTGCGCCCTGGTCTCAGAGATATCGGAGACAGATGATAAAACTCAGTCTCTGTGACGTTAAAACAGACCGGATATGTCCAGGATCACACATGTGCACGTGCACACAGACAAAAACACCCACATGGCTCCTCTCCGTCTCCTTTCCTCCCCGTCTCTGCTCCGCTTAAAAGTCTGAAATGTTTGGTATGAAAATCACCAGAGGGTGGAAAATCCGTGGAGCATGCATCTCCGGCTCAGCTCTGGCACTCACTCTGCATCACGTAGAAGTCTGACTTCAGAGTCAGTGTCCTACTTCTCAGTCTGAGAGGAAAATTGTGCATTTTATGCTCCTTCAGGCCTGAGTCATCGATTGGGATCAATATGCAAAAGTACAGTATTTATGCAGTCCTGGTGGCAGAGGTTCTCAGCGTGGGGGTCGGGACCTCCCAGGGAGTCACAAGAGACAGGGAGAGGGGTCACACGGCGGTTCTCAAACACCAAAGAAGAATTTAAATTTTCTCAAATTGACATTTTACACTATAGCTGCATATCAGCATCAGGTTAACTTCTCACATCAGGCCTCTTTCAAACAACTCATCATCCAGGCTGAGTCAGAATCTTCTGCAGCCAGAGGTCTTTTAATCAAAGAGGAACAAAAGATGATGAGCACGACTCTCAAAGCATTCTGGGATTGCTTTCAGCATGAGAAGGGAAGCCCCCATTTAACAGCTTTTCCCCCTCACAGTGTGAAATTCATCCGTGGAATAAAAATGATGGAGATGTGCTTCAAGAGTTTTATTTTAAAATTTTATTCACACTGTATATTTTAAAAAAAGTTTTCAAGGTTGCACGTCTCTAGGCAACTTAAAAATGTGTTGTTTGTTTACTCTTCAGGTTTGGATTCAGTTTAAAAAGTCAAATTTCCCCATCAGTCTGATAAAATTGAACTTTTAAATCCACGTTAACATGTCAGTCTGACTGAAGCTGTCCTACAGGATATCAGATTTCTCAAGGTCAGGCACATGAAGACACTATTATGTTAGGGTAAAGTCCAAGCATCTGCAAAATTTACACCTTTGTCTGCTTTCAGATATAACAATAATATTACTTAGTATTTATTTGATTATTATTTTACCTTTATTTTACTAGGAAATACAGCAGCCAATACGAAATTACAAGAACACATCAGTAGAAATAACAAAAACTAGAAGCTTTAATGATGAACTTCAGAGTGATAATAATTAGATTATGTAAATAATAGTTTAATATATTTTCTCTCACGTCCGTTTTCAATTCAGTTTTGATCACAACATTAATTCACTGTAATTTGTATTGTTTTAGATTTTAATTAATTTGCATATTTAAGGATTGATATTAAAATCAAAATGTTTCCACACATCAGGTTTTATCGGTTTTTATTACTCCCACCCCCGTGTTGTCTGTCTTTAAATGATGATTTAAAAAAGTTCATGTATTTAATGATGAATGGTAAATATTAGATAATTAAAATTAACTTTGAAATAAGTAGATTTACTTTGCTTCTCATTTTATCAATTCACTATATACCAGCTTTTATATATTTTTTTTTTTTTGGAGATGCATGCTCCATGAAATTTCTATATAATTCACTATCAAATTGATCAAATGACTTGATTGTTTATCACAACACTTTCACTTAAAATGTATTTTTATCACTTCATTTTTAATTCACATGAGTTTTCATCCCCTCCGCTCTTACTTTCATCACTTAGTATTTGGTACTTTCATGTGAAAGAGGTCTTAAAAGGTCTTGCATGTGATTTAAAACATGCTGATGAACCTTGTTAAAACAGTCTGAACTAAACAACACTCTTTACCCTTCTTCTTATAACTCAGTGTTGAACACAAAGCCTCAGAAACACAGAAGACAGCGAAGCCTGAAGAGTTTGTGATTGATAGAATTTCCAGGCCGTGTTTTGTTCCTCGTTAGCGGGCGAGATGTCATTACCCTGCTTCTCTTCTCCTTACTGTCAGCCCCTCTGGCCTTCAGCGTCCGCAGGGAGAGGTGAAATTAGAGCTTAAAGACATCTTTACCCTCTCAGTGACTTTACGCTCCCTATTAGCAGGCACGGAGCTGGGGATGTGTTCGCGAGCACACTGCCAGAGGGGAAATGGAGACCTAACGTGCATTCAGATGGAGGAAACACAAAACCTTCTTGCTCTTGTGAGGACAAGCCAAAGCTGTAAACAAACACAGACTGATACTGTGATTAAATGAGTCCCTTCTGTTATTAAAATGAAGATATTAAGTATTAATCAGCTTAGACATTAACACACATTTAGACAGTCTGCTGATGTGTCCAATATATGACTGGTTGAAATTAAGGCTATACGATTTTGGGTAAAAATGATGTTCTTCTCTTGCGATGCATGTTGTAATTTTTTCAAGGCAATTTTTAGACAAACACCATCTCTAACAGTTTCAGAATATTTATAGGATGTGCTGAAAAGAATACTAAGAAAGAAGAAAATCTGCTGAAAGTCTCCATTTGACACAGTCACTCAACAAACCATAACACCGCTGTATCAGTAACACGTGCAGGAAACCCAAAGACCCTGAATGCACCATGGTCTCTGAGGAGGCCGACTGATGGAGATATGAAACAGATTTTTACTGTAGAACTAGTTGGGAAATTCACATGTTGGCTTTTTTGGTTTCCACACACAGTTGACAGTTGCACATTGCACAGGGAATGTTGATCATGGCACAAGAAAGATGTGATTTAGATTAGATTAGATCAGATAGAACTTTATTTATCCCTTTGAGAAACTCACTCAGGGAAATTAGGATTGAAAGAGCAGTTTGACAAAGTATTTGGAAATAAATAAGAGATTGATGTAAGCAAAAATATGAATGAAAATACAATAAATATAAATAAATAACTAAAAAATAAAACATAGAAATGTGGCTACTGGCTGGCTACTGCTCCTTCCCATCCTCTGTTGGTTGTGATCTGAATCTGTATGTGGACTCAGAGTTTTTTTAATGGTTTAATAACATTGCCTGAAATGTCAGTTTTCCACTTTTCAGCAGTAACTCAGCGAAGGATGTCAGAAATGCCTTGGCAGAGATTTGTGCTCTTGGAGGATTTCTACTCGCTTTTGAAAGCAATGCCCCCAAGGTTACAAGTCTCATGCTAATAAGGATGCATAATATTATTGGAACAATATCCATGTTGGCAGATATTTGCCCAAAAAGTGGATTATTGGCATTGGCAGATATGAACATTTTTGCTGATATTTACAGCCAATATTTTATCCATACAAACTGGGTTTGTATAAATATCCCAAATATTGGCTGCAATATTAGCAGAATCTTCAAATTTACTATAATGGTTTGCCTCATAATCAATAAGTGCCCACCTTTATAAATCAAAAGTATCATTTCTTAACAGAATAAGATGATGTTTTTCTTGCTGTAGCTCTATTTTAACACGTACACTGTGTCAGTTTTTATTAAAGTGGAGGCTTTGTGCTCTTGACGTAAATTATTGATGCATTATTGGTATCATTGATAATGAGTTTGGAAATAACTGCATATCAAATATCATCTAAAATCCAATATCAGTCATCCCTACTTACTTATTATGCTTAAAAAGGTAAAACTCTTCACTTCAAAACCATCAAAATGAATGAATTACAAAAGTATTCCCCCTTTCACAGTTTATATCTAAAAGAAACAAGTGCTGGAGACTAAAGGCTGTGTTCATGCATCTGTTTGATTAAAATGGCGTTTTGATCTGTAGCTGGATGGGATTCCTCGGTTTGGTTTCCAGCAGACACTTGAGGGGCCGTCTTTCTTCTCAGCGAGGCATTTGGCTTCATTTCTCATCAGCGGAGGTTTTTGCCTCACGCATCCATCCATCAAAACCTCCAAACCTCACTGATGGCTCTGAATTACTCAAATGACTTGATGTGTTTTCAGCCTCGGCGTGGTCTCCTCTGTCTCAGTGCCTCTCTTTACATTCAGTTACACAAAGGCGCTGACAGGAAAACAGACTCAAGGAGGACAAGATTGACATCCTCTTTGTCTCTATTGTGCCTCACAGTCACAATCAGATAACAACATTAAACTAATCTAAATAATTAAGAGGGCTTAATGAGACCCGCTGCAGTTTCCTCACTGCTGCACCACAGGATGCTTCCCCTCTCTCCCTGCCAGGAATATAAGCCCTGATTTCATACACATCATGTTGACACAGGCTCATTTTTGTGCTTGTGTTGAATTAATCTCTGAGGAAACAATATTAAAAATGACTGGAAAATATGATTAAAATGGGAGGGTATGAATGAGCCCTGGAATTATAGAAAAATGGAAGATAAATTTGATTGTTTTAAAATGCAAATCCTATTATTTCTGATTAAATTACTTCATTGAAAAATCCCTGATGGTTAAATTTAAAAAATCTTTAATAGCTAAATAACTGATGCCTCCACCTCTCTGCTGTGAACCTTAAGGCTTTGAGGTCGCTGCAGTGCGCATGTAGCCCTGACGTCTCATTTAAGCTGCACAGAGCTGTTGACAGGCCTGTTAGGTGAAGCCTCATTAACTTGAAAGATAGAAATGGTTGGTCAACACATTTATCTCCCCGCCCCTGACATCCTGAACAATCGAAGCTTGATCAGCTTCAACAAAGGAGTGAATGGGAAAGACCTTACAGGCATCTTTTTTATTTTTTAAAGGTTATTTTTTGGGCATTTTGTGCCTTTATTGACAGGAGAGAGTGACAGTGGATAGGCTTGTGAAAGGGGGTGAGAGAGAGTAGGGAAAGACCCTCTGCAAACTGGCCACGGATGTGAACCCGGACCAGCAGAAATATGTATACGAGTTGTACCTGGTTGCTCACCACTCCAGCCAAACCAGCACCCCTTACAGGTATCATTTGATCACAGTTGCTATGTGTGCATGATAGGGCTGTCACATTGTCCAAAAAAAACAAAGTAGAACAGTTTTCCAACATTTTAGTTTGATTTCTATCAAACTCTGCTGTTTTATTATGCCCCCATTTACACAACAACAATGTCACCAGAAACGAAAACGTTTTCCTTTGCATTTTTCAAAGGTGCTCTACGTTCACACGGAAACGATATGAAAACGATGCGCATTCACACAGATCAGCTTGAACAACTGAAAACGCTGTAGCATGCATCCCAGGCCAGTAGTTGGCGATGTAGATTTTTGTAGTGAAGCAGTGGTGTTACAACATGTGTACACTTTCCGGTGAAGAAAAACTTTTCAACAACAACAACAACAATGGTGAACGGATGAACCAAGACTCAGGGGTTTCTTGTCTGGACAGCAAATCTGTCTGTATATTTTTGTCTGGATAACAAACCGAGTCAGCAGCTCACATGTTGCTTGGTAGATTTATTTTATTTTATTATTTTATTCAACCTTTATTTAACCAGGTTAGTCCCATTGAGATCAGCAGATCTCTTTTTCAAGGGAGACCTGACCAAGAATGGCAGCAATACACAGTTTCAACAAACAGTCACACAGACTCAATACACTACAAATAAGTGAGGAAAACAATTAAAGTCATTAAATAAAACAGTGACATTCAGAAAGTCTGTATTCCAGAGTTTTCACTGCAGATTTAAAGACATTCAGAGACACCAAGTTTTGCAGCTTAAATTCAGTCTGCAGATTATTCCATGCAAAAGGTGCAGAGAACATAAAGGCCTTCTTTCCCAATTCAGTTTAGACTTTGGGAACAACAAACTGCATAAAGCTCATTGATCTCAGGTTATGTAATCGGTCCTTCAAGATTAATAAGGAGGAAAGATAGTTGGGAATTTTGTCAAGAATGGCTTTTCAGATGAACATGTGTCCAAGCCAGCGTGTACTTAAAGGTGGCCGAAGTTTTTGTTGTTGTTGTTCCTAGGTGCGCGAGCAACCTTCATCTGAAAGAGTACTCATGTGCTCTGCACATCATCGTTTTCCCTGAAAACACTGATTCCTGTTTACACAGAGACGGATACGAAAATGTTTCAAAACTTTTCTCTCTGGACCCTGTGTTCAAAAGTTTGCAGATTCAGACATTCCGGGCACAGTTCTCGAGTAAATCGAAGGTGCAAACGCAATGAAAACTCTCTGTTGTCGTATAAACGGGGCCTTAGTCACCACAACAGAAACAAATCACAACAGAAGCTGCAGTTTTCTATGAATTGAATGAAAATGCCACTCAGCATCCAAAATGACACCAAAACAGGAGCTTTAAACTGAACTACAGCACCAAACTGAGACGTAGCATGTCTGTGGCAAAGGCCTAAAGACAGCAGCTGAGGTGGAGGCACTTGGTGTCACTTTGTTTATGGTCCGTGCAGATTGTGCAGCACCTGAAGGTTCCAGTCAAATAAGGTTCCAGTCAGTTTTTTTAAGCATGGTAAAAGAAAGCCTTAGGAGAGCCTTAGGGATTAATTAACAGCCGTAAACCATGACACCGTATAATCGTCCCATCCCTGGCTTTCAGACGGAGACCTCCCAAATTGAGCTGCCTCATGCTCCAGTCTGGAGAGGGTCATGTCAACTGCTTTAACCTCAAATCCCATGTGGCTCATACACCTCGACATTGTGGTGCGACTCATAATGGTGTGTCTTGGCTCCACTTTCATCATTAAAACCTGAAAAACCCCTCCAGAAACCACACCGATGGGCCGTATATCCTTGCATATGAATCTTGCAGAGGGTCTTTCTCTGCATTTCTGGAGGGGGCCTGCTGAAAAAGGCTCAGTCACACGGGGCTGTGACTGCGGTGCCTACTCCTCCTCCATCTCACCTAGATAAAAAGGGGACAAATGAGCCTGCAGATTTGTTGTGGGTGAGGAGTAAGCCAGCTGCTTTGCATACAATTAACGTACATTCTGGTCTTTGCTTTTAATTTTGCCGTGAACAGTGAAGAACCCAAAATACTTCCACTCAGCTCTCCTTAGATGATTCAGCGTCCTTACTTTCCACTCAGAGGGGCTTCATCTGTCCTCCATTTTCTCAAAATGTGCCTCAGTCATTGAGATAAAGGGAGTATCATAGTGCATGGACGATCAAGTTATGCTGAGAGCACCCTCTTTGTTCTGCTGCACTGTATGTTTTCAATTCCAACGGCTCCCTGCAGTTCAACAAATATTCAAGTATTGAGTATAAAGTGACAGCCAAGTCCATGCACAATAGTCATATTGCAGGACATGTAATTTCAGTCACAAGTATCAAGGTCAAAGTATGTTATGCCCCAGTGTGTTGTTTAATAAAAAACAGTTTTATCAGTCTTTATAATTAAAGCCTGACTTCCATCACCAATATTACTCAGAGATGAACGAGAGAGCATGCAGAGTCTGTGATGTTCCTGCACATGAAATTAAGAAACTGTGATTGATGTTTGTCACAGATACAGGGTGGTGTTATAATACAGAGAGTTACCAAGTTAAATGAGGACTTTGGGATGATTTTTTGTCTTTTTTTTAAGCTTTGATTTGATTAACATTTATAGGATAAAATACTCATGCCTTAAATGAACACCCAAACTAAAAGACATAAGGAAATTTTCCATATTCAAAAATATTCTTAAGTGCTTTAACCATGAGCACTAAGCAGTGCAGCATAATGTGTTTTTAGAAGTTAATGAAATCAGGCTGTTCATGGAGTATTCACTTGTCAGGGTAAGAGTATATATTCAGATATGATTAATAACACAGGCTTTGTGTAATGGAATTGCAAGCCAAAAGCATATCTGTTAAGTATGTGAAGCAGCATTAAAAATGCAAATCTTTTATTTCAAAGGTTCCCTTAAAATATCGCAACTTATATCACAGAAAAAAATATGGTAACATTATTTGTTCCCAGTGTTGTAGGCAGTGATCAACTGAAAAAGTTTGGGAGAATTTTTTAAGTAATTGGGTAATTTTTATACAAAATTAAAAAAAACAATGTGAAAGGTGTAGTGCTGATTGAGGACCAAAATAAAAGCAGGAGGAAGGCACTCATCTGTTCGCTCTTCTTTCCTCTCTTTAAAACTGGAGTAGGGGGATAGAGCACCTCCAAATTAAAACTGGAGTTCACGCTCTGATAAGGGCCCCTAACCCTGGCTCTGCTCACCCCCTTCTGTCTCTCCTGACTGTTTTTACTTCTGCTCTCTCTGCAGCTCCGTTTCTCTGTAATAAAACTGGCACCAAGAATGTTTCTGTTTGTTGTGGTGGGTGAATAGAGCCATGTGGTAGGAGAGATGGTACCAGTATCGTCTCTGCTCGGAGCACGTATGCTGCTTTGGTCTGCTGAAGGTGGAAGATTATCCATACTGATTGATAACGTCGGCCTGTTTCCTCTGGTTCCTCCTGCAGCGGTCCACAGGTGGTCTGTCAATTCCTCTATGTGCCTTCCAGGGCACGGTATCACTGCAAGCACCGACTGGGAAGACCCTCTCCCTCTCCACATATGAAGTCAGCAGTGATGGACTCAAGATCTCCCCCAACAACGCCAAGAAGGTAAAAGCCATCAGACAGGATAAGTTCTGAAGTCTGTTTCAAATCTGGATCACCACAGAAGTTTGTATATGCAGCTAACCAGCTGTGCACCAAAACTACCAGTCATGGTTTTATTCAGATTTCCAATGACCTGCTAATTGATCAAATGTGTGATAGCATTTCTAAGGGACCGATCACACTGAGTCGTGTAGCTACCACACCAACAACTCCTTCATGGGGAAAGAAATGCAGGGAGTGCAGTTAGAAAGGGTCTGCATCCACGCACATGCAGCAAAAAATCATCAGTGGAGAATGAGTTTGAACAAACATAATGCTCTTGTACCATGCTGAAGATTCAAAAGCAAGGCTTGCTTTTGAATCTTCAGAATGACCATGACCTGGATGAATGAGAATCTTCACAGACCTCTTGTACCATGGTGATAGTTTATCTGTTCAAGCCCCCTCAAGTATCAATATATTTTTGGTGTATTATTTTCCAACATTTAATAAAGCTTTTGGTTCTATAAAAATGAAATCAGTCACTCATTAAGTCCAAACGATTGTGCTGCTTAGCCAGTGCAGGAGGGTCAGCAAAGGTGATGTTCATTGTGCAAGGGAGAGTTAGTAAACAAACATGGCAGCTCAGGAAAGAGACAAAAGGAAAGCCTTTCTGCTGTGTGGACTTTGGAATGGACATATAAGACACATTAGGTTTGTAAGGTGTGAGAATAAAGTACTGTGGAAATGCAGCTTAACTCAGGTAGCAACACCCAGGGGAAGTGAAAGCAGATGATAGCAAAACTAACGCTAAGCTAACCCAGCCAAAACTTGACATGCTTAGCTTGTCAAAGCTGCCTCCAGATTCTGAGCAAGCTAAGAAAATAACTTAAGTCGGCCTCCGTCTCTGCATTATTTCACTGACTCAGCAGTACTGAAGCTTTACAAAGCAGTTTTAGATATAAAAAAAAGCCAAGAAACGGTTAAAAAATGCAATGCAGTTGAAGGAAATGTCAAGTATTGTAATATTCAGAGTATTGTCAAATATTAAGGATTGCAATAAGATCAAATCGAGACTCAAGTATCATGATGATATCATTTCATATCCATCCCTAGTATTTATATGAACAGAGCATCACAGTCTCCAATCTGAACAACAGGAATAAATCTGAACAGAGCTTTAACATTTATTTTTGCTTCATCAAAATCCAAGGCTCTCCATCATCAGCCCACAGTATTTGTATGATTCCGTTCTTTGTTATGAAGCATCAAAAAACTACGTCAGCATCACTCAGGGCCTGTTTATTAAGACGGCTCAGAGCTGTATAAATAAATCAGCGGCACACTCGCAGTCCTCTTCTTTTCATCTGGGGAACGTTCAAGGTGCTGTCTCTCTGTTGTCTTTGAACATCCTTTTAATATCACACAGTCAATAAAGCACGGTGTAAATGTTTTTTTTTCTCCTTTGAAAGTGAAATTGGATGAAATCAAGTCTTTGCACGGATGGAATTTCAAACAGCGAGCTGCAAAATGAGCACTGCTGATACACGCATCGTTTCCATCACCGTTTCCATGCTAAGATGAGCAACTTGGACTTCAGATAAGATTGTTTTCATGACTTTTTGTTTTATTTGGTGGGCAATAGCTGAAAGTGGTCTTGGTTGGAAAGCAATTTAATCTTTTTTTAACCGAAGTTTGATTTTTAAATTATGATTAGTGCTCAGTTGGTATGCAAGTCTTATTTTCTTTCAGATAACAGCTGCATCTGTTGTTTTATTGACATTTCAAGACAAGCGTTAGCTTCAAATCTGCTTCAAAATTTGTCTGTTTTCAAGTCAAAAATACCCAAAACACTTCTTCTAATCCAGATTCACTAAACCAGTCGAGATAAATATCTTGCTTTAAGGAATAAAATGCAAAAAAAAAGACATTGAATTTCCTGTAATGAAGAGAAAATATCTGTCAATGAAACAAGGAAAGTTTGACTCTGTGAGGGTTTTAAATTTAGTTTTAAGATCTGCTCAAGTTAAATTTGTCCCGTCTTATTGGCAGATGATTTTACTTATTATTACAAGCAACTCAGGCTTTATTTTTAGTTTTTATATCTTCAAATAAGATCTTAATCCAGACATGTCAGGAAGTTGTGGATTAGAATAAGCCAAATACTCTCACTTAGATCTGAGTTTTTCCAGTGTGGGTGATTTTGTATTGGAGAAAAAAGATAAAATGTGTTGTGATCCTCTGTGTCCAAGGTGGAAGTGTATCGCTCCAAATCAGTCGGCCATGAGCCCAGTGCAGACGACCCTGCGTCAGGAGGCCAGACTGGAGATGTGAACATCAACAGCGTGGGGATGGGCATGGAGATCGGTATGGGGATTGGAGCTAGCGTCGGGGACACCAACGTCAAGATCCACCTCGAGGTCCTGGAAATCTGCGACAACGAAGAGGCCATGGACAGCGTCTCCATCATCTCCAACATCAGCCAGTCCTCCACCCACGCCCGCTCGCCATCTCTACGATACTCACGGAGGGAGAACCGCTTCGTCTCCTGCGACCTGGGCGAGACGGCCTCCTACTCCCTGCTCATCCCCGGCAGCGGCAACCCAGAGACAGAGACCATCAATATCACTATACCTGACACGGTGGAGGCTCACCGGCAGAACAGCCGGCGGCAGACGCAGGAGGGCTCGGGGTATCAGGAGGAGATACAGCTGCTCAACGAGGCCTACAGGAAGCAAGCTGCAGAGCGGGAGGAGTGAGATTAAGGACATTTCAGGAGGAGGCTGCAAGGGCGTTAGAGGATGGAGACAAATTTCCAAATCATTCCAAACGTCATTTACAAACCCAAATTCCAATGAAGCTGGGACATCCTGTAAAATGTAAGTAAAACAGAACACAATGTTTTGCAAATACTTTTTGACATATATTCAACTGAATACTCTACAAAGAAAAGATATTTAATGTTCAAACTGATGTTGTGTTCAAACAAACTCGTTCATTATTTTGCAGATATTCACTCATTTAAAATTTGATGCTGACAGCACGTTCAAAAAAGCTGGGACGGGCAACAAAGGACTGGGAAAGTTGAGGAATGCCAAAAACACTCCACAGGTAAACAGGTTAATTGGGAACAGCTGAGTGTTTTGATTGAGTATAAAAAGAGCAATCCCTGAAAAGCTTAATTCTTCACAAGCAAGGATCGGGTGAGGTTCAACACTTTGTGAACAGCTTAATGAAAAAATATCAAACAGTTTAACAACATTCCTCAACATACAAAATTTAAGAATTTTATGACCTACAATCTATATCGCCAAAGAGTCAAAGAATTCCAACGAATCTCTGCACAAATTCGACAATGCCAAAAACAAACATTGAATGCCTGTGACCTTCAATCCCTCAGGTGGCACTGAATAAAAAGCCAGCATCAGTCTGTGAAGGATATTACCACGTGGGCTCAGGAACACTCCAGAAAACCTGTGTGTTAGTGCCCATGGCATAGGTAACTTGCACATCTGTGAAGGCTCCATTAATGCTGAAAGGTACACACAGGGTTTGGAGCAACATGCTGCCATCCATCTTTTTCAGAGATGTGCCCGCTTATTTCAGAGACAATGAAGACACATTCTGCTCGAGTTACAACAGCGTGGGTTCAGAGTGAAAGAGTGCAGGGACTAGACTGCAGTCCACACCTGTCTCCACTGAACATGTGTGGAGCATTAAGAAGAAAAAATAAGACCCAGACTTTTGAGCAGCTGAAGTCGAACATCAAGCAAGAATGTGAAAGAATTCCACCAAAAACGCTTCAACAGTTAGTGTCCTCAGTTCCTTGTGCCCTGTCCCGGCTTTTTTGGAACACGTTGCGGACATCAAATTCAAAATGAGTGAGATTTTGCAACAAAAACAAAGTTTTCCAGTTTGAACATTAGATATCTTGTCTTTGTAGTGTACTGAAATGGGTATATAAATGGGTATAGGCTGAAAAGGATTTGCAAATCGTATTCTGTTTTTATTTGTTTCACACAACATCCCACCTTCACTGGAATTGGCGTTTGTTTATTGATTATTTCTAAGAGATCGTGACCCATGTAATGATTTAGCTTCAGACTGTTGTTGTGGTCTTTTACTTCCTGTTTGAGCCGGATCATGAGAGCACATGCATCATGCATCTTTCAATGACCATGAAACAGATTTGAGCGTTAAGAGATGTGAACAATCAAGGATTATGAAAGAGGCAGCGCCACAGAGGAGAAAGAAAAACAATATTTCAGCAGAGCATCTGTATTCCCTACATGACTCTCACCATATGGCAGCCTGTCATCATAAAACAGACTCTGAAAGAGAGAAATTCACTTAGGCGTGGAGGAGGAGGGGCCGGGGTCCCGTCACATGTCTCCTGGAGTGGCGTCACCGGTGACTCAGCTGTTAGGGGAGGGGTCACCTGACCCTCCGTCTGACTCATCCCAGTGTGTGTTTTTGTGCACTATTTTGTCTTTGTGCACATACGGCTGAGGGTCTAAGTGTGACGATAATGGCTTTTGATTGCAGCAACCAAAAGTAATTATTTTCAGGATGTTCTGCATATATTTCTCTTAACTGTTGTGTGTTTTTTTTTTTTATTTCTTTGAGACCAGCCGCTCTGTCAGTCATGGCTCGCAGAATTAATTTAGCGACTATTTTAACGTACAGGGACCAGTGTTCATGCTGAGCGTCTGCAGAGACAGGCGAGTTCACGAGATTACAGAGGAGACGTCATGGGGATGCTTATGCAGAACAGCTTCTCTGCTAATGCACATTTAGTGCTAAATAAATGAGCGTCAGTGTGCATATTTTAATATTCTATGGTAGGCAGCATATGAATGTACATTCCTGAGCCACTGTGAGGTTTCATGTCTTCTGCCTGCTCTCTTCACTGCCCGTCAGCAACCAGCAAGCCACAGGAGGCCTCTCACCCTCCATCAAATCCATGCATTTATTCTGGACTGGGATATAGTTTTTACAGATGGTGGTGTGTATTTTCTGAGTGTTTTTGAATGGGGATGTAACGATACCTCAGGGTGCAACAAAAAATGTATTCGTAAGTGCAAAATGTAAATCATTTACACAAAAACATACATTTAATACTTCTTTATTAGCCAGTACAGAGGGTATGAAGGCCCTTGTGGATTAATAAGGATGTATCTCTAACCTTCCTGTTAATACTGAGTTATTAACATAGTCCTATTCTTTTGCATCTTGGTTTTTTTGTCTTGAATTCAAAAACTTTCTAACAGTTTTTCTTTTATATTGAACACTAAAACATGTTCGACTATTCGCCCCCATTTATTGTGTATCACAACCTGCAGATAAACCATGATATGTTCCATAGTGAACAATGATAGAAATAGCACAATGTAGAGAAATTCATTTGAATATTCAGATCACTTTTTTGTTAAAATGAGCCTGGAATTTGAACAATCTGAATAATTTTATTTTTAGTAACAAGTAATCTGTCACTGAAACAAAAAAATGCCATACTACCCCTGGAGTTTTGTCAGCATGAAAAAGAAAATCACAACCTCTGTTTTTACAACTTCTGTGAAGGTAGCTGTGCACCAGTGGAAGGTTTACCCACAGATGTGTCAGCACATATAAGCAATTAACTAACTTAAGTGGAGTACACACTACAAGATAATTGGCCTGAGTTGAGGCTAGGATCCCTGCTTCTTACCAAAATCAGCAAACACTGCAGATGTTTTGGACCTGGTGTTGTTGTCTAACAGTGACCATGTTGACTGATGACCAGCACTCGTGGTGGTTTCCTAGTTTACAACAGATGTTGAAACAGGAGTACCTTCGATTTTTTTAGTAACAGGGTTTGATCAGATATTCAGATATGTTGATAATTTAATTATTAACAAAGAAAAATCTACTCAATGTGTCACTGAACTGGCAATACTGCCATTAAATTGGAAATTAACTGATATAAAAGTATGAATTTATGTTAAATGATGTCATTTCTGTTGATGTTGATGCAGGATAGAGCACATGGATCGGAGCAGGTCCACAGCAGCAGGTCATCCATGATTGTTTGTCAAGGTCATACTAACATATGCATGCTGTTTGCAGGAACTACCATGTATTTAATTTTGTTGATCTCTCTGAAGGTGCTATCAGGAACTGTAAGGATAATGGAATGGGCTAAAGGAAAAGCCAAATATTTGTAACTGTAGAAATTGAAGCTTCATGAGTCCACACCAGGCTGTCTACAAGACAAGAACCAGAGACGAGTACAAGAACAAACAAAAGAGATAAAACTAAATAAAAGTTCATCTCAACAGCCCTTTTGTAACATTTTCATGTGGACAGGGATGTTTTCAAAATTTAACGCACTATTTTTGAATACAGAAGAGGGAAAACTGTTTTACTGATACTACAGTATGATGTCACGGTGGTAGGTGTAATGGGGGGCTGGGGGAATCAGCTGTTTCAGGCAACTTGTGGGGCAGTTAGCAGTCTGGATACTGCTGTGCGCCTCTGCCCACTTCACTGGCAGACCACAGGCGTGCTGAAGAGCTGTAAAGATTATCATGTTTGTAATTCCTGTTATCAGGTGACAAGGTGATGTCTGATGGGTCATAAATGAGGCTGTAACATAAAAGTCTAGTGTGCACGTCCAAAGACAGACGCAGGGATCAGAGCCTCCAACAGAATCTCTGAGTTTTCTTTTTGTTATGATTCTTTTAGTCACCGTCGGACTCAGGAGGGAAAAAGTCAAATGAACATTTTAATGGTCGGCCATGTGGGACTCAGCCTGAACATGAAACAAACCAAAGGACATGTGCACATTTGCAGCTTTTATTTTAGCTGAATTGGAGCAAAACAACCAAGCTGTAGGTGTGAAAACAAACTTAATGAAACCTGAACACAGCCAGGGCAAACCAACAAAACACATGAGAACAAAGACCCTGAGAGGACAAGCATGCAGCATTTTACTTGCCCCACTTTCCCCTTGAGGGCATGTAAATTTAAGTTGTTTCTAGCATCAAAAAGTCACTTGTTATCATAAGAAAACAGCTTTATTATTTGGAGAATAGAAGAAAAATCAGTTGAGCTCTTAAGGAAATTAATTGACAGACATTGTTGTAGATCACAGACTCTTAACTGCAGAGTTTGTTCCAGCCAGAGATTATTGACTCACTGAAAAAAGCTCTACAAAGTAATTTTCTGTCTGACCCGCCAGTTTTGAACTGCTGTCTTAAACAAATGCAGTTACTGCATAAATAATATTCAAAACTTTGTCTTCACAAAATTGAAAAATCTTTCACAAAAATTTATATATTCTAATTTTAACCCTTGATCAGGGATGGACAACTTACTTTAGTTTCAGGGGCCAAATTGTTGCAAATAAAAAGATTCTATCTTTTAAAAAATAGCTATAACTGAACAAAACAATAAATATCTTTTATTAGAATTTGTATTTCTATTTTCATGCTCAGAACCATACAGTAAGGCTAATTTAATGAGCTAAATGTGGAATTATCACTATGAAAGATAGTTTTTCAGTGCAATAAGGGAGAATATCCTGTTTGAATCAGTTTAGCTATTTAACCTTAATTTCACCAGAAAACTTCACTTCAAAATGAAATATGTTTTTTAAAAGTATCCTGGCAAGGTAGTACTTGATTACTGATGGATACTTAAGGTCACTTGACCTAATATTTTCCAAAATGCTTCACAAATTATGTAATTCATTATGGTAAATTGAATAAGCTAATTAAACCATAAATAATGAGAGAAAACCAGTTTTTCCCCTTATAGAAATATTATGATACATTTTGCCTGTATGATGTCACAGTGGCAAATCAAACTAGATTACCTGTGGTATTTTGGAGGTTTTTTGATCTTTATTGTTGTAGCTTCTGGAAATTTGAAACTGTCTGATGGGCCTCATTGAGTTAGGAGGAGGTTTCACATGTAGCCCCAGGGCCACTATTTGTCCACCCCTGCGTTAGATCTTGATATGTGCAGCATCACATGTTGAGTGTATCATTACATCCCCATTTTGAATGGTGACATGATCCATGTGTATTTTAAATAATGTGTTTTTTTAGTATAACTTTCACACATTGTTTCAGTAGGACCGTTCCTCATATGCATATTTACCTGTGTTTCAACTGCAGTATGATAGATCAGTAGGTATTTCAGAGTAAATGTCAAATATATATTTATTTAAAATTGTTTTATGATGCTGTCTCCTCTTTTATGGCTTGATCTTCAAAACAACGCAGGCACTTTGAGGACCTCATTCGCCGGCTTTTGATTTGTACTCCAGCGAGCCCACTTCATCAGCTGCCGCTCGCTCCATCCCCCAGAAAGAATGTTGTCATTAAAGATTCATAGCAGGAAATTGCCTTCAATGGGATTGCAGTGCATTGCTATTTCAAGTGCTCCTGGGCAAAAAAAAAAAAAAGTTTAAATATATAAATTACAACGCTCACACCAATGAGTCACGATGATTGTAAAGTACTCAGTGTCAGCCGACGCAGCTCTTAATGGTGCCAGAGGTTTTTATCCGCGCTTCATATCTGCAGGCAAACAGGCTGGAAGTAATCTGATCTTCTGCTTCTTCTCACTCTAAAACAGAAGCTTCGTTTCATAAACCATTGTGATCAATAAACTGCTGTTTGCTCTCTTTCCTGGACATTGTGCATTGGCTGTGCAACTGTTTGCATGTTGACTCAGCCGTGACAACCATCTGGACTAATTTGGCAACACAAAAGCTGCTCAAACCATGCTCCATTACAGAATAAAGCAAATAAAGCACAATAATTAACTCCTCCTAGAGACTGACCTACATAGATAGCAGCCATCTTTGCCTTGTTGTGTCCCGAGGATGACTTGATCTGAACTAATCCACAACAGATTATTTTGATTGAGCTCTTGTAAGCACCTAAGATGACATGAGATCTACAGTTAAGACGTCAGATTCCCTCTTTGGTTTTGTGTTTTTGTACATGCAGATATTTGTCCTCAGCTTTTGTGGTGGAAAAGAGTGGGAGAGAGACAGTCAAAGCAAGTGTTGAGGTACTGCAGGAAGGTAGGAGCAAAAATGGAGAAAAAGGGCACGAAAGGGCCGCGAAAACAAAGGGAAAGAGATTATAAAAAGCTGCCAATATCAAAGGCCTTGGCAGCAGCTTTTCCAAATGTTTCATCTTTTCTCTCTGATCCAAGGACTCTCACCTCCCACTCACGACCTCTGAAGCAATAAGGTGCAGGTACGGCTGAATCAAAATGTAGCATCAGTGGCACTGCTTGAGTCCTGTCTCCCCCGACGCACAAACCGAACCACCGCTGACGACAGTGAGCGCTACCGAGAATATAAGCAGAGGCATAAAGCTGAAACATGATGCCTTTTGTGAGAGAGTGTTTTGATCGGTAAATAAATCATTACAGGTCTCTATCATTTGTATTCATCGAAGAGGGCCCCGAGGCGAGAACAAGGTGTGCAGGAAAACAAATGATGGAGGGAACACTGAGTACACAAAGCAGAAAAATCTTTTTGTTTTGCATCATCACTCTTAGTTTCCTTGTATAAACTCTCCCTCTCACACATCTCAGCGTAACTCTGAACATTATTGCTTGCTCTTTCTTTCAGCTGGTCCAGGAGTGTGTATCAGAAAAAAGTCTGATGGTCTGACATATCAAGACACAGATAATGATCAGATATTTTGCAACACTATTTTCTTTTTCAGAATCAAGAACCTACAATATCAAACATGAAAAACAGTTTCAAATCAGTGCTTGGTCTTTGCATTATGAATTACGTTGTGACAGAAAAAATAGCATGTAGATGTGCTATGACAGCACAAACCTCCACCAAGGCATTTCTGACACTGTTTGCCAAGTTATCATTAAAAATGTGGAAAACTGCCCTATTGTACAAATTAACAAATCTTTTACCAAACAATTCCTGGATCTGCAGCCAGATTCAAACCAGGGTTAATTTTGTTGACTAATTATTTTTGTCATAGTTTTTGTCAACGACCTTTTTTTCCCCTGAAAAAAACTAGACTGTAACTAAAAAAAAAAAGTGCTCATGGACAAAAACTAAAACTAATAAAAACTAGATTAAAATGTTTGACAGAGACTTAATCCAATCAGAGCTAATTTGGTCATGTAGAAAGTAGGGACAAGTTAGGAATATATCCAATCACAGCTACTTTGGTTGTGTGGAAAGGTTGGATGAGTTAAGAGGGACATCCAATCACAGCTGCCTTAGTAGACCAAATTTACTGTAGATTTCATCGACTAAAATATTGTGAAATTTCATCAACTAAAACTAGACAAAAATTAAAACAATTTAGATTACTAAATTATGACTAAAACTAACAGATATTTTAGGCAAAGACTATAACTAAAATGAAATTAAAAAGTGCTGTCAAAATTAACACTGATTCGGACCACCACCAAAATATAGTGACTTCTTCCTTGGGTCATGACCTACATTCCTGGAAAATGTCATCAAAATTTGTTGAGATCTTTTTTTTTGAGTTATCTCTGCTGCAGTCAAACAAACACTGGCAAAAACTTGTGTTGCTGGAGGATACCACTTGAGGAGACCTCTGGCTTTATAGTTAGAAGTAAACTGCAAACATGGCAGTAATCCTGAGAGTGACAAAATAAACGCCAATAATCGATATCAAGCAGATGTTTGTTAGCCACTGATGGTCAGTGGATCATTTCTACAGTATTTTCCTACAGAAACCATTGTAACTACCTCAGTGAGCTTGTCTAATAAGTCACCTTTTTAACTAATGACTTGCAGCTGACTGTGCAGATAAATGTTGCAAAAATAAACCGGTGTTGCTACTATATAATTGTATAGTATATTATATACCGTAGTGTTTGCTACAGACTACATCTATACAACTAATACACTGTTTAATCTCCTTCTTTAATATTTGCTCATCTTACTTCTACTTTTTCTCACTTTTTGGATTTTGGAGCACTTCTGTCTAACTTTTCTGTTTGTTAGTTATGTTTGGGTGGGTTGTTTTTTTTTTTTTTTCTTTGTTTTTTTTTTCTTTTTAATTTGAATGTAAGGGGTGGGATAATTTGGAGCACATTAATGCCACTGTACTGCACAACAATGTTAGTAACTCGTGTTTAACTTTGTGCCAAAAACAAAAAACAAGTATATCTCTGGCTTTAATCTTGCACAATTTAACAGATTTCAGTGTCTTAATCTGCACAAAATGGCCGATACGTAAGAATAAGACATCATTTCATATTCCTGGATTGTCATTGTGGCAGCTGGATGTCTCTCATCGCCAAACGATTGATGCCTCACGACTGTGGACACGCTGCACAAATTTTCATTCCACTGTCAGTAAAAATCAAATGCATCGCATCCACAGAGGAACCATTGCTGTGATGATGGTGACAGAGCACCGTGATGAAGAGAGAGAAGTTGATTTAAAAGTGGTGATGCATGATATTGCATGACAGAGGCACATAGCCCGAGGGTGGGATCCACTCTGCATCCTCTGGAGGATTATGCACACATCCGACGAGCGACTCCCTCTCACCTTTAATCCATCTGTCTATTCTCTTGTCTCCGCCTCGCGCTCCATGGCACTAATTGGGTGTATTGCACTCGTGTTTAGTATGAGTAAGGCAGAAGAGAGCAGAAGGGGAGTGAGAAGGGAGGACGGAGGCATATGGAGGGAGCTCCTCTGTCAGGATTGTTAGTCATCTGATTTAAAACCAGAGAGTGCTGAGTACAATTTAATAAGATCCTCTGATGTTAGTGCGAACAGAACAAACACAATCAGTGGAGAGAAGAAAAACAGCCCGATGGTGATCCAGCACGTAATGAGTGGAGTTAAAACAAAGCAGAATCAGTTATCGATTAAAGGACTCTCTGACTTTAATGTTTACTTGTTCAAATGAGGTTTATTAGAAACTAAGTCATGAAAGAAAACTAAAAATGTAGTTAGTTACTCGGTACACCTAGATGGTGCAGCTCGAACACATCATTAGTGATTCAACCAGGGTCTTCCAGTGTTTCAGGTCTTAGATCGGACAACCACTCCTAGGCGACCCAACCGGGGGATCAATCCAAGCGTTTGTCCAAACAGCCAACTTGAGGCTTTTCTGCACTTTCACTAATTGTTCTCTCTCCTGCAACCCTCTCAAACCAAGGAACCCGGTGCAGAGATCACCATGGGACACCCCTCCAGACCACCTTGATTGGCTCTCAGTGGACCCTCCAGCCCTTCTCCCTGAAAGCCTCCACCAGCTCAAGGTAGTCAACCTTCTTTCACTCACAGACCTTCTCCATCTGGTCGTCCCAAGAGGCTGGAAGCTCCAACAGCATGCCTTGCTTTGTGGAGTCAGATGTCAAGCTCTGACATCCTCAAAATATGCTCTGGAAGCTTCAGTTGCCTCCCAAGGTCCCCCCTCACTTGTCAGCAGCTGATGAAGGTGATGTTGTACCTCACTAGGAGCTGATGTTTGCTCTGCTGGAGTCCTGTGCAGATGGTGTCAACTACTGCCCTCATCACCTGGTGCCAGGTGTACCCCCCCTCTCAGGGTTTTAGAGAAGTAGATGCACTTCAGGGAACCTTTGGCTTGAAGCAGCAGACGTATTAGAATTACTGAAGAACAGCTTTATAAAGTCATATCTCTTCAGAGCTGAAGTTCAGTCTCAAAGGAGTGAAAAGCATGTGGAGTGAACATAATGGGCTAAAGAGAGAAGTGTTTACTTGACTCGAGTCACCTTTACCCTCTTTGGTCTCAGTACTCACACCTTGATCACTTTAGAGGGTCGTTCTGGTACAAGTGGGCGTTCCCTGTTTGGCTCGGTTTGCTTGAGTGTATAAACACACAAACACTTTGCCTGTAAGAGGTGCTTGCCTCCATCATGCTATTTTTCCATATTTGAACTGTCTGGAGGGCCACACTGAGGGAGTTCTGCAAAAAAAACACAAACCCTGAGATCACTTTCTACAAGGACAGCCATGTAGTCTTATGACCTTGACCTTCATCTTATGACCTCAAGCGCTTTGAACCAATGATGAGATTGGGCATTTGTTCAAAGTTTGATGCAATACCTTTGAATCATTCATTAGTTACAAGCAAAAGATGATTACAGGGCTCCTTTACTTAGGGTGACCATACGTCCTCTTTTACCCGGACATGTCCTTGGGGATTTTATAAAATTCCCTAAAATGTCTGGGTTTTTCTCAGCTTGTTCTACAGACGAAGCTGTCGCCGATGACAGAAAAAGACATGTAAGATTCAAACCACCATAACTCCTCAAGTATCCAAGCTAGGAGAGGATTCAGAGACAAACATGTGAGTCATTTATCAGTGGTTTATCAGTATTTTATGTGTAAATAATGTTAAAATATATTAAATAATAACATTATTATCATTTCTTGCCGTTCTTTTGCCGTATTTTTGTTCAGTTTTTTTGTCATCGTCTTTGTCATCATAGTTTGTGTTTTATGGATTTCATAAATAGTTAATAATAATAATAATAACAATAATAATAATAATAATAATAACAATTAATATAAAATAGGTTGAGTTTTCCTTTTGTCTTCTCAAAAGTGTTGTACATGCTCATTTATGATTGTTTATGAATAGGAACCTGTTGAAAAGTCAAATCTTTTTTTTCTTTTCTTGTAATTACACACTGTTTAAAGCATTTACAACTTAGTAATGACAAATACTTGCCAGAATGTTTTATTTTTACCTGAAAAAAGGTGCAAAATAATTTACCTAAAGGGCATTTTCTGGCACATCTATTGACAAAAAAGGCAAAAAAAAAAAGACCAGGAGGCCATTTATGTTGATAATAGTAAAAGGGTTAATATTTATAATAAAGTGCTGCACTGGACCACTGGCATTATTCCAATGCACCCACCTGTCAAGATGTTGAGCACCATGATGCAACACATGCTGCTGAGGGTCCTCTTTTTGGGTTTTTAGAATATGGTCACCCTCCTTTACCTTGACCTTTAACCTTCAAAATGTAGTGAGTCCAATTGAGAGTCTGACTGAACTTGTGTTCTTTAGGATGAATATGGGGCTTCATTACATTGACTTCTGTACTTTGGCCTCCAAAGTTGATTGATTTCATCCTTGAGCCAGTGTGGACTAATCTTGCAGAGCAGCTGGATCCATCTGATTCTGTCATCAGACAGAAATATGTTCTGTAAGATATTGCATTTATTAACAAATGATGAATATGGGGCTCCATGACTTTGACCTATGACCTCAAAATGTGATCAGTTCAACCATTACTCTACGTGGACATAATTTAAAGTTTGAAAAAAGCCCTCAAACTATTTTTTAGTCATTGCATTACCAAGAATAAACATTTGTATGAAGGAACAGACATCCTGAAAACATAAATCCTCGGGCCTCGGCTCTTGCAGCTGTGGAGGCATTAATGGTTAAACGAGCTTTGAGTACCTTTATCTTTCTGAGATAATTCAGTGAGTATAAAGCTTTAAATGTGAAAAGTCATATTTCTATGAAGGCTTTTCTTTTTGCTTTTACTCATTAAACCTGGAGTGAACACAGTATGATAAGAATAAATCTAACATAACAAACTGACAGCATTAACAGGGAGCTAAGTCTGATGTAGAAAACATCCACAGCACAGCAGCCTCAGATATTCGAGGACCTTCAGTCTGTGGGAGTCGAGCTGGATTTTTTTATTTGACTGTAACCTTTAAGGCTCGGACAGCAGGTCAGTCTCTGATTCTCTGCTGAGCTGGAGGCATCTACGCTGACAGCTCTCTGCTGCACACACAAGTGTGACTGACAACTGAACAATATGTGTTAGCCTCGGAGTTTCAGGTAAAAGGTTTGGGAATTGAAAAGCAAAACTTTCATTTATTTTTCTTCACCAGTTTTTGCACACTTGATTATCAGAATTAAGAGCCTGTAACCTAGTAAAGCAGAATTAGGCACCACAGGGCTGTTACAGGCCGGAGATGTGAGTTCTGTTAACAGCGGGGGCATGATGGCTGCCACTCGACCCTGCATCAATCCAGCGTGTGGGTTGAGCATGTTGTCCAGAATCAACAAAAAGCAAATTCAAGCTGCAGTCAACACAAGAGCCAGTGCAGAGGAGATACGATAGATTCAACTGTTTTTTATGCAGTGTATTTATATACATATATATATATATATATACATATATATATATATATATATATATATATATATATATATATATATACATATGTACATATGTATATATATATATTTTTTTTTTTTTTTTAATGAAAAGACAAACAAACTGCACTGTTCTTAACCTCTTACATGCAAATTTTCAAATTCAGTTGAATTTTGTTTTAGCTCAACTTCAGTTTTAAAATATTCTAAATCAAATTAAACAGCTGATATTAGTGTCTTAAAGTTATGGATGACTATTTCTACCACTTGAATTTGTAGAGAGAAAGCTAAGTGCAGATGAAAATAAAGACTGAGTCACAATTATGGTAAAAAAAAAGAAAAGTAAAATGAGATTAAAGAAAAGTCATAAATATGAGAAAGAAAAGCCAAAGTTATGAGATAAAAAGTCATCATACATATCTTACTATCAGGATTTTTTTTACCCCATGATAATGTCTCTTAATCTTAAAATTAAAACATTTGTCTCTTAGTAATGACTTTTTTCCTCATGGCAATAACTTAAAATCTAATAATTAGAACTTCAGATCTCATAATCACAACTTTTGTCTAATAATAATTATGACTTTTTAACTCATTTTGATGACATTTAATCTCATAATTAGATCTTTTAACTCAGTCATGTTTTTTTACCTCATGATTATGACTTTTAATCTTATAATTAGAACTTTTATCTCATAATTATGATTTTTTTTACCTCATGACATGAACTTAAAATCTCATAAGAACTTTAAATCTCATAATAACAACTTTTGTTTCATAATTATGACTTTTTACCTTGCAATAATGACTTAATCTTGTAATTAGAACTTTTATCTCATAATTATTGTATTTTATCTCATGATAATAACTTTTAAGCTAATAACTGGAACTTTTATCGCATAATTTTAGCTTTTTATTGCTTATTTTGCCTAAGCGCTCAGTTTTCTTCATATATTATTATCAGTTTCTGACCAAAAGGAATAAATATGTCTTTTATGACGATCTCAAATTTTCTCTGGTTTTGTTCAATGAATATCCCTTCTCTTTTTATTTATTTTTTTTTAATTTTACTATCATCATTATTCTTCTGTTTGCGGATAAGACTTGAAAACTGAGGTACAGGTGTTGTGAATGTATGTAGAATACAGTCACAAATTAAAGAGGCTCATGTCCCATTTTAAGCCGAACGATTTCTTCGTGAAGAGAAAGGTGCAGGGCGAAAAACCAATCACAGAGCCCTACGTCATCATTATGCAACTGAAAGTCTACAAGCTTGTCGTCATAACTGTGCGACATGTAGAATGAAAGAAGGCAGAAAGCTTCAGAGCTGCAGGTTTTAACAGCCCGTTAGCTTGTTCATACTTAAACGTAAATGTCTCCATGGAGCCCTGAAGCCTCTTCAGCTTCACTGCTTCAGCTTTAGTGTCTTCAGGCTCCGTCAGAGATCAGCTAACTCAGCTAATGTAGCTTAGCAACATCCGAGACGAGCTAGCTACCGGGGCAGCAGATCGTTACTGGAGCTGTGGGCTCTCCTCTCACCAGAGGATGAGTTACTCCTACGGAGGAGGAGGAGGAGGAGGAGGAGGGAGGAGAGGCCGGAGAGGAGGCCGAGGACACCGGGATGGGAGCAGGGAGAGATGGGACAGAGGGGGGCGAGGAGGCTGGAGGAACAGCAGCTCCGACTACGACCCGGACCGAGGAGGAGGAGGAGGAGGAGGAGGAGGAGGAGGACAGAAGGATAGACCTCCTCCTCACCTGAAGGGCCGGGAGATCGGCCTGTGGTACGCCAGATACGGAGCAGTGAGGAGGAAGCAGGCGGACCGGAGATCGGTATGATCATGGGGGTGTAATGGCTCAGAGAGTGACCGTGTTACCTGAGGACCCACAGGCCGGTGTGTCTGTGGTTACCATGGCAACAGGAAACATCCACCTAAAATAGTGTTTTGTTTTTTTTTTTAATTTAACTCACAGTAAACCTGAAGGTTGTCCAGATTTTTTTTAACCATAATGTATTGTAATTTCAAAAACACACACTGTATTCAATATGTCAGGTTTACAAAATTCAACAGTATAAACAATTAGTAATAATACAGAACATATGTCAGGGCTACAAAATCAATAAATAACACAAATCTTTTTTTTTCAGTTAATACAATTACATAAATTTAAGTAGTCAAGCGTCTAAACAGCTTTGGGGTTTGAGGATGTCCGAATAGATCCTGAGTATTGCTGTAACTCCAATAGAAGCAGTTTAATTAATGGCTGTTTAAAAGTGTATTTAATATTGTCCAGATTCTCATTAATTAGTGTATTGGTTGTTATGAAGTCATCTTGCTGCTCACAGCTCATTAGAAGAATAAAGGAAATATTAGTTTATAAAAACGTGTGATTTTTTTTTTTTGTATTTATTGCGGTGACGTTGAACTACTTAGTGAGCTGTCCAGTATCCTCTGGCTAAAAAAATCAACTATACAGGCAACTAAGAGTCTCATCACATGGGCCACAATAGGGATAATTATTATTAAAGCCCTTTTTTATTAAATAAGTATGGGGACATTGACTGTTGACCTGCACCTTTAAAATATCAAAAAAACATTCATACAGGTTAAAAAACTAAAAACAAAAGAAATAATACCTAACTCTGTTCTTTATCGATTCCATCATTGATTCTTCTATGTGGGGCAAAGTATGACCTCTCTGAAAACTTTATCACCATAACCTACAGTTAAATAGTTAAAACAACAGAGAGTTTGAAGGTTTGTCACTCCCTGACTTGTTTAAAGATTTTCATGATGTTTTTTAGCTGATCTCATGGATTGAGTTCATAACTGGTCAAACAAAGTCAGAGAAACTGATTTTGTTGCCGTCTGGACATACTGTTTTAAAGCATCGTATGAGTCCGTGGTCATCAGTGGTTGGGTCTTGACTCCTGCCCTGTCATGTCTGTTCACAGCGGGCGGTGGTCCAGATGGACGAGGCCCGAGAGCAGCACATCACGAAGCTGCTAAACTCCGTCCAGAACGATCAGCACAGTTCAGGGAGAGACGGCAGAGACGCAGGAGCCTCGTCCTCCAGCAGCTGGAGGACAAACACCAGCGGCGGGGGTGGACATTGGTACGATCAGCTTTAACACTAAAGTTCTTCTGCTTGTGACTGAAAAATTAAAATCTCTACGACAACATGGTGCCAGAGTTTGTTCTGCTTTCAGGTCTGACTGACTAACATGAACCTGGCTTGTGTTCACAGTTATTTTGACGGAGATGCTCCTGAAGAGGACAAACTGAAGATAGAGGTCAAATCTGAATCAGAGGAGGAGGAGCTCACTCCAGACCAGAGGACGGCTTCTCTGAAACCAAAACGGTAACTTCTGGAGCTCTTTAGGAGCTGCTGAATCAATCTTTCCTTGAGTTTACGGTTTTATATTCTATGTTAACCTCAAACATTGTCTGGTGTTCTGATATGCTGTGAATATTCACACACTTTAAATGTCTTTGTTCAGTTACTTTTCTCATGCAGCCGCTAAAGCTGAGCCTCCAGACAGCTGGGATGACGATGAGCAGCAGCAGCAGATAAAGAAGGAGGAGAAAGAGGAGCTGAAATCTCAGGACAAGGACCTGGAGTTCTTATTTCAGGATATAGTCAGAGACCGTTCTCTAGACGAGTGTCTTATCGACGACCTGCGGGGCAAGACGTCAAATCCTCAGTACAAAGAAATGTTGGTGAGTGAAATGATTGGGCTGAAAGACTTGGGAAATTATAGACTTGATATTTCTAAATTACGTTTTTTTTTATTGTTGTCGTTCTTTCAGAGAAAGCATTTGAGATTTGAGATTTTTTTTTTTTTTAAAAATGGGACAGTATGCATCAATAAACATTGACATGTAAATGCATGGGATTATAGCCGAGTGGCTAATTTCCATCCCCAGTCCCATTAGCAGGTTGGTGTCAACACTTTAAAACAAAAAACAGACATCCGTAATAGGAATAAAAACATAGAGCATATTAAAGAACATACAGTCATACAGACTAAAACGTCATACAGTCCAAAAGAAAAAGGGCCAGGAGTTGGGGGACCATGGGAATTATACACAATGAATTATAAAGTGCTGGAGTGCAAACTAAAGTGCCATTGTGTTAAAGTGCCAAATGCTAAAGTGCAGATTGCCAGCTGCCTGGGAGTTCTGGTCCTCATTGTATTGCACATTGCCCAATATTGCACAGGAATATAAAGTGCATATTGCATTATGCATTATGTTTGAGGATATAACACAGGAGTGTCTACGCTTGGCTCATCGAAGACCACATGCACAAATTCAAAAGAATGGAAGGCTCAATTGACCACATTGATATGGCTACCTTTAGTGTGTTAGAGTTTACAACTAATTCAAAATATGCTCAATTATTAAAAAATGCTCAAAGAAAAAACAGCCTGCATCACAACAAAATGTTTCTCTTTCAGAAATCAATACCCCCTGGACTAATGTTATTGTCATGTTATGGGTGAAGGTTTCTGAATGAAAGGGTTATAAACTATCCATAACACAGAGTCTGTAACATTATTAACTATATATATACAGATATTTGTTTAAGAAATGTGCAAAATGTTGGCATGTAGAGACTTGTTATACCTCATGGTTTTATGTCATTTGTTAACCGTATTTTGTCTCTTCTTTGTCCTCAGAAATTCAGGGAGAAACTTCCATCCTACAACAAAAAAGAGGTATGATTTCTTTAACTTATATAATAATTTACTTATCAGATTATCTTAAAAAAATAGATTTAAATTTTTTTTTTAAATAATTAATTACTGAAATGAGACTTGGTTCAGCCTAGCCCACATCTTTGGCCAAGATGGCAAACCAGAGCGTAGTTCAGTCAGTTCTCTCAGTTTATTTTAGGATATCACCAGCTTTTTTAATTTATTAATGACAAAGATGTGTTACAGATTTTACCCTTTACCCTGCCCCCACATGTGGAGAGTAAGATAAAGGCTCAGTTGCTTCACGTGAGAGCAGGCTGAACACTGTTCCTAAAATTTTCCTTACACAAATTACTGTATTCCTCACCTTCTTCTTCTTGTCCTTCAGGAACTGGTGGAGCTAATAAACTCAAACCGCGTCCTGGTGGTGAGCGGAGAAACCGGGTGTGGAAAGACTACTCAGGTCACCCAGTTCATCCTCGACGACTACATCAGCAGAGGCGTGGCATCAATGTGCCGCGTCGTCTGCACTCAGCCTCGTCGCATCAGTGCCATCTCCGTACGTACCTTTTCCTTTATTTCAGCCACAGAAGGATTTATGAAATAATGTTTGGTCTTCACATTTGTTATTTTCAGTCATTTCAGTTTGACTGACACTCAAGATGCTGTTTGCGTTCTTCATGTGCTTGTGTTTCCTCTCAGGTAGCAGAACGTGTAGCAGCAGAGAGGGCAGAAAGTGTCGGCGATGGAAACTCCTGTGGATACCAAATCCGTCTGCAGAGGTAAGGGAGGTCTGGTGTTAAGGTGAACGTGATAACAACCATCATGGGTGTGTCTCTGATAAGCCCCTCCCATCAGTTAACAGACTGAACATGCATAAGAGTGGTTGCACTGTTTTTCCAGGGCAGAAAACAGTCGTGGAGTAAGTTGGTGTGACTGTTGACCTCTGTAGTTGGCACCATGTCATTAACCTCCAGAGATCAGCCAATAGTAACATGCTGTTGTGGCTGCCAAGGTTCAGCCTGTAGAGAGCAGGATGCATGTTTTGACATTATATGTCTGAGTTCAGTACTTTGGACTGAAATTCCAATATTTGGACCATAATACCACAACATTGTTCTTTTGAAGAAAGGTATTTAGGTGTTTGTTTACTCTTGATCCTGTTAAAATCTGACCAGTGGCTCCTTTTCTGCACACTATGGTGGCGTGGTCACCATTTCTGCGTAAAGAAGGCCAATGATAACCTGTCGCACCAGATGGATTGTCCAGTATATGTCATCAGTCCATCTGGAAAACAGCCCATAGAGAGTGTTTGGGAATGGGCAGAACCTTCTGAAGCATATCTAGCAGGTGATTGGACGATCATTCCATTAATCAAATTCATCACGGGCCAATCAGATGATGTAGTAGGCGGGCACTACTGCGCTACAGAACACCCAGCTCAGTGGGGGGAAAGGGGCAACATAATAAAGCAGATTTAATTGGTTTAAACTAAAGTTATTTATTACTTAAAGAAAAGGAAGTAAATTTACAAAATTAGGCAGAGAAAGGGCAAACTGAAAAACACTAGGCTTTCAACTAAAATTCAAAACAAACAAAAAAAATGAAACATCCATAAACACAAAGATAAGTTACTCTAAATATAACCAAGCACACTTTACGAACAACAGAACTAAAGAACATTTGAGCTATTGCCCTCTCCATGACAGGTTATTTTCTATCTAACAAAGGTGATCTAGCTGATGTGCAGACTCTGTTGAAATGCTCCCCGTCTCTGCGGCATCTTGGGCTTCTTAAAGGGGAGAACAGGAAGATTATCTGCTGGACTCCTTCTGCAGCTGTGTCTCCAACACACCACACAAACACACACACACACACCCCCACACCCACACACACACACAAATACAGAGCTCTCCAAAGGCAGATTAGCACAGAGCAGAGAGGGCGTGGCTGCGGCCACAACACATTTCTAGTGGAGCAAAATATCCTCTCTAGAGAGAAGTTTGTAGAGTTGTTTGATTTTCACTTAATAAAGGAATGTTGTCCAGATCTAATAAAACTGCTACTGAAGCTCATAGCATCCATACTAATGCTGCGTTCCATTTACATCAGAACTGGAAAGAGAGGAGTGGGAATGATGTCAGCTCCAAGTTATCAGCGTTCCCGTTCAAAGTCGGAAAAAACTTGCCAATCTTCCAGGCTATTATTAACCTTTGTTAGCACACCCTGCGTTATAAAGTTTGCAAATACCACATGAAGAATGTAAATAACACTATAGCAGAAGTGCTAATAAACAAAATATCACAGGAGCTTAATAACTGTTCACACTGGGGGCATCCATCTTTGATTGCCGTGATTTCTCTGCCTGATTAGACACTGAATCATCATCACCACCAGCAGTCTGAACTGTTTGAACAAGGCAGGATGGATCCATGCCTTCATGACGATGCTCAGACCAGCCTGAATCACCTTTCCTCCCTTTTTTGATGCTCAGTTTGAACTTCAGCAGGTTGTCTCGACCATGTCTGCATGCCTAAATGCATTAATTTGTTGCCATGTGATTAGCTGATCAGCTGTTTGTACCAGCAAGTGGTTGAATGGGTTCATGTAATAAAGGTTATGCCCCAGTCACACATTCCCGTTTCTCATGGCGATTGTCCACGACTGTACGCGATTGGCAAGGCTGGTTTGATCGGCATGATACTGGAAGAAATGACTGTCTCTCCCCCCGGACACACCCCGTACATACACCGTCAGTAACACTTCTACAGCACTTTGGGGGCGTTTGTCCTGCTTCAATTAGGCCAATACAACGATTCGACTAGGATTCCATGAATTTCCATCCCGCTGACACGTCAGCACCGTTCGAGCCCAGTTTGCGTCACGTAAGCCCCGATTGAGCCCCGTTGCTTGCGTCGCCTTGAATGGGACACAGTCGAGGCACAAACAGATACGTCCTTGTCAGTCGTCCTCAGAAAGCTTTTTGGATTGAGTCTCGATCAGCCCAATTGAGCCCCGTACTTGCCACGCTAATACCATTTGCCTTAGGACTGCATTAGGCTTCCAACCCGCTATACTGAGAGCGGCGAATGTCAGCGACAGTTTTGAACATTTCAAAACAGTCAGGACCCTTCCCCGTTCCCCGACGTTCGTCCACAACTATACGACGCTGATCCAGATCAAGTAGTGCATGCACCACGACCAAAGCACGTTTCATCAGGATTACGACAATCATGCACAATCGCCATGAGAAACAGGAATGTGTGACTGGGGCTTTAGGGTTAAGTGGCCGGTAAGTGAGTCTCCCCACATTTAGGTGATGAAAGAAATGCTCCTCCCTTCAGCCTTTACAGTGTGAGAGGGGAGTAATGAGTTTTAGAGTCAGTGAGTCAGCGCTGTGTTTACAGTCAGTCAGACATCCTCCGAGTGCTCAGAGTGCTGCTGGGTCCTGAGGGAGGCTTCAGTGCAGGAGTAGGAGTACTTCTGCTGTGAGATCTTTCCTCTTAGTATACAGTTAAAATCCGTTTATACTTTCTGTTTTGTTTGTTTGTCTTACTGTTCCCTGAAGCTGTGGCTTTGTTTTACTTTTTAGAGCCTAAAGCTTTGTCCCATTATTCACGCTGCAGCAAAGGGGGGCACGACCGTAGGGTGTCCCAATCCTCTGACGTTTTTGTCCAAGGGTGCCCTCATTTGCCCCTAATGCACATTTCCATCAGACCACACTTAGCTCAAGGCTATTACCCAGACTCTCCCACAGTGTTGCAGCGTTTCTAGGAGCTGACCAACGAGGGAACAGAATGGTTTTACCTTAGAGATCTGACTGACAGGGGAGCTAGATGAAGGGGAAATAGTTTTAATATAAGAAATTAATTTAAAGATGCAGATATTCAGCAAATTATGGGCTCTAATGAAGCTCTCGCCAAATGGCAAACAACATAGAAATGCTAAAAATGTCACTTTCTTCTGCCTTTATTTCCACATAGGGACAGACCAGATGGTGTTAAATTAGATAAAGCTCAGGGCAGGGATGAGCAGCTACTCACGAGACACAGAATGGAGAAATAGTCATGATTCATGACCATAAGGATTATGGATGAACGTGTGTCTTTCAGTAAAATCACAGGGCTGATCCTGCAGAAATGAGAAGAGATGTTGGAATATTATTTCCCTGATGATGATGATGTTTGGTCAATTTAAGCAGTAGAGTATATGGATAAGTGCACAGATATGTAAGCACAGCCTTTTTTTTTTTAGTATTTCTATTAAACTTTCAGGTTTTATATTTAAAAAAAGCCAATCATATAAGCCATAATAATCTAATAAAAGGTAATAAACTAAATAAACTAAATCACAAAGGAAACAGGTTTGACATCGTTCGGGTTGTGTTCATAAATAATCCAGGTTTACAGAGGCTCCTGTTAAGATGGTCCCAGTGTGGTTAGGCCTAAGGTAGTCCAAGAAGGGCTGCCAGACTTTGTAAAACTCGTCTGTTTTTGCATGTAGAGTACTTGTGAGATATTCAAGAGGTACCATCTCCAACGTGACTTTCCACCAACCTTGAACAGAAGGGCTTTTATTATTTATCCACTACAATAATCTGTTTTTTTCTAGCAGCAAAAGTAAGAATATTGTATAACCTTTTTTGAGCAGCTTTGTTGATATTTCTACTCAGGAGCCCTAAAATTAGAGACGTGGGATCCATTTCTAAGCTTTTGTGAAATATTTTCCCCATTTCATGAAGTATTTTAGACCAGTAAATCTGAATATAATGACAAGACCAAAGACAATGGGTCAAAGGGTCTTTTTCCATTTTAGCCTCTTTTTTTTTTTTTTTATATTGTCTCTTCAACACAAACAGAAATTACGCACTGAGCAACGTTTACCAAACTGTCCCATTTCTGCTCTGAACAGTTTATCTCACTGAAGTGCACTTTCAGGAAGACTTCAGGGCACAACTGTGGGTACTGGGACAGGACATTTGTCTCACCAAAGAACTATGAGCTGTTTTTTCCCCTCAAAATCCAATTATCACCTCTAAGAGTAGAAATTTATGAGAGGGAAGAGTATCGTCCCCCTGGATTTAGTGTCTAATAAGGATGTTTTTTAAATTAAGGTTGTGTAAGCTGGCAGAGAGATTTCTCCCTTTTCTCCTGGTGCTCTATCTGTTAGATTGTTTTCACAGTCCAGAGTCCTCACCAACATTTCAGACCTTCACTGCTGAATCTGAATCCTCTTGTGGTGCTTTATACACGGCTGTGTCCAAGGTTGGGGGATACAATTGAAAGGCCTGAGCTATGATTTACATATTCTTGATGAAAATCCATAAATCAGTTCCCTGTTGATCACCCACATTAGAATAGTAACATGAGGCAGTGCACTTTTGTAATTTCCCAACAAAGCAACAAAAAAAAAAAAACAGCAAAAAGAAAGCTGCTCTGACCAAGCAAGAGGAAAGTTTCAGTGCATCAGGCAGAGTTTTCTAAAGGGAGTAATTTCTCACAATAAAGTGCTAAACAGAAGAGAGGGAAAAAGGAAGGAAAAACTCATTTATGATTCCCAGATCGGAATATTAGCTCTAAAAGATGGAGGGGAATATAAAAACTGACTGTGAAAGGAATAGGCCAAGGTGCGAGACTGTGGACGAAAATCTATTTCCTGCTTTTAAAATAATTTCAATTTATTTAATTATTTCTATTTATTTTCCAGTTACTGCAATCATGAGTCATACTTATTTTAGAGGTGAAAGCAGTTTTGAAAAGATGCAGACTGTTTAGAAAAGGTGTCTGCGTCAGCGGTCGCGTTCATGGATGTCTCTATGTTTGGATGCAAGTGTGCAAATTGTTCCTGAAGCTAATTCAAAGTGCCATTGATGTTTTTCAGCCATCTACTTGGAGATGAATAGTGACTAGACCTTCTCAATGTGTACAAGGTTGGAATACTAAGCAGGTTGCTGTTATTGGGCCGTGAAAGCTCAGCTCCACTCAGTTTCAGCTAGTGCTTGTTTGCTGGTTTAATTGAAAACTTTTTCATCAACAGGCAGAAATTCAAGGAGAAAATTAGATAAGTTCTGCTTTAGAGCCTCTCATAAGTAATTTTATCTCATCTACTGAAGCACTAATAAGACATGGATCTGCAAGTAGCAGTATTTCCTAATAATATTAAAGTCAACCGCACTGAGTGCTGTCCAAAACTTAAAAGTGTGGAAGGAGAACAACAAGCAAAACCCTTCAACAATTTAATAATAATAATAACAATAATAAAATATTTATAAGCACCTTTCTTGACTCTCATGGACACTGTCCAGCAATCAACAATCTAAAAAAAACACTAAAGCCTGTTAAATGCTTGACGCGTCGGTGATTGGCTGATTCCTGACCCAAAGCTGGAAGATCATGTGGCAGGTGGGCCACATGATCTTGCTTATTAATCTTCCAATCTTGTCAGTGATTGCCATTTTCCACACCTCTGATTGGTGTCCTCTGATCACAGTGTGCTTGCTGGCTGTTTCTCGTTCTAGACTTAAAACCAAAGGGGACTGTGCATTTGAGACTGTCGCTCTTAAACTCTAGAACTGTGTCGTACTGGAGCTGTGGACACTGTGGACATTTTTAAAAAGCAGTTGAAGACTCTTCTGTTAAGACTTTTCTGTGCTTTACCTTTCTGTGTATTTTGTTGTACATTATTATTTGTTTACTATTATTTTGAATCTTGAATTATCTGTTAGTGTAAAGCACTTTGTGACATCTTTCTTGAAAGGTGCTATATAAATAAACTTTACTTACCATCAATCAATGGTAAATGGTAAATGGACTTGAGCTTATATAGCGCTTTTCTAGTCATTGACTACTCAAAGCTGCTTTACACCGCAGGTCACACTTACCCATTCACACCCATTCTCTCTCACATTCACTCACTGATGGTTCAGAGTTTCTATGTTGTTATCCATCAGTATCGGCTAACACTTTCACGCCCTTTCATGCCCATTTACACACCACTGACGCAGCAGTGGGAGCAACTTGGGGTTAAGTGTCTTGCCCAAGGACACATCGCCATGTGCCGCCCGGAGCTGGGCTTGAACCTGCAACCTCCCGATCACTGACCAAGCGCACTATCCAGCTGCGCCACCGACGCCCCAATCAATCTTATATTTTTGTAGCTCCAGTTCATAACAAGTGTTATCTCAAGACACTGCAGTAGAGCAGGCTGAAGACATACTCTTCGTCTTTCGATGCACATATATGCATAATTACAAATACATATAATAAATATATTTTTACCTGCGCATACATACATCCAGAGATGTATCCATCCAGGCAGAGACAAAGTTACTAAAAATAAGAATTTATGATAGAGACAAACCCATGGACGCCCAGATCATAGATCTGTCCTCATCACATTTATCACATTTATCTCTGCCGGATATAGATTCAATCAATCAATCTTTAATTGTATAGCACCATATATGTGCTTACTTACTTATCAAGTATTAAGTAAAGTGCTCTTGGGTGGAAGGCTGACAAATGGGCCTGTGGATTTGTTATGGATGAGGAGTAGGCCAGCTACTTTGCACATAATCAACACACAGTTGGCTCTTTGTTTGTTGTTTAATTTGCCATTGGTGGAGTGGAGCCCAAAGTGCTTCCACGTGACGCTCCTCAGAGCAGTCTTGTCAGTTATGAATGGCTTTGCCAGTCCTCCATTTTCTCAAGGTATCCTTCCTTGTTACGGTGCAGAGCACCGGGTTACACCGGCAGCGCCCTCTGTTGGATAAAGTGGTTCTCTGCTCCAGGCGACCTGATGTGTTGCTGCTGTATATTTTCAATTTGAATGTTAATTTACAGTTAAAATACAGATTTTTACCACCAATATGAAACAGATATTCAAATATTGAGTATAACGGGGAGCCCTATGGCTGCACCAAGTTGTGGTGTGTATCAGTGTTTCCCAGTCGATTTGAACATACATTAGACTGCTTGATTTTTAAGTTTATTTGTCAGTATTTATTGCTGTTCCCCTGCTTATGTTTTTGTACTTTATAAACTGAATTACAATGTTAAGAGGTGTTAGATCACCGCTCTTGGCATAGATGCATTTGTATCAGTAAGGTATCAGTCTGATTTATTTCTGTTCACTGTCATAAATTAAGGGTAGAGCTTTTTTTAGTGTCATAGAAGAGCTCTGCAGTTTGTCCTGACTCCAATGAACAGTTAATGAGAAACTTCTTTTGAAGAAGTATACAAAATATGAATGTTAAAAAGCCTAAAAATAAATTCCTGTTAAAACTAGTCGCCACATTACTCATCCAAAAGCAGAACTGTATTGCAGTACCAGACTTAGCTTTGTATCTACACTCTGTGCAAACCGAGCTTTGCTTCAACCAAATTATTATTTACAAACTCAAAGAAAAGTTTAAATGAAACCCTGAAAAAATAAATATGTTTGGATACGCAGCAAAGCTCATGGTTTATTTAACAGTCTGATGCACACCAAAAGACAAAGCACTGATTTCTTTCTCACTTTAGTCATAGTTTTTCTTTTTTTTGGAAATGTTAAATCTGTTTTCTGTTTCTTTTCTCCCGTTTCCAGACGCTTACCACGGAGACAAGGCTCAATCCTTTACTGCACGACAGGAATTATTCTTCAGTGGCTTCGCTCAGACCCGTAAGTCTCCCACCTCGCTGTCTTAACCTCGTCACATCCTCTGGCTGCATTTCTCCTCCTGTGCTTTTTCTTAATGTCTGTCTGCTCCAGCCATCCAGCCTCCACTTTTTTATTTCCTCTGTGTCACTCTGTGCAACCTTCATTGATTTGTGGTGGACTCTGCTGTTTGTGGAGGAAGCATTAGTATGGGTCTCCATCCTCATCGGCTGAGATATGAAGACACACACTGGCTCGGTTCTGTTGACTCATCGCCGCATTCTGAGCATCTCCAGAAAAAACACACAGACTGAGCCGGGGTGCCAGCTTTTCTTCTCGTCTTTCCCCGAGGTTTCTGAGAACTGGCATTGACTCCACGCAGAGTCATTTTAGGACTACAGTCGTCTGACAAAATGCTTCAGCTCAAAAGCTAACAAGCCAAACAAGCAGACAGACTGTAGGGGCTGCAGCTATGCTTACACTCGTCACTTCTGCTTTGGCTATCTGTCTGCAGCCACCAAATTAGAGAACATTAGCATTATTTTTGTGGTGCAGACACTTTTGACTAATCACTGAGGACTAACTCTGTGCAGATATACACAAAGAATTAAATTAACTAATGATAAAGAGGCAGTAAGTCATTAGAAATATGTCAGACTGAGAAATATAATATACAGAGTAGGGCCGAATGATTTTAGGAAAAGATCTTGTTGTGATTTTTCTGGCAGGTATTGCGATTTCAATTCGATTCACAATTTTCTTCAAATTAAGCTTCAGTGCAATATTCACTATGTTTACAGTATAGACAACAGTAAGGAAATCAATGATCAGAAGCACAAAACACATTATTCATCAGCTAATATTGATGATAAATGATCTGTTTCATAAATTAAGGGATACTCCAACTTCTCCTCCTAAACAGAGGCTTTGCATTGTTGACCTGCTTACCAACACTTCCATAAATGCAAATTTCCTGCAAATTTGTAAAACAGTATGTGTAAAATAGTTGACACAACAGATCCTGGGTCAGTCAGGAGCGCTGCAAAAAATTGCAGCTTTGGCGATCACAGGATTGCGTTGTCTGAAATTGTGATTTCGATCTGAAAACAATAAATCTTTCAGTCCTAATACAGATGTTAGAGCTCCTGTGAGGTTATCAGGTTAGTTTTATAAAAGACCAAAGTCAAATCTATGCTGTTCTATGACCTAAAAAACAACAGAACCATCAGAAACAAGACTGATGATCTCTGTAATGTTTTGTTTTAAGTTTAAAACCCCTGATAAAGAGGTCTGTGAGACCCTCTTCCATGTACAACAAAAGACATGGCCAATTTCCCCTCATATTCACGATTCAGCAAAAAAAACACTCAACTTAAAGCCAGTGGTGGCCCACTAGCAGGTAGTGCACGTGCCTCACAGCAAGTAGGTTGCTAGTTCGATCCCTTGGTCAGTCATGGCCTTTCTGTGTGGAGTTTGTGTTCCCCCTGTGCATGCATGGGTTCCTCCCACAGACCAAGAATGTTGGTCAGTTGGTGACCCTAAATTCCCCTTAGTGTGAGCGTGAATGTGGGTCTGTCTCTCTGTGTGACCCTGTGATTGGCTGGTGGCCGGTCCAGGGTGTACCCCACTCAGCTGGGATAGCCTCCAGCCCCCCGCGACCCCAAAGGGGATAAGTGGTATAGATAATGGATGGATAGAAGCTGGTCCAAAGGCCTCTCCCAAAGCACATAAACCTGCTTAGAGAGCCCCAGGACTACAGCAACCACCTGATAAAACCAAATCAGACTCAAAGCACCTACACCCCTAAATTAGACAAAATCAAGTTATCAACTCAACAACAAAGCATACGAGAGGTGCTCAGAGAAAACAAACCTCCGCCAAGGCATTTCCAACATTTTCGAGTGAGTTATTGTGAAAAAAGTGGAAAACTGCCCTATCTCGCACTGTTAATCACTCAAACTTTATTTTTATAGCACTGCTCATACAAAGTCTTGTAGCACAAAGTGTTTTGCATAAAAAACGAAATAAAAATAAAAAGTTGAAAATTGAATGCAATGTAAATACAAGACCTCACTTACCCTTGCAATCCACATACAGCACACACACTCACTTACTCACACACACAAAGACATTTGATTCTAACAGGAAACAGAATTACAGGACCGAGGAAGTCCTTTCTTGAATTAATTAAATGAGGAAACACAGAAGCTAAGACTAAAATGACATAACAAAAAATGATAAGAAATTAGATAAACATACTATAGGGAAAAATAAGTAAATGATAAATAAGATAAAATTTAAAATAATAATATCGTAAAATGAGATTGCCATACACCACATACGTAATAAAATCTGCTAAAGTAAGATAATGAAAAGAAAACGGATTAACAGAGAATAAAATTCCAACAAACAATAAGTCTGAACTGAAATGGAGAATTTAAACAGATTAAGAGGATTAAAATAAACAAATAAGATGAAATAATAATAATAAATATAATCAGCTAAAAGTCAGACTAAGAGATGCTAATTAACAAATCCTAGAAAAAAATTCCAGGATCCACATCCAGATTCATAATCACTTGTCTCTTGAGAGGAAAACAGCAGGTTGCTGGCGGATGTAGCCCATATGTTGCACCACAAAATAGTTCCAAACATACGGGCTTTTTTAAGAAAAAGTGGAACTTATTGTAGTGTCTACGCTGTTTTTGTGTAGTTTTACCCTTACGTAGAGTAATTATAGGGCTTTACGAGGCACCATCTACTTCCATATATAACCTAGCATCCCTAGCCCCCCCCCATCTCCCTTAAGGGCAGCTGGACAGTTGATTTATTGGCAATTATATTTATCAGTGTCATGTGTCTCAAGAAACTCCACTTCAAAAACCTGAACTATCCCTTTAAGTTGCTGCTAATGCCAGACCATGATGCCTTCACATTTTCCTTTTTAATGTGGAACTTTCTGGAATAAAACTTTAGCATAAGCATACAAAGCAGTTAAAATACACCCTCTATTTAGGGAAGAGAAAGCTTTTAAATTTTAATCATGAGCGCTGCTACCGGGGACAAAAGAAGGTATTAGAGGACACAGGCCTGAGCTGACATGTAGCAGCTACTTTCAAGAAGATGCTGAGAAGAAAACTCCAAGCTGCTTGACTAAAAATGATTCCCTGACCTGAAGTATTCCTCTGCTTTTTTGTCTCAGATTGTTGTCCAGTATCAGCCACTTGGTGTTAGATGAGATCCATGAGAGGAACCTGCAGTCCGATGTTTTACTCATCATCGTTAAGGACCTACTCAGCCTCCGAGATGACCTCAAGGTGGTCCTCATGAGCGCCACGCTCAACGCTGAGAAGTTCTCCAAATATTTCAGTATGTACCACCCACCATATGGACGACCATGTTTATTCAGCATCATCTTTCCTTTATTATCATGTTCTTATTTTCCTGTGTTGATTTCTCTTAGACAACTGTCCAATGATCCACATCCCTGGTTTGACGTTCCCAGTGAAGGAGTTCCTCCTGGAGGACGTTGTGGAGATGACCAGGTAGAGCAAAGCTGCATCGAACCAAACACCCACATTAAGATATCCACCCTTTAAAGTACACAAGTACAGTATTAAAGGGATATCCCAACCTTTTTTTGTTTTTGTGTATTGCCTCACTCTCGAGTCCATGACAAGCAGATAGACTCCATTCTATTGACAAGAAAGAGACAACCAGAACTCGCCCACCGCTAGTTAGCTTAGCTCAAACACTGGGAATCAGTGGGTAGTACTAGCCTGCCTCTGGCTCTAGCTCCCCTATGTGTTACGTTATCTTCTACTATCCCCTTATTATCTTCTTCTACTTGTAAACAGAGGCTTTGTTTTATTGAGCTACTTCTGTGGTAGTTTGTGCTAGAGATATGACGTTCGCAAACGAGTCGAGTCTTTTGAACTGCTCTTTTAAGTGAACGATGAGAACTGATTGGCACTTGTGAGTGAGCCATTCTTAAATGCAAATTGCCTGCAAAACGAACTGCTTACTCACAACTGTCAATCAGTTGTAATTGTTCACTTAAAAGAGCAGTTCAAAAGACTCCACTCGTTTGTGAATGTCACATCTCTAGCGCAAACCACTGCGGAAGTAGATCAACAAAACAAAGCCTCTGTTTATGAGTAGAAGAAGATAATAAGATGATATCAAAAGATAACATAAAAAGGTAAAAAAATGAGTCACAAGCACACAGGTCTATGGAGTTGCTGTAGAGTTTATTTGATGACTGAAGGCAGAGGTAGGCTAACACTACCCATTGACTACTAGTGTTTGAGCTAAGCTAACTAGCGGTGGGTGAGCTCTGCCCGTCTTCTTCTTGTTACAGCACACACAGCCGAAATAACGGTGTCTATCTGCTTGTCTGAACTTAGGAGTGAGGTAAGACACGAAAAACAAAAAAAAAAATGTTGGCATATCCCTTTAAAATTATAACTTTCTATTCTAAAAGAATGCTATGCTCTCGTCGGTTTGTGGCAGGTATCAGCCCAAGCAAAAGGACCGTCGCCCCAAATGGAAGAAACGATTTTGGCAAGGGTTCAACTCCAGACCTGAAAAAGAGGAGAAGGAGCTGGAGTACACGGGGAGCTGGCCTGCTTATGAGCGCTCGCTGCAGGAGAAGTGAGTTTGTTAGAAGAGCAGTTTGGTCCAAACAGCCCAGCAGCTGCCAGCTTGATAAATGGCTTGTTTTAGTGCAAAAATGAAAGAAATTGTTTGTGGAATTTGCACAAGATGTACTGCCTGCCTTTCCTTTGTGAATCTGAAATTCAAGTTCAGACCTGAGGGGAGGTAGCTGAAAACAGAACCAAAATCCTTCATATGAAAAATGGGCCTTTTCTGTTTCTATTGGCTGGCTTTGTTTTTTATTGTCTGCATTTAAAAGCATTTCTTGATTAATCCTCCTGTTGATTCGGGTGTTTCTTTAGTTAAAGCTGCTCAAATCAAGATGATGTTTTCTATATATATCACCTTTTTTATCATACGTCTTTCTGGGATGTGCTTCCTTACTGAAGATAAGCTCTGAACAGACGCTCACACAGCCGCAGAGCTCATGGCACTGATACCAGTAGCCTGCCACAGTGATGTCTGTGTTGGACAAAAATCAAGAAACAGCTCTTAGATGGAGTCTTTTAACACAATATGTAGAGAGAACACAGTGTACAGCAGTGTTAGTTTTTGCCAGCACTTTTTAATTTAGTTTTAAATATAGTCTTTTGGCTAAAATATCTTTTAGTTTTAGTCATAGTTTTATCATCTAAATTCCTTTAATTTTAGTCTAGTTTTAGTTGATGAAATTTCACAACATTTTAGTCAACAAAACGTACTGTAAATTTAGTCGACTAAAATATAAAGTGTAAAGGCATTTTTTATGTTTGATTGAGTTTCTGAAGTCATGTTTTACACTTGGATAAAATGAAACATTGGTAGTGTGCAGTGTGGAGCCCAAAGTGCTTCCACATGGTGTTCCTCACAGCATTGTTGTTTGTTAGGAGTGGCTTTGCCTGTCTTCATTTTTTCAAGGTGTACCCCCTTGTTGTTGAGGTCGAGAGGGCAAAGGATTGTCAGGTTGCACTGGGATATGGTGCTTCTACACTGTATATTTACAGATTTTTACCCCCAAGTTGAAACAGATATTTAAATATACAGTACAAGCTGACAGCCCAACTAAACTGTACATTTCCCATCCCTAGGAAAAGTCTCAAGATTCAGATTCAGACAACTTTATTCATCCCAGACAGGGGATTCAGTTCATAGCTACCAAGTCTTATAAGACAATAAATCAAATGAACAAACAAATCACTGCAACATTTATGCATTTAAATTCACATTCTCTTGTCAGTAGCAGCAGATTAAGTAGACCAGCTAGGTCACCCATAAATAAGAGGCATCATAATTTATCAATAAATAACCAGAGCATAATGACTTGAGATGTTCTCAGATGTGCAACAAGCATAAATCAGAAACCAGCGTTTAACAGTCCAGTAGCAGAGGGAATATTCATAGAGTCTGAAGCTGTTTTAAAGTGTTGGTTAGCACGTTGAAGCATTTCCTTCGTTATTTGTTGTCTCTCTATCCTCTTCCTCACAGATACTCTGACAGCACCATTCAGGCTGTTGAGATGCTGGACGATGATGAGAAGATCGACCTCGGCCTGATCTTGGCTCTGATTCGCCATATTGTCCTCAATGACGAGGTGAGCTCTGTGGTCAGGTAACAGATCTCTGCTGTTAAAAATAGACTTTTGAAGAAGCAGGTTTGTGCTTGAACTCAAAGGGAGTACTTCGTGCCTCTGCTGCTAAAACTGTTTTTGTATTGCTTGGATTTTTTGTCCGTCTCTCACCATTTTGATCATCGTCATCGACCAGGCAGTGCCCATGATGTTTTCAGATGATTTAAAAGTACAACACAGTCGACTCAGACGTGGAAAAGCCACAAAAAGAGAGCAGGATTGTAAATTTCGAGGTAGAGCAGATGGAGTGAACAGGAGGGCTTGCCACCAAACTCAGAGCAACTTTAGATCAGAGGAAATAACACTAATCCTGGCAGCAGCTCTGTGCTAATGAGTGATTGAGCAGATGCTCCCCCGACATACGTCCAATCTCCTTTTTCTCTTTCCAGATCTTGTCAGATTTCCTTGTTTTATGTCGACATGATTGCAGAGCTTTATTCAGAGTCTGCTGATGAACACTCTGATGGATCAAACTTCTTCTTTGTTTGTAATTGCTTTACTTTTTCAGCATTTCCACAAAGACTCGTTTCAACTTGTTATGAAAGCAGAAAACTGAAAACAGAGAAAAGTTTAGTGTTTTTTACTATTCTGAAAGTCACCTTCTCAGCCTGGCTCCTGCCATTGTGTGAAAAAAGGTAAAGAAAAACTCAAAATCAGTATTATTCTGTGATATTGACTCTATCAAAAGGACGTGCTGGAGAGATATTTAGGTGCACATCAAATGATACACTTTCAGGGTTTGCAGGGTTGCATTCAAATTTGGTCCAAATTGCATCCCTTCTATGGCCCTCGTCAGGGCTGGATGTGTATAAAGACCTTCCCTCACAGCCAGTTTTGGATAATTGTGTCATTTCAAACTGCAATTACAATACCCAGACATGTCCACTGCTGTGCTGTATTGTAATTTTTGCTCTGCAATGCTCTGCCAACCTACCAATTAGAAAGAAAAGTGAACACAGAAGGAGAAGTGAAAGACCGGGGAGGCGTCTGTGTTTTCTCACTGCAGGCAGAACTAACAAATATCCAGACACGGCAGGATTTTACCTTCTAATAATTTTGAAACGAGAGACACGGATATCCTAATGCATTTTCAGTCACCAGATACATCCTTCATCTGTGACAGCTGTCGATCTCTGCACTGATTAGATGCCAATTTACTGGATTCACTTCACTTTCTAAACACTAGTGTGAAATTAAACTTTCATATAGAAAGTACTAGATATATTTATTATAGCACAAGTCTTTCACTACAAAATAAGAACCATGTTGATGAGATGTTGTAAAGAAATTAGGGATGCCCCAATTAGTCTTTCCTTGGCCAATACCAATGCAGATATCGATCTTGTTTCATGTTTTGTTTTAACAACTAGTTCAAGGTTTAGCTCAATAAAGCAGAACAAAAAGATCTCAGGGAGCAATGCAGTATAGTATCCCAGAGTGAGGACATCTGAATTACACAAATGAAGGGACTGATTTATGACTTATTTTTATTTCTTAGAATTAACAAATACATTGACGGACTGACTAAAACTATTAATACAGTCCAACAGGCAAAACAGTTCAAATAGACTTACAGATTAAAGGCAATACATTTGTAAATATTAACTCAGTTACATGATGTAACTGATGTAATGTCACTTTGTTGTCATGAAATCAAATACATTTGTTATTTATTTAAGCTCCAAAATCTGAATCTCCTACTCAGTGTGTAGCCAGTTTATCTTTGCTGATTAGCTTTCATCCTGCTGGTCTCAATATGAATTTCAGTGCAGACTCCAACACTGTATTAATGTTTTTGGATGTATTCCCGAACATAATTTACTTTAACAAGCCTTTTAACTGTATTTATTATGTATTTATTTACTAAACGAATCTCTTGGTTATTCTTAAGTGTACAGTATGTTCAATTTTTAAATTTTTTTTACTAAAATAACTGTTTCTATGTTGTTTGCATTTTTTGTGAAGGCTAATATGTCAAATATTTCCTTAAGTTTTCAAAAGACAGAGAAATCCTCAATTTTATGGATGAAACAGGGCCAAATAATAGCGACTGTTTGTTCATTGAGGCCATGAGAACACATCATAATCTGTGAAAAGCTGCTGGACAAGTAAGCAGGACCTGCTGCTGCTCTGTTTCTGTGTCTTGTTTGTAGTTTGGGCTATTGATGGATCACTTTTATTCTCTGCCTGCCTGGCCCCTGATCCCTGAAAATAGACATCTACAAGTTGAATGAGACCTTCTGTCTCTTTGTCTGCCTTCAGTGTCACTTTTCTTTTAGAATTGAGGACTCTGGTCAACAGAACTGTCTCTCCATGAGGTCTATTCACTGCACAGCTCTGACCTTGGACGTCCTAATTCATGTAAAAGAGCGCCCAAGTTCATAGCGTGAACCAGGAAGTCCTTTTTTAGTGTTTTTCTCTCTTGTTATACAAAATTTTTCCACAAAACATAAACGCTGGTTATCTGTTTTGTTTACACCCCCATGGAGTGCAGTTTTTATGGAGAGTAGTCCTCAATTTAAAGAATAGGGAACGGTGGATGCAGGTGAGGCTGACCGGGTCACTACATCTTGACTTGTCTGTGGTTGTTTTGTTTACTTGAGTGCCCCCTGGTGGTTGAATTTTACATAATGTGCCTTTAAATAGTCACGTGGATGGCACACGCTCTGGGGTAATGTAGGGAAATTGTGAGGTGTGATGATCCTGGAATCACATCCTCATTACCTGATCAAACTGGGGTAAAAATCTGGCATAAAATCTCCTTGTGTGTAGCCAGGCTGTGCCATTAACCTTGCCAGCCGAGGGTGGGCTGGCATGAGCACAGCCTTGTGCCTTCATAGCTATGGGTCCAGGTGAGGACACCGCAAAGACTCAGATATAAGTGAGAGTATTTGTCCAATTTCAAGACAAAAATCCCATTAGACTGGGACATGTTTGGATTAAGATCTTATTTGATAATATAAAAACAAAAAAAAGAGCCTGAGTTTCTTGTAATAAGTAAAATAATCTGCCAATAAAACAATACAAATTTAACTTGAAGTTGTTGAAATTTTCTCTCCAGAGCAAATATTAAACCTCAATTTTAGACCCTCACTGAGTCAAACTTTCCTTGTTTCATTGGCAGATATTTTCTTATCATTTCAAGCAATTCAATGCCTTATTTTTGCTTTTTATTCCTTAAAGTAAGATATTTATCTGTACTTGTTAAGTGAATGGGGATCAGAATAAGCGTTTTAGATATTTATGACTTGAAAATAGACAAACACACACTCTCAACAGAATGTCAGATTTCATAGATTCAGACACGTGGACCACTGGGATTGCTGATTTAATATTTTGTCGTTCCCTAAAAGCTCTGCAAACCTAAATATATCCTTCCTTCAATTTCACAGCACTGCCTCATTTTTAGCAGAAGATAAATCCCTGACTTAGTCACCCTGCTTTGGTTTTTCTCAGAGTTGATCTAGTTTAACCTCCTTGTTAGTTCTGCCATGTTTGTGGAAGCTTCAGATGAGCGAGGAGCAGAAGAAATAGACAGGCCCAGAATGAGGAGTGACTTACGCGGACGGACAGAATAATTACTTCTTCCACCACAAAGCTGCATTTCTATCAGTCACGCCCCCCCTGAGCCAGTCAACCAGCTGATCCGCCGTGGCACTGTCAAACGACCGAGATGAAACCGGCTGATTTGGTGTGACGGCGTCGAGGACCAAAGACACGGGCCGTCTGCCAGGCCTTCGACTGTGATGATTGGTTAATTATGTTTCAGGACTCTGTGATTAGACACCTAGGGGGCTGGCATGCAGGCATTAATGGACGCCTGCTGTGATCTATTTTGTTTTGTTTTTTTGTGGGTTTATGTGCTCGGTTTGGTGTGTTTGCATGCCAAACAGAGAGCCAACACCTCAGAGCTTACTGCTCAGTTTTCTTGATTTCTTCTTCGAATTCATCAGAGCTTTCTCCAACACCGCGTAAGTGAGAGCATGTGTTTCACTGAGTCTCTTCCTCCTCCTCTTCCTCTTTCTTCCTCTAACACACACAAATACACACATTAGACACTGAGTTTAACATTAACAGTCCCATGAGGATGGGCGTCGTTGAAGGACTGGTAATGATAATTAGCCCTAATTAAAAGGCAGGATACTCTGGAGCCCAGGAGCTACTTGTTAATGTCTTCCCTCATTTCTCATAGGGAATAAATAGCTAGCAGAGTTGTTTTACAGAGCTGGTTGTTTTACACCGACAAAGAATTATCATAAGATTATTTTTGTATAAATTTAGGTCATTGAAATAGCACGATGAAATAGCACTCAAAGACTTTTAGACGTGATTTAAAAGTAGGTAAGGTGGGGATTTCAGGAGGCAGGTTTAGACTTTCAAAAGATCAGAGATGTAATGAGGTGCAAATCCATTTAAGGATTAAAAAACAAACATAAAATCTAAAATAAACCTTAAAGTTATTTCTGATTGCCTATGTCAACATTCAACAAGACAAAACCCAAAAGAAGTCCATAATGTCACCCTCACCTTCTGACTGTAAATATTGAGCTTGTTAAATATTTTAATTTTCATATTACAGTGCCCCTTGGCTAACCTGGCACACCAGATGGACCATTCAATATTTTTCACTGGTCCCATTAAAAGCTTATATCTTTATTGTCTGATCTCCATAAATAAGGATATAAGATTTGAAAATAATCCAGCCAGCCAGCCATGCATCAGTCCATCTTCAAATCAATCATTTGTTTACTTCCTTCCACTTATCTGTGGTTAAGTCTGCAGTAGCAGCAGGCTGAGTAAATCAAACTTGACCACCATCTTCATAATTCTCCAGCTCCTCCCTGAGGGCTGAAAGATTTATCGTTTTCAGATGAAAATCACAGTTTCAGACAACACAATCATGTGATCACCAAAGCTGCATTTTTCTGCAGCGCTCCTGACTAACCCAGGATCTGTTGTGTCAACTATTTTACACATTTGCAGAAAATTTGCATTTACAGAAGTGCTGGAAAGCAGGTCAACAACACAAAACCTCTGCTTAGGAGTAGAAGTCGGAATATCCCTTAAATAATGGAAACAGATTATCATCAATATTAGATGATGAATAATGTGTTATGTGCTTTTGATCATTGATTTACTCACTGTTGTCTATACTGTAAACAATGAAAATTGTACTGAAACTTGATTTGAAGAAAGTGAATCGAATTGAAATCGCAATATCTGCCAGAAAAATCACAATTAGATCTTTTCCTAAAATCGTTCAGCCCTATTCTGTACTGTCTCTCTAGCAAGCTCCTGGTCTGCTTAGGGTTCTTTCGCAATTAGATATGCACAAAAAAACCCTCAAAGGAAGGTGCCCAGACGTTTTCAGAGGCCTGAACCAACTCAACGTTCTCATTTCGATCCAAAGGTGGCTTTACCACTGACTCTGTCCAAAAGTCCAAGCTTCTCATAAAGGCAGGGCCAAGCCACCCGTTTGAGAACACTGAATTTGTCTTGTATCCAGTCTCAATCTCCCGGCCCCACAGTGACAGTCCCTAAGCTCTTGACCAGAGGTGAAGGTTGCGTTTGGATTGACAGGTAAATTGAAGCCCTGCCCTCTGGTTTGACTCTCTCTTTAAGATGATAGTCCAGTGCAACACACACATTACTGCTGCTGCTGCTCTAACCCACCTGCCAATCTCACAGTCCATTTTATCCTCTCTTGTGAACAAGAACCCTCGAAACTAAAAGTCCTTGATCTGAGGCAGAGAGGGAGCAATTTACAGTTCTCCAGCAAGAGCCATAGCCTCTGACTTTGACCCTCATCTTGACTGCTTAACACTTAATGCTGAAAACTGCCTCAGCGCATGCTTGTGGTTCTGTCTTGATGAAGCCAACAGAACTACATAGTCTGCAAAATGGAGAGGTGTAATTCTGAGGCCCAGAAGCAGAAGCTCTCCTTACCTCAGCCGGGCCATGAGACATCACAGAAAATCACCAACAGGATTGGTCAAGTGACAACCCGATAGGGGCCAACACACGTAGAGGAATGGGTCTGTGTTGGTTGTACTTGTAAAGAAGCTTGGAGCAATGACTTTTTTCTTTTACCCTATATTAGTCAAAAACCCTGTTAATTACATGAAAAAACATGTCAAGTAAAAGATTCAGTCTGCTGTTCAACATACAGGATCAGCACACACACAATCACTCCCTGATTCATTGAAATTCTGGACACCTCCAGGCATCATCAAGCCTTTTCAAACAATACAATACCATGGATTAATATCATTTACAGACATTCATATTCCAAGATGAGTGTGCACGCAATGGGCCAATAAAGGGCATTTATTGACGACCTGCAGCTGGAATTTGCACATCTTATGTATGAAACCACCCATATATCATTTCTGTATTGCTCACCAAGCTCTGATGAGTGCCCTTAAATACTGTAGAGACATGAAGAAGAACACAACACTCCAAGGTTTGATAAGAAACAGTAGAGGAAGAAGAATCAAACTGTACCTACATTGTCACTTGTGATGTTTCCTTGAAATTTGGACATTTAAGTCAACAGCTATACTACATATGCATGCATAGATGAAATAAATTAAATTACCCAAGTTATGAATTTAAATTTTTGGATGGAAACGCATGGTGAATTTGTGTACTCCTTTTTCATTTTACTATATGATTGCAGTGACTTTTATTTTGTATATAGAATATTGTTTCAGTCTCTGAGATGTACTACTGTATCTGGGTGATGTGGACCCCTACCCCTGCCCCAGCCCTTACCCTAAACCTAACCTGAGTATTTGGTATATGCCTAAACCGAACATTCACTCTCCTAAACCGAACATTCACTCTCCTAAACCGAACCTGAACCCTTCTTTTTCTTCCCTGCCTGTCGCATACAATCCATTTGACCAAAAAAAGCACTAATAGGATGGAGTTGTACAAAAGTTAAAACACCAAAGGGCCCCCCAATTCCCTGCGATCCTATTTGTGAGTATTTTATTACACAACAATACATCTTTTCTTATTAGTTTAACCCGGGTTTTTTTGTTGTTTTCAAATAACAACCCATTGTACACATATTTTATAGGGAAAAATTGGAATAAAAAGTCTAAGAAACAAAATACGTGAGCCTGTGCCAGAGATGCCCCAATAAGTTGGCATTTCTACCAACCCTCTTCTTCAGATCTAACATTAACCCCATTCCCAACACTGTCCTGAACTCTGACCCCATCCCCTGCCTTCTTATAAGTAGTTCATAGATGCATGTTAGTTTTATAAGAAACTTAAGTCAATCTTTGGACAAAAATGCTGAACAAATTTTCATTCAAGATTCTCCCTAACAAAATAGATAAAGGTATTAAAATGCAAATGTGTCTTACTAATAAATCAGAAGTCTGTTTTGAATGAGTGAAAGCAGATGTCTGCCATAAATGCCAAATAATCTGTCTTAAATCTTGATTTGTTGAGTTGTAATGATTTTATTCTGTGTCATCTTACTTGCTCAGATGACAGAATTTCTTCCTTTCCACCTAAAGACAGAAATGTATCCATTTTTTTAACTGTAATAGTATTTTTCTTACAGTCCGAGGGTCCAATAACTTGTCCAGTATATGTTCAGTGGTCAGCCATGTGCAGCTGTTCTCAATCACAGATGATTTCCTCTCACTGGATCACTTCCAGCTCCATTAGCCACCATCATCCGTTTCCCTGCCGATGCTTTTCCCGCTTTCATTTGCGTGTCTCTGTATTTTCCAGGTGACTAATTGGTTCATTTTTGTTTCTCTGCCTTGAAAGAGTCATGCCTGTCCCTGCGGTAATGGGAAGCAGAGGCAGTCTTGTAGTGGTAAGCTGCAGTAGTCATAATGATGTTGGCAGGCAGTGTCAGGTCCTATCGTGCGTCTGATGGTGGAGGTTTGGAGCTCAGGGCGAGTCGCTTCCATCTGCCTCCCATCAGCCCCTCCGAGGGCACGGGCACCGGGCACCGGGCTCACTTGGCTCGGCTGGAGCAGACTCCTCTGGTTAATGGCTGGTTCTTTCTGTCGGCAGTTTGTTTCTTTTTTTGACTCCAAAGCCTGTCTTATCGTTGTGTTATGTTTTTCTCTGACAGGAAGGAGCCATCCTGGTCTTCCTGCCCGGCTGGGACAACATCAGCAGCCTCAATGACCTGCTAATGGCTGAGCCGATGTTCAATTCAGGTACACAAAAAAAAACCACAGAATATGGCAGCATGGAAGTGTGAAGCAGAGATGTCGAGGGTTCATTTACCATGGAAAAAATAAGTTACTTGAGCTACTTTATGCTTTTTTATGACATACAGAAAACAGAAGTTATATTCTTGGATCCATCTTTAAAATCTGATAGTGCTCAGTGTTGGTGAAGATTTATTTCACTCCTGTCTGACTTATTTTGACCTAGAAATGACAAATTAAACCAAGAACCCATTTAAATATTCTCAAGGTTAATTGACAATTAATATTTAATTTCTGCAGACCTGAATGTGTGATGTGAATGTCAGTAATGCATATATTTTTCCTGCTAATGGACTCAAGCATAAAGATAAAGGGAGTTGCCAAAGCCCTTTGGGGTTATTGTCATTTTGGAGAAGGTCATAAAGGCATTTAAAATAAGAAACAACTTGACAGATTTTCCTAAAAGTCTGCTGGCTGTTAAAATTTTTCTCTTTCAAAATAAAAAAGAGACTATAAGCCTCACTTGTAATTCAACAGAGTATGAAATCAACTAAAATTTAAATTAATTTCTGGCAGCAGTGTATCACTTTTATTTTCCTACTCTTAGTCCAGTAGAGGTTAAGCTTGTTTAAGGTGAGTTAATCCGATCCTTTGAAAATATATGAACACAGTCAGTGTATGAACACCTGTCATATGGATGATTTTGGTCAAATAAAACAAGCTGCTTTGACGCAAACACCATCAAACATGCCAACAGTGATTGCTGTCATTGGTCAGATGGGGCCTTACCAGATGTGAAACTTTGGGAAAATCGACCAAATTCAGAAATAACAAAAGCCACAATTTTGCTCTGTGGCATGATGTTGCTGGTGTGTGAGCTCACGTTAACTTGTAAATTTAAAAAATGTAAATATGTGCAAGAACTGTTAAGCAGGTCAACAACACAAAGCCTCTGTTTAGGAGAGAAGTTGGAGTATCCTTTGAATAATGAAAACAGATTATTTATCATCAATATTAGATGATGAATAATGTGTTATGTGCTTTTGATTATTTCCTTACTGTTGTCTATACTGCAAACATAGTGAATATTACACTGAAGCTTGATTTGAAGAAAGTCGTGAATCGAATTGAAATCGCAATATCTGCCAGAAAAATCGCAACTAGATCTTTTCCTAGAATCGTTCAGCCCTAGTTGGTCACATGAAAAAAATTGTATCTGATGTGCAAAGATCTTTAGCATGACTTAAAGAGACTGTAAAATCTAAATGATGAAATGTCCTAATTTATTTTTCTCTCTTAATACCGTGATAACAGATATTAACCAGAGCAAATCATGATGTCATATTATTGCATTCTGAGTATTCCCAGAAGCTCTTTTTTGAGACGTTGTTGTGCAGCCTCACACACAAATGTTATCTCGTTAGCCAACAGTGCTTTATTTGACTCTCTTTGTGTCCTCTTGTGTCACAGACCGCTTCGTTATCATCCCTCTGCACTCCCTCATGCCAACCGTTAATCAGACACAGGTCAGCATTCCCCCTTTTCTCTCTTTGTCCGTCTCTTTGACTGAAGCCTGCTCTCTTTTCCCCCTCATTATCAGAAATGTACAATCTCATCTCTCTGTCTCTCTTCTCAGGTGTTCAAAAGGCCTCCTCCAGGAGTCAGAAAGATTGTGATTGCCACCAATATAGCTGAGACCAGGTCCGTCTGTGTGTGTGTGTTTGAGCATCTGTTTGGTTTCCAGCCTTTAACAGTCTTTAACTTTTAAGTGAGTTTCAGGAGAGAGGTGATGAAACTTTGCCACTGAGTGTGCATGTGTGCTGCTGTTGGTCCCAGTTATTATTGCAGGCAGTGGCAGTTTCCTAATTAGCATACATTTCTTGGATTGATATGAATACTGTCACATTGGCTTGGATGGAGCTCAGTGAGTCTCTTGACAGGCAATTTGTTAAAGCATTCACAGAGTTTCCGCTCGCTCACACACAAACAGAGCAGACGATGAAGCCGCCTGCTCTCGCTCACATCACTCCTCCAAATATAGACTCTAAATATACCAGAGAGCTAAATATTATTTTTACTTCTGAGTGATTGGGAGGGTTTAAGCTCAACATTCTCAGCTTTGAAGAGGGTCTTTTTTTTCTGATTCGGACATTTAAGCCGTTTCAGAAATTAGATTCTTCTCTCCTCTCCATCACAGCATCACCATCGATGACGTCGTCTACGTGATAGATGGCGGCAAGATTAAGGAGACCAACTTTGACACCAACAACAACATCAGCACCATGACGGCGGAGTGGGTGAGCCTCGCCAACGCCAAGCAGAGGAAGGGACGTGCAGGCAGGTGTGTTTAGGGTATATATGGATGTTTTATAATGCAGATGAGCTTATCAGCACCTTAATCTTAAAGGATTGATTTTTCTTCCTTCACCTGCACAGTGGCGCAGCAGGTAGTGCACCTGGAAGAAGGTTTCCATCCATTTCAGTTTGTTGGATGTTCTCAGAAGTTTTTGATGGTCATGGGCGCCCAGGACGCTCATCGTCTTGGATATCTTCTCTGCCTTCTCCAAATATTTTGTGTCATTCAAACACACGTGCACGTTCATGCAGTGTTCCCCTCACACCTCAGTTAATAAACCAATCTGGCTGCTGTTTTGTTTAATTTCACCAAAAATTTCAAGCTAATGCAACTTTTAAACCAATCATTTTCTGATGCCTGACGCAGCGGACACACTAAACAACTCTCACCGTCTGTACAGATTTTGAAAAGACCAAGAGTCCAAACCAAAAGACTGGTTTTAACTGAAAGACTGAGGATCACACTCTAAGAAACTTAAATTCAGGTCCTCAAAGATTGTAGATCATCATGTAGCTTGGCTTCTACTTTGAACTGTGCCATCATTAACATTACCCAAAGAGTATTGACAACAACTGTCAAACATTGAGGCCGCATCAGTTCTGTAGAATCCGTATCGATACACGTATCCCTAAGGAGTGCGTGACAATATTTTGTCGATATTTTGAGCACAGGCCGACTGGGAATTGTGGGTAAAATCTTGCAGAAGTTACAGCTATTGTGTCTTAATACCCAGCTTTTAATATCTAACGCTCAGAGTGACTGTGAACCACATAGTTTATCTTCAGGAGATCAGGCTCCTAAATTAATAGCCGTGCCTCATATATCAAATATCACCATTCACCTAGATAATATCAAAATATGAATTTTTGTCCACATCACCAAGAGGTTAAGCTGAAACACCAGATGGACCGTTCAATATATTTCACTAGTCCATCTGGGTAAGAGCCCTAAGAAAGTGTTTGGGAAGGGAGGAACCATTTAAAAGTACATCTGGCAGGTGATTGGACAATCATTCCATCAGTCACATTCTTTATAATTCAGTCAGATAATGTAGAAGCCGATGCTACTAAGCTACAAAACATGAACCACTTTGTAAAACAAACTTCTGTCAAAACATGTCGGAAAATATCCTTTCTATAGAGAAGTTTGAAGTGTTGATATGTGATTTTCATTTAATAAAGAAATGAGGTCCAGATCTGATAAAACCACTACTGAAGCTGTTAGCATCCATGCTAATCCCTGTACATGTAGTTACTTGCTGTTATCTCACTCATTGCTCCACCTTGTCCTGCTCTGATGGTCTCTGGTTGGGTCCCACTTTGGGTCACTCACAGCCTTTGTAGATTGGAGCTGCCAATATGGGTCTGCCTGATTACAGACCTTGTATCGGGCTGATCCAGCTGCACTGCAAGGTTACCCAGCCCTACGTATCCTCACAGGAAAGAAAAACAATTCAGGCATGTTTTGGTTGTTTTTTTAATCACACATTTCTCCCTAACGATGCTTGGTAAACATTCATAAATTAGAGGTGTAGTCGCTCCTGAAGTTTTCCTCTCGCTCTGACATCAGAGTTGAAGTCCAATTATCTCAGGCTGTGAAACAAGAGCAGTTTTATACCATTGATTTGGAATAAAGCTCTTTCCTCTGAACTAATACAACTGTTTCTCTCTCTGCCTTCATCCAGAGTGTGTCCAGGAAAGTGCTACCATCTGTACAACGGCCTGAGAGCCAGCCTGCTGGATGCCTACCAGTTACCTGAGATTATGAGGACGCCATTGGAGGAGCTGTGCCTGCAGATCAAGGTGCTGTATCTGCAGAGGAGGATGCAGACAGAGAGAGAGAGTTTGTGTGTTTGTGAGTTGAGATGAGGACATAATTTCCAGGGAGGGGAGGGACAGTGCTGGTGTGTTTTTTCTGGTTTTTATTAGGTCTTGCGTGGAGCTCCAGCCTCTCCTGCCTAATGAGAGTGAACGACGATCGTCCTGAGTTGACTCATGCCCCTCACCCTCCCGCTTCTCCTCTCCCTTTTTCACCAACAATATAATCACTTCTCTTCTGGGCCTCGTTGTCCGTCATGAACACTTTCTTCTCTGCTTGCTTGCTGTTATTTTTTTTTAAACTCTTCTTCCTGCTTTCTCCTCATCCTCCACTCAGACATATTTCATTCTCGTGCTAATGGAACATTAAGCCAAAGTTCACTCAGATGTAGTGTTTGCGATGATTGTTCTCACCAGCGGCTTTATTGGATACGAGAGTGTGTCTTCCACTAGTTGGAGAGTGTGTGTGTGTGTAAATGTGGTGTTTGAAGCCAGCAGATGAGAGGCGGACTAATGCACCAGGCTGTCCTTAAAGTGAGAGAAACACTGACAACATGCTAACCCTGGGCCGGCTCTCTAATGCACCAACACTCCAACAGCAGCGCCCTTAGTCAGACACACTCCTCTGGTGGATATCTGTGTGTTTAGAAAGCTCTGTTTGGTGTATAAATGATGTCTAAAGATCTCAGAGGCAGAACATATTCAGTGTATCAATGTGTTTAACTCCACTCCACACTCTAAAGCGTAGGGCTGGGCGCTATTACCTAAAGATAAAATTCCAGATTTTTTTCCAACAACACTCGATTTATGATTTTAATCAAGTTTTTCCCTCCCAAAAAGAAAAAAAGGAACTGTGAGACAAAAAACACATGAATCAAGTTTTGCCTTTATAATATCGAAATGTTAGATTCGATAGAACTTTATAAATCCCCTTGGAAAACTCCCTCAGGAAAATTGGGAAGAAAGGTTGAAAAGATAGAAAAAAGCTGAGACTGGATAATGAATAGTTTAAATCTATAGAAAAATCTAAAAAAAGAGCTAAAAGCTGGAGAGCTACTATAGGCAGCTGTTTGTTTACAGCATCATGGCAACATTCAGCAGAATTAATGAAATAAAATAAAAACATAAATAAATTATAATCATAATTAATGTGATAAAAATAAAATATATTTGCAAACCAATCAGAATTTTCCTGTTAAAGTGCATGTCATTAAATGTTTATTATATCGTTCAAATGTCGGCAGATTTGTCTACATAAACACTGAAAGCTGAGCTGTTTTCATGGTATATTAACATGAAACTCTGATCAATATTTAATCTCATGTACAAAAACTAATAAAAGCCTTAACATGTTCTTGTGGAAAACCTGACAGGGCCGACCATCATAAGAACTGTTAATTTTCAATATTTATATTTTCAAACATAACAACTTCCAATTGGAGTAAGTCAAGAAAAAATCTTTATTTTTAATTTTGAAATCTTCTGCAGAAAACAATTCAAATTAATCAACTGAAACAATATGTTGCCCAGCCCTACTAAAAGGTGAACATAAAGATCATTTCTGCAGAGCACAGTCATGTCTGTGTGCTGCCTGTAAGCCCAACACAGAAGGTTAGACCTAGAAGGGACCACATGCTGATGAATGTATGATGTAACGTGATGTAATGTGATTTAATGTGATTTATCGTGATGTCTGCTCCTCAGATATTGAAGCTTGGATCTATAGCTCGATTCCTGGCTAAAGCCCTGGACCCACCCACTGAGCAGGGGGTGCTTCTGGCCATCAAAAACCTCATGAACCTGGTAAGTATGAGTATATGTAGATCAGGGTTGGGCAACTGGTGGCCCAGGGGCCTCATGTGGCCCTTATGATCTTTCAGTAAGGTTCGCCAGTTGCCCCAATTACTTGACCCATCAAACAAACTTCTAGAAGCCCTCGACATTTGCCGCTGTGCCAGCTACCCTCATAATGTTCAACAAACGCTTGGATTAATTTATGCAGGTTGGACTTTTTTTGGTCCCTCTTTTCCTTCCCTTTTAATGTTGTTGTCTTTTTTGTTTTGTATTGCTTTGCTTTTGTCTAATTTTTTTAATTTTACATTATTTATTTATTCTTATTTTCACTTGCATAAGTTTTTCTAACAGTGTGTAGCAATAAAATTAGGTATTTCTACTAATATTACTGTTTTTGTCATAATTATATCATAATTAATCTCACTATAAGGATGTAACAATAACTGAAGCTGTTAATGATGAAAATAATGATGATAATACAAAATACTGTGGTTGCTATAGCTGTTATTATCATTATTATTATTATTCTTAATAGTGTTGTTGTATTTCACAGAAGCCTATACTACTGATGATGAAATGGTCAAGATTTTTTTCTGCTTCATTGTTTTTTTCAGTGTTTTATTTTCATTTATTTGTTCTTGTACCCTGTACATCCAATGTTTCTGTACAGTGTCTTTATATCACAATAATAATAATAATAAAAAGAAATCCAAACAAAATCTGCCATCAGAACATTAAAAATAGCAAAGTTTCCTGGAAAGTTGAGTTGTAATTGCCCTCTGAAACTCACTCTTATGCATTTGTTAATATAAAATTTTATATTATGCCATTTTTTTATATTGGTGTCACACAGACTGTCCTCAAAAAGAAATTACAAAGCTGTTGGATCAGTGAATTCAGATTGTCTTTTTTTGCCTCCTTTAAGAATTCATCTTTATTAACATTACTTTAATGCCACAATGATTACGCTTATTCACTAACTAACAAAATATATGAATATTGACAGTGGCAGTAGTTCTTTCTAAGGTAACAAGTTACTATTATTTTCATTTAAATCTTATTTTTAATATTTAAAAATGCTAACTGCTGTTAGTTTCCGACTAATAGTGAGCAAAGAAATGAGCAATTCTTAATTCAAGCAAAGAAATAATTGTAACTGTGTTCATTTATTTTATTGTTGCCTGTTTTTAAATGTGACCCTCCTCTTTTAAAAAAGGTATGAGCCTTTGTTTTTGTAATATTAATGTTGATGTGAGTCCAGGAAAACATGATGTAGGGCGAGCAGACGACCAAACCGTGTATACGTAAAGTGTCATTTTGCTTTTTACCGGAGATTAGCTTCACTGTGCTTTAAAAATATTCTCCAAGTTTGGCAGCATCAGAAGGGCAGTATGTATTTGACAGATAGTCAAACTTTAGGGACAGAAACTTTCTCATCTCAGTCTCAAGGACTCCTGCCTGAATTCAGCTTCCTACACCTCTGCAGGTTTCAAGGATGTTTTCTTTTGACTTCCTCCACCGCAGAGAGAAGACCCTCCAAACAGAGTGTGGCAGATAATTTAGTATTTATAACCTGGAGATGGAAAAAATTTAATGTTTTATACTCAAAGCAGAACCAGCCTGTAATGGTATTTCTGATGAATGCCTTTTATCCTGTCAAGGATTTTTCACTTTTGCAGAGTTAATGCTCTCGTTCTGCTAATTCCCCCCCAGAACGCCCTGGACCACGAGGAGAACCTGACAGCGCTGGGTTTCCACCTGGCCCGTCTGCCTGTGGAGCCTCACATCGGCAAACTCATCCTGTTCGGGGCTCTGCTGGGCTGCCTCGACCCCGTCCTCACCATCGCCGCTTCACTCAGCTTCAAAGACCCTTTCTTCATCCCCCTGGTAGGGTTCAGAGGTCACACAGCATGAAAGCTGACAGCAGATTCAATATAAAGGGTCACCCTGACTTTTTATTACACAACCAGACCAGCGTTATCGCTCTGTTACTCATGTGTCTGTCTGTCTGTCTCAGGGTAAGGAGAAGATGGCCGACATGAAGAGGAAGATATTATCCAGGAACTCCAAGAGCGACCATCTCACCATCGTCAACGCTTTCAAGGTAAACCAGCCCACACCTGTCGTAATAACCCTCTTAGGTGGTAGCACTCACACTGTTGACTTATTTCTCTGGAAACTTTAAATTGAGCCTGATGGGGACAGCTGTGTTTGGAAGCTCAGTCTTTTGACAATCTTTAGGTCAAATATATCCCTTAAAGAAAGCCACGATATGCAGGGTTATTATCCCAAATGTTGTATTTGTGGATCCACAACCGTAAACCCATAATTATCCCATCTCCTCGATGAAAATAATAACAGCATATTTATTAATAACAATAATAATTCATTTTATTTATAAGCGCCTTTCACGACACTCAAGGACGCTGTACATGAGTAAAAATAAACAACAATAAAAGTACACCCCCCTTTTGACCCCTAAGAAGAAGTGACAACTTCCTCTCAGTCTGTTCACTAAATCAGATGCGTCCAGTTTCTTCTCTTGCTGTCTTGACATTGGCATCCAATCAGGAGCAGCCAAAGTATAACAAAAGACATGATGGTTATCTCTTTGTTCCCAAAAGCATCAAAAAAGAAATGTGAAAATCAGATTTGGCTCTCTGAAGCACTTGAGACAGAAATGGCATCAGCTTAACTCCCTGCAGTCTCCAATGGGGTGTTGGTGTGTAAGACTTCGTCCACACGGAGACGAAAACATTTTCATTTTTAAAATGTCCTCTGTAAAGATGGTATAGTTTAAAAAAATGTATCCATCCACATGAAAACGCTGTAGTATAAATGCCAAGGCCTGTGAGTGGCGCTGTAACACGTATTCCTCATCTTACAGGACGAAACGTCCGTATGATAAAAGACTTTTTGTTTCATGTGGACGGCCTCTCAGCAAGAATGTTTTAGCTAAAACTGACTTAACATCTTTGATAAAAACTTCAACCATCAGTGAATAAATTTGAGAGTGTAAGGGTAGACGTGACCTGCGGTGTAAAAGTGTTTTTAGCCGTCAAAAAGACCAGAAAAGGAATCCAGATGTTTAGCATTTACCGAATATTAAATTAGTGAATCATCATTTTAATACAGCTTGTCCACTGGGGCCATAGCTGTGTATAAAGAGAATATCCAAACCAATAGATTGGACAAAAGCAAAATATGAATGACTGAAATTTTACTTCAGTTTATCCTGTAATAATTTAGAGTTGATATCTGTCTGTCAGGGCTGGGAGGAGGCCAAACGACGAGGGGCCCGGTATGAGAGGGACTACTGCTGGGACAACTTCCTCTCCGCCAACACACTCCAGGTGAGCCCAGCTGATCAGTTCATTAAAAAGACATTTTCAGACTGTTTTCTGTTTGTGGAGATAAAAAACACAGATTTTAAAAGAACGTTTTTGCTGATTTTATGTAGATGCTGCACAACATGAAGGGTCAGTTTGCAGAGCATCTTATGCACGTCGGCTTTGTCAGCAGCAAGGACCCCAAAGACCCCAAATCCAACGTTAACTCGGGTAACTGAGGAGTTTTTACACTATTATTCAGCTTTTTTAATAGCTTCATGAAGCACAGAGATAATTGTTGCAGAGGTCAAAACGTGCCTTGTAGCGAAGAGCAATTTGTGATAAAATCTTATTCAAGCTTCATCTCTTAGAGAGAAAAGAGAGAGCAGAAAAATAAGATTTCTCTCCATTTTCTCATTCATATCTAAGACAAAACAAACATGAGCTCCCAAACCTTCACTCTGTAGTTCAGTCTCACGGTTCAAATTCTCTCAGGCTATGTCCACACTAGGCCGGTGTTTTTAAAAATGCAGCTTTTTCTGTTTGTTTTATCCTCCTGTCCACATACAAGCTGCATTTAAGGCCACTGAAAATGTAGGGTGAAGGGTGTCAAGGTGCAGAAGCTCAGTTTGGTGTGTCTCTGGTTGGACAGGGAAACAGCAAAAACTGTGTGTGCTCCTCTCCTCGGGTGATGTTAGACCATTCTCACTGTTGTCTCCACATGCTGCAGCTGAACCGTTGCTGTTTTAAGTGTTGATAACTGGACTGTTTCCATACCAGTACTTTTTTTTTTCAATAAATAGGTGCCAATTCATGGCATTTACTGAAGTTTTACTGACGGCATTCAATTTTCACTCAAACTGCAGAAAAGACAAAAAGAGCAGGAGATGGGAAATTCAATTTCAAGGACATACGGCCTCAACTTTAAAAATGCAGGGAGTGCTTGGCAGGAGCAGACGAGAGGTTTAAGGTGGCTTGGGAATCAAAGCTGCTATAGTGCACAAAAATCAGAAAAGAGCAGACATTATGCAGTTAAAAAGTGATATTATTTTGTCTTTAATTTGGCTTTAAATAGGGATGCACAATATTACAGTCCATTCGTGTTAGAAACAGATATGAAGCCAGAAAAAAACATTTTACTCTTTTATAAATTTAACTTTGGGTTCATAGAAGTAGGCATTGAGTGATGAAGAGGTTAACAAACATATTACATTTTACATTATTTGCCAATATTACAGCCAATATTTGGGATTTTCATGGCCAATTTCACGTGGTCAAATCATCATCTGTAAATATGTGCAAAAAAATTCTATATCTGCCAATACCAACAGGGTCGCTAGTATTTCACTTCATTAATTTTGTTCATTTTATTTTATTTTCAATGTTTATTTCATTTATTAATAAAAGAAAACACTTTAAAACATTCAAATACAAGAAAAAATTAATGCATGAAATATCATGCATCCTTTTTCCTAAAGTCTGAAGATTGATTTTGAATTTATCCAGTAACCCTGATCTTTCTCTCCTTCACTTCCTCAGATAATGAGAAGCTAATCAAAGCGGTGATCGTTGCCGGCCTCTACCCAAAGGTGGCCATGATCAAACCTTCACACAGCAAGAAGAGACCGTGGTGAGTCTCAGGTGGTGTCACACCAACAGCTCGGCTGCTTTGTTCTGATTCTGTCGAGAAAAAGGGAACAAATATGCAGACTTGCTTTGGATTGTTTTATCAATCAATCAGTAAGAAACAACAAAAAAACATGCAAGATAAACATGAATAAAGCAACAAGAACAAACAAACCATACTGAACAATAACAAGGAGAAAGAACTGTATTAAAGACATTGATTAAACAGATTATATAGTAACATCGTAAAGTAAAAAATAGTAATAACAAATCCGTAAATAAGGAATCAGAATTGTACTTATTGCCAAGTACTTTGCACATACAAGGATTTTGACTTGGTAAATTGGTGCGAAAACAATCAACATATAATGACAATAAAATAAAAATATTGGTCAGGAGGAATAAAATAAAGTATAAAAATAGGTAGAAAACAGTGCAAAGTTGGCTAGACATAAAAAACAACAAAAACACAACACAACAATATATATATAAAATGTGTTGTGTATAATCAGTCCTGAGCTTAGTCTTTCTTTTAGTGCAGTATATTTGGGAAATGTGTCAACTGGACTTAAAAAACATTACAGTTAATTTTTACAAATACTACTAGCTGGTAGTAGAAAGGCAATTACCAGGAAACGGTTAAGTAAGGAACCTCCAACGATCACCGAGTGGAAGGAAATAATTCAGGACATTTATAAAATGGAACAACTGACGTATGCTACTAAAAAAGGGAAAAAATACTGGAAAAACTGGAAATCATACTCTAACCTGAAGTGATGTCGTCCTTTGTGAAATTTGTTCTGGAATAACAAACTTTTGAGCTCAAGGACATTATTTGACTTGTTATAGGAGACAAAGGAAATACTTGCTTGCTCACCTTATTGTAAATTTAAATTATGTTTTTGTATATAGTTTAATCTTAATATTATGTGCTGAAAATAACGTTCTATCCATTATGTGATGACCCTGTCTGTTTGTTGTTAAAAAACAAAAAGATAAAAATAAAATATAAAAAAAAAGTGCTGAAGGAGCTATACAGATGGGCACTGAAGTTTTTTGCAGTATAAATATGATATAAATATAGATACAGTGTGAATTAGAGTAAGAGAACCACCTTGGTACTGAAACAGGTCGAACAAACCGCTCTGAACAGGTAACGGTCTCTCATGTCTGAACATCTCTCTAAAAACAGAGAGAACACCTGAGCTCAGAGTGTGTGGTGGACAAAGAGACAGGACGATGCAGAGAATGAATCACACAATCATCTTTATCGATCCTGATGCGCCGACAGCAGCCGTCACTCTCAAATATCTCATCATTACTGCTCAGATAAGAATGCTGTACGGCTGCTGTGACAGTAACCAGAGGCTGCAGCGGCAGCCATGTTCAGAAAGCTGATGAAGATCAATGCAGTCATCATAAAGCCGCCCTCAGGCTGCTGTCGCCGTCACCTGTGTGCCTCAGCCAGACGCTTTAATAGGAGAGACGGAGTGACGTGCTCACAGCTCAGCCATCACTCCTCTTTGTCTCTCTGACAGCTTTTTAGCCCCTGTCACACTCAAACTTTCTGGGTCATTTCCCTCGTGATTCCCTGCTGTCGTGATGCCAAACCAGTTTAAAGTTTTCACACGTCCACATCACAGCTCTGCCCGATAACCCTTTGTATGTGTCCTGCTGCTAAATCAGACTCCTGGTGCGAGCAGCTCGTCCCGCAGATGATGCTGTTCAGGGTTTTTGGTTTACTCTGAAGAACACGCCGTTACTCTCACGTGTGCCATGAGGCTGCATCTCAATACGCTGGTTCGAGGGATGCAACAATTCTCATGTGAACAGTGGTGTTTTAAGTTTTGAATTCAACAACTATCATTCATTGTTGCCCTTCCATCGCTATATCTGCTCTGCTGTACTTGTGCCTGTTAATCCCTGAAGGGAGGAGGAAACTCCGTCAGCGAGTAGCAATGCGCTAAAGTCTGGCCAAAATAACAAACGGCTACTAAGAGAGGAGAGTCAGCAATATGCACCCACACTTTGTTTAAGGGACCAGTCATTCTTCTTACTTACTCATGGTCTGAGGATAGGTAGATAGATAGATAGATAAAACAATAGACAGAAAAAACAATAGATAGATAGATAGATAGATAGATAGATAGATAGATAGATAAAACAATAGATAGAAAAAACAATAGATAGATAGATAGATAGATAGATAGATAGATAGATAAAACGATAGACAGAAAAAATGATAGATAGATAGATAGATAGATAGATAGATAGATAGATAGATAGATAGATAGATAAAACAATAGATAGATAGATAGATAGATAGATAAAACGATAGACAGACAGATAGATAGATACATGGACAGATAGATAAAGTGATGGATGGATGAATGGATAGATATAGATAGATAAATTGATAGATAAAACAATAGATAGATAAAACGATAAATCGATGGATGGATGGATCGATCAGCATTTGCTTATCTGAACATCAGTCACGTGCAATCTTGTCAAGACTTTGGTGCCTCGTGGATTCTGTTAATCTGCTGGTGCACAAACGTCCATCAGGGTTTGCGGGGGGACATAAACTCCTAGCACATCAGCACAGTGCGTTTGAAAAAATGAAAACATATAAAAATTGGGTAGCTCATAATATGCCGGCCTCTGCAGCAAAAGAAATAATCCACGTCTGCTGAAAACTCTGAAGGCACATCCAGACTTTGCCCAAAGTTTTGTTAGTTAAATTATGTAATCTGTTTTTCAGTCTTTGCTGAAGTCGGCAGGACGGCTGTTTGGACAGAAACTTAATGAGCCTTAATCATCCTCGACGAGCAGATGGCAGAAGTTGATCCATTCAGAGTCAGCTCAAAAATATGACAATCAGACAAATGAGTCAGACATCATCATGATGTGAAAACCGAAATTGAAATTCAAGATCATTTTTTTTAAACTAACAATTCCAGCTGCTTGGAGGTCAACTTGTTTTTCTCTGTCTTCACAAAAAAAATATATAACAGATGCACTTGAAACTTTTATTTTTAATAGTTTTATATTTTTAAACTCAAATACGCTCATGGATATTGATTATTTGCTTAACAGTAAAATAAAGAAATTGTTTGGGAATGAAAAAATAGTTTTTCTTTCCTTAATAGCTCCTTTCTGCTCAGCAAAAAAATGCCTGTAACACCTCAGAATATCTGAAACATTGTGATGCATTCAGGTTTGCTCGGTAAAATGAGTTTTTGATGAGGCTAAGAACATGGTGTGTTTAAATGTAATTAACAGAGGAGCTTGAAAGAAAATACTGTTGAGTGTGGGTGAATTTTTTTTTCTTGTTAATATTTACAAACATATTGACTTTTATGTATTTATTAGTCTTTTTGCACTGTTTTTTCAGTTTGGTTGAATTAATTGACTTCAGTCATCCTGTAAAATAATGTTAATTTACAAAAATCATAGATAATAATTAAATAAGTCATTTCATTGTGTAATTTAGATGTCCTCGCTCTAAGATTCTTCATTGCATTCCTTCTTGAGATCTTTTTGGTCCGCCCCGTTGAGCAAATACTGAACCTGTAACCAACACGAAAAATGATCAATATCTGTTGATCTCAAACAGGTGATTGGCCAAGAAAAGCCTGATTGGTACATCCCTAGTTGTCACTATGACCGAGTTTCACACACACGTTACTTTAGATTCATCTGCTGCTATAAGACGAACTGAGTGACACTTGGTCGTCAATATTGTACTCCCACACAATTGTTTAGATGTTATGTCATTAATTCATGTTATTGATCAAAAATTCTTCCCTCATTACTTAAATACAACTTGAATCTAAATAACTTTGCTGATGTGGGTGTTTTATCCTGGTAGCAGTAAATGAACCACAGAGCCAAAGCCCGGGAGACCTCGGCTGAAACCATCGCTTAGGTCGCTCCAGGCAGTCCACCTCATTTTCAGCTGCGACTAAAGACTGAGTTTAATCCTCAACAGTAGAATTTATAATATTTTTGACCTTTTGACAGAACATTAGATCAGCCAAACAGTCTGCATCAGTTCATATTTGCAGTGTTTGATTTTATCCTCATTTTCCGCACATTCTAATTCGACTTAAATCCATCTACGTCAGTGAATCTTAAACCTTTTTACACCCAATATTACACACCCCCCTGGCAAATGTAATACTCTTATCCTCCTCTCTCTACCATGTGGTCTCTCTCAGGGTGAAGGTGTACACACAGGCTGATGGGAAAGTGTGCATCCACCCAAAATCTGTCAACGCCGAAGAGACTGAGTTCAACTACAAGTGGCTCATCTACCACCTGAAGATGAGGACCAGCAGTGTGAGTAGAAGAGTCTGGAATATCTAAAATGTTAGAGCTGAATTTTTGAGGGCTTTTGTCAAGCTAAGAGTACTTTGGTAGTTTGTTGTGAGCCTGAGAAGTCACTTCATATTAAAGGGATATTTCAGTATTCTTTAAGTTGGGATGTATCAGGTACTTGACTGCAGTCATTGAAGTGGCTGAAATGGCTCCAGCAGTGCTGTACCTTTAAGAGGAACCACCTGAGGAAAGTGGGGAGCGGTCATATTCATTAAATGCTCGAGGGGTGGAAAGGTTTTTGACGTGGAGGTGGAGGCAAATGTGCAAAATGACTCAGAGCTATTTATGAACTTTGTGGAAAACCGTACATCCGAGTTATGTTCCTACAGATTTATTTACTGTGGTCTCCAACCTGTCTGATGCTCCTAAAGAGAGGTATCATTATATTATTATCCTGCATTAAACCAATTATCTAGGGGTTGTGTACCCTGATATTGCCTTGTATTCTGTGAATCGTGGCAGATCAGAAGTTTCCCAACAAAACCCTTTGGGGTATTTTTATGTTTTCCCCGGTAAGTCGGCCTTTTTGTATTATTTTGATTTTTGTGAGTAAGAGGAGAGGAGGACAGTGCTGAAAGGTTGAGAGCGGTGCCACAGCCGCGTTGCTCTAAATGAATATTTGATTAAAAGGCTGCTCTTTCAGCGCTCTCTCAAAGGCTCTTTTGCTTCAAAGCCTCCGAACACAATGTAAGAGGTGGTTGTGGGGGGCGTAAAACGGTCAATGCTGCCCCCTCGGCCACCTCCTTTATATCTGACTGTCTTTGTTCTTACTTTTCTGTTTGTAGACGTACCAATGGGAGTAAAACACCTCACATAGGGCTGCTCCATTATGGCAAAAACATTTTTAATGATGTTATTTAGATCACAATATTTAATCATGATTAAGAACTGATTTTATGTAAACTACATAACATGCATGTATTGGTCTTAACACTCTTAACATATAGGAAATTATTATATAATATTAGCTATAAAAAGATGAATAAGTTATGAGTCTGAACTTGTTAAAGCCTTTTACACACAAACACACAGCCGCTGGGCCTGCAACACACAACACTCACCTGTTTCATTTCTCTGCTTGAATTCTGACAGACGTCTAAAACACACAGTGGAGGAAACATTGTGGGTTTGGAGTGTTTGAAGTGCACCTCAAAAAAATTCATGAAGTTACGTCTCACACGTTAAAACAAAATAGAATAGAATAGTTCTTTATTGTCACTACATAAACACTGGTTAGGCAACAGAATTTGTACAGTGAAGTGGTTTGGCATCCTCTGTGGCAGCATAAAAAAAGTTGACATATTAAAAAATAGACAAGTTATAAATAGAATTAAGATATGTACAGACTTTAGCTAAAAGGAAATTAAAAGATTTTTTATGTACATCAGGGCGTTTAGAACGAGCCGAAAGTGGCTTGTGCTAATCGTCCAGAAACATACACACAGGGGCTTCCTTTCTGTTTGACCTTAAAGGTCCCATGGCCTGTGAAATACATATTATTTTGCTTTTTATGTTGTTGAAGGGTCTTGTTGAGCAGGAGAACATGACAACTTTTACTAAACTTAGTTCACTGAGAAATGCTCTGACCCTCTTTAAAAAAAACCACCTTAAAACACTCAGTTTCTGACCTCCTAGGGTTTATGATGTCATAGCAATACAGCCTCCACCTGCATGTGTGTTTTCTGTCACAGGGAGATGTCATGACTATTTTGAAAGTCCGCTCCAAAGCCTCTAAACCCTCCTCCCCTCTCCCATCAGACAATTCTGATGAAGTTTGAGCAGCCAATCAGCACAGAGCTCATTATCATAGCCTCCTTTAGCCCCGCCCCCTTGTTTTCAAAGGGGAGGGAAAAAAGATCAGCATCTGATCGTCTACAGAGATGACATTTTTCATTTTGTTATTCAACTTAAGTCAAGTCCTTGTTTTAAAGACACCCAAGACATGATGTGAAGGGTCGAACACCAGGACATGGAGCTTTAAAGGGACAGTTTGTAGTGTTTTAAGTAATTTATGAGCTAAACAATAAATATGTCCTCATTTGTGTCAAATAGCCTCTGCCAATAATCTGACTTGTCCTCCTGAGCAAAGAATTTCTGATCTGTATGCACATAGAACGGGTAAGTCCTATAGAGGCTTCATGTCCTTCTGGTCTATAAAAACTATAAACAGAGGGACATAAAGCACTACGTAGTACTACTGGCTAAGACTAAACGCGTTTTCACTCATAGCCAGCATGACTGAAACGTAGAAGGAGCACAGCGAGACGAGCTTGTCACTGCCCCGGCTAATCTGAAAGCCTAACACTAAAGATTCAATGCAGTTTGTTTGAAATAACGTACCTCTTCACCAGAAAGACAACTCGATGAAGTGTTGGATGACATGTTGACATAGCTTCTTGGCACATACCATATACCGTAGACTTAAGCAGTTGCAACACACATTTGAAAAAGCAAGGCGCTAGAGAGCGCTATTCGTTTGAATGCAAAATACAGTTTCACCACGAGATGGGAGAACAGACTACACAGTGTGGCTTTAAAATTAAGAAATGACACTTAAACATGTTGTGTGGATTTTATATCTTAAGTTAGTGAAGCTTTGGCCTTCAAATATCAGGAACATATTGGCCTTTTAGTTACCCTTTGGTTTATTAAGCTTGTGATGACAACTTTACACCAGTGACTTTAATCACCAAGGATGATGTGTGAGTTCACCTGCAGCACAGACTCTCGATCATCTCTGGTATATTCTGCTGGAGGTTCAGTGGACATTTAAGACTTAAAGTGGGGGAAAAAAAGAGGATTTTAAACATTTTTAAGCCTACTGCTAATGTTTAATCCTGTCAAGTCTTGGACGAGAAAACAGAACTTTGGTTCATCATGTTTTTATGATAGATAATCTAATTTAGCTTGCAGATGTCCCGTCTCCGCTGTAGTTAAACTGGTGATCTCCATGTATTTTTAGAGCAGTGTTTTTGGGGTGTCATTTTATTCATGAGATCCACTGCTCTGATCTTGAGTATGCTAATATTCATATATTATAACACAAGTACAAATAATTATGCACAGTTAAATGAACTTGACATAAATTCAAGCCAATTTAGCCAATGTCCACAAACTTAAAGCCAGTTAAGCTATTTTTTAAATCAATGAAACAATGAGTGTTTCCCAATTTTTGAAGCACTAACATTTTACTGCTACCATTCTCTAAATATAGTCTTTAATAATACTTGATATAATGTTCTAATACCTCATGAAAGAGATTTGGAGAAACTGTTAAAGCTAAGTAAGTTGGTTTGCAGCTCCTCTTGGAATGAACTACAAAAAGACCTGAAACTTAAAGATCTGGTTTCACTGGACAGTTTTAAGAAGATGTTAAGTGACTTCACTGATGCACTTTATCTTTCTCACATGGGAAATTTTAGCAAAATTGGCTATCTGAAATTGTGACTTTTCTTTCTTAATGTATTGAAGTCTTGTTTTATGTGCGTCTTGGCCAGGACACTCTTGAACAAGAGATTTTTATTCTCAATTAGTTTTTTTTTTTGTTAAATAAAGGTCTATAAAATAAATAAGTCCTCCAGTAACCTGCAAAAAAACAATAAAATTATCAATCTATATTATATAGAAACATGTCTATCAGATATCTGAGTTTTCTTCATATTTACAATTTGTTGATTTTTGGAAATGACTGGGGGGCTACATTCAGTGAGGTGGAGGGTTGCATGGGGAATCCAGTTGCCCACCCCTGCTCTACACTCTGACGTCAATGATGAAATAATCATGGGATACATTTGTACCACATTTGTTGACAACACTTTATATTATCAATAATAATCTATTGTTTTGATTTGTTGTTGCTGAAACTGAAACGTTAACCACATGTGACAAAAGCACCACTCAGTACATGGCACATCAATAGTTTTATCTTGATTATCTAGTTTTCATAGTTGTGAAAAGCTATAATTGTTATTAAGATTGAAACTTGACTTATTGTCCAGCCCTAGCCTCTCACGTCCTTTGTAATTGTTTCCTGTAACTTCAGTTTTTTACCTCCATGCATTCATCTCCCTGAAAAGTGCTCTCGGCGTTTGATCGTTCTTATTTCCGGCGTTTTCTTTCGAGCAGCATGAAGAGTTTCTGAGGACAAGGCTGTGCGTTTGTCTGTGCTTTAAAATGAAGTCCTCTCAGAGCCGGAGACCGTCAAGGCTGTTGGTTCTCAGAGATGGACCAGGGAGCTACGGATCAGCCGGAGGAATAAAGAAACACATTTGAAGAAGGCGAGGGATGACGTGAAACCTGATCTCCTCTGACGCACTCGGCCCTGATGGTCTGTTGCATCACACATTCATGGGACACATGCAGATGTCCGTTCGCTCCTCGCCTCGCTCCCCCCTCTCTCCCACCTTCACCTTCATCGTCCCCTCTCTGACGCTCATTTTCAACACTTCAGGCTGCGGCTAATGTGTTCTCGCTGGCCTTTGACCCTGGCACCCGGCAGTTTTTGTGAGCGTGTGCATACAGATTGGAGCATTTGAATAAGTCCTCTGTGTTTTAGAGTTTGGAGTGTTTAGTGGAAGATGTTTACTCTCCTCAGAAGTTCTCTCTTTACATAAGCAGCTGTCAGCTCGGCACACAAAGGAAGAAGTTGATGAAAGTGGTATCACACGTTTGTCAGACACACAGACGGGGCAGGATGACATTTCTCTTAACACTGCGGGCTCTGAAATGCATCTCAACCTCGCACAGCCTCTCCGCACTAATGGGACACTTTCAGCCCACACCACAGAGGAGCTGTCGGCCGCTCTGTCACAATGACGCTGTCGTCGCCTGTGTCACCGCCGTTTGTTTGTTAAACTCATGTCACAGCATGTTAGCGGCGTCTCTCCTCTCGTGTCCTCAGATCTTCCTGTACGACTGCACCGAGGTGTCCCCGTTCTCCCTGCTGTTCTTCGGAGGGAACATCACCATCCAGAAGGACGAGGACCAGGAGACCGTCGCCGTGGACGAGTGGATCGTGTTCAGGTCGCCTGCACGCATCGCTCACCTCGTCAAGGTAAGAGACAAACGGTCTCAGGGGTCAGACTGGATCATACAAGACTGTGAGCCTGATTACAGACTTGTCCCAGAAGATGATTGGTCCAATTAATTCTACACAGTTTCTGCTCCCAATCGAGTCCAAAGCCCAAGTCACACTGCCATTTCAGGACATAATATTTACACCCCTGTGACTCCTCGCGTTTACCGTGAACGTCACAGAGAGACAGAATGGGGGGAACAACTCAATCCCCTCTTTGCTCCGTCTCCAGAGGTAGTAGCAAAGGCAGAACAGAGCCGCAAACTCAGGAAAGATGTTTGATGGCATGATGGGCACAAATGGATTAGATAAGATCAGATATTACTTTGTTAATCCCTTGGAAAGCTTCCTCAGGAAAATTGGGATGTCTAACTGGTGAGAATTTTGCTTAAAGGGAGAATTTAGGTTTTTTGAAGTGGGATTGTATGAGCTCCATATGGCCACTAAGTACATTAGATGCAGTAGAAAGTTCTCTCCTCTCCCTCAGTAAGACACAATTCGTAAAAGTGTGAGACACAGAACCAGCCACAAACAGGGAAGTATTGTACCAAATACAAAGGGTATTTTCTCCACCTACAAGAACTCCCATCAAAAAATAATACCACAGTTTAAGAGTACGCTACCTATACATGTTTCTAAGTGCATTAACTTTTAGGAAATATAAAGTTTATCTGGAACTAACCGACTCACATCACGTACTCCTCCACACAACACTGCCGTGAGTCGGTTAGTTGCAAGCACTGACCATTTGCATAAATGCAGTGTTAAAAGGCCTCAAGCCCCCCCGACCTCAGTGCTAATCTGGTTTATGCTGCTTCCTCAGGAACACCTCCTGTTTTTGTACAAAAAAACACACAAAGCTCTCCTAAAAGATGTGGTCTCAGATTGCTTCTGATAAACCCCTGGACCCTGTAGTCCAGCTCGTTACAGCAGGTTAATTTCTCTCTGAGGACACCTCTTTTAACCTTCCTGCTGTATATATGTAATATTTAATATTTAACATACAGATATATTAATATTCCTCTTGCAGTTCTTGCACATTTTTACTCTCATTTGGCCTTAATTATATCTTTCTTATACTTGCACTACACTTGAATCTATAAACTGGAGCCTATGCAAAGGAAATCTCATTCTGTATACACCTGCTGCATACTGGACGACAATAAAGTCTGTCTAAGTCTAAGGCTTCTACAGTTGTTACACTTTAATAAGTTACCATGTTATCTGGTGCACTCTATGTCTATCTGTAGACACCAGCATACATCATGCCACACACTGGTAATTATTATCATCTAAATAATCTTTTTGAACCTCAGCTATTAATCAGTGAGTTGTTTTTTTGGTAGCTACACCAGCTACATAGCATTTTTTTCCCATAATGCAACACGCAACTCACAGGCATAGCAGTCCTAGCCTTTTTATGGGACATGACCTGCTCTAAAATACTGCTGTGTGAACATGAAACGATCCAAAGGAAATATGCACATTTGTTGAATTTTTCACCTGTTGTAGTCGGTGTGAAAACACTTTCATATTTCAAAGCAATCTTTTGTGTCACCAGCCTGATTTGGAGTTTATCAAATTCCTTTATTTTCCACAGAGTCTAAAAACGGAGCTGGATTCTCTGCTGGAGGAGAAGATCCGTAACCCCGCTCCTGTGGACTGGGAGAACCGTCAATCCAAAGACTGTGCCGTCATCACGGCAATCATCGACCTGATCACCACACAGGAGAAACCATCAGGCAGCGCTCAAGGGCACAGCAGACCGTGGGCGTCTGCCCCGAGGGGACAGCACTCTTACTTCAACGACGATGACGACGATGAGGAGGATGATTATTAAGGAGCTCTGGAAAATAAGATGAACTTCTGTGACTCCAAATGTAGTTTTTATTTTTCATAACTGGTCGGTGTTTTGCAAGGACCAAAGTTCAAAAGAGGAGCTGTTTTCTGTTAAAGTAATGTAGCTTCATGGACTGAACAATAAATAAAGGATGTCCCATCACAGCTTCATCTAAGAATATATTTAAAAACATCATTTTCACACATACACTGAGGTTTTAAATCATCCTAAAATATCAGGGATGGTCAGGAGCAGATGTATCCAGTAGTGTTTCTGTAAAAATGTCTCATCTGGATGAATAAAGTGGAGTTTTTCTTTACTGTGGTCCGTCTAACTGCAGCGTCTGCAATGAAAAGAGATGTTTATTGATCTAAAACACAAAACAAGCCTGCATCAGTAAAGCTTTTATTCATGCTGGCAGATTATAATACATCAGGTTGACTAAGCAAGTTTCCTGCAATAGAAATCTGTATTTTGGAAAAGGTACATTTTACAGTTCAGGCATTTTTACTTATTTACATGTGCACAGAGGATTTACAATAGTTACAAGGTACAGGAAGTGACTGAAATAAAAGTCAGTTCATGCTCCGAGCTCATGTTCCCTAAGTGCAAAATGCCAAACTTTGTCTGGTGTCCTTCCTGCTGGTGGCTCGGCTGCTCCTCCCACTTCGCTTCATGTCGCCCAACATTCGTGTTGTGACACTTGGGCAGGTGCCAGAGCAGAGTTAGCTTGATAGATGGTAGCATCCTGACCAAGTCACTCATTTCCTTCGGGGCTGGGCTGAAAAGATGAGTCATCCCGGACAATTGCGTTAAAAGCAGAGCCGGGTCCTGCTCATCTCCTCCAGTCTCACACTAAAAATGAATTTCAGCATCCCTCTTTACCTTCACAGATATAAATCCCAGTGGAGATATTCAGAAATATTCCCGTGGCTGGCATCAAGTGTGTGCCATATGTCAAGCTGTTCGAATCCCGGAGCGGATGGAGGGGAGTGGAGGGTTTGATTCATGGTGTTGACATTAACAGGTGACAAACAGCCCGCTAGAAAACAGATTCTCTACCCTCCTCTTTATCCAATGAATGACACATGAAACGGCAACTCTCAGCTGGGCCTATAATCCAGATAACAATGACTTTTTCTATTTACACGAAGTGCCACAGGCTGCACACAACAGAATGCATTTCTCTTCCTTTAAACCCCTAAAACGTCCTGACACTTTGGTAACATTTTCAATAAAACCAATTACTATGGAGCATCATAGCAGAGTACTATTCCTTAAAATGGATTTTAATGCACCTTTGAGCACTCATGTTTAGAGCGTTGGCCATGGAGGTAATGTTTTAATTGGGCCTGGAAAAAATATGGTAAAACATGACTTTTTGCATCTTAAACAGACATGAACACACACCTATGATGAAAACACCCTCATACATGTATTTAGGCCTTGTTTCACCTAGAAATGCACTTTTTAGCCATGTCGATTTTTTCAAAATTTTGATGAAACCGACATGCTAACCTATGACTTTTTTGACTTTTCAGTCCGACCAAAAATGTGCTAAAACATGACTTTTTAGGTCTAACACAGGCAAGAAAACACACTCCTACATGTTTTTAGGCCTTTTTTGACCGAAAAGAGCATTTTCTAGGCTTTTTTAATTTTTCAGCTCGAACTAAAATGTGCTAAAATATGACTTTACGTACTAGGGTGTTTTCCTGCCTCAAACAGGCAGGAAAACACCCTAGTACATATTTTTAGGCCCTTTTTGACCCAGAAAAGCATTTTTTAGCCCTTTTTGATTTTTCAGCCCGACCAAAAATGCACTAAAACAAGACTTTTTAGGCCTCAAACAGGCGGGAAAACGCCCTAGTGCATGTTTTTAGGCCCTATTCCACCTAACAATGCACTTTTTAGCCCTTTTGGGGGAGATCAAAATTTTGAAAAAATCGACATGCTAACATATGACTTTTTTTCAATTTTCGGCCCAACCAAAAATGTGCTCAAATATGACTCTTTAGGCCGTAAACAGGCAGGAAAACACCCTAGTACGTGTGTTTAGGCCCTTTTTGACCCAGAAATGCATTTTTTAGCCCTTTTTGATTTTTCAGCCTGACCAGAAATGCGCTAAAACATGGCTTTTTAGGCCTCAAACAGGCGGGAAAACGCCCTAGTGCATGTTTTTAGGCCCTATTCCACCTAACAATGCACTTTTTAGCCCTTTTGGGGGAGGTCAAAATTTTGAAAAAATCGACATGCTAACATATGACTTTTTTTCAATTTTCGGCCCAACCAAAAATGTGCTCAAATATGACTCTTTAGGCCGTAAACAGGCAGGAAAACACCCTAGTACATGTTTTTAGGCCCTTTTTGACCCAGAAATGCATTTTTTAGCCCTTTTTGATTTTTCAGCCTGACCAAAAATGCGCTAAAACATGGCTTTTTAGGCCTCAAACAGGCGGGAAAACGCCCTAGTGCATGTTTTTAGGCCCTATTCCACCTAACAACGCACTTTTTAGCCCTTTTGGGGGAGGTCAAAATTTTGAAAAAATCGACATGCTAACATATGACTTTTTTTCAATTTTCGGCCCAACCAAAAATGTGCTCAAATATGACTCTTTAGGCAGTAAACAGGCAGAAAAACACCCTAGTACGTGTTTTTAGGCCCTTTTTGACCCAGAAATGCATTTTTTAGCCCTTTTTGATTTTTCAGCCTGACCAAAAATGCGCTAAAACATGGCTTTTTCGGCCTCAAACAGGCGGGAAAACGCCCTAGTGCATGTTTTTAGGCCCTATTCCACCTAACAACGCACTTTTTAGCCCTTTTGGGGGAGGTCAAAATTTTGAAAAAATCGACATGCTAACATATGACTTTTTTTCAATTTTCGGCCCAACCAAAAATGTGCTCAAATATGACTCTTTAGGTCGTAAACAGGCAGCAAAACACCCTAGTACGTGTTTTTAGGCCCTTTTTGACCCAGAAATGCATTTTTTAGCCCTTTTTGATTTTTCAGCCTGACCAAAAATGCGCTAAAACATGGCTTTTTAGGCCTCAAACAGGCGGGAAAGCGCCCTGGTGCATGTTTTAAGGCCCTATTCCACCTAACAATGCACTTTTTAGCCCTTTTGGGGAGGTCAAAATTTTGAAAAAATCGACATGCTAACATATGACTTTTTTTCAATTTTCGGCCCAACCAAAAATGTGCTCAAATATGACTCTTTAGGCCGTAAACAGGCAGGAAAACACCCTAGTACATGTTATTAGGCCCTTTTTGACCCAGAAATGCATTTTTTAGCCCTTTTTGATTTTTCAGCCTGACCAAAAATGCGCTAAAACATGGCTTTTTTGGCCTCAAACAGGCGGGAAAACGCCCTAGTGCATGTTTTTAGGCCCTATTCCACCTAACAATGCACTTTTTAGCCCGGTTGGGGGAGGTCAAAATTTTGAAAAAATCGACATGCTAACATATGACTTTTTTTCAATTTTCGGCCCAACCAAAAATGTGCTCAATCATGACTCTTTAGGCCGTAAACAGGCAGGAAAAACACCCTAGTACGTGTTTTTAGGCCCTTTTTGACCCAGAAATGCATTTTTTAGCCCTTTTTGATTTTTCAGCCTGACCAAAAATGCGCTAAAACATGGCTTTTTCGGCCTCAAACAGGCGGGAAAACGCCCTAGTGCATGTTTTTAGGCCCTATTCCACCTAACAACGCACTTTTTAGCCCTTTTGGGGGAGGTCAAAATTTTGAAAAAATCGACATGCTAACATATGACTTTTTTTCAATTTTCGGCCCAACCAAAAATGTGCTCAAATATGACTCTTTAGGCCGTAAACAGGCAGGAAAACACCCTAGTACGTGTTTTTAGGCCCTTTTTGACCCAGAAATGCATTTTTTAGCCCTTTTTGATTTTTCAGCCCAACCAAAAATGCGCTAAAACATGGCTTTTTCGGCCTCAAACAGGCGGGAAAACGCCCTAGTGCATGTTTTTAGGGCGATTCCACCTAACAACGCACTTTTTAGCCCGGTTGGGGGAGGTCAAAATTTTGAAAAAATCGACATGCTAACATATGACTTTTTTTCAATTTTCGGCCCAACCAAAAATGTGCTCAAATATGACTCTTTAGGCCGTAAACAGGCAGGAAAACACCCTAGTACGTGTTTTTAGGCCCTTTTTGACCCAGAAATGCATTTTTTAGCCCTTTTTGATTTTTCAGCCTGACCAAAAATGCGCTAAAACATGGCTTTTTAGGCCTCAAACAGGCGGGAAAACGCCCTAGTGCATGTTTTTAGGCCCTATTCCACCTAACAACGCACTTTTTAGCCCTTTTGGGGGAGGTCAAAATTTTGAAAAAATCGACATGCTAACATATGACTTTTTTTCAATTTTCGGCCCAACCAAAAATGTGCTCAAATATGACTCTTTAGGCCGTAAACAGGCAGAAAAACACCCTAGTACGTGTTTTTAGGCCCTTTTTGACCCAGAAATGCATGTTTTAGCCCTTTTTGATTTTTCAGCAAAACTAATAATGCGCTAAAACATGGCTTTTTCGGCCTCAAACAGGCGGGAAAACGCCCTAGTGCATGTTTTTAGGCCCTATTCCACCTAACAATGCACTTTTTAGCCCTTTTGGGGGAGGTCAAAATTTTGAAAAAATCGACATGCTAACATATGACTTTTTTTCAATTTTCGGCCCAACCAAAAATGTGCTCAAATATGACTCTTTAGGCTGTAAACAGGCAGGAAAACACCCTAGTACGTGTTTTTAGGCCCTTTTTGACCCAGAAATGCATTTTTTAGCCCTTTTTGATTTTTCAGCAAAAATGCGCTAAAACATGGCTTTTTAGGCCTCAAACAGGCGGGAAAACGCCCTAGTGCATGTTTTTAGGCCCTATTCCACCTAACAATGCACTTTTTAGCCCTTTTGGGAAGGTCAAAATTTTGAAAAAATCGACATGCTAACATATGACTTTTTTTCAATTTTCGGCCCAACCAAAAATGTGCTCAAATATGACTCTTTAGGCCGTAAACAGGCAGGAAAACACCCTAGTACGTGTTTTTAGGCCCTTTTTGACCCAGAAATGCATTTTTTAGCCCTTTTTGATTATTCAGCCCGACCAAAAATGCGCTAAAACATGGCGTTTTAGGCCTCCAACAGGCGGGAAAACACCTTAGTGCATGTTTTTAGGCCCTATTCCACCTAACAATGCACTTTTTAGCCCTTTTTGGGAAGGTCAAAATTTTGAAAAAATCGACATGCTAACATATGACTTTTTTTCAATTTTCGGCCCAACCAAAAATGTGCTCAAATATGACTCTTTAGGGCGTAAACAGACAGGCAAACACTCTAGTACATGTTTTTAGGCCCTTTTGGATCCAGAAATGAATTTTTCAGCCCTTTTTGAGTTTTCAGCCCAACCAAAAATGCGCTAAAACATGGCTTTTTAGGCCTCAAACAGGCGGGAAAACGCCCTAGTGCATGTTTTTAGGCCCTATTCCACCTAACAATGCACTTTTTAGCCCTTTTGGGGGAGGTCAAAATTTTGAAAAAATCGACATGCTAACATATGACTTTTTTTCAATTTTCGGCCCAACCAAAAATGTGCTCAAATATGACTCTTTAGGCCGTAAACAGGCGGAAAAACACCCTAGTACGTGTTTTTAGGCCCTTTTTGACCCAGAAATGCATTTTTTAGCCCTTTTTGATTTTTCAGCCTGACCAAAAATGCGCTAAAACATGGCTTTTTCGGCCTCAAACAGGCGGGAAAACGCCCTAGTGCATGTTTTTAGGCCCTATTCCACCTAACAACGCACTTTTTAGCCCTTTTGGGGGAGGTCAAAATTTTGAAAAAATCGACATGCTAACATATGACTTTTTTTCAATTTTCGGCCCAACCAAAAATGTGCTCAAATATGACTCTTTAGGCCGTAAACAGGCAGGAAAACACCCTAGTACATGTTTTTAGGCCCTTTTTGACCCAGAAATGCATTTTTTAGCCCTTTTTGATTTTTCAGCCCAACCAAAAATGCGCTAAAACATGGCTTTTTCGGCCTCAAACAGGCGGGAAAACGCCCTAGTGCATGTTTTTAGGCCCTATTCCACCTAACAATGCACTTTTTAGCCCTTTTGGGGGAGGTCAAAATTTTGAAAAAATCGACATGCTAACATATGACTTTTTTCAATTTTCGGCCCAACCAAAAATGTGCTCAAATATGACTCTTTAGACCGTAAACAGGCAGGAAAACACCCTAGTACGTGTTTTTAGGCCCTTTTTGACCCAGAAATGCATTTTTTAGCCCTTTTTGATTTTTCAGCCTGACCAAAAATGCGCTAAAACATGGCTTTTTAGGCCTCAAACAGGCGGGAAAACGCCCTAGTGCATGTTTTTAGGCCCTATTCCACCTAACAACGCACTTTTTAGCCCTTTTGGGGGAGGTCAAAATTTTGAAAAAATCGACATGCTAACATATGACTTTTTTTCAATTTTCGGCCCAACCAAAAATGTGCTCAAATATGACTCTTTAGGCCGTAAACAGGCAGGAAAACACCCTAGTACGTGTTTTTAGGCCCTTTTTGACCCAGAAATGCATTTTTTAGCCCTTTTTGATTTTTCAGCCTGACCAAAAATGCGCTAAAACATGGCTTTTTTGGCCTCAAACAGGCGGGAAAACACCCTAGTGCATGTTTTTAGGCCCTATTCCACCTAACAATGCACTTTTTAGCCCTGTTTGGCAGGTCAAAATTTTGAAAAAATCGACATGCTAACATATGACTTTTTTTCAATTTTCGGCCCAACCAAAAATGTGCTCAATATGACTCTTTAGGCCGTAAACAGGCAGGAAAACACCCTAGTACGTGTTTTTAGGCCCTCTTTGACCCAGAAATGCATTTTTTAGCCCTTTTTGATTTTTCGGCCTGACCAAAAATGCGCTAAAACATGGCTTTTTAGGCCTCAAACAGGCGGGAAAACGCCCTAGTGCATGTTTTTAGGCCCTATTCCACCTAACAACGCACTTTTTAGCCCTTTTGGGGAGGTCAAAATTTTGAAAAAATCGACATGCTAACATATGACTTTTTTTCAATTTTCGGCCCAACCAAAAATGTGCTCAAATATGACTCTTTAGGCCGTAAACAGGCAGGAAAACACCCTAGTACGTGTTTTTTGGCCCTTTTTGACCCAGAAATGCATTTTTTTAGCCCTTTTTGATTTTTTTCTTCCCTACAAGAAATGCGCTAAAACATGGCTTTTTAGGCCTCAAACAGGCGGGAAAACACCCTAGTGCATGTTTTTAGGCCCTATTCCACCTAAAAATGCACTTTTTAGCCCTTTTGGGGGAGGTCAAAATTTTGAAAAAATCGACATGCTAACATATGACTTTTTTTCAATTTTCGGCCCAACCAAAAATGTGCTCAAATATGACTCTTTAGGCCGTAAACAGGCGGAAAAACACCCTAGTACGTGTTTTTAGGCCCTTTTTGACCCAGAAATGCATTTTTTAGCCCTTTTTGATTTTTCAGCCTGACCAAAAATGCGCTAAAACATGGCTTTTTAGGCCTCAAACAGGCGGGAAAACACCCTAGTGCATGTTTTTAGGCCCTATTCCACCTAACAACGCACTTTTTAGCCCTTTTGGGGAGGTCAAAATTTTGAAAAAATCGACATGCTAACATATGACTTTTTTTCAATTTTCGGCCCAACCAAAAATGTGCTCAAATATGACTCTTTAGGCCGTAAACAGGCAGGAAAACACCCTAGTACGTGTTTTTAGGCCCTTTTTGACCCAGAAATGCATTTTTTAGCCCTTTTTGATTTTTCAGCCAGACCAAAAATGCGCTAAAACATGGCTTTTTCGGCCTCAAACAGGCGGGAAAACGCCCTAGTGCATGTTTTTAGGCCCTATTCCACCTAACAATGCACTTTTTAGCCCTTTTGGGGGAGGTCAAAATTTTGAAAAAATCGACATGCTAACATATGACGTTTTTCAATTTTCGGCCCAACCAAAAATGTGCTCAAATATGACTCTTTAGGCCGTAAACAGGCAGGAAAAACACCCTAGTACGTGTTTTTAGGCCCTTTTTGACCCAGAAATGCATTTTTTAGCCCTTTTTGATTTTTCAGCTTGACCAAAAATGCGCTAAAACATGGCTTTTTAGGCCTCAAACAGGCGGGAAAACGCCCTAGTGCATGTTTTTAGGCCCTATTCCACCTAACAATGCACTTTTTAGCCCTTTTGGGGAGGTCAAAATTTTGAAAAAATCGACATGCTAACATATGACTTTTTTTCAATTTTCGGCCCAACCAAAAATGTGCTCAAATATGACTCTTTAGGCCGTAAACAGACAGGAAAACACCCTAGTACGTGTTTTTAGGCCCTTTTTGACCCAGAAATGCATTTTTTAGCCCTTTTTGATTTTTGGGCCCGACCAAAAATGCGCTAAAACATGGCTTTTTAGGCCTCAAACAGGCGGGAAAACACCCTAGTGCATGTTTTTAGGCCCTATTCCACCTAACAATGCACTTTTTAGCCCTTTTGGGGAGGTCAAAATTTTGAAAAAATCGACATGCTAACATATGACTTTTTTTCAATTTTCGGCCCAACCAAAAATGTGCTCAAATATGACTCTTTAGGCCGTAAACAGGCAGGAAAACACCCTAGTACGTGTTTTTAGGCCCTTTTTGACCCAGAAAAGCATTTTTTAGCCCTTTTTGATTTTTCAGCCTGACCAAAAATGCGCTAAAACATGGCTTTTTCGGCCTCAAACAGGCGGGAAAACGCCCTAGTGCATGTTTTTAGGCCCTATTCCACCTAACAATGCACTTTTTAGCCCTTTTGGGGGAGGTCAAAATTTTGAAAAAATCGACATGCTAACATATGACTTTTTTTCAATTTTCGGCCCAACCAAAAATGTGCTCAAATATGACTCTTTAGGCCGTAAACAGGCAGGAAAACACCCTAGTACGTGTTTTTAGGCCCTTTTTGACCCAGAAATGCATTTTTTAGCCCTTTTTGATTTTTCAGCCTGACCAAAAATGCGCTAAAACATGGCTTTTTCGGCCTCAAACAGGCGGGAAAACGCCCTAGTGCATGTTTTTAGGCCCTATTCCACCTAACAATGCACTTTTTAGCCCTTTTGGGGAGGTCAAAATTTTGAAAAAATCGACATGCTAACATATGACTTTTTTTCAATTTTCGGCCCAACCAAAAATGTGCTCAATCATGACTCTTTAGGCCGTAAATAGGTGGAAAAACACCCTAGTACGTGTTTTTAGGCCCTTTTTGACCCAGAAATGCATTTTTTAGCCCTTTTTGATTTTTCAGCCTGACCAAAAATGCGCTAAAACATGGCTTTTTAGGCCTCAAACAGGCGGGAAAACGCCCTAGTGCATGTTTTTAGGGCGATTCCACCTAACAACGCACTTTTTAGCCCGTTTGGGGGAGGTCAAAATTTTGAAAAAATCGACATGCTAACATATGACTTTTTTTCAATTTTCGGCCCAACCAAAAATGTGCTCAAATATGACTCTTTAGGCCGTAAACAGGCAGGAAAACACCCTAGTACGTGTTTTTAGGCCCTTTTTGACCCAGAAATGCATTTTTTAGCCCTTTTTGATTTTTCAGCCTGACCAAAAATGCGCTAAAACATGGCTTTTTAGGCCTCAAACAGGCGGGAAAACGCCCTAGTGCATGTTTTTAGGCCCTATTCCACCTAACAATGCACTTTTTAGCCCTTTTGGGGGAGGTCAAAATTTTGAAAAAATCGACATGCTAACATATGACTTTTTTTCAATTTTCGGCCCAACCAAAAATGTGCTCAAATATGACTCTTTAGGCCGTAAACAGGCAGGAAAACACCCTAGTATGTGTTTTTAGGCCCTTTTTGACCCAGAAATGCATTTTTTAGCCCTTTTTGATTTTTCAGCCTGACCAAAAATGCGCTAAAACATGGCTTTTTAGGCCTCAAACAGGCGGGAAAACGCCCTAGTGCATGTTTTTAGGCCCTATTCCACCTAACAATGCACTTTTTAGCCCTGTTGGGGAGGTCAAAATTTTGAAAAAATCGACATGCTAACATATGACTTTTTTTCAATTTTCGGCCCAACCAAAAATGTGCTCAAATATGACTCTTTAGGCCGTAAACAGGCAGGAAAACACCCTAGTACGTGTTTTTAGGCCCTCTTTGACCCAGAAATGCATTTTTTAGCCCTTTTTGATTTTTCGGCCTGACCAAAAATGCGCTAAAACATGGCTTTTTAGGCCTCAAACAGGCGGGAAAACGCCCTAGTGCATGTTTTTAGGCCCTATTCCACCTAACAACGCACTTTTTAGCCCTTTTGGGGGAGGTCAAAATTTTGAAAAAATCGACATGCTAACATATGACTTTTTTTCAATTTTCGGCCCAACCAAAAATGTGCTCAAATATGACTCTTTAGGCCGTAAACAGGCAGGAAAACACCCTAGTACGTGTTTTTAGGCCCTCTTTGACCCAGAAATGCATTTTTTAGCCCTTTTTGATTTTTCAGCCCTGACCAAAAATGCGCTAAAACATGGCTTTTTAGGCCTCAAACAGGCGGGAAAACACCCTAGTGCATGTTTTTAGGCCCTATTCCACCGAACAATGCACTTTTTAGCCCTTTTGGGGGAGGTCAAAATTTTGAAAAAATCGACATGCTAACATATGACTTTTTTTCAATTTTCGGCCCAACCAAAAATGTGCTCAAATATGACTCTTTAGGCCGTAAACAGGCAGGAAAACACCCTAGTACGTGTTTTTAGGCCCTTTTTGACCCAGAAATGCATTTTTTAGCCCTTTTTGATTTTTCAGCCCAACCAAAAATGCGCTAAAACATGGCTTTTTCGGCCTCAAACAGGCGGGAAAACGCCCTAGTGCATGTTTTTAGGCCCTATTCCACCTAACAATGCACTTTTTAGCCCTTTTGGGGGAGGTCAAAATTTTGAAAAAATCGACATGCTAACATATGACTTTTTTTCAATTTTCGGCCCAACCAAAAATGTGCTCAAATATGACTCTTTAGGCCGTAAACAGGCAGGAAAACACCCTAGTATGTGTTTTAAGGCCCTTTTCGACCCAGAAATGCATTTTTTAGCCCTTTTTAATTTTTCAACCTAACCAAAAATGTGCTAAAACATGGCTTTTTATGCCTCAAACAGGCGGGAAAACGCCCTAGTGCATGTTTTTAGGCCCTATTCCACCTAACAATGCACTTTTTAGCCCTTTTGGGGAGGTCAAAATTTTGAAAAAATCGACATGCTAACATATGACTTTTTTTCAATTTTCGGCCCAACCAAAAATGTGCTCAAATATGACTCTTTAGGCCGTAAACAGGCAGGAAAACACCCTAGTACGTGTTTTTAGGCCCTCTTTGACCCAGAAATGCATTTTTTAGCCCTTTTTGATTTTTCGTCCCTACCAAAAATGCGCTAAAACATGGCTTTTTAGGCCTCAAACAGGCGGGAAAACACCCTAGTGCATGTTTTTAGGCCCTATTCCACCTAACAATGCACTTTTTAGCCCTTTTGGGGGAGGTCAAAATTTTGAAAAAATCGACATGCTAACATATGACTTTTTTTCAATTTTCGGCCCAACCAAAAATGTGCTCAAATATGACTCTTTAGGCCGTAAACAGGCAGGAAAACACCCTAGTACGTGTTTTTAGGCCCTTTTTGACCCAGAAATGCATTTTTTAGCCCTTTTTGATTTTTCAGCCTGACCAAAAATGCGCTAAAACATGGCTTTTTCGGCCTCAAACAGGCGGGAAAACGCCCTAGTGCATGTTTTTAGGCCCTATTCCACCTAACAACGCACTTTTTAGCCCTTTTGGGGGAGGTCAAAATTTTGAAAAAATCGACATGCTAACATATGACTTTTTTTCAATTTTCGGCCCAACCAAAAATGTGCTCAAATATGACTCTTTAGGCCGTAAACAGGCAGGAAAACACCCTAGTACAGTGTTTTTAGGCCCTTTTTGACCCAGAAATGCATTTTTCACCCTTTTTGATTTTTCAGCCTGACCAAAAATGCGCTAAAACATGGCTTTTTAGGCCTCAAACAGGCGGGAAAACACCCTAGTGCATGTTTTTAGGCCCTATTCCACCTAACAATGCACTTTTTAGCCCTTTTGGGGGAGGTCAAAATTTTGAAAAAATCGACATGCTAACATATGACTTTTTTTCAATTTTCGGCCCAACCAAAAATGTGCTCAAATATGACTCTTTAGGCCGTAAACAGGCAGGAAAACACCCTAGTACGTGTTTTTTGGCCCTTTTTGACCCAGAAATGCATTTTTTAGCCCTTTTTGATTTTTCGGCCTGACCAAAAATGCGCTAAAACATGGCTTTTTAGGCCTCAAACAGGCGGGAAAACACCCTAGTGCATGTTTTTAGGCCCTATTCCACCTTACGACGCATTTTTTAGCCCTTTTCGGGAGGTCAAAATTTTTGAAAAAATTGACATGCTAACATATGACTTTTTTTCAATTTTCGCTCCAACCAGAAATGTGCTCAAATATGACTCTTTAGGCCTTAAACAGGCAGGAAAAACACCCTAGTACGTGTTTTTAGGCCCTTTTTGACCCAGAAATGCATTTTTTAGCCCTTTTTGATTTTTCAGCCTGACCAAAAATGCGCTAAAACATGGCTTTTTCGGCCTCAAACAGGCAGGGAAAACGCCCTAGTGCATGTTTTTAGGCCCTATTCCACCTAACAACGCACTTTTTAGCCCTTTTGGGGAAGGTCAAAATTTTGAAAAAATCGACATGCTAACATATGACTTTTTTTCAATTTTCGGCCCAACCAAAAATGTGCTCAAATATGACTCTTTAGGCCGTAAACAGGCAGGAAAACACCCTAGTACGTGTTTTTAGGCCCTTTTTGACCCAGAAATGCATTTTTTAGCCCTTTTTGATTTTTCAGCCTGACCAAAAATGCGCTAAAACATGGCTTTTTAGGCCTCAAACAGGCGGGAAAACGCCCTAGTGCATGTTTTTAGGCCCTATTCCACCTAACAACGCACTTTTTAGCCCTTTTGGGGGAGGTCAAAATTTTGAAAAAATCGACATGCTAACATATGACTTTTTTTCAATTTTCGGCCCAACCAAAAATGTGCTCAAATATGACTCTTTAGGCCGTTCACAGACAGGAAAACACCCTAGTACATGTTTTTAGGCCCTTTTTGACCCAAAAAAGCATTTTTTAGCCCTTTTTGATTTTTCAGCCTGACCAAAAATGCGCTAAAACATGGCTTTTTAGGCCTCAAACAGGCGGGAAAACGCCCTAGTGCATGTTTTTAGGCCCTATTCCACCTAACAATGCACTTTTTAGCCCTTTTGGGGGAGGTCAAAATTTTGAAAAAATCGACATGCTAACATATGACTTTTTTTCAATTTTCGGCCCAACCAAAAATGTGCTCAAATATGACTCTTTAGGCCGTAAACAGGCAGGAAAAACACCCTAGTACGTGTTTTTAGGCCCTTTTTGACCCAGAAATGCATTTTTTAGCCCTTTTTGATTTTTCAGCCTGACCAAAAATGCGCTAAAACATGGCTTTTTCGGCCTCAAACAGGCGGGAAAACGCCCTAGTGCATGTTTTTAGGCCCTATTCCACCTAACAATGCACTTTTTAGCCCTTTTGGGGGAGGTCAAAATTTTGAAAAAATCGACATGCTAACATATGACTTTTTTTCAATTTTCGGCCCAACCAAAAATGTGCTCAAATATGACTCTTTAGGCCATAAACAGGCAGGAAAACACCCTAGTACAGTGTTTTTAGGCCCTTTTTGACCCAGAAATGCATTTTTTAGCCCTTTTTGATTTTTCAGCCTACCAAAAATGCGCTAAAACATGGCTTTTTAGGCCTCAAACAGGCGGGAAAACACCCTAGTGCATGTTTTTAGGCCCTATTCCACCTAACAATGCACTTTTTAGCAATATTGGGGAGGTCAAAATTTTGAAAAAATCGACATGCTAACATATGACTTTTTTTCAATTTTCGGCCCAACCAAAAATGTGCTCAAATATGACTCTTTAGGCCGTAAACAGGCAGGAAAACACCCTAGTACGTGTTTTTAGGCCCTTTTTGACCCAGAAATGCATTTTTTAGCCCTTTTTGATTTTTGGGCCCGACCAAAAATGCGCTAAAACATGGCTTTTTAGGCCTCAAACAGGCGGGAAAACACCCTAGTGCATGTTTTTAGGCCCTATTCCACCTAACAACGCACTTTTTAGCCCTTTTGGGGGAGGTCAAAATTTTGAAAAAATCGACATGCTAACATATGACTTTTTTTCAATTTTCGGCCCAACCAAAAATGTGCTCAAATATGACTCTTTAGGCCGTAAACAGGCAGGAAAACACCCTAGTACGTGTTTTTAGGCCCTTTTTGACCCAGAAATGCATTTTTTAGCCCTTTTTGATTTTTCAGCCTGACCAAAAATGCGCTAAAACATGGCTTTTTAGGCCTCAAACAGGCGGGAAAACGCCCTAGTGCATGTTTTTAGGCCCTATTCCACCTAACAACACACTTTTTAGCCCTTTTGGGGGAGGTCAAAATTTTGAAAAAATCGACATGCTAACATATGACTTTTTTTCAATTTTCGGCCCAACCAAAAATGTGCTCAAATATGACTCTTTAGGCCGTAAACAGGCAGGAAAACACCCTAGTACGTGTTTTTAGGCCCTTTTTGACCCAGAAATGCATTTTTTAGCCCTTTTTGATTTTTCAGCCTGACCAAAAATGCGCTAAAACATGGCTTTTTAGGCCTCAAACAGGCGGGAAAACACCCTAGTGCATGTTTTTAGGCCCTATTCCACCTAACAACGCACTTTTTAGCCCTTTTGGGGGAGGTCAAAATTTTGAAAAAATCGACATGCTAACATATGACTTTTTTTCAATTTTCGGCCCAACCAAAAATGTGCTCAAATATGACTCTTTAGGCCGTAAACAGGCAGGAAAACACCCTAGTACGTGTTTTTAGGCCCTTTTTGACCCAGAAATGCATTTTTTAGCCCTTTTTGATTTTTCAGCCTGACCAAAAATGCGCTAAAACATGGCTTTTTAGGCCTCAAACAGGCGGGAAAACACCCTAGTGCATGTTTTTAGGCCCTATTCCACCTAACAATGCACTTTTTAGCCCTTTTGGGGAGGTCAAAATTTTGAAAAAATCGACATGCTAACATATGACTTTTTTTCAATTTTCGGCCCAACCAAAAATGTGCTCAAATATGACTCTTTAGGCCGTAAACAGGCAGGAAAACACCCTAGTACGTGTTTTTAGGCCCTCTTTGACCCAGAAATGCATTTTTTAGCCCTTTTTGATTTTTCGGCCTGACCAAAAATGCGCTAAAACATGGCTTTTTAGGCCTCAAACAGGCGGGAAAACGCCCTAGTGCATGTTTTTAGGCCCTATTCCACCTAACAACGCACTTTTTAGCCCTTTTGGGGGAGGTCAAAATTTTGAAAAAATCGACATGCTAACATATGACTTTTTTTCAATTTTCGGCCCAACCAAAAATGTGCTCAAATATGACTCTTTAGGCCGTAAACAGGCAGGAAAACACCCTAGTACGTGTTTTTAGGCCCTTTTTGACCCAGAAATGCATTTTTTAGCCCTTTTTGATTTTTCAGCCTCACCAAAAATGCGCTAAAACATGGCTTTTTAGGCCTCAAACAGGCGGGAAAACGCCCTAGTGCATGTTTTTAGGCCCTATTCCACCTAACAACGCACTTTTTAGCCCTGTTGGGGGAGGTCAAAATTTTGAAAAAATCGACATGCTAACATATGACTTTTTTTCAATTTTCAGCTAAACCAAAAATGTGCTCCAATATGACTCTTTAGGCCGTAAACAGGCAGGAAAACACCCTAGTACGTGTTTTTAGGCCCTTTTTGACCCAGAAATGCATTTTTTAGCCCTTTTTGATTTTTCAGCCTGACCAAAAATGCGCTAAAACATGGCTTTTTCGGCCTCAAACAAGCATGAAAACGCCCTAGTGCATGTTTTAAGGCCCTATTCCACCTAACAACGCACTTTTTAGCCCTTTTGGGGGA